>JAQPPZ010016572.1:1200000-2400000 GCA_028583015.1 Wollemia nobilis | reverse complement strand
CAGCAACACTTTGGTAGGTTGTAGCACTTTTGTAGAGTTGTAGCAATTTTTCCTGTAAGGCCAAAGATCAAAATTTTCAATCCAAATATCTTGTTTCTTACGTTTAGGTCATATAACTACTTGTTGTCTATATTAGTTCTATTTCTATTTATCCATTAAAGGTAAAAGGGAAAGAAAAAAACTAGTTACCATTCATCGTTAAGGGACCATATTTAATTTTGCATATCATTTCAAGTAAAATTGTATGTAGTTGCATTAGGGTTGCTTTCTACATAATCATATTGAACCCTTGCTCTTAAAAAGAAAAATCATATTTCCTTGACCATCAAAATCAAAAGTATTTTAGTTCATTAGGGCTTGCTTGTTTCATTGATTGATGTATTCATAGCTAGCATAGGACTAGATTAAGATTAAATGTATGTGTTCTCTAACTAATCCATTCAATCCTAGAATTAAGCTCATAAACTAGCCCTATCCTTTAGGTGAGGAAAGAGTGGAAAGCATCACAACATATCCCCTAAGAGGCCCTTTGCAATTTTCCATTCTCCTTTTTCAAAATAATATTACTTTCTTGCTTTGTTTACTGGTAGTTAAGTTTCCTAATTTAAGAAAAGTTATAAATCAAACTCATATATCTAGATTTTTTTTATAAATACATTTATATAAACATGAATATATTTGAACATTCATATACATTCCTGTAGACACCTAAAACGTGTCATGTCGATGGTGACTACTCATATGGGACATGCTAGAAGACCATATGGAAGACCTTTGGACAAATCCAAGGTATAGCAATGGTTTTTACCACTCAATTGGGCATCTTTGCCTAGTCAGTTCTAGCCATGACTGACACCCATGGTTAGAAGTGCTGACCATGGCTGACACCCGCGGTCCCCAATCTGCCAATTGGGGACCACAGCTGACACCTACGGTTAGCAAAATCTTGCATGCTAGCCACAACTGAGACCTACGATTAGCACTGTAACAAACTCGGGCGACCAGAGCCGAGTAAAACTAGTTGCAACGACCATTTGCGATGGTTTTCAAAGCGGTTCGGGCTCGGAAGCATCCAGAAGCTTCCTCCCAACTGCCAAATCTTGTTCTTGGCTTCTCCATGAAGCTAGAGCAAGGATTTTGGGAGTCTACTTAAGACCCCAATTTTAGAGAGCAAAAAATAATGAAGAACAACTCAATTGCATAGCGGAGCCCTATCGGATTGGAGAGCAATTTCACATCCCCTTGAGGAGTAACGAAGTGTTGTCCAATTAACCAAAGACAACTGTGCATGCATCAATGGAGATCTCAAGAGCTTGAGGAGCAAGCTTGACAATTGACATACTTCCATTGCCAATTCCACCTAATGCACCACCAATTCAGTGTTCCAAGACACAGGCGACCCTTGATCATCAATTCCTTGGAGGATTTGAGAGTTGCTGGCCCTGGTTTCGAGAGAAAGGATACTTTCATCTTAACCATGGCTATCAGCCATGGTTAATAGTGCTCACCACACCTCAGACCTACGGCTAGGGTTTGATGCTCTCTTTCCTCCATTTTAGCATTAGATTTCTATTTCTAGTCATGCATTTAGCTTAATCTAGCATAAATCCACATTTTAGCAGACATTTGACCATTTAATTTAGGAATTAGAGGTAGATTTGCTTCATATTTCCTTGCATTTGTTAATCTAGACTAGTTTCATGCTTTTCAAGTTACTAATTCTTAATTAGAGTGCTTCATAGATAGATCTATGCTTCTTTTACATGCTTTATTACAATTTCCTCATTTCTTGCATAGATTGATAGTTTTACATGCTTTCTTGATTTTATGTCATTCATTATGCAAGATTCCTCCAAAAGCCTCATCAAGAGAGGCCTCCTTTGTTACTAATTGCTTCTTGTTGTTTCTTGATCACAGGGAACAGGATTTGAAGGAGAGATAAAGCATCCAATTCCTTCCTCAACGCGAAGAAGAGGGTCATCGACACCCTAGAGCAGTTCGTGTCACCCCTGAGGGGCATTTTGATCACACCTACCCTTGATAGGGATTAGACACTATTGTAATTGATGTATCAAATGGGTATCCCTAAGAGGGATGAATCTGTAATTTGACTCCATTGAAATTAATAAAGGATTCCTTGTATTCATGTTATTTCTTGTTATCAATTTATGCATGCCTATTTGTGTATCTTTCTTCAATTGCAATAGTTAGATCGGGTGTGAGCCTTTTTGGTGGTTACAGAAGGCGATCACGATGGAAACCCCAAAAATTTCATGATCACTGATGTTTTTCTCTATTTTTTTTTTGCAGGTGCTAACCGCGGTTCACACCTGTGGTTCATAGTGCTAACCGCGGTTCACACCTACGGTTCACAGTCGTAGCCGCGCCTGACAGACGCGGTCAACAGAGAATAGAAAAATAACAAAATCAGACATCACCAACAGACTTGGACCTGAGGTAGGGTCATTTTCTCCTCTCTGTATTTTTTTGTCTGTGTTTTTACAGAAGCAGAATGCAATAGATGGATGCTAATTAGGAAAACATAGCAAAAAGTAAAATGGGAAAATCCTAGATGTTTTTTTAGTTTTCCACTAGTCGTTGCTAGGAATAGCGGATCTCTGATTGTAGTCCACCCTAGTCTCCAACGGTCTAGGATATTGATTGTTTAGAGTTTGCATGCATGAGGCCCAATTAGTGGCCATTTTCATCATAGATAGTTGCATTCTCTGAATATCATCTAGCATAGTTGTGCATTCTCTTAAAAGCAAATGTTCTTTTGAAAAGCATGTAGGAGAATCATGTGAATGTTGTTTTATGCATTTTATTTTCATGCAAAGTAAAAAGAACCCCACACACCACGTTTCATTTAAACATCAGTGGAGTTGGGCTCTCACATCCAACCCATTTGATTGAGACCAACAGTGGATGTCATTACCACTTGGTTGGCTCATTTGAAATTGTATTATCGGGACCCGCTCATGGCCAAGGCCGACCCAAGAACTATCCTATCCATGCAAAATAGCACACACTCATCTTCGAAAGAGTGTATCACTGTGCACGGTGTGCTGGGTGAGGGTTGGTAGTACCTATGCTACCTCGTTGAGTATGGACTTCACTCCCATATTCGGCTTGTGCGAGTATATAGGTGAAAACCTTTGAACAAATTGAGTATAACATCAACTTTTGAAAAACACGATAAGAGTTCAGAGTATATTCACAACAAATCAAATACACTAAACCAGTTTTAGGACACACATTTAATCCTTAAAAGAGATAATCATATTGTCTACTTTGTGTGTTGCATTATTGTTAGGGTAATTAACATAAGATCCTTGATCTAGGGCCAAACCCTAACCCTAATAATAATAAATCTACTTTTTGATTCTGCATCCAACGGATCGAGAATCATGCAAATCGGAGCTATAACGAAGATTTTATTTTGGTTTTATGATTACTCTATTTTTGACCCCAAAAACTGAGAAAAACTGCACTAAAACGGTCATAAAATGGTCTAGACAACTCCAAAACTTGCCAAATTTATTTTGTTGTCTTAGTTTTACCATTGTGCACCTCTCACAAAAATTTTGGGTCCTAACTCTTCATGGTTCAAAATATCCCAAAAATTCCTAAAAGTGAGAATTTCTCCACGAGCCCGGTTGGCCAATTATTTCAAAAATACAAAATTTTGACCCGAAAATCATATTTTTGAGTTATAGCTCATTGTGATCAGCTCATCGCACTGATCATTTTGATATATAACACTTTTAACCTTTTTTTGGAAGCCAAAAAATTTTATATGGGGGACCTCCCATGGTGAGCAAGACCTCCAATCTAGAGAGGGAATCAGGTTCCATGACCACTGAACATATTCAAATCAGTCCAGAGGACATGGCCATCCCTGAATGGCATCCCAGGTCTTATCATAGCATCAATACCATCCATAGGGGGTCAAACCTTCGTGATATCCCCATTAGGGAAGCACCCATAGGTCCTACAGGAAACCTTCCTGACTGGAATACCTTGCTAGAATTCTATATAAGGAATAATCCACCCACTGAGGAGCCTAGTAGTTCAATCCCACATGTTCCCATACTAGCTTGCTCTATACATCAATCAGAAAGTGATCATGAACATACACCATGGCCTAGCTTGGGTGAGCAAACCACCCCATCGGGTCGAGCAAGCCTTCCCCCTACTCCTCGTAGGGAGCATTCTGGGCAACCTGAATATACAGGGATTAATTCTGAGCCTGAGTATGCATCATTTCTCATTGATGAGGGAGAGGACCCAAGTCATCCTCCTACTCCTCGAGAAGAGTACGTGGGGCACCCACATTGCGGCTCTACATCGTCAAATTATACAGAGCCCACTCATAACTCAAAATATCAGGTCAATGAAACCTTTAAGGAGCATGGAAAACAAGTACTAGATCCTACTAGGGGGAAAAGACATGATAAACCCATACGTAATTCAAATACGAGGGTACATAGCCCCCATACAACTGAACAACGGGATCATACACATCAGGCACTGAAGCCACAACTTGACCAACAACATACGGATCAACTCGAGTTGGATCAACAACAATTAAATCAACAATGGGTGGACTCACCACGAGCACACCTACGAAGGTTGTATCAATGAAAGATACAAGAATGACAAAGGATACAACAAGAGCAAGTGCAAAATGCATTGCATAAAGTGGTGCTTACGCCTAGCACCCAGAGGATGCAACAACGCATAAGACGCCCAGTGCAATCTCGAAATATTTCACCATGGCCATGCAAAAATCATGTTCAACATCATAGGCCATTATCTGGGTATCATCATGAGCCGCATATTCCTCAACAGTACCAAGATAAATACGATGAGGAATCATATGCAGAGTCCCAGTGGGAACCTCAAGAAGAAGTAGATGACTACCCTGAATCTAATTACGATGAGGTACCTAATGATTATACTTATCGTCCACCTCAACATCAAAAGCGACCTCCTCTGCCTAATCGAGGGCAACGAGATGAAGATCATATCATTTCATCAAGGGCATACAAAATGCTAGTTGATCAGATAAATGCATGCGAAAAGCAAAATCAAAGATTGGTTTATCAAAAACCCATGCTAAAACAGCTTAGAAATCAACCTTTGCATCCCTCAGTGTCATCACCGATGTACCCAACGAATTTCAAGATGCCTACACTTGAAAAGTTCAAAGATGATGAAGATGCAGAAGAGCACATGACAAGCTTCATCCATATGTGCTTTTATTTTCAAGACAATGACCCCTTGATGTTGAGAACCTTCGTGACAACATTAGCTGGGGATGCTTTAGAATGGTATAATCATTTACCACATCATAGCATATACACCTTTGAGCAATTGGCTGATGCATTCTTGCAATATTTTGCCTTTAGTGCTAAGGAAACGACAAACTTGACTGACTTGGTTAGCTTGCATCAACTTGATGATGAGCCAGTCATTGAGTATGGCAATAAATGGAGGAAGGTGATGTCAAAGTTACCTTTCACTTTACCCACAATAGAGCTCATTCGAATGTTTACGAGAAGTTGTTCAAAACATATCTCACTTCTCTTGCAATTACAACAGTATCAAACATTCGAGGAGGCCTTAGCATAGGCCCAGGTCATTGAAGACATCAAGATACAGGAGGGTGATATTCAACTCCATAAAAAGGAATGGCCAAACAAGAATATTATAGGTGGCAACACACAATATAAGGTGACCCCAGTCAATCAAGTTGTTTTGAGTATCCCTGAATCCTCAAACCAGGGTGCACCACCTCTACCAGTGCAACATAATTACCAAGCTCAACCTCCTCTGGCCCAAAATCATATGCAAAAGAATCAGATACAAGGCCAACAACGTCGGCCACAATGACAATATATTGATTTTCCAGAGACATTAGCATCGCTCTTTGATCGATTATATGAGGCACGAAGAATCAATATTCTAGAGATACGTCCTTTGAAACCTAATAAGCGTAGATCAAAGGCGCATAGAGAAAATATATATTGTGTTTACCATCGACAAAGGGGTCATGACATCCAGACATGTCATCCCTTTAGATATTTAGTGCAAGATATGATCGAGAGGCAAGAACTTTCGATAGGAGTCTTCCAGGACCCCGTACACAAAGTAAACACAACACTTGCCAATCAAGTTGAACAACCTAATCAGGTGCACATTAATCAACCTCCCCAAGAGTTTGTGGGAATGATCAGTGTTGTAACAGAGAAACATGAATGTCTGAATCGATCTATGCAACCTGTGGTATCATCTAATGTTTCACCTATGCTTGTCTCATCTCAGTGGGATATTGGCATTACGCATAATTGCACATCACAACAGGGGGAATCAGTTTCTACTACTCTTCCTAGCCAAGCCAATCATGGTGCATCACACACAATGCACATTGGGGGTCTTCAAGGTGTCACACCTTCCCCATCATCCACATCACGATCAATGATGCAAAGTGAGGGTTCTAAAGGTATCACACCTTCCTCACTTTTATTGAGTGGCACACACACTGGGGGTGCTTAGGTTGCATACTTTCCCCTTTTAAAAACATAAAAATAAGAAAAAAATATAAAACACCAAAATTAAAAAAAAACATTCAAAACATTTAAATTTCAAAAACGATTGAAAATTTTAAAATTTCAAAAACATTCAAAATATTTAAATTTCAAAAACAATTGAAAAATCATAAATTCAAATATCAAAACATCAAAAAAATATGGCAAACTTCAAAATCCATACACATGCACAAAAAGCTCCAAAGGCATCATAAGCCCTTTGGTCAACTCACAAAAGGCACCAAGGATTTCTGACAAATTGCTTGGTCAACCCAAAGGTCCCGAGGGTTTGCTTAAAACCACTCGGTCATCCTAAAATGCTCCAAGCTCTCTTCTGAGTAGTTTGGTCAATAAAAAGGCTCCAAAGGCATTTGTAAGCCCTTTGGTCAATCCAAAAAGGCCTCGAGGGTTGCGTAAAACCGCTCGATCATCCCAAAAGGCTCCAAGGGTTCTTAAGAATTGCTTGGTCATCCCTAAAAGCTCCAAAGGTGCTCATAATCTCTTTGGTCAACCCAAAAGCTCCAAGGGTTTCTGAAAAATTGTTGGGTCAATTTAAAGGCTCCAAGGGTTCTCAAAATTGCTTGGTCAATATTAAAAGGCTCCAAGGTTTCTCAAAACTGCTCGGTCAATCCTAAAAGGCTCCAAAGGCATCTGTAAGCCCTTTGGTCGAACCAAAATGTTAAAATCCATAAAAATCAAAATGCAATAAAATCTAAAAATATTGTAAAATATCAAAAATCCAAAAACATTTGCATTTTGTATTATGCATTTTCATTCGCATTCACACATGCATTCACTGCATCACATTGCATGTAGGCATATCTCATCCATTGCATTCCGTAGTAGAATAGATTGTGTTCATCAGTCTTACGAATGACACCACGTTTGTGTTCCAATCATGCACCACTGCATTTATCATAATCCATATTTCATGTGAGTAATTGTGTTTTTCAACACAACCAAATTGTTGCTATGAAGCGTATACTAGGGTTTTCTGGTCATTCAACCATACCTAGTGGTCTGCTCAAGAGTTGATAGAAAGCTTACTTTGCTTTTGTAGTTGAGGTCCAGTTAGTATAGCCCTTAGCATATCAGAATTCTATCACTAATCAACAAATTAAACAATCCTAATAAGGACTAGGGGAAGATGAAAGCCATGAAGCAGGACCAGGTATCCTGAGGTGAAAGGAATTATTCTTGCTTATCCCCCTGTGCAGACGGTTCAGGAAATGTTGGCAATTGGCAAAAGGACAGGTTAGTTCCCTATTCAGAATCCCTTGCTTACGATAAAATGAGCAATATCCCAAAGTGATATCCCACATCAATCCTCATGATTGATACCCTAGATCGATATCATAGATCGACATCCCAAATTGATATCCCATATTGATATCATAGATCGATATCCTAGATCGATATTCCAGAAATGGTTCCCACCAAAGCAAATCCCCGAGGGAAGTTTTTGAAGAAAATTATCAAATGTAAATGCCAAAAAGTGAAGATCAAATGAAGATCAAAAAATAGGCTCAAGTGAAGATCAAATGAAGATCAGAAAATAGGCTCAAGTGAAGATCAAATGAAGATCACAAATCAAGTTAAATCAAGATCAAATGAAGATAAAAAAAATCAAAGTTCGAGTGGAGATCAAATGAAGATCAAAAATCCAGTTCGAAGAGAAATTGAATGAAGATCCAGAGATAGTTCAGAGCCAAAAAGGAATCTACTCCCTTGCTTCACTACATATATGAGCAAGTATCCCAAAATTGAAGGATAGAAAGGAATGAGCTTGAATCCTTGGAATTGTCGGCACTACTATACCTTACGCACGATGATATGTCTGATATACTTACATTTTGCTTGTATGCAGACCAATGTTTGAATGTGGAAGAGCTAGCTTCAGGTGTCCTGCATTGCTTAGTGGCTTAGTCCAACTAAAATCTAAACCTGGGATTGGATAAGACATTTGTGGAGCCCCTATCTTAGCAATGGGCTGAAAGAATCCTGCCTGACATCGGGGAACACTCGTGTCTTATCTTAATATATTCATTTGCACACACAAGGATAATGAACAGTTAGGGCCTATCCTAGCAAAAGCCTTGTATCTCAGAAGTCTAGTATGGTCAGTATACAACTTTTGAGCAGTTCACTAGGGTGCTTGAGTCTCATGGAAAACCCTCAAAAATTCCCAAATAGCAACAAAATACCAAATATCACAAGCCATCAAAAATAAAGTCATTCAATCATCAAATTGCAAAGTATCGAATTCGTGATACATCATTACACTGAGCACAAAGTTTTCAAGATATAGGATAGATACCGGATGGATATCAAAAATGATATTTAGACGACCACTGACTATATTGTGCATCTCTTTCAAATTGCAAAAAGGAATATAGAATGACATATAATATCATTCGCCTCATACCGTTCCATATCATTGCATCTCATACATGGGTGATTAATTGATTAAATTCTTGTAGTGAGGATTTTCAATTACATTCATGATTTTTATACATTCTGTGGTGTCGTCCATTAGATTGTTAAACCCATATTGCATTCATTCCTTATGATTTAAGTGATTAAAGCATACAGGTTCATTTACATTAGATCATCATCATGTAAATAATGCATTACATGCATTGCATTCACCATGTCATAACATCATAAATTAGATGCATACAATTAAATCAAATTGAACATGCATTTAACATCAAAGTTTGCATTCATATGCATACATCATAGTAGTCCATCTACATATATAGATCACAATATCTAGTCATACACCCATCATCTAGCTAGTGCATGTCATCCATACATCACATCATATAGCATCAAATCAACATAACAAATAAGCATTGCATCCACGTGCATCTCATAAACATAAAATCAAAACAAAAACATTTGCAAGCATCAACTGGGGTATTATCAGTATCAATCCCCAAAAGCTCCAAAGAAATCCAAATCTTTGGTCTTTTTATTCAATTCATCAATGCACACATTTGCTCACCATAAGGATTTTCAAAATGGACAATTAAAGCATATCTACAGGTCCAAAATTTCAAAAATTTCAAAATTAACAAAAAAAAATTAAATAATTAAAAAGCCAAATGTGCCTCGTATTCAGTCATTTACCCTATACACTTGGCGGTTGCAGCGACTTGCACTCCATGCAATCCGACAAGATGAGTAAATTACCATAAGGATATTTGGGGCAAATTCATCATCGTGGAAGTGCTATGCTTCATTTCAATCCCTAAGAAGGCCCAGATGGCCGGACTGCTCCAAGGGAATGAGATATTCATCGTAATTCCCCTTTGACATTTTCAGCGAATCATCGACAATATGATTCAACACAAGCATAATTGACATTGTTATCATTTTGATTCCTTAAGAAGGCCTTCATGGCTGGACCGCTCCATGGGATAGAAATATACAATTACTATTAACAGTTGCAATCATAGCTGATTAGGCCTTGCCAAAAATTCAAGTGCTAAAGTCTTCAATTGTTCAAATTATTCATGTTGGTCAAGCGACCTCGTCGCTTCATTTAATTGTCATTACCCTCATCGACTCGTCGCTTGAGGGGGTAGTCATAACAACATTCATAATCAAAATCAACATTTAAATGCTCAATCATTGCTAAGTGCATTCATTCAAGAATCATTGTCAAAGACAATCATGCACCATCCTTGCTTGGGGCAAATAAGCAAAATATCAAGATCAAATTCAAGCAAACTGGGCAGCTAGTCTCCTAATTTAGGATTAGACTTAAGCTTGTCTCCTAATTGCCGCTAAGGCTAGGATTAGACTTAAGCTTGTCTCCTAATTGCCGCTAAGGCTAGGATTTGACTTAAGCTTATCTCCTAATTGCCGCTAAGGCTAGGATTTGACTTAAGCTTGTCTCCTAATTGCCACCAAGGCTAGGATTTTGACTTAAGCTTTCCAGAATCAAGTCCTTCAACTCATCGAAGGCAATGATTCAATGATGCATGCTCTTTTCATGATTGGGGCAGTTAATGTTGATCAGACTAATGATCATCATGCAACCTTCGACATCATTTTAGGAGGTCTATTTTTGCTCACGCGTTGTTCGATCTCACAACACATCGCAAAAGGGGCATCTGTAGACACCTAAAATGCATCATGTCGATGGCGACTACTCATATGGGACATGCTAGAAGACCATATGGAAGACCTTTGGACAAATCCAAGGTATAGCAGTGGTTTTTACCACTCAATTGGGCATCTTTGCCTAGTCAGTTCTAGCTGCGATTGACACCCACGGTTAGAAGTGCTGACCATGGCTGACACCCACGGTCCCCAATATGCCAATTGGGGACCATAGCTGACACCTATGGTTAGCAAAATCTTGCATGCTAGCCACAACTGAGACCTATGGTTAGCACTGTAACAAACTCGGGTGACCAGAGCCGAGTAAAACCAGTTGCAATGGCCATTTGCGATGGTTTTCAAAGCGGTTCGGGCTCGAAAGCATCCAGAAGCTTCCTCCCAACTGCCAAATCTTGTTCTTGGCTTCTCCATGAAGCTAGAGCAAGGATTTTGGGAGTCTACTTAAGACCCCAATTTTAGAGAGCAAAAAATAATGAAGAATAGCTCAATTGCATAGCGGAGCCCTATCGGATTGGAGAGCAATTTCACATCCCCTTGAGGAGTAACGAAGTGTTGTCCAATTAACCAAAGACAATTGTGCATGCATCAATGGAGATCTCAAGAGCTTGAGGAGCAAGCTTGACAATTGACATACTTCCATTGCCAATTCCACCTAATGCACCACCAATTCAGTGTTCCAAGACACAGGCGACCCTTGATCATCAATTCCTTGGAGGATTTGAGAGTTGTTGGCCCTGGTTTCGAGAGAAAGGATACTTTCATCTTAACCATGGCTGTCAGCCATGGTTAATAGTGCTCACCACACCTCAGACCTATGGCTAGGGTTTGATGCTCTCTTTCCTCCATTTTAGCATTAGATTTCTATTTCTAGTCATGCATTTAGCTTAATCTAGCATAAATCCACATTTTAGCAGACATTTGACCATTTAATTTAGGAATTAGAGGTAGATTTGCTTCATATTTCCTTGCATTTGTTAATCTAGACTAGTTTCATGCTTTTCAAGTTACTAATTCTTAATTAGAGTGCTTCATAGATAGATCTATGCTTCTTTTACACGCTTTATTACAATTTCCTCATTTCTTGCATAGATTGATAGTTTTACATGCTTTCTTGATTTTATGTCATTCATTATGCAAGATTCCTCCAAAAGCCTCATCAAGAGAGGCCTCCTTTGTTACTAATTGCTTCTTGTTGTTTCTTGATCGCAGGGAACAAGATTTGAAGGAGAGATAAAGCATCCAATTCCTTCCTCAACATGAAGAAGAGGGTCATCGACACCCTAGAGCAGTTCGTGTCACCCTGAGGGGCATTTTGATCACACCTACCCTTGATAGGGATTAGACACTATTGTAATTGATGTATCAAATGGGTATCCCTAAGAGGGATGAATCTGTAATTTGACTCCATTGAAATTAATAAAGGATTCCTTGTATTCATGTTATTTCTTGTTATCAATTTATGCATGCCTATTTGTGTATCTTTCTTCAATTGCAATAGTTAGATCGGGTGTGAGCCTTTTTGGTGGTTACAATTCCTAATATCAATTTAAATTTTATCTATATTAGTATCTAATGTCTAGTGTTACAGTGCAAATTTGGGAGTTCTACAATAAATATGAAATGTATGCATGTTTGGTCTATTCCTTTACCATGTTGCAACAACCAACTAGGGGAAGAAGCTTGGTCCACCTTCCAACCAACAAGCTCCACACTCTCACACACCCATGACATTGACATTCTAATTGAAGAAAGACATAAAATTATTCCTACTCACACAAAATACACATGCTTGCATATCTATTCATGCAAGTTACAAACTATCAAGTCATACAAAGCAATGGTTAAACAATGGATTCATGCACATGTTACAAAATAACAAAACTAGCAACAAGGTTATTCAAATAGATAATTAATGCACTGTAATAACTAATATACTAATTATTAAAATCTTATCATTTTAAATTAAAAATTAATATCATAATTTTTCAAGTATATGAGACAAAAACGTATCTCATTATACTCCTTTCCTCAATTGCTCTTCATGTTGCCACTTTAAACAATCAATATTTCCTCTTTGTGTTGGTACCAAAATCTACAAAATCTCCAAAATACATAAACTATTGGGTAATACCCCTCCTCATAAACAACTACCCTTCCTCATTATTCAACCATTGATCATGGTGAGATTTGCACATCTTCACCTTCCATATAATATCCTTGTGAGGGAGAGTTTCCCACCTCTTCTCATTTGTGCAACTTATTTCTAGGGAGATTTTCACACATCCTCTTCTTCATGGCACTCTAATTCTCATATTTTCATCAACCTAGTTTATTCTTACTCTAATTAACTCCTCTTTCTACTTCCTACCATCTTAGGATCACTTATTTTCTTAAAAGGTAAATTTGTATTCTTATGTATTAATTTATTACTCTTTCATGTTCAATATTATTAATTTATTTTACCCCTTAGGATTCACATTAAAAGGTATTAAAAATTAAATCATAAGACTCATCATTCTATACATTTCCATATTTACAAGGCACATCACATAAGGCACCTGATTAATATCAATTCATTGCATATAATAATTCATAGTCTTGTTCAATAAGGATAGGACCGCATGACAAAAGTAGGCTAGTAAATTCTAGGTCAAGCATGGGTATAGGTACCTCCCCTAAGGTTGGTCTTTGACCTTGGGGTTATGTTTGACATCTGATATATATATATATATATATATATATATATATATATATATATATATAATATATATACAACCAAATTCTATTTCATATGATCTTTTTGACCATTTAAAAGCAATAAAATTTCTACTTTATCCCATAAAAAAAAATCTAGCATGCTATGAAATTTTTTATATATTAAAACTAAATAACATTCCTATAATAATTAAATAATTATTTTTTATATATTTGCATAAAAAGCATCCACATTAATACATCATCAATTAATTATCAATAACAATACATACTCATACTATAAGTTCAACTACTATCTAAGTACACTATTAAAATAGATTTAACCAATAAATTATGGATTAAATTCTAATCAAGTGGGGGAGAGAGTGGATATTACATCCTCTTCACCTTTGTTTGACATTACACCTAGAATTTGTGGGTATATTTTGCACCTACCCACGCTTGAATGCTAGCAGCTATATATTAGGTTTATATTTTTGCAAATAAAACCAGAGATCATCAACAAATTTTTTTTACAAGCCCAAAAGCATTGCTAGAAATGGAGGTGAGCCAAAAAGTTATGAGAAGGAAACCCCTTGAACTTGTTGTATTATCTATACCCGATCAAAGTCCAAAAAAAAATTGAAGGATCATGTTTTTGTGGCTATGAGTTCATGAACATCAATCCTAGTTGTGGAAGAACATAAAAGGATTGAAATGACCAAGCCTGGGAATTATCGAAACAATTGCTCCAGGAAAGAGCCCAACAAGGTCCCAAAAGCTTGACCTTCACCAAGATAGGAAAGCAGTCCAATCTAATAGAGCCTAGAATAATTAGGCCCAACCAGAGCCTGATAGCATCATAAGGACCCGATCATGGAAATGATAATGTTCCAAGAGCATTGGAATATAAATGCCTGATCATAGCTCTATGAGATCCCAATGTTCCGATATGAAGCCCGAAAGCTAAAAAGGGGAGGATAATGCAAAAGAAGCAAAGCCTAGAGGATACCAAAATATCCATACCTATCCAAAACCTAGATAATGCTCAAAGACCCGATGCATGCAGAGGCAGAGAGAAGGCACTGGAAGAATTATACCTGGAAAGATCCGGTTAGGTTCTGAGGACCCGACATGATAGAAGATATATTTAGTCTAAGAGTAAAGTCACTAGGAGATCGATACATGGTCAAAATTCATTTGAGCAATTAATAGGTATTCCATAGGTGTGCACAAGATCCGACAATCGCTTCCCAATAAGATAAGATCTCTTTTGTCGATGACATCTGCTGGGCATAATTTTGTATCAAGAGATCTCAATGATAAAATCCATCATGTGGACTACAAAGTGACTGAGTAGATATGATCAAAAAAAATCAAGGGACAACATGCAGCCAAAAATCTTGGCATGACTCAAGGAAATGCAGATCTTGGCCACATCAACAAGCCACGTTCTAGTAGTTGGAGCAACCATACTTCCAAGCAACCCTACAAGATGGCAGAATCTCTGACATAGCAGTAATCCACTCAGAAAGCAATCATGACTTGATATTGTAAGATGGCTATAAATACAAGGATGTAATATGAAAATTGGTTGGCTCTAAGGCATTTACAATTCATATGTAAACTAAATATTGCATCTTAAAACAAAGTGATTATTTTCTGGCCTTTGGTTTGATTTTTTTGTAGAAAATGTATGTATTGATGACCGCTTCTTTCTAATTTAAGCATGTTGAATGTTTATGGTGTTTTATTCTAAATCCTAGATTTACGTTGTACTATTTCACCTATCTGGAATTTGTGGTCTGATAAGATATAGTAGATTAAAATTAAATTTTTTGTAATTGGTTGTAAAACTGGCTGGTCTGTTAGGTAGTTGGTTGTTTAGTTACATAATCCTTGGTTTTACATTTGTCTTGATGTTGCTTGATTTGCACCATTGTAAATTCTGGCTTTAGCTTCCTTTATTTCTTTTAGGACCCTTTTCCACCACATTTAGGCATAGTTATTTGGGACTTCAATGAACCGACCTCCTTCAAATATTGACCATTGCAGTTATCACAAGCTCCTCGATCATTCAATTTTGGTCAAGGTTTGTGGGCACACAAATCTTTCCATTAGACAGATTCTCTGACCAATAGTTTTTGGCACACCCGATGGGACTCAAAGGTCCCTTAGTTGGATAATATAAGGATTGGTGATATCCTTTATTATCATATCTCATCAAAATCACTTAGTGAATCTGCTCAAATCCAAAATTTTACATCATATGACCAGTTGCCTTTCAGATCTAAAAAGAACTTAGTGATTCTCTATTTTGGTTGATAATCTCAATCCCCTAATGAATCCCTTGTAGATTGGACCTAACTATTATGATCAATTGCCTTTGAAGTATGCATAATAAGGTGACTACCAAAAATCAATAAAGGTTCATGGTTGGTTTCCCTTCTACATTGTTCTTAAAGATCTAACTCCTAGAGGACTCAAGGTTTGATGAGAAGCCTCAAACTCACTAGTAGAGAAGTAATTATCATTGGATAATTTCAAGGACCCAAGTGCTACAATGGTCCAGTGCGAGTGTCCCTATTGGAATTACGTTTGCCCTTTGAATATTTAAAATCTTCATGATATTCCCAGAATTATCTTGAAGTTCTTACCAAGATTTGATGAGACGGATAATACTGCATTGGAAAATTGCCAAGACATTGCTTACATGACAATGATTTATAATGTCATGCATAAAGACATAGTGCTTAGACTCCTTTTTATCTCTCTTACTGGAAAAGCCTTGCTATGGTACAAATCCTTGGCGAATGGAAGTATTTGTACATGGGACGATCTAGAAAAAGTACTTATCAACACATTTGATGATTCAAGGGACCTCTAATTGATGCTCAATCAATTTTCACTCATCATACGTGATCCTCAAGAAAATATCATTGAATTCAACATTCATTTCAAGAGAAATTGGAATAGGTTCCCTTACAAATTTTGGCCTTCTCCTTCTTAGGCCTACTTATACTACATCTGGGATTTTCATCATGATATAAGTATTTTGATTCAATAATCCAGAGAAAAGAGATTTCTAAAAATTTACAAGGAGGTAGTACGAGCTGTTTATCTATGTGGGAAAATTACCCCTTAGGAATATCCCTTCTTCATGGAAAGCCCATTCACAACCACCCTCTGAAGCATCTATGTCAAGCTTTACCCAAAAAAAGTAGAATGCTTTCCCCATTAATTCCTATCAAAACAAATCCCTGGTAGAATAGGAGATGGCAAGAACTTAGACACCTACAGAGCAAGATAAAGGTCAGTCAGGCTTTACTCATGAGAAAAATACCAACTCATCAGTATATCCTCAACTAGAATAGAACATGAATTCCTGGGAACTAGCACATTCCCGGTTCTCCTTGTTGTTAGATTCCCATGAAAGCCAACATAGGCTAATTGGAAGTAAGAGGCCATTATTATCAGTTGGTAGTACTAGGCTAGAAGAGGGAGGGTCAACACTCTTTAATGACATACTCAGGAGACCTCCTTTTTCGTCGATTGAGTTCCAGTTTCATTTCAGCTTTGATGAAGAACAATCAACATGGAAATCCCAACCCGTATCACGTGACATGTTCTCTGCCACAACACACTTTGGAGAGCCAATTATCACTTTTCAAACCCCATGGAAATTAATGTATGATAGTCATAATTGTTGTACAGTAACTCAGATCATGATGGGAACAAATCAAGACATGACGTGGACCTCGAACATGATGAACTCAATTGGGAGGGAACTCGAACACCCTTACCCAATCGATTCAAACATCAAAGATAATTGGATGGATGCCTATCCTTTCTTGATTGAAATATGAGTCTCTGAGTGCAATTTTAGCTAAGTGATCCCGTGGTGAACGATGATGAGCAAAAAAAGTCCTTGTTATATTGCATCAAGAAAAAATTCCATGATAGGATAGGAAAATGTCATTGGTATTTTTCCCATTCCTTAAATCATGATGGGGATTCAAAGAGTGTGTAATTTGGGATGCAATTTGTGTGGGTGTCCCATGGAGTGGGAAAATTCTCTTTGCTTTATCCTAAGTTAACCCTACAATTGCCTTCCCTTTTGTGTTTTTACTTTTTTGCATCCTTCTCCTTCCTCTATTTACCCTAGTTGTTCATCATCACCAATATTTTTGGTCAATGGCTTCTATTCTATTATATTTTGGCTATTTTTTGTTGCCTCTCCTCTCCTCTCATATTGTACTATTGTATTTTTTTTTCTTTTTGTTTCCCCTTCTTATGCCCCTTATTTTATTTGTCTTTGTGTTATCCCATCGAGTTATTTTCTCCCCATCATCCCTCCCTTCCCTCTTCCTGCAACCTTGATTGATTGCATTCTCACCAACTTCTTTTCTAGCTCCTTCTTCCCTTCCATTTCCCTCAAAAAGTGTTAAGTCCAAGATTTTTGTTGGTCATATTTTTTGCACCTACCCACACTTGATTTCTAGCAACTATATACTAGGTTTACCAATTTGAAAATAAAACTAGAGATCATCAGCAAATTTTATTTACAAGCCCAAAAGCATTGCTAGAAATGGAGCTAAGCCAAAAAGTGATAAGAAAGAACCCCCTTGAACTTGTTGTATTATCAATACCCAATAAAATCCTAGAATAAAGATGAAGGATCAGGTTGTTGTAACTGTGAGTTCTTGAACATCCATCTCGTTGCTAGAAAAACATAAAAGGATTGAAATGACCAAGTTTGGATATTATCGAAACAATTGCACCCGAAAAGATCCCGACAGGGTCCCAAAATCCTAGCCTTCACCAAGATAGGAAAGTGACCCAGTCTAATAGATCCTGGAAAAATTAGACCTGACAAGATCCTGATAGCATCATAAGAACCCAACCAGGTAAATGGTAAATTTTGAAGAGCAATGGAACATTCATGCTCGATCGAAGCTCGACGGGGTCCCAATGTTCTGATCCAAATCTTGAAAGTTGACAAAGGGAGAATAATGCAAAAGAAACAAGGCATGGAGGATATCAAAAGATACATACCCAACCAAAACCTAGATAGTGCTCAAAGACCTAATACATGCAAGAGCATAGATAAGGTACTGGAAGAATTATACCTAGAAATACCTGGCTAGGTTTTGAGGACTCGACATGATAGAAGATATATTTGGTCCAAGATTAAAGTCACCAGGATATCGATACATGGTCGAAAGTCATTTGAGCAATCAAGAGGTATTCCATATGTGTGCACACGATCCAAAAATTGCTTCCCAACAAGATAAGGTCTCTTTTGCCCATGATGTCTACTAGGTATGATTTTGTATCAAGAGATCTCAACAGCAAAAGCCATCACATGGATTACATGGCGATTGAGCAGATATGGTCAACCAAATTCAAGGGACCAGATGCAGCCAATAAGCTAGGCATGAATCAAGGAAATAAAAATTTTGACCACGTCAACAAGCCACATTCTAGTATTTGGACCAGCCATACTTCCAAGCAGCCCTACAAGCTAGAAGAATCTCTGACATAGCAGCAATCCACTTAGAAAGCAATAATGGCTTGATATTGTAAGATGGCTATAAATACAAGGATGTAAAATGAAAACTAGTCGGCTCTTAGGTGTTTACAATTCAAATGTAAAACAGAATATTGCATATTAATACAAAGTGACTGTTGTCTAGTCTCTAGTTCAATTTATTTGCATAACATGTATGTATTGATGACCACTTCTTTCTAATTTAAGCATATTGAATGTTTATGGTGTTTTATTTTGAATCCTAGATTTACGCTGTACTATTTCACCTGTTTGGAATTTGTGGTCTAATAAGATACAGTAGATTACAATTAAATGTTCTATAATTGGTTGTAAAATTGGCTAGTCTGTTAGGTAGTTCGTTATTTAGTTACATAATCCTTGGTTTTACATTTGTCTTAATTGGTTAATCTTCACCATTGTAAGTTATAGCTTTAGCTTCCTTTATTTATTTTAGGACCCTTTTGATGGCAAGCCGGGATTCACACCACAAATTCAAAGTAGAATCACAGTAACTTTCATTAAATTTCTTAACACAGTCATACAATAATTTCTCCAGGCTTACAGTCTCTCTTCCCCAATCCCGACTTCACCATCCTCCCTATTACAGAAATTTCGGTCTTTTTTTTAACGAGGCCCCCGATCCTCTAGGCCATCAATGCTCTGCCTAACCATTTTCAAATTCGAATTTTCCCTCCCTCGGTCGAACTTCCAAATTTTTGTCATAAAGGGGCCATTGTCCGACCCACCATGAGAAACCCCCATTAATGATCTTCTCTGACCTGCAAACGCCGCCTTGCTCAGATCGTCCTTCTCAGTCTCTGTTACGCCCATAATGTCCATGCTCTGTACTATTGCGAAAGCCATCCCCCTCTTTAATACACGCGGTCGTCAATTTTAAACTTTAACCTTCGCGACAGCCGCGCGTCTAACTCTAGCTCGGTATTCAACTGGCCACGTCACCATAAGACACGTGGAGACCACGTGTCACTGTAGCTTGCCTTCTCACCAGCCTTCGTGTTTTCATAAGCTTGACTTCCTATCAGTCGCGATATCGTGACATGTCGCGATATCGCGACCCACTGTCTTCCCGCCTTCATTTTGGCAAACAAAGCCGCGATATCGCGACCCAAAGATCAACCTTTCTCTTCTTTGCAAGACACGTCGCGATACCGCGACGTCGCGATATCGCGACGTCGCGATATCGCGACCAAACCAACCTCCCTTCAAGTCTGCACCGCCCTTTGTTTTCTTTTGATATCACGTCGCGATATCGCGACCCAAACTGTCCCTTGCCCATGCCGAAGTCTTGGGGTCACGATTTCGCGACTCCAGCTTAACCTTTGCCTTGCTTTTGAAAACTTCCCCGAAACTTACCTCCTTTTACAAAACTTCCCCGTAGGAAAGGTTTGGAACCACACTAAATTCAAAGTACTTAGAAAATAAAATAAAAGAATTTGGAGGATGCAAGATTGCCCTTCTCACACCGGATGCTCCTGCATCAGACACCCGGGGTAGATTAGAAGTGAGCCTCACTTCTGTTTTGTTGGGGGAAGACCCAAGCGGTCAACCTCCGTCTTCGACACCCAAGTTGCATCCTCAACAGGTCTGCCTTTCCACTTAACTAAGTATTCAGAATATTGTCTATTTCTGGTGCTTCTGCCCTCACGAGTATCCAATATCTCTTCAACCTCATTGGTGGTTGGAGTAGATGCCGGAAATTGCCACACTTCTGCACTAGGTGCCTCTCGCGCACTTCTCCTTCATGGTACTCCACTAGATCTGAAACATTGAAGACAGGCGAAATACCAAGCCAACTTGGCAATTCCACTTCATAAGCATTTCCTGACTCCCGTTTTCCCAGTATTTTGCATGGCCCAAATTTCTTCATCTTCAATTTGTTATAAGTCTTGGCAGGAAATCTCTCCTTCCTGAGATGCACCATAACCTCATCTCCCACCTTGAACTCCTTGAACCGCCGCTTCTGGTCCGCCCTTGTCTTATACTGAGTGTTCATTTTTACAATCTGTTTCCTCACTTCCTCATGCAGACTTCTCATGTGTTCTGCAAATTCTTCTGCCTCGGCACTACACTTTTCTGTCCTGTCCAACTTCCTCAGTTCAGATACATTCCTCGGGCTGTGTCCATATACTATCTGGAAAGGAGACTTATTGGTGCTCTTATTGACTGAGCTGTTATATGCAAATTCTGCTTGCGGTAAGACCAAATCCCAACCCTTGGGTTGATCCACTATCAAACATCTCAGTAAATTACCCAGGCTTCTATTGACCACCTCCGTCTGCCCATCAGTCTGTGGGTGGTATGCTGAACTGAATTTCAGGTCTGTCTTCAATTTCTTCCACAGAGTTCTCCAGAAATACCCAACGAACTTTGTATCTCTGTCCGAAACTATACTTCTTGGTAGACCGTGAAGTCGTACCACCTCCTTGAAGAACAATCCAGCAATGTGAACTGCATCACTTGTCTTCTGGCAAGGAATAAAATGTGCCATTTTGGAGAATCGGTCAACCACCACAAATACAGAGTCATTTCCCCTCTGTGTTCTCGGCAACCCGAGGACAAAATCCATGCTTATATCCTCCCATGGCCTCTCAGGTGCAGGTAAGGGCTGGTACAGTCCTGTGTTTTGCCTTACACCCTTTGCCATCTGGCATACTCTGCAACCTTGCACAAACTTCCGCACATCCTGCTGAAGCTGTGGCCAGTAGTAATTTTCCTCCACCAGGGCAATGGTCTTATCCCGACCAAAATGCCCAGCCAGTCCTCCACTGTGTTTTTCTTTAATTAAGTTCTCCCGCATAGAGCTCCTTGGAATGCATAATTTGCTTCCTTTGAACAACATTCCATCTTGGATCAGGAAATCCAACCATTTTGTTCGGTCCACCGTAACAGGTGTTAAGCAAGCCTTCCAAGCTTCTGAAAAATCCGGATCTGCAGGGTACAAATCATTCAGTTCTTCAAACCCCACTACTTCGACTGTTAATCTAATCAGTAAAGTCTGCCTTCTGCTCAAGGCATCTGCAACTCTATTTGACTTCCCACTTCTGTGTTTTAGCACAAAGGTATAACTTTGGAGGAACTCCACCCATTTCATGTGCCTTTGATTCAGTTTTGTCTGACTGTTAATGTACTGTAAAGCCTGATGGTCAGTAAATAGTACAAACTCCTTTGGCAATAAATAGTGTCTCCACTTTTTCAGAGCCTGAACTATAGCATAAAATTCCTGATCATAGACTGAATACCTTTTTCGAGCATCATTTAACTTTTCACTGAAATAAGCAACTGGCTTGCCTCCTTGACTCAGTACAGCCCCTATTGCACTGCCACTGGCATCACAGTCCACCTGAAATACTTTGCCAAAGTCTGGAAGTGCCAAAACTGGCTGTTCTGTCACTTTTCTCTTTAATGTATCAAAACTCTTTTCAGCCCCTAATGTCCACTTGAACTCCTTTTTATCCCCCCTCATTGTTTCTGTGAGAGGTGCACAAATACTGCTGAAGTTCTTTATGAACTTCCTATAAAAGCTGGCCAAACCATGAAATGACCTGACTTCTATTGTGCTTCTCGGGGTAGGCCACTCAATGATGGCTCTTACCTTCTCTGGGTCCATTTTCAGGCCGTCTGTTGAGATTACAAATCCCAGGTATACTAACTCCTTCTTGACAAAATTACACTTTTTCAGATTTATTAACAACTGCTCTTCCCGCAATTTCTCAAAAACTCTCCTGATGTGCATCAGGTGTTCCTCCAGGGTTCTGCTGAATATCAATATATCATCTAAGTAAACAATAACAAACTTTCCCAAGAATTCCTTCAGTACTTCATTCATCAGCCGCATGAAAGTACTTGGTGCATTGGACAGCCCAAATGGCATGACCAACCACTCATATAAGCCTTCTCTTGTCTTGAAGGTTGTCTTCCATTCATCTCCCTCTCGGATACGGATCTGATGATAGCCACTTTTCAGGTCAATCTTTGTGAAGTATTCAGCTCCACTTAAACAGTCCATGATATCATCCATTCTTGGCAACGGGAATCTGTACTTAATAGTAATTTTGTTGATGGCCCGTGAATCTGTACACATCCTCCATTCCCCATCCTTCTTTGGCGCCAGCACTGCAGGTACTGTGCATGGACTCAAACTTTCTCGGATCAATCCCTTTTCTAATAATTCCTGGACCTGTCTATTTAATTCTTCAGTCTCTACAGGTGTCATCCTGTGTGCAGCTTTATTTGGCAAGCTTGATCCTGGTACTAAATCTATATGATGGCTAATTTTCCTCACAGGGGGTAAACCCTCAGGCACATTGTCAGACACAATATCTGGAAATTCCTCCAGCAGATTTAGAACTTCTGCTGGGGTATCCTGGCATTCCTTCCCCCTAACTCTAGGGATTATTGCATAACATAAATGTTCGTGCTTCAACCCGTTCAAAAACTCTCTCCCCTCAACTAAACAGACTCTGGAACTGTCACATACCTTTTCATCCGCATCCTTTAAGGGCTTTAGTTTATGGCGTACACCATTCTTTGTCAATGAGTAGGTGTTGGCACGGCCATCATGCACTGCATTCCGGTCGAACTGCCAGGGCCTCCCCGACAACATGTGGCAAGCATCCATGGGCAGGATGTCACACGAGGACCTCATCACAATAATTTCCAATGTTAAATTTAACGGAACACTGCTCATTGACCAAAGCTCCATGGTCCTTCTGTAACCATGCGACCCGGTATGGGTGTGGGTGCTTCTTCCTTTCTAACTGTAACTTTGTAACCATTTCCTCAGAAACCAGGTTATCCGTGCTACCATTATCAATAATGATATTGCAAACCTTGCCCGCACATTTACATCTGGTGCGGAATAAACTTTTTCTCTGGTCTGTGTCCTTCTCCTCGTTCAACAGGACTCTTCTTACAATCATTGTTTCTCCTCTCTCCGCATCTTCGGAATGCTCAGACTCAGCACCTTCTTCTGCCACAGCAGCTCTGGCTGGACCTTCAGGCCTCTTGTTCGTTCTCTCCCGGTGTTGTGGACATTCGAATGCACGATGCCCTTCTTCACCACAGTGGAAACATGTTCCACGGAACACTCCCCTTCCAAACCCCCGTCCAGATCCACCCCGTCCTCTTGGGTAGCTGTTCTGGTCCCGGGGCTGATAAACATCCTCCTCTCTTTGATCTTGGTTATTACTGGCTTCCCCAGCCTTCTTCGGATCTTTATACTTTTCTCCACTGGTCCTCCCACCAGTTCTTCCACCACGGCCCCTTCCTCTTTGTTTGCCTTCAAACCGCCTATTCAGTTTTTCTTCTACCTTTAAGGCAAACTGGTAAGCATCCTCAATGGTGCTTACCCGAACTAGGCTCAGCTCTTCCTGGATGCCGAGTCTCAACCCATTGATATAACGGGCCACCTTTTCTTTGTTCGCCTCTAAATGCCCCGTTCTAATGGAAATCTTGTAAAACTCTTCGGTGTACTCTTGGACAGTTTTGTTCGTCTGCCTCAAACTCTGCATCTTTCTTAACAGATCCAACTCGTAGTCTGTCGGGATGAACTATCTTTTCAGCTTCTCCACCATTCTGTCCCATCTGGTTATTCTCTCCTTCCCTCGTCGGTTCCTCTCCAACTGTATCCCCCTCCACCAAATGCTGGCGTGACCCTTCAACTTGGTCTTAGCAAATCTGACCCGATTAGGGTCCTCAACCTCCTCGTACTCGAAATATTCCTCTAAATCATTTATCCAGTCAATTACTTCTTCTGGATTCAAGTTACCCGAGTACGTGGAAACCTCCATTTTTGGTTGCTTTCCAATCTGAGAGATGGCCTTGTATAACCGAGCTTGTGCAGGGTCCATAGCCTCTTCCTCCTCCTCAGATTGGTCTTCCTCTTCAACTTCGTCCTCACTTTCCTCATCCCTTCCGGGCTCGTGCCTTCTGCGTAATTCTGCTTGCAGGGCTTGAACTTGCCTCTGCAAGGCCCGGAAGTCTTCGGCCGGCACTACATTTCCTACTCCACCACGGTTTCTTCGTGGAGGCATTATATTTTATCTTTTTTTCTTTTTTCTTTTTTTAGAAATCTTTCCACAGATCCTGGTGTAACTGCCTCCTTCTCCGGCGATCTGTTACACGCTCAGGAGCTCCCGCTCTGATACCACTTGATGGCAAGCCGGGATTCGCATGAACACATTCACAATAATTTCACTGAATTTTCATTAATTTTCTTAATACAGTCTTACAATAATTTTTCCAGGCATACAACCTCTCTTCCCCAATCCCGAACTTCACCATCCTCCCCTTACAGAAATTTCGGTCTTTTTTAACGAGGCCCCCGATCCTCTAGGCCATCAATGCTCTGCCTAACCATTTTCAAATTCGAATTTTCCCTCCCTCTCTTGAACTTCCAAATTTCTGTCATAAATGGGCCATCTGCCCGATCCACCATGAGGAACCCCCATTAATGATCTTCTCTGACCTGCAAACGCCGCCTTGCTCAGATCGTCCTTCTCAGTCTCTGTTATGCCCATAATGTCCATGCTCTGTACTATTGCGAAAGCCATCCCCCTCTTTAATACACGCGGTCGTCAATTTTAAACTTTAACCTTCGCGGCAGTCGCGCGTCTAACTCTAGCTCGGTATTCAACTGGCCACGTCACCATAAGACACGTGGAGACCACGTGTCACTGCAGCTTGCCTTCTCACCAGCCTTCGTGTTTTCATAAGCTTGACTTCCTATCAGTCGCGATATCACGACATGTCGCGATATCGCGACCCACTGTCTTCCCGCCTTCATTTTGGCAAACAAAGCCGCGATATCGCGACATGTCGCGATATCGCGACCCAAAGATCAACCTTTCTCTTCTTTGCAAGACACGTCGCGATACCGCGACGTCACGATATCACGACGTCGCGATATCGCGACCAAACCAACCTCCCTTCAAGTCTGCACCGCCCTTTGTTTTCTTTTGATATCACGTCGCGATATCGCGACGTCGCGATATCGCGACCCAAACTGTCCCTTGCCCATGCCGAAGTCTTGGGGTCGCGATTTCGCGACTCCAGCTTAACCTTTGCCTTGCTTTTGAAAACTTCCCCGAAACTTACCTCCTTTTACAAAACTTCCCCGCAGGAAAGGTTTGGAACCACACTAAATTCAAAGTACTTAGAAAATAAAATAAAAGAATTTGGAGGATGCAAGATTGCCCTTCTCACACCGGATGCTCCTGCATCACCTTTTACCCTACATTTAGGTATAGTAATTCGAGACTTTAAGGAATCAATTTTTCTTAAGATTGACCATTTTAGTTGTCACAAGCTCCTTGATCATTCAATGTAGATTGGACCTGACTATTATGATCAGTTGCCTTTGAAGTACGTAAAATAAGGTGACTCTATCAAAAATCAATCAAGGTTCATGGTTGGTTTCCCTTCTACATCGTTCTTAAAGATCTATCTCCTAGAGGACTCAAGGTTTGATGAGCAGCCTCAACCTCACTAGTAGAGAAGTTATGCTCATTGGATGATTTCTAGGACCCAAGTTCTACAATGGTCCAGTGCGAGTGTCCCTATTGGAATTAAGCTGGCCCTTTGAATGTTCAAAATCTTCATGATATTCCCAGAATTGTCTTGAAGTTCTTGCCAAGCTTTGATGGGACAAATAATACTGCATTGGAATATTACCAATGCATTGCTTACATGGCAATGATTTATAATGTCATGCATGAAGATGTAGTTCTTAGACTCCTTGTTCTCTCTCTTAAGGGAAAAGCCTTGCTATGGTACAAATCCTTGGTGGATGGGAGTATTTATACATGGGTCGATCTAGTAGAACCACTTATCAATATGTTTGATGATTCAGGGAACCCCTGCTTGATGCTCAATAAATTTTCACTCATCAAACATGATCCTCAAGAAAATGTCATTGAATTCAACATCCATTTCAAGAGAACTTGGAATAGGATCCCTTAAGAATTTTGGCCTTCTCCTCCTCAGGCCTACTTATACTACATCTAGGCTTTTCATCATGATATAAGTCTTTTGATTCAACAATCCAGAGAAAAGAGGTTTCTAAAAATTTACAAGGAGGTTGTACGAGTTGTTAATCTAGGTGGGAAAATTACCCCTCAAAAATATCCCTTCTTCATGGCAAGCCCAGTCACAACCACCCCCTAAAGCATCTACATCAAGCTTTGCCCAAAAAATGTAGAATGCTTTCCCCATCGATTCCTATAAAAATAAATCTTTGGCAGAATGGGAGATGGCAGAAACTTGAACACCTACAGATCAAGATAAAGGTCAGACAGGATTTACTCAATATCAAAATACCAACACATTAGTTTCTCCTCAGCTAGCATAGAACATGAATTATTAGGTACTAGCACCTTCCCAATTCTCCTTGCTTTTAGATTCCCACAAAAGCCAACAAAGGTTGATTAGAAGCAAGAGGTCATTATTCTTAGTTGGCAGTCCTAGGCAAGAAGAGGGAGGGCCGACACTCTTTAATAACATACTTATGAGACCTCCTCTTCTATCGATTGAGTTCTAGGATCATTTTAGCTCTGATGAAGAACAATCAACATTGACATCCCAACTCGTGTCATGTGATACGTTCTCTGCCACAACACACTTTGGAGAGCCAACAGTCACTTTTCAAATCTAATGGTAATTAATGTATGACAATCATAATGGTTGGACAGTAACTCAGATCATGATGGGAAAAAATCAAGACATGACATGGACCTCAAACATGATGAGTTGAATTGGGAGGCAAATCTAGTACCCTTACCCAATCGATTCAAACACCGAAGATAATCGAATGGATGCCTATCCTTTCTTGATTGAAATATGAGTCTCAGAGTGCAATTGCAGCTAAGTGATCCCATGGTGAACGATGATGAGCAAAAAAATCCTTGTTGGATTGCATCAAGAAAAAATTCCATGACAAGATGGGCAAATTTCATTGGCATTTTGCCCATTCTTGAAATCATGATGGGGATTCAAAGAGTGTATACATTGGGATGCAATTTGTGGGGGTGTCCCATGTAGTGGGTGAATTCTCTTTGCTTTCTCCTGAGTTAACCCTACAATTGCCTTCCCTTTTGTGTTTTTACTTTTATGCATCCTTCTCCTTCCTCTATTTTCCCTAGTTGTTCGTTATCATCGACCATTTTGGTCAATGGCTTCTGTTCTATTCTCTTTGCTATTTTTTGTTGCTTCCCCTTTCCTCTCGTATTGTCCTATCCCCATATTTTGTTTTTTCTTGTTGTTTCCTCTTGTTATCCCTATTTTTTTCTTTGTCTTTGTGTTGTCCCATCGAGTTATTTTCTCCCCATTGTCCCCCCTTCCCTCTTCTTGTAGCCTCAATCGACTGCATTCTCGCTAGCTTCTTTTCTAGCTCGTTCTTCCCTTCCCTTTCCCTCAAAAAATGTTAAGTCCAAGATTTTTGTTGGTCGTCTGGATTCCTTGTTTCCACAAAATGAAAATCCCCTGTGAGTCACCAAGAATGTGGGTATTTTTTGCACCTACCCATGCCTAACTACTAGTAGCTATATATTAGGTTTACCTTTTTGCAAATAAAACCAAATATTGTCAACAAATTTTGTTTACAAGTCTAAAAGCATTGCCAGAAATGGAGCTGAGCAAAAAAGTGATAAGAAGGAAGCCCCTTGAACTTGTTGTATTATTTATACCCGATCAAATATTGAAATAAAGATGAAGGATTAGGTTGTTGTAACTATGAGTTTCCAAACATCCATCTCGATATCGAAAGAGTAGAAAAGGATTAAAATGGCAATGTTTGGGGATTATCAAACCAATTGCACCCGATAGGAGCTCGATAGGGTCCCAAAAGCCCGACCTTCACCAAGATAGGAAAGTAACCCAGTATAATAGAGCCCAGAACAATTAGGCCTGACTAGAGACTAGCAACATCATAAGGGCCCAACCAGAAAAATGGTAAATTTCCAAGAGCATCAAAATATTTGTGCTCGACTAGAGCTCGATAGGGTCCCAATATTTTGATCTAGGGCCTGGAAGTTGACAAAGGGAGCATAATGCAAAAGAAACAAAGGTCAACAGATACCGAAAGACCCATACCTAGTCATAATCCAAACAATGCTCAAATACCCGATGCACGCAAGGGCAGAGAGAAGGCACCAAAATAATTATACCTTGAAAGACCTGGCTAGGTTCTGAGGACCCAACATGATAGAAGATATATCTGAGGTATTCTATAGGTTCATGCACGATCCGATAGCTGCTTCCCAACAAGATTAGGTTCATTTTTCCCACGACATCTATCGAGTACGATTTTGTATCAGGAGATTTCAATGATAAAAACCATCACACGGATTACAAGGTGGTTAAGTAGAGATGGTCAGTAGAAATAAAGGGACTAGATGTAGCCATCAAGCTAGGTATGACTCAAGGAAACGTAGATCCAACCACATCAATAAGCCATGTTTTTGTATTTAGAACAACCATACTTATGAGCAACCCTACAAGCTGGTAGAATCTCTGACATAGCAATAATCCACTAAAAAAGCAATCATGACTTGATATTGTAAGATGCCTATAAATACAAGGATGTAAAATGAAAACTAGTCAGCTCTTAGGAATTTACAATTCATATGTAAAATAGAATATTACATCTTAATACAAAGTGATTGTTGTCTGGCCTCTGGTTCGATTTATTTGTAGAACATGTATGTATTGATGATCACTTCTTTCTAAATTAATCATGTTGAATGCTTATGGTGTTTTATTATGAATCCTGGATTTGCGTTGTACTCATTCACCTATCTAGAATTTGTGGTCTGATAAGATATAGTAGATTAAAATTAAATATTTTGTAATTGGTTGCAAAACTAGATGGACATTTTGGTAGTTAGAGCAACCATACTTCTGAGCAACCCTATAAGCTGGTAGAATATTTCACATAGCAACAATCCACTCAAAAAGCAATCATGACTTGATATTGTAATATACCTATATATACAAGGATGTAAAATGAAAACTGGTTAGCTCTTAGGCGTTTACAATTCATATGTAAAAAAAAATATTTCATCTTAATACAAAGTGACTGTTGTATGGCCTCTGGTTCGATTTATTTGTAGAACATATATGTATTGATGATCACTTCTTTCTAATTTAAGCATATTGAATGTTTATGGTGTTTTATTATGAATCTTGGATTTGTGTTGTACTCATTCACCTGTCTGGAATTTGTGATCTGATAAGATATAGTTGATTAAAAAATTAAGTGTTTTGTAATTGATTGTAAAACTAACTAGATAGTTCGGTAGTTAGATGCATTTTTTTTTCCCCCCCCACACCCCGTCCCAAAAATTTAGGGGGGGGTTTAGATATGGTTAATATGACCATGATATGATTATCAAGATACAAATATGATGTTTTGATCTTTATTTGAAATAAAATATTAGGGTAATAGGCACCTCTCTAATGTGATTACATCCCTGAGTTGCATGACCTATAATTAAAACCCTCTATCTTGAAAGAGTTATGTCAACTCAACTATCCCTATACATTCAACTTTGATCTTACATTAATGCTATTTGATATTAAAAAATATGATTTCTCTTTGGTACAATATATAAAAGAGTGCTTTTACAACATAATATATTGTATTCAAAAAATTATTAACTATTCATGGCTCTTTGGTATCACGTTGGCTACACTTCTACTTTCTCTTTTTATAAGAACATGCATTCCTTATTGTCTACCATTTTATAGGTTAAACTTGTGTAAATTATAAAATTTAGAAGGACCATAAGGACAATATTCGTACACCTTTTGCAATATGTCATAAAAACTCATCATAGTGGATGGATGTAAATTCATGGATCTATCTCTGTCCAATCCTTTAATAGTCCTTAAACTCAATTATGGATGCGTATTTTCAAAACCAACCCACAATGGCTTGCTAGGAATATAATCTTTGAACAAAAGCCTTTTGTTGGATGATTTCAAACCCATGCATCAACTGTATCATCTCATAGCACAAATTAAATATATTAAGTATAACTTTATAAATGTTAGGATCAATATCTTATCTTATATATCAATTACTAGACTCTGCTCAACTAGTGGCTTCTCTCCCTTACATCCTCCATAACCACTCCTCTAAACAAGTCCAACAAAATATTCTTAAATTTGTAGGTGGAGACACTTTAAACCCTAGCCATCATTACCTTTTGTCCTTCAAATAAAATTTGTAAGACTGCATTCGCTCAATATACAATCACAATAAAAAAAGTAAAAAATAGGGCAAATAGAGGGTCTCTTTGCTCATTTGTATCAAGTGCCTCCTTCATATCCAAATAAGTAATTTACAATAGAATGAGGCTATGGACTATCCTCTCTTGATTACTAAATACATAACTAATTAAGTGAATAAATGAATTAGGAAGGACCCTAACAACTGAGGTACATCACCTGTCTCAATGACTGTTTCAACTACTTTAGCTTCTACTTCTTTGTCTGTATTTTCCCACTACTTACCCCATCATTCTTATGATCAACTTGGGCTTGGACATTAACTAGGGAGAATTTTTGAATTGCTGCAAAAGAAATAACAATGACATTAGAAAATTTAGCTATAAAATTGTGAACATGATTCAAATTGATGCCTTTGAATTCCTCTTAAAACTTGGATTAAACCCACATTCACAATGATAATAGCCTTTGAATTCATTTTTAATATGTTACAAATTTGATTAAATCTATGCATTATGTGACTGAGTATAAGGAGATGAAGGTGAGAGATAATAGAAAAGAGAAAACCAAAGGAAGTGAATACCATTGGTGATAAGCACTTTCCAACATGGTAGGAAATGGAATTCTAGTTGTTTGGCATTCCTACCATGGGTGCCAAATGATGCAAGAGCATCCATGTGGAAACCAGGATAAGTGATGCCAACTAGAAATTCCATGCAGAATATTGGATAAGAATGATTAACATGAAAAAGGTAGTTCAACTATTTGGAGTAGCTGGACAATCATTGTTTTTAGGGAAAATTAGGAGTTCAACCAACATGCATAGCTAGAGAGTCATTGTTCTTATGCTTATAAATAAAGAGGAGAAATGAAGAGCATGAGGGGGGAAGAGAAGGAGAGCATCAGAAGAAAATATAGAAGTGGCTTCCTTGTGTGAGATCTATGTGTCTCGTAGACATTATATATAGTGACGTCATCACATATGCAATGATTAATAAAAATCCTTATTTTCCTTAGTGTTTTGGGATCTTGTTGTGCAAATATGGTATGCATTCAAGATTATTGTGTTGCAGGTTTTTCTAATGATTATTGTAGGTGGATGCAGTTAGGAAGTGTTGGTCCAAAATATGCCTAAGGTAAATTGTGTGCCCAAGACTTGGTCAAAATTGAATGATCGATCGAGCTGCAAGGCTCAACTAGGTCAATCTCCAAAGAAGGTTGGCTCTTGTAAGGTTCTAACTAGCTAAAAATATGGTGGGGAAAAGGGTGCAGAAAGAAATAAATGCAACTGAAGCTAGAACTTAAGATGATACATATTAAGCAACATCAAGAAGTGCATGAAGATCATGAAAAATAACAAACATTCAAACCTCCTAACAAACCAACCAATTTTATAAGATGTAGAATAATATATTTTAATCAGTTTTTAATCCAAGAATTGTTTTTTCTAGGACTAGATAACAAGCATACACAAAAATCCAGGAAGCAAAATAATGCCATACACATCATCTAGCTAAAACAAAAATATTCATCCACTCATACATACATATTCTACAAAATGGTGAACCAAAGGCCAAATAGAAGTTTGAGTTGTATTGCTATCTTCAAAAAATCTTCATACATGCAACTTGTAAATGCCTAAGAGTCGACCCTTTCACAAGAGGCCATTGCTCTTATTTATAATTTTTCCTATGGTTCAATATTTCCAATTTACAAAAGTGCTTTATTTTAAAAATTGTTACAACAAAATGTCAGATGACCAGGTTGGAAAGGATACCATGCAGAATCATTGATCTAAGCTAGGACAACATGCTTGATTTATGGTTGCTAATCAACTATTTTTGCAAGTGGGAAAGTAGTGGATATGAGCTTAAATCTGGTTCATTCTTTGTTCTTGAAATCATCTATCACCATTGATCTGTAATAGATGTTAGTAGGTTGAAACTCTTCTAAAGATTCAACTCTCTACAAGCGGTTGTGGTTGCATCATAGCGACATGACGTGATGCCACTTCCCTTTTCATGTCTTTGGTCTTCCCAAGCTTTTGCAACCATGATTTGAAAACATGTTGCGATGTTGCACTCTTTCTTGCTTTGAAGCCCTTTCTAGTATTTGCAATCATGATATGAAGAAATGTTGTGGCGTCGCACCTTTATTTTGCCCTTAGTACTTTTGGAATTTCTATGGTTGCGACATGGAAATATGTCGTGATGTCATGATACTTTTCACTCGTTGAGCTTCCCAGGCCTTAGCGACCATGATGGGAAGACATGTCACGATGTCGTGCCCTATTTTTTCCTTGAAGAGATTTTTAAGACTTCACGACCGCAACATGGAAACAAGCTGCGACATCACGTTTCTTTTTTATCTTAAGATTTTCCAAGCCTCTATGACCATGATGAAGTGACAAGCCATGATTTCACAATGTCTTTCTTCCTTCAAGTATCTCAAGCTTTGACAACCATGACATGGAGATATGTCATGACATCGCACCTTGTTTTGGACTTAGAAATTCCCAGTATTTTCTAATCGTGACATTGAAACATGTCGTGATGGCGTGCCTAATTTCATCCTTATGCAAAAATTTAAATTTTTTAAATTTTATCACCTTATTTCTCCTAATGTAGCCATTTTGACCTATAAGAAGCACTTACAATCATATACAAATTTGTCAATAAAGATGATATTATCATGGCAAAGTATGTCATCTAGAAGAGTTATTGTCGTATGAGGTTGTCATCCTGGAGAAGTGTCATCTGTATATTTTGATTGCTTTTTAATTTTGGAGTTGCTACCTGGTGAAGTGGTAGATCATGGGTTTCCCATCCTTAGAGAGAAACTATAATCTAAGAGATTACCCCTTACCCCTTATCATGTTTCCAACTAAAAATATTTATTGTTTGTATGCCATCAAGAAAAAGTACCACTAGGGAAGTGTGTGTCAATAGGGGAAGTGTCATCAAAGAAGTGCATGCCACCAAGGGTATTGCTATCAAACTATTGCCATCATCATTACATATTATCATCATAAATTTTCTTGTTGATTTACCATTGTCATCATGAACCTATTGACTAAGGATGTTGTCCAAGAGAGTGTCATATAGGCAATTGTGTCATCTAGCTAGTTATGCCAGTTGTGTCGTATGAGAGGGGAAAGGATATTATCATCTAAGTTAGGTTCTTATGATAGTTTTTGTATGAAAATATTGTTATCCACCATTTGCATTGAAAACAAATTACCCCCACCTTGTCATTGCATCATTTTGGTATCAAATCCAGAATATCTTTGAGGATTGAACAATGGCACAATGGGGAAGAAGAAGACCATGAGGCCCTTGAGCCATAAATATAGCTAAGGTGCTAAGAGGAATTACTTCTTGATTTGATGCAATCAAAATTACCCAAATTTGGGGCATTAAAATAGAAGATGTGAGTGATAGTGAAGAGGAGACTTGTCATGTAGAAGCTCAAGATGAAGAGCGAGAGGAAGATCTAGAAGAATGATTGATCTAAGCAATTTAAAATATGGGTTGAAATTCGAAGATACAAACTTCGTCATACAATGGAAGCTTGAATCTAGAGGAGCTCATAGACTGGACTACTCAAATGGAGATGTATTTTGATTTTGACTCAATAGAATACCCCAAAAGGGTGAAATTTACCTATAAAAGCTGAAAGGATATGCATCCTTATGATGAGACCATATTCAAACTGAAATATGAAGAAAAGAAAAGGAGAGTATTAAGACATGGGAGAAAATGGTCACCAAGCTAAAAGCCAAATTCCTGTCGTTAGACTATCAATTGGGAACTTTTAGAAAATTGTAGAACTTAAGACAAAAGGATATGAGTGTGAAGGATTACACGGAGGAATTTTATAGGCTTACCATTCATGCTAGTCATGTGGAAGATGATGAGGAGAAGGTTTCAAAGTATGTAAATGGGCTGCAATTGTTCATAAAAGATGAAGTTTACATGATGAGAATGAGGATGGTTGAAGAGGCATACCAGTATGCACTCAAGGTAGAGGAATAATTGTTGTGTAGACAACAAAATAATATGAGAGGAAGAGGGAGATCCTCAAGGGAGATAACAATCAAGCAATGGTAGTGGGCAAAATTTGCAAGAAGGAGAAGTTGGTACTTCTCAAAGTGATTTCAACCAAAGTACCAAGGAAAAGGGTGAATCATCAAGAGGACAAGGTGGATTTGGTAGAGGTAGAGGTCATGGTTTTGTTGGAAAGTGTTATAGATATTTTAAAAAATGACATAGGGTATTTTAGTTTCCTCGAGTACAAAAAATTAGCGAAGGTGGAAGGGAAGCCCATAGTCAAATTGTACAAGCGAATGAAGAGAATATTGCTTTACAAAAGCACATGGAAGAACCAGAACAAGGAGAATCCCTTATGATAGAAAGGGTATTGTTGAAACCAACAAAGTAGATGCATGAACCTAAGCAAAGAAGGAGCTTGTTCAGAATGATTTACAATTATGGAGGGAAATATTACAAGGTGATTGTGGACAATGGGAGTATGGATAATCTAGTGTCTATAGAGATGGTAGAAAATCTTGGGTTGAAGAGGATAGAGCACCCCAATCTGTACAAGATCTCTTGGTTGCAAAGGGGACACCATATTTTAGTCAGTGGACAATGTCAAGTGAAATTTCAAATTGGATCTTATGAGGATGAGGTCCTATGTGATATTATACCTATGGACGCTTGTCATGTCTTGTTGGGAAGACCATGACAATTTGATAGAAGAGTAGTACATGATGGTAGGGAGAACATCTACACTATTGAGAAAGAAGACAAGAGGTACACATTAAGTCCATTTAAGGACAAAGGAAAAGAGGTGGATAACAGTCCTATAGTGTTCCTAAATACAAATAAATAATTCTTGAAGACCTATAAGACCAAGTTGAAGGGAGAACAACCAACGGAGGAAGGGATGGACACATGCAAGAGGATAAGCATAGAGGAGTAGTTGACCCAGGATATCAGTAGTAGTGACAATGAAGACAATGGTGCAATGAATCCTACAAAAAATAAGGGGAAAGAGGTAAAAAGAAAGGGTAAAGATATAGTGGTGGAATATGAACCTCATCAAGTCATTATTGGCCATGACAAAGGCCATATTGCCATAGTTGATAGTGATAATGGTACTGCAAGGTATGGTGAAGGACATTATGATAGAAATGACATAGATCAAAGTGGTGATGAAGAGTTTGTGTGCTTTGAAAAGCACACAAAATGCATTGAATCCAAGTTACAAATGAGAAGAAGGGGGTACAATGGTAAGGGATTGGGAAAATATGGGCAAGATGAAAATATCCATAATACCATAATTAAGGCCAAGGAATGAAGGTCTTGGGTATGCAGGTCCAATAGGAAGCAATGGGATTAAATTTGTGAGAGGCAAGAGCACTACGAGGAATGAAGGTTTAAGAATGGATTGTTGTACTCAACGTGGAAGATTTGGACATGTTGCAACTAGGTGTTGGAACCTACATCCTTGTGAGAGTTGTGGAGGAACCTAAATCCTTGTGAGAGTTGTGGAGGCTTCCCTGTGTGAGATGTGCATGTTTCAAAAATATTGTATGTAGTGGCATCATTGCATATGCAATGATCAATAAAACTAATTATTTTCCTTAGTGTGTTGGAATCTTGTTGTGCAAATCTTGTATGGATTAAATATAGTTGTGTTGTAGGTTACATTAAATATTATTGCAAGTTGACAGAGTTAGGAAGTGCGGACAATCACTACAAATTTATCGATAAAGACAAAGCCATCATGGCAAAGGGTGTCGTTCAAAAGAGTTATTGTTGTATGAGCTTGTCATCTTGGAGAAGTGTCATTTGTATATTTTGATTGATTTTTTATTTTGGAGTTGATGCCTAGTGAAGTGGTAGATAGTGGCTTGCCCATCCTTAGAGAGAAACTATCATCTAAGAAATTACCCCTTACCCCTTGTCATCTTGCCAAATATTTATCGTCTACATGTCGTTAAGGGAAAGTGTTGTTAAGAAAGTGCATGTCAATAGGGGAAGTGTTATTGTAGAAGTGCATGTTGTTAAGGGTACTATCATTGAAGTATTATTGTCATAGTCAAATATTATTGTCATAAAGTTTTCTACTGACTTGCCATTGTCATTGCCATCAACAGGATGCTATCATGAACCTGTTGACTAAGGATGTCATCCAAGAGAGTGTCATCTAAGAGGGGAAAGGAGGTTGTTCTCTAAGTTAGGTATTTATGATAGTTGCCATCTAAAAATATTGTTATCCATGTCATGACCCTCCCTTGGCAAACTTATTTATATGATAGACATAAGAACTGATATGTTACCTTATTGATGGATGTTTGAATATTTCATGTTTAGTTTCTTTGTATATATCTATTTTATGAAAGAATATCATGTTGCTAATGGATTTGCATGTTTGCAGGAATAGGTTTTCTCATGGGTGGAAGAAAGGATTAACCACCAAGAACCGGATGCCAAAAGAAAGGGAAATGATGTGATGATTTATTCATCGAAATGACTCAGATCAACATGGATGAATGATCTTTTCATGTAGTTGCATATCATGATTTGCATGAGGAAAATATATCAAGTTTTGGGTAAAACTTGTTTGTTGCTTGATAATCTTCCTTTAGATGAGATTGTGTTTGATATAAAGTGATTCATTGCAAAGAAGAGTCAATGCTTGCTTTTATTGTTTTTGTTCTAAAAAATATATAGAAAAGAATAGAATTTATAAGAGAGTTATATTTTATTTGACATTATTGGTTTAGCATTTAAAAGGAAGGTTTTATTAGGCTTGCTTGAATTCAATTCAGAGTAAGAATTCATATTATTATTTTTATTAATGATTCTTGTTTCTTCCATTTACCTTAGAAAAGAAAAGTACATCCTTGAAGGAAAGGCTTGTTGTATGGAAATCTAATGATCCCATGTTTGATTATTTGAAATACAACTTAGCTTTATGAGGAGTTTGATGCTATGCTTGCAATAAAAAAAATATTTAAGTCTCTTACTAAGACTAAGGTGAGGACTTTTGAATATGCAATAACATTACCTTATGGTTGGACATGCTCCATCGTGCTTCGAATGGGGAAGACGTACATTATGGAAGTTAGGGATACCACACAACTCATAATCATACCCTAGCCAAATCGGATCATGGGAAAAACAAAAAAATATGGTACCTTTTCTTGGGAGAAGGGTGCAGTGAATAGCACAAGACAGAGAGAGACGTTAATGGAGGGGAGGAAAAATGAAGCTAGCTGATCAGAAGCTAACTAGTTACCTAAAAATCATATTGTAGTCTCACTGTGATTTCTAGGTAGACTCCAAGAACTTGTTTCATGGGTTTGGCTTGAAGTATTGCTCTTTTCTTTAAATCCTGGTTTGTCTTTATGTATATCATTGGTTGTATATTTTGGTTTGGTTTGTAAACCATTCATCTGATCAAAAAAAGAGAAGGGATTATGATTGGTTCCCACATTATTTAGCTTATTGTGCGTTTGATATGTTGAATGGTTTGGATACATGCTCTTTCATCAGGAATACGTCTTGGAGTAATTTCTCCATAACCCTCTTGATTGTTTATCTTTGGGAATCCATGATTTAACGTACTTCTCTCCTGAAAGTGAATTGAAAGGGGTAGAATACTACAAATTTTATGGCTTTTGTGTGTAACTGAATGATAATATTGAAACTTTAGGAATAATATTACTCGGTTTGATTGTCGTTATATTTATTGTAAAATCCTTCTTGCTATATTTATTATCGAGGGGATGGCTATAGTTGTTTTATACTGAAGCTTGTCATTGTTGCATTGAGAACAAAGTGGAGTGAGCTTACTTTTCTTTACAATGAATGTTTAAAGTGTTGTTATCCATTTTATATTATTTTCCTTAGAAGTGAATACAATAAACACGGTTTGTTTTCTATTGTATGGAGATTCTAGGCGTAGGTGGTCTTGTGTTACTAGTTTAACTTAAAATGTACTTTCATTCAGACTACCATTGGGTTCTTGATTGACATTGTAGATAAAGCCATAAGCTCGAGAAAGAGCTTGTGAATGTCTGAATGGGGTAATAGCAACCTGTACGTTCACTGTTACCATTAATAAGTCTTTCTTATTGCTTGGTTTCTTCATTTTGAGATTTCACTCTGGTGAAAAAGAGATTGGAACGTTTCCTATGTTTTAGTCAAATCTTGAAGAGATAAACTATACAAGGTGTAACACAGAAGGTCCTTTAAGAATGAAGCAACTTCCATAATAGTTAATATGGCTCCTCTTTTGCACGATTAAATAATATTGCATATAAGCATCAAGGATTGTCGTAGTTGTCTTACCATCGTAAAACATCCTTGAGTCTTTAAGATGTGTTTTCCTTATAGATGAAGTAAGAGAAGATCCTTACAAAAATTGTAATAGAGCATCATGAATACTTTCCTTATGAAAATTATTGTTATAAGATTGTGTTCTTCCAAAGGTTTTCTTGTGTGATTTAATTTAAATAAACGTAAGTGGATGTCATTTTCCAGATCTTTTGTGAAGGGATTATGGGGTTCTGTAAATATTAAAATATGCTTGTGCTTCTTTTAAAGAGTTTGTGAGGTGCGAAGCCCACTATTTACGAAGGGAAATATGTGGTTTCCTTTGGAATTATAACCCTTTTATTAAGTAGAGAGCATGCTTATAATTGTGGTTTATTAAAGAACATAATGGAACATGTTTTGGTTTACTTTGTTTTATTGCTTGTAATGAAAATAAAAGAAATGCATTTAGGAATGCACACTCATGCTAGAAGTCATTTTTGATCCCTTATCTTATCTTCTTCTCGGTTGGTTAAAAGAACCCAAATATGGTGGGGTCTACGAGGCACATGAGCTGGAAATAGAAGAAAGAGTTTTTCTGTTGTCAAACTTGTAGTCCATGTCTAAAATGGACTTTGTAAGCATTGAATAATCATTTGTATATAGGATACTTGGGATGTATCCTTTGTATTAAACATTGTTATTTAGTTCTCTTGTAAATAGAGAGATATTCTAAAAACATACATATATCTAGTTGTTTATTATCTAGGAAACAATGTGTTCATTTAAAAATGAGCCAACAAGGAGGTTGTTTATGATTAAAAAGGAATAAATGCTGTGGTTTTATACTTTTATTATAGGCAATAAAATTGAAGAAAGTGGTCTTTTACATTGGTTATGTATGAATAATGTTGTAACACCAATGGGATATAATATTAGTGATGAGTTGTTAGGACAAATGGATTATGGTGAATAATTATTGCACTTATTCTATTAAATCTTTGTATGAGAGTAGATCTTAAATATGCTAAATGGGTTTATGATGGTTTGTTTACTATGAAACCTAAAGTTGAACAAGATAGATAAGGCTTGTAATCCGGGAGGGATTTCAATACTTATGGTTTCTTTGGATTGGAATAAAATTCTAGGTAAGGATTGAACCTAGACTTCCTTATAGAATAAACTTATGTATACATTATCCTAAAGTAGAATTTAGTTACATAATTCTTTAGAGGACATACAATGAGCACTTCTTAGTGATGGATCACTTAAAGGGATTTACATTAGTATAGGTTACTACTTAAAGGAAGTCGAGGAATATCTAACAGATGAATGTCTTGTTTGGAATAATTCATTTCATGAAAAATACTAGTAGAGAGGAAAAGAGTTTTAATGAACTCTTATCCATGGAAAATTTTTAGTGTGAGACCTAGTGAAAAAATGCTAGTTCATTGTGGAGATCTATGCTTTGAGAATTATGTAATATCGATTGGAGATATATCTTTTTATAGGCTCCTTCTTGATGGAGTGTCATTGGCTAACTGTCAAGCTTGTCCTCCTTTTCTTCAACTCTCTCTTTGCCAATTCATGAGAAAAGGTATTTCCAACGTGACTAGGTTATCAAACATCCTAATTAATTGCTTTAATCCTCCCATATTAACCATGTGATATGTTCAGTGTATTTTTCAAGACTTTATTACATTACTTACTTGGTCTATGGCCTTATTATTTGGTTGTAATCAAATTTATTTACATGCCACCTATGTACACAAAATTATGGCATGTTTTCCCATGCCAACGGTGTTAAGCTTCACTTCTTCATCGAGAAATGTCCCAACCATATAGTGCCATATTTTTTCTTTTCTCACTGATTAGTGCTTTAGAACATGTGGCTTGTTTTGGTAAAGAGTTGTCATCAGGTCAAATTTGAACAAAAGTGAGTCTTAAATCTTATCCGATGCATGGCATCGGGACTTAGTGTAGATAATTTTTCTTTAGCATGTGAGTTGGCCACCTTTCCTATATATTTTGGTCTATGTGCCAAATATACATCCTGTATTCGTAGAGTTCTTAGACATATGAGCATCATTGCCTTGGGATCCAACATAGAATATTTCTTAGTTGTGTGCACTTTTTTTGCTAGTTGTCCTGGATTCTTTAGTTGTGTTTGTTGGAACATGTGACTTGCCATGCCTCAAGATTGATTATAGTTAGCCTCTAGATTTTGCAGATTTTCCAAGTTTGACAAAATTATCATTTTGAAATTAGCCATGGAAAACTTGTTCCACATCAGCTTTGCCTTGCCCCCTAGCCAATATTTTATCTCCATGTGTAGATATTCCAAAATAATTTACTCCTCATACCTCTCCATGTGATAAGGGTTGAGCTTTTCACTATGAATCTAGACTCTCTTGTACATAAGGGATAATCATATGAGTATGACCTGGTGCCAAGTGTCCCTCAAACTGATCCAAGAATTCCTTTGACAAATATATCCCAAATAATGGTAGCAAATCAACCACTATTACATCTTGAATTATTGCTAGGTCCAACAATTTGTGTAGCAATATTGGAACACTTTTTACTACACCTATTGTTGGGACTATTTTTTTGTTGAAATATAGCATACCAAAATCAACCTCAACATATTTCAAATTCATTGCATCATAGACCACATAAGACGTCACTACAAAAGCAACTCTCGGGTCTAATATGCAATTGTGTAATACCCAACCTTTCACACATAAGGACAAATAAAAGGACCGATTTAGTCTTACCATGTTGAGGGATGGTCGACTATGTACCATCTTGAAACTTGGGAAGGTTATTTTGCTAGTTGTCAAGCTCTTCAAAGTTGCTTCAACCAAATCCACATGTCTAGGAACTAGCAAGGTCTCTTTTATTTTATTTTATTTCACAATATTATTTTTAGGCTCATCCAATAGTCCAATATCCCTTTGAGAAGATTGTTTGAATTATTTTTTATATCATTCAATTGCCTCTTCCCTTTGTTTCCTTGTTATAATCGGGTAGTATATCTTTCGATAGGCCTGCATCCTCTATTGATATATGTGGGATGTTTTTGGGTTGACTTACTTTACAAATAGTTTTGGCTTCTACCTCTTGTGTCACTCACTTTGTGGATACATTTATGCTTCCCACCCTTCCATCTCAATTTGTACCCTAATTTGCTTTATTTTTTGCTTCATAGTTCCTAGGTTTCCAATATTTAGGGTATATGATGGCATGGAAGCATGCTTGGATCCTACTGTTGGATTGACCAAAGTAGGTGTGAAGGGTTCCTTAGCTATAAAATATTAATTTGGATCCATCACTTAGGCCACTAACTGTTATGCTTTGCAGACTATGATTTGTTGAAAATGAGATTGATATTCTCAATAGGAATTACCATTGTAATGACTATCAAATGGTGGATATTTGTGTCTGTCTAGAGTGGTGAATGCTTTCTATTCTAATATTTCAGCTATAGAAAAATATTTTCCATCAACCTCACTAATCAACATCATTTGATCTTCTAAGGCAAAAGATTCCCCTTGAAGGTATTCTTCAAATCCTACCTCAGTTTTCTACTGCTTCACAATTTTGAGCTCATTTTTCAAGTGTTGAATCACAACTTTTAGTTCTTGTATCTTATGAGATTCTAGGGTGTGCATGGTGGGTACAATTCTTGTCAAGAAATGAGATGAAGGATATAATCTAGACCATGTGTCTGGTGAAGGAAAATGTAGTACTAGAAAGGAATCTTGTGGGTTTTCTTGATAAATCTAAGGTATATCTAGCATGGTTATTCTAAGAGGGAGCTTTTTGACTGAGATTAATATATTGTCCACTATGGTTGCAACCTAAAATATATGTGGTATCATTTTCTCATTAGATTATCTAATTTGAAGGCTTAAGTTTGGGGTGAATGCATGGAGGTAATAAATATAGGCTTAGGCATGTGAGCCTTATTTCTTAAGGGATTCTTCTCTAGATTCTCTTAAACCAGATATTAAAATAAGTGATACTCTCCTGAGGCTTCCTATGAATAAAGAAAAACTGAGTGAACAGTAAGAAGGGATCTCCTAGGTCATCAAACTCTAATATGAGGGGTTCAACTAGGCTAACCCAAGTTCTAATGTTGTTGCCTTTTAGTGACCAAAACCATGTCAACACTTTTTCCTTAAAAGAGAGTGCAAGAAGCCTCACCATTACATCCTCATGGGTAATATTACAAATGGAGGCCAAAGCAATGATGTCTTTGTGTAGACACCAAATCCCAACCACTTGTCCTCCATCCTAACCATCCCAGCCACTTGTCCTCCATCCTACCACCCACTTGTCCACCACACACCTTTCCCGCCACTCATTTAGCCATTTCACACTTTTCCTACCTTCAAAGGGCCCACTTTAGCCCTTTCCCACCACTTTTTGACCATTTTGACTTATTTTATATTATTTATATTTAATATAATATTTTATTATTATATTTTAATATATTTATTATAAAATATATATATTTAAACCCAATTAACCTCAACCATTAGATTTAATCTAATCTCAGCGCCACACTTAAAGTGTAATCTCAGCCTTAGGATTTGATTTAATCTTAGCCATACGATCAAAAGTGTTAAGCTAAAACCCTAAGAAAACCCTAGGTTAGATTATAAATAGGAGCATTTGCAAATGCTCAACCCTTGGAATGTTCTTGCCCTTGGAGAGATTGTTGAAGAAGCCCTTGTGAAGCAAAAGGTTGTAGAGCCTTGAAGATCCCATCGATCGAATCTACTTGTGAGAGCAGACTCAAACCCTAGCTTGCCATAGGACTTCCACCATTCCAGCCACTTCCACATCCATTCTCTGTCATCGCCATTGTTGGCCATATACCACACTCTTCGCATCCCCCTGATCTGCTTTTGTAGATTTAGCCCTGATCCGTAGGTGAAACCGAGCACCTATTGTGTCCCACAAGCACAACCATGCACCTACCACATTCTACAAGCGTAACCCAATGCCTGATGTTCCATCCATCATACACCATAACCTACTGCATAATATCACCAAGTGTCACCAAGGCACCCTACCATCAAATCTGCAATGAAGCAACAGAACAACAAAGTAAGTATTTGTGTGTATTTTATTTGTTGTTATTTGATTCTGCACATTTTATTCATTTAGATCTAGGATATTTGGTTTGCATTCCTGAGGGTTCACATCATGGAACCATCATTTTTTGGCTAACTATTTTATGTTTTATGTGTGTGTAGGATTGGATAGCATAAGTCAAGGATTGTTGAGTAGATGTTGAAGTTGGAGTGGCCTAATTATAGATAACCAAAAGCCCACTCACCCTATTGGAAGCAAGATACATGGGAGACACTACCTGTTGTTGTAGCTAGGGTTTTGGATAACCCTAGTACATTGTATCTATTGTATCAATATCAACTCTTGAACGAATTTTATAGGAGTTTCTTAGCTCCCCCCATTTATTGAATAATCTTTTTGTGCAATTCTTTGTCTCTCGGTTTTTTTCTTTTTCCTTCTAGTGTCTGTTTTTGCTTCAAATGGCGATCATGGTGGTATCCCACAAGGGTTTCATTTATTAATCTGATTTACTTTGCTGATTTCATTTTGTTTCTGTCTGTTATAGGTTTTTTAGAAGCAAAAAATTTTGTTGATTCCACCAATTGGTGTTTTTGAAGAATTCTATAGCGCTTGCAGAGTTGCATGGCGTTGTGGTGACCATCACAGGCCTTGTTGTGCCTACACAGCCCTTTCCTCCTACATAGGTCCCTGCTTCACCTACATAGGTGCCCTATATCCCACCTAGTGCCCCACCCACCTGGGTCGATGCGGCTTTGGAGTAAGTCCCATAACCCCGATTTCAATTTTGCAATTTACGTATTTCATTTTGGTATGATATTTTCAGATTTTGGGATATAAAAAGAATATAAATTAAGTAATCTGGAAAAGAATTCATAGTAGATTGCATTTAGGTTTTTTCATGCATACATTCACATAGTTTAAATTTCTTGTTTTAAAATATGCAAATTCGAGTGATTGCTTGCATATTTTGTTTGCATTTGAAACTAAAGAGCATTATTAGAATCTGCATTTTTTTAGGAGTTAAATATTTCTCATTTTGCATATCTAAATAGGAACAATATTTGAATGCAAAAAGTACTCCTGCCCTTGGGTGGCACCTTTGGCAGAGAGGTGGACGAACCCTCCGATTTCTATCTAGGTAGGGGGTTTTAAGCGGTGTACTTCACACTCTTTAGATGAAATTTGCATTCATATGTTGGATTTTGATTTAGATGAGTAAAATTGGTGATCTTTAGGATTTTTTTGAACACAATAAAGAACATGAAACTTTAAAATCAATCACACACAACACGTTTCACTCTAAAATAGTAGTGGCTAGATTTCATCACCAACCATTGCTTGAGATTTGGTGATGGTGGCCATCATTTCCATCCACCAATATCTACCCTAGACACCATAAGATTACCCCCGAGCAAACTTGTTGGAGGTCAATACCAACAAGAATCTCGTTGCCCCAGCCAACCTTAGTTCTTACCTTTGTTTTTATTAAGTAAGATTAGATACATCAAAACACACAAAATTATCACTTTAAAAGGAATTCACATTAATGAAGAAAATAATTAATGTACGAGGTAAGCCACACAAGGTAACAACTTAGCATTGATTTTTTCTTTCATTTTTTTTAATTATGTACAAATTTCAGCTTTGTGTTCATTTTGATAGTTCTAAATTGTTGGTTTATCTACTTTATGGTATTAACAAGAAATCAGAAGAAAGTAATAAATCAAAATAACTTAATGGAAAACACATCCAATCCCCCCGCTACTTCGGTGGCAAACCCTTATCCATCCCTACCACAAGTAGGATCCCTTCCGCATAACATTGAGCAACCCACCACCCACATAGACATGGACAAGGTAGAGGCTATCTACAAGGCCTCTAACTATGTTCTTGAGCCCCTTAGTCAATACTATGTTGAACAACCAGACTTGGCTACAACCTGTCCATCCACCACCACCCAAGGATATCATAATTCTACCTATGAATATGGTATACCTTCTTCTTCTAGCCCAACCCAAAACACAAGTTTTTTTAACACTTACCCTTCATCTAGCCATATCCAAACCTATTCCAATCCCTTGTATGAGAAGTATGTGAATGTTGCCTCACAAACCCCAACCTCCCAAGTTGCCACATCAAGTGTAACTTGTGCCATACCCATTTCTTCTAATCCATATCCTTCACTTCCTTCATATTTTAATCCAATCGCAGCCATGTCAATGTCCACCATGTCCAAACAAGAGCTACATGATATATCGGGTTATGCAAACAAATTTCTCTCACATTTTTGAAAGGCTAAGCAGCAAGTTTAGGTAGACCCTATGATCCAAGAAGTTCCAACCCAACCCATCATAGCCAATCAAAATCCAACATGGGTACCCCAATATTTGGTGGTTTCCATCCCCAATCCTCCACCAATTCATACCCCAACCCAACCAATTACCATTTCTTCTAGCCAACCTCTCAATCAATTTTTCCAACATCCTCCTCATCAATCATCTCCTTCTTTCATTCATCAATATTCACCCCATGTTCAAACCAATCCATTCCACCAAAGTCGACTAATCACTCCACAACATTTTTCTTCCAATCCATCTCCCAATCATAAGGTAATCCAAGGCTTCCAAGTTCTTGGGGAAGATCCTAGGATATAGGCCATGCAGAAATAGATTGATCAGTTGATGCAGAACACCCCTGGCATGTCAAGCCAAAAATTAACCTTAAGTCAATTGATTCACCAACCAATTCATCCTTTGGTACCATCACCACCATATCCGATAGACTTCACACTACCGAAGTTTGATAAATATAGGGGAACCGAGGACCCTAAGGAGCATGTGAGCTCATTTGTTCACACATGTTTTTGAATTCAAATCAACGATGCCCTCATGCTCCAAAATTTTCCTCAAATATTAGGGGGAGATGCCATAGAGTGGTTCAATCAGTTGCCAACACACAATATTTACACTTTTACTCAACTGATGGACCTATTCTTGGATCATTTTGCCCTAAATATTAGAAAGAAGGTCTCATTATTAGATATTTATTATCTAAAATAATGGGATGATGAACCTATCTATGATTTTAGAAACCGTTGGAGGGAAGTCATAACCAAATTGCCATTCTCCCTACCAATGGATGAAATTATCAAATTATTCACCAAGAGTTTCTTAAAACCCATCTCTTGGATGCTTAAGCTTAATACTTATCGCACATTTGAAGAAGCTTTAGCACAGGCTAGCATCATTGAGGAAATCAAAATCCAAGAGGGCATCATCAAGCCTAAGAAGAAAGAATGGCAAAACAAATGCCAATACCAAAATAACCAATATGGCCAAAATAAATCATCATAAGCCTCTACGGCTAATACACCCAATCAAGTTAATCAAGTGGTGATGAGCTAGCCCACAATGGCTCAACAACCTATGCAACAACCAATTGCTTATCATGTGGTCCCATCAGTCACACAAGCACCAACGATGCAAAACACAATGCCAACTATGGAACAACCTCCCCACTACCAATACACCCGACCTCAATGTCAATACACTCCCTTAGCAGAGTCATATTCTTCCCTTTTTTAAAGGTTGTACGAAACAAACAAGTTAGCCTTACCTGAATTCAGGCTCGATGACCCTACAAAATGACCCAAGAATTATAGATAACACCTATTTTACCCATATCATAGGTAAAATGGTCACGACATCAACTCTTGCCATGTTTTTAAGAACATCTTCCAAGACCTTATAGAGTTGGGGGTCATCAATGTGGACAATCCTTTAGCTCCGCAAAACCAAAATTTGGGAATTTTTCAGACACCTCTGCCCAACCATGGAGAGGCCCAAACTACTGTAGGAGGTAACAACCATAAAACACCTCCTAACCAAGTTAACCATGTTCAACAATACCAAAATTTTGTAGGAGCAATCCATGTAGTCACAAGAGGGCAAAGGAAAAATCAATAGAATGTACAACAACCCTCAAATCCACCACCCATCCAAACATATCCAAATCCATCCCCGCTAATCCATCTACCCAATCTACCAAATTAGTCCATCCATCGCCCTATAAGGCCATCGATAACCTTAAGTAGCCGGTTGACTACTAGCTTGAAAATGGCATCAACTAAATTATCTGTATATGAGCTTATTCAACAATACCCTAGGCATAGAGAAGCTTTGATGGAGATCCTTAAGTCTATTGGGTTAGAATCCCAATACTCTAATGCCTTCAACAATTTTATAGGGAGTGTTAGAACATGCATGGAGCCATCCATCACCTTTTATGACTTTGAAATTAAGTCAATAACCTCAGAATCTGTGGATCCACCATTGCATATCATGGCCTTGATAGATAAGAAGCCATTCAAAAGAGTCCTAATAGATATCGGCTCATCCATTAACATCATCACTACCTCTGCCCTTCACCACCTCAAGCTACCACCTTCCCACATTTCCAAGTCATCATTCACCCTCAAAGCATTTAACGATGCTTTGTGTACCACAATTGGCACTATTGTTTTGCCCATTGAAGTAGGGGCCAGAACGTTGCACATAATGTTTCACATCTTGGAAGGAACCATGGTGTACAATGTACTCCTTGGTAGACCATGGATGAGGGAAATGAAATGTGTTCCTTCAATACTCCATCAATGCTTGAAATACGTTCATGATGGACAAGTCCATTGCATCCCCGCAGATGTAGAACCTTTTAAGTATTGCAATTTTATTTCAAATCCTTATGAATCCATGTTGCCTTCCACTCATTTATTTTTATCACCATCTTCATCCAATCTGCCTTCTTCATCTTCTCATCCATATTCTTCTAATCCATTCACATCTTCTTCTAAAGCTCCCATCTTAGAGGAGTTACCCATCACAACACCCTCTCAATCATCCATTTCCTCTTGTACATGTGGTCAAAATCAATCCACCATCGTCACATCATACACATTAACCATACCTCCTTCCACAACCATTTCTTCTTCTTCATCAATACCCCATCCACCTTCTTCTAATTTCACGCCATCATCTAATCATTCTCCATCAATAGATGTCTCACAAGTCAAACTTTTAGAATGTGAAATATTTAATTCACCACCAACACCCACAACCACATCCAATACTGAGCCATCCGTGCCCACATCATCCAACACCTCATCCCAAGTCAAGGTCCACATCACTAGTCTTGGTATTGGTGAATACGTGGTCCAAGACATTACCATTACCCCTCTAGCCATTCCCACAGCCAAGGATTTTGGTCACCCATGTGACCATCCTTTAACCATAGGTGTTGTATACGACATGGGCTCCGCTCCAAATAGTATCAACTTTGTTTATGGAGGGTTAGATTCCTCGATTGGGATAAACCCACCCGATGAACCTAAAGAACCAAGACGTGCCAACATACACAATATGGCAGGATTTCCATCCCGTTACTTTCACATAGTCAATTGGCAAGGTCAAGGTCTAGGTTCCCATGAACAAGGGATACATGACATAGTTGATCTTCCATATTGAGGAGCACATGATCATTTAGGCTTAGGGTACACCCCACTTTCCACAACCGCTTCCCTTGAGAAATATTTTCAAAAGCTTAGCCTCAAGGATGAAGATAACAACACCCATCCATTTCCCTCAACCTCCTCTATTGAGCAAGCCCTTCAAGAGCTTAGCATCGATGAAGTGAATGAGGATGACCCCCTCAATTTTTCCTACCCAATCCTAGATTCTGATGAGGAAAGTTATGAAGAGTTTGAAGTAATGTCAAACGCTTCTGACGACTCTAAAGAGGAATTTCAGCCCATTGTTCCCCTTACCCAACAGGATGAGTTTTACCTCAGAATTTTCCCCATCCATCAGCCCATATTTCACTTGCTTATTCCACAAGAACAAGTCGACCCACCTGGTGAACCACCTCCCACATAAATTCCATTGAGCCATTCAACCAAATCCAAAATTTGTAACATATGTATATAAAAAAATAAAAAATAAAATTAAAAAAAACTTTATTTACATGTACATAGAGTTTGATCTCATGTTTTTTGCTGCTATCCAGGGTTAACAAGACTCAACATCGGTTCAAATCCACTCATCCCACCCATCCATTCGTCCAAGCCATCACGCATTTCTGCCTATAAGTCAATATGAATCCTATTGATTTATTCACCCCACTCCACAATCCATACAATTTGGCTAAGCCAATTCCAATTGACATAAGCCTTATTGACATGGACCGGATTTCCTCCCCATCTTCCTTTTTGGAATTCATCCTATCCAAGGAATTGTTAAAGGCTTTGGCCAATTACATACCTCCTTCCCCTCCACATTCACCCCCATCTTCAACTAAGAGACCCAAGGTTTTTCAGGCAGAGTTAGATGACGATAAACAGGAAGAGTTGGATGACATCTTAGATGACATTAATCTGATCCCAACACCACATCAACTTGAGGAAGGTTCACATATGTCTATTGAAGATACTATCAAAGTGAACCTTAGTTTAGATCCTAACAATCTACAAATTGTCAAGCTTGGACAAAGTTTATCATTCGATGAACAAGAGCAATTCATCACTCTCCTCAAGAGGAAGAAAGACGTGTTTGCATGGTCCTACAAGGATATGCCTGGCCTTGACCCTAATATGGTGGTCCACAACCTCACCCTACATCATGATGCCAAACCAATCAAACAAAATCTTAGGAGGATGCATCCTACCATGGCCCTCATAGTTAAAGAGGAACTTCAAAAACTTCTAGACGTCAAGTTCATCATCCCCATTGACTATCCTGAGTGGCTTTCAAACATGGTGCCTATTCGCAAGCCCAATGGGGTGATACACATTTGCAACGATTTTTGAGACCTCAATAAAGCATGTCCTAAGGATGATTTTCCTCTTCCCAACATAGATACTCTTGTCGATACCTACGCAGGCCACAAAATGCTTTCCCTCATGGATGGTTTTTTAGGATACAACCAAATTCGAATAAATTCGGATGACCAACATAAAACAACATTCACAACACCTTGGAGAACCTTTTGCTTCGGTTATGCCTTTGGCCTTAAAAATGTAGGAGCCACTTATCAATGAGCCATGACTTATATCTTTCATGATTACATGCATAAGATTATCGAATATTATGTGGATGATCTCTTGGCCAAATCTAAAACTCGACAAGAGCACATTGGTGTGTTGGAAAATATTTTTGACCGACTTCTAGAGCATAAGGTGAGGTTAAATCCCAAAAAGTGTGTCTTTGGTGTTACCTCAGGTAAATTTTTAGGATTCATTGTCTCCAAAAGAGGCATTGAAGTAGACCCCAACAAAGTCAAGGCCATAATGGAAATGCCTCTCCCAACGAACATTAAGGAATTGCATAGTTTACAAGGAAATATTCAATCAATCAAATGCTTCGTTGCGCAAATTTTTGATAAATGCAGGCCATTCAATAACCTGTTACAAAAGGGGGTATCATTTGTATGGATAGATGAATGTCAAAAAGTCTTTGATGACATCAAGCGATACCTAACTTCTACATCGGTCTTAGCTCCCCCTCATCCAGGGGTACCTTTCCATATTTATGTCTCAAAAATAGACTCTACTTTAGGAACAATGCTTGCACAAAAAAATGAACAAAATTGAGAGCAAGCTATTTATTACATTAGTCAAACATTGGTGAGTTATGAAACCCGATACGCCTACGTAGAGAAGTTGTGCTTAGCAGTGGTTTTTGCCACTAAGAAACTTCAACATTATATGCTTAGCCATACAACTTATGTCATAGCTAGAGAAAATCCTCTACGTTATATGATGTCTCGCACTTACAATAACACTCGTACCGCTAAATGGATAATGCTCCTTACAAAATTTGATCTCAAATTTATCAGCCAAAAATCCATTAAAGGTCAAGTTATAGCCGATCAACTTGTAGAAGCTCCACTACCTAGTGATCATCCTTTGATTATAGAGCTCCTAGATGATTCGGTATTTTCTGTCACTGAATTAGAAGAAGATGTCATTCCAGAGGAAGACATCGATATCACCTTATTCTTTGATGGATCTAAGTGCAAGAAAGGTCAAGGTGTTGGAGTTGTCTTTCATACACCCCAAGGGATTCCCATCCCTTTATCATTCAAGCTAGACTTTTCATGCACAAATAACACCATAGAGTATGAAGCCCTAATATTAGGTCTTCAATCAGCTATAGCTATGGGAATTAAGCGTATCAGGATATTTGGGGATTCCCAACTTATCGTTAAACAAGTAATCGAAGAATACCAATGCAAAGAGCCTACCATTAAGCTTTACCATGAAGTAGCAATGAAATTTCTCTCAACATTTCAATGGTATGAAATCAATAACTTACCTCGTTCGACTAATAGATTTGAAAGATGACTTAGGAGAGGTATAGTCCCTAATAATCTCCACAATATCTAAAGCAGCCATTGTTCGTACTGATACTAAGAATGAAAATGACATTTGCTTTATCCATTCGGAACCATATGAGTCTTGGTCAAGCAACATAGTGGCCTTTCTAAAATTTGGAACACTCCCATCTGATATGTCTCGGTTTGCCAAATGCTCTTTCAAGAAAAAAGTAGCCCGTTTTGTTCTCTTGGGGGACGTGTTGTATAAACGGGGTTATGATGGAATCCTTCTTCATTGTATCGAACAAATTGAGGCTCAAAGAGCCATAGAGGAGGCCCATGATGGTACTTGTGGTGGTCATTTTAGTGGAATGACCATTGCAAAGCATCTTTTGTGCATGGGTTATTATTGGCCCACAATGGAACGTGATTGTTGCAACTATGTCAAAAATTGTAAGCAATGTCAAGAACATGCCAATTTAACTCATATACCATCACAAGATTTACAACCTATACAAATCCTTTGGCCCTTTTCATAATGGGGCCTAGATCTAATTGGAAAAATTTCACCTCCTTCCTCGGGATAACATACATTCATCATCACAACCACTGAATACTTCACAAAGTGGGTTGAGGCCATTCCTTTAACTAGTATGATAGGAGCTCAAATCATGGATTTCATACTCCACCATATCATCTGTCATTTTGGTATTCCTTCTAAAATCATTTTTGATAACGACAAGTCTTTCAAAAACAAGGATGTTTGAGCACTTTGCAAGAAATATAACATCCAACATAGTTTCTCGACTCCTTATTACCCACAAGTAAATGGACAAGCCAAAGCTACCAACAAGACCTTGATTGCTATTCTCAAGAAACTAGTCAATGAAAATCATAGAGATTGGCATACACAAATCCCTTTGGCACTTTGGGCTTATCGAACAAGCATTCAAATTCCAATAGGAGCAACACCATTTTCCTTGGTCTATGGAGCTAAAGCTATCATACCTCTTGAGCTCGAGATTCCCTCATTGCAAATTTCTTTGCAAGAATTCATAGATGATGACACCACTAGACAAGCACGTCTTGACCAACTCACTCTTCTTTATGAGAGGTGAGTCAATGCACTAGAACACCTACGAGTTTATCAAGACCGCCTCAAGTGTGCTTACAATGCCAAAGTCCATCTTCATGAATTTTAGGTAGGGGATCTTGTACTTAAAGAGAACCAACAAAACACCAATGCTTTGCCACACCTTCATGACAAATTCATGGCTAATTGGTTAGGTCCATACATAATCACTCAAAAAGTGGGTAATGGTACATATAGACTTGCCAATTTAGAGGGAATAGAGGAACCCGAACCACTTAATGTTATCCATTTAAAGGCATTTTATTGTTAATATGATGTTATATGTATATATATACATGGCTAAAAAAACAAAAAACAAAAAAATCATTCACATAGGCATGTTCCCATTGCATACATATAGCATTTTCATATAGGTATTTTAGCATGCATTTTTTCACATTGCATTCATACATACTGCATTTTCACAATCACATTTGAATTCATTCGACATGCATTTCATTGCATTTTACATCCCACATGCATTCCACTACATTCTTTTATTTTTCCATATTGCATTCATCCCATCCCACGTTCAATGATGACTTATAGTAGTGATGATATGGCTAAAATAAAAAATTCAAGTTTCCACAACTGGAAGTACCTATTTGGGAGCATTTATGCAATCCCCTCCAACAATCACATTTTTCCAAAGTCACAATAAGCCAAAATTTTCACTCACTCAGCCACTACTAGTGTGTCTAGCAGCCTTCAAAAAGATGTCCAATTTTCTTTAGGACCAAAAACACTTTTTCTCACATTAAGAAAATCTTGAGTATTGTCAACTGATTTCAAAAGCAATATTGCACCAACCACACTTCTTCACATCTTAAAAATATTTTGAGTCAAAGAGGGATAACACCATACTTGGGTGACACCTTGAAGTGAAAAGGGTATTCCTCGCTTGTCCTATCATGCAACATAGTCCAAAATAAAAAATAGTGGTTTTCACCACTATCATAGTTTCTCACCAAATACAAACATAAAATATAGAGTAGTAAGGATAGGGTCACATTCTCATCACACTTCGGTTGAGAATCCTATTCCCCAAAGCTCTATCCAAAGTTAACAATTTCTATGCACACACCACAGATCCCTAAAGCTATAAGGATCGTACTACATTTCCCTCAAAAATATATGTAGTCATCCCCAAGGCCTAAATATCATATCATTGGACTATGGAGTGAGTCTCCACCGGGGCTATAGATGCTTGATTGGTAGTGGAGTAAGCTCATGCGGGATGACATGTCTCTCTTCCAAAAAGGGAGACCTCTGACCGCACATACGGACAAGCTAAATTCTTGGTCCTTTCCATAATAGGTCATGCCTAATTTACTCATAATTGGGTAATGAACTTCACATGCACACACATTGGTGCTTGATTGTCTAGATTCATTGTCATGCTCAAGATTTTGTACATGAACTTCACTTGCACACACCTTGGTCCTAAAGAAATTTAGACAACCTTTAGTGAGTTTGGTTGATAGCACTAGTCTATTTGAGTCTCTAAAAATCTTTTAGTATTCCATATCAACATCCATATATTCTTCCATATCAACATCCATATCTTCTTCCATATCAAAATCCATATCTTCTTCCATATTAGCACCCATGCCTTCATCATGGATCAACCCGCATAAAGCCACCAAGATCGGTGCCCCCGATTGCAAAACAATGAACAAAAATGGCCAACAAAATTCTGAACTAAAAATGATCATTCGAACATCATGCATTCCTCTCATATAGTTTGCATTCATATACATGTCATTTAGCCTGCATTAATCATCCATAACACTATGCATACACATCATGGTTAGCTTACATTAATCATCCATAACACTATGCATATAAATCATGGTTAGCTTGCATCAATCATTCATAAAACATTTTCATTCAACATGCATTGCATAAAACATAAAAAGCATTCACATAAAGGATAACACAAATATATAAAAAGCCATGTATATATATATATGTATCAAAAATATCATATGTACAATGAATGCCATAAAGGCTACAATGGAGCACCAAGGCTCATATACAAAAGTGCATCTAAGAACTAAGCTACTATCTATGAGTGGACCCCTGAGACCTAGTAGGAGCCTATTGGAACAAAATATGCCTTCGGTTAATAGTGTTGTGCCTTAGACTTTGCCAACATTGAATAGACAGATCTTGCTTGAGATCATCTATCTAGTCTCCATAGAAGGCTAGTTCCTTTGAGTTTTTAGAGAAAATGGGAACAAGAGATAAGGGAAATATAGCCCAAGCTAGAACTTTTCTCACGATATAGATTAGACAACAACAAACATTGATGATGCAGATTACTATTTTTAGAGTTTTCTTTATATCTTCATATAGAAAACACGAATTCCTAAGTGTGACTTTTAGATGTTCGTCTAAATACATGTAAATATCTTTTAATGTTCAACTCTAGAAACAAGGTTTATACATGCACAGTCCAGAATTTAGAATAGATACATTATAAAACTTAGAATGAATAAAAGTTAAAACACCAGATACATACACTTGCACACAGAAGTTTCGGAAGCCAGAAGAAGAAATATTTTATTGCTTGTAATCCAGTATATTTACATCAAGCCTATAAACGTCCAAGAGCCGACCCTTTTTCATGGTTGACTCACTCTTATTTATACCCTAAAAAGAGTGTCTTCTACTATGTACATTTAATTTCTTCAATCAATTACAAGTAATTGTCTATAGTTTCTAAGAATATACAATGAATTTCTTGCAGATTGGATAGATTTCCTTCTGGATAAATTTAGATGAGCCTGTTATTCTGCAATCGTCCAGCGGACTTTCCAGGTTATAATCAACTAACCATTCTTCAAAATTAGCACCTGATGTCAGTGCATGTCCTAGTTGCCAAAAATATACTCTATTTCCTTGGCGAAAACCGAACATGTCGCAAAATTGTGACACTCTTGTTTCTCTACCTATCTGCCCTTTTTGAGTCACGAAATGCAACATGTCATGAAATCATGACATTTCTATGTCTTCAGCTTGATTCTTCTTCTTATATCACGAAAATGCGACATGTCGTGAAATCGCGACACTTTTGCCTCTTTGTTCTCTTTTGTTGCTTTTGGCCACGAAAATGCAACATGTCGCGATATTGTGACACTTTTTCCTTCTTGCTCTTTCTCTTCTCTTTTGGTCATGAAAATGCAACATGTCGTGATATCGCTACACTTTTTCCTTCTTGCTCTTTCTCTTCTCTTTTGGCCGTGAAAATGCAACATGTCGTGATATCACGACACTTTTCCTCCTTGCTCCCTTTTGTTGCTCTTAGCCGCAAAAATGTAACATGTCACAATATCGCGACACTTTTGCCTCCTTGCTCCCTTTTGTTGCTCTTAGCCACAAAAATGTAACATGTCGCGATATCGTGACACTTTTAACTTCTTGATACCTTCTTTTACTCTTAGCCACGAAAATGTAACATGTCACGATATCGCGACACCTTTGCCTTCTTGCTCCCTTTTGTTGCTCTTAGCCGCGAGAATGCAACATGTCGCGATATCGAATTTACTTCTTGCTCCTTCTTTACTCTAATCCACGAAATGTAACTTGCGCGATATTGCGACACTTTTGCCTCTTGATCCCTTGTTGCTCTAGCGAGAATGCAACATGTCGCGATATCGCGACACTTTTACCTCCTTGCTCTTTCTCTTTGCTTTTACCCATGAAAATTCAACATGTCATGATATTGCGAAACTTTTTCCTCCTTGTTCTTTATATTTGCTTTTGCTCGTGAAAATGCAACATGTCGCGATATCGCGACACTTTTACCTCCTTGTGGTATTTTGCTTTTTGATCTTAGCATATGGGCACTTGGCTTCTTGGAAAATATACAAAAAGGTGCATCAGCTATTTTTCTGTAGTTAGTCACTTTTGACTAACATTTGGCACCTTTCGGGGAAGTTTTGCTCGCAAAAATAAAGACCAGGCATCACCATTGGGAAACGGAGTCACGAAAGTGGAATAGTAGAATGAGTGGAAAAACAAAGATAAAAGAAAAATAATGCACTTTGGAATATAGGTGATCTCACCTTATCGAACCTTCTTGCTAGGTATTAACCTTTGTCCGAAGAACACAAAATTCAATTTTGGGAGTGGTCACTCTAGTTGTGGTTGCTACTCTTGATGTTTAAATCTTCTGATTTTGTCCATGGCTGCAATTATCTCTTGATAAGTTTTGCACACTTGATTCCATTCTTCATCTTCTAAATCAGAAGAATCAACAAAAATTTGATAGACATACTGCAATTCTTCCACTTTATCATAAGAAATGATATTTTGTTTTAAAACCAGTTCTTGTAACTAGGTTTTAATTTGTGTTAGCTTCGGATCATTCCATGACCTACATTTCTCTACTGGTTCTTGCCACCATCTATGTTTGTTTCATCTTCAAAAAGCTTTTATTGATGCGAAAGGACTTCTCCTTCAAAACTTTAAACCATCACCTAGAGGTAAGGAAGCCCATTATGAATAGCCAAATCAAGATTTTGGAGCAACTTTCACTTCTTCAAGCCGTGCATAAAATTATTTCGTGCTATCAATTTAAACTTCCTAAAGAAGTTTTCTATTTTAGCTTGAGACCAGGCTTCGCTTTTGAGTTTGGCTCCATGCTTCTGGAATATTTCAACAAAATCTAAATTTTAGTAGCCACATCCCTCTTTTAAATAAAATGCTTAAAGCTCAAATTCATATTTTACTACTGGTAACTTTACTTAGCCAAATACAACAATAAAGGTTTAGTATTTAATACTAAAAACAAGATCTTTTAACAATCCTTCCTCATGCTCTTTACTTATCTTAAAAATCTGAAAGGGGTGTTTTGTTGTTCAACCAACTGTTGTTGTAGCTGTTGTATTTGTGTATGTAATTCCTAAATATGAGCTTCTGCTATACTCAACTTTTCTTTACCGTTTTCCACTTCACTGGCAACAACACTGAATTTACCCTCCCATTTTTAGCCCTAAAGTAAGAGCCTCCTACTATTTTTTCACTACTGCTTCTAATTCCTTTTTCTCCTTTCCTTCAAAAACATTTCTTGATAGTGTCCCCTTGTAAGTATATAGTCCCAAAATGTGCTTGGGCTTCACCCACTATCTTGCATAGGGTGAGATATACTCCGTTTATCTCTTCGCGGTAATCTACGATCATTTCTCCCTTTGATTTCTTAGTAATGGGAGTTAATTTAACTCTTCCTTGCATATTGTGATTTAAAGCAATTATTTTCTTAGTAGTGGTGATTTTGAATCTCCATGCATGTGAAGTCCACCAATCTAAAGCATTCCTACTCACCCTTTTTAAATTTTCAATCTTGGCCATGGTGGAATGTGACTCAATCCCTTGAGAAGTTGTAACTTTTGGATGTCAATGCTAGGGAGAAATGGAATGGGAGCAACTACGGACCAATATTTAGAGACTTTGGGAAGATGCTACCATTTCTAGGAGAACAAGGTAATTTTTTGGCAAGGACATTATATTGTCGATTTTAGAAAAGGAAGGAGAATTACAATGGGAATGAGTAGGAGAATGAGAAGAAGAAAGTGAAGAAAGCATACTGTTTCTAGTTGGATGGATGTTGGTGTCCTCTTCTTATTCATGTTCATGACGAAATTTTCACTGCGTTTTCTCATCGGAGTTTTATTTTCTTCATCACTTCGTCTAATTTTATAATTTGTTTCCCTACGCTCTTCTACCACCAAGATCTCCTTTTAACCAAAATTTGTTTTTTATTTTCACTCTTTTGGCTCTCTGAGCGAACTGGTGGGCCACATGGGACTTCCTTATGGAAGTTTCATGCTCAACGTTTGAGCATCGCATCGGTTTTCCTTTAGTTGTATGGGTTGGTTCACCTTCCGACTTCTTCCCGAGTCATCCTGTACTGAGGCTCTTGATCACTAGACGAAGTTTGAATAATAATCTTGTCTTTTCTCCTATCCACCATAATTTTCAATTTCCTCATTTTTTTTGCTATGGGTTCATCAGATTCTATACCCAAGTTAGCAGGTGGAACGAATTTTACAACCTTTGAGGAATGATGTCTAGATGTCAGGGTATCTGCCCCAAGTGCTAGACGCTTCTCTCTTTGATAGACTAGAATAGGTTCAACCTCCCATGTCTTTGCCTAGCCCTTTCCACATAGCCCATTTCAACATCATTTGGGTGGCCTTGAACTATAAGTCTTTCCTTGTTCTTGTGAAAGACCTCTCTATGACCTTTCCTAGTTGTCCTAGGTTTTGTTGAACAAGGGGAATATTTTGAACCTTTGTAATCACTTCCCTTACCGCTTTAGGTCTGGGATTCTGGGTGGTTGGGACACTTGGAGCGTGAAGAATGACCAATTCCTATGCTTGGAGGGATTCTAATAGGGAAACTTCCTCCCTAGGAGTCATGGTGTTCAGCATACCGAGTTTCGAACAGATTATCATTTTTTTTTTGGTAATTATTATAGTAGATTAAAAAAGGGTTTTTATAGAGGATCCCAAAACCTTATGTACAAAATCAGCCTTGCATCATGCCTCCTGCTTTATGTATAAGCTTATTACGAAAACGTAACCCTAAAAAACGATTACATAAGCAATGGGCTAGGGCATCAATCCCTTGAAACCGAACACCAAAACATAAATCCCGCCAATGCTAAAGTAAGCATGAAACAATCCCTATCTTCGGGAAACAGAAAATAATAAAGGAAGTAGTTTTGGAGATCCCTCCACTGGGAGTAGCCAAAAACCACCATCGAGAAGATCCCGCACAGCAGGAAGCAAAGAAAAACCGTTACAATAAAATCCCACCTTGCGGGAAGCAGTCAAAACCACCACAAACAGTCCCGCCTAGCGGGAAGCAACAGGGAAATCCCGCCATCCGGGAAACCAGCAAAAAAGAAAGGATCACTCCTCACGGGAAATCGGCAGATTTGGCAGATCCCGCCCTGTGGAGAAACCATCCCGCCCACCAGGAAAACGTTCGTTCAGCGAGAGCCATCCTGCAGGAAGCCGACAGCCAGCACAAAGAGGATCCAGCCCATCAGGAAGTGACCAAAGAGTTGCACCACAAAGAACCCGCCTCGAGAAAACAAAAGAGGATCCCAGCAGCAGGGACCAAGAATCTTGTCCAAGCACAGAGCCCACCGAGGATTCACAAGAAAAAGGGGAAGCTGTCCAAACCCTAAACCATCACCTCCACCGCACCGAGAAACGCAGGGGACTAGATCCATGCGAATAACCTGCAAAAAACCCTAGGGGGAAGCCTGAGGGAAAAAGTGAAGGGATCCCCAACCAAACAGGGATCCCTGGGAAGCACCAGTCCGAAAAAACAACCAAGGAAACCCTATCCTGTCGGGAGGGGCACAGATAATGGAGAAGGATCTCCCCCAGGAGATCATCTGCAAAAAACCACTCCCCGGGAGGGATGACCTGGGTTGAGCCAGGAATTGGGCAGGAACCAGGAGCCATGGGAGGGGGAGCAGGGGAGGGACCAGAGCCCTCGAACAGATTATCATTTTTGGTGGGATATCTTGATGAAATAAAATTTGTCTGAACTCTCATTACCCACCATTCCTAAAATTTCACCACATCCCAATCTGGCCTATTCTTCTGAATCTGGGTGATTTTTCTCTTCGTCAACTGATGAGCCTTTTTATTTTTGGGGTCAAACTGAACAATTACTTCATAAAAATCATGCCAAGGGGGCAAAGGCTCCATCTTCTTATGTGCCACTCCAAGGGTTCATCTTCTGTATTATTCCTATTTTCTTCAATATCATCCCTGATTTTAACATGAAATTCTTTTTATGTGTTTTATTCAAGATGGATTGTCTTTCAGCGAACCTGTTTATGGGGTCATATTTCCATCTTTGCGAAATCTCGATAAGACCCAATTTTCTTAAATACTCCACTATCTGTTCATTTTTCCCCTTCCTTGAAATAGTAATCCCTTCAAAACTAAAGGGTATATTACAGGTACTGGTTTTCCCAATTCCAGTCCCAAATTTGACATTAATGTTTTTTGTTTACCTTACATATTCTAAGGCAAATATTCTATCAGTCACATAATGGGGAAGTAAAAAGGGTTTGTCTGTAAACCCATACAATCTGATACACACTCCTTGTGTTAGGATAAACCAATCCCCCTCCTCTGCAAACTTGGTTTGCAATACCTTTTCTGCTTTGGGGTCAATCTTGTTATTTGCCCATACATGATTTTTAGTGCAGGGCCCAAAAATTCCCTATTGAAATCATAATATGATTCGGATTTGTATAACACATTAGTCCATTCATATACTGGCAAAATTTCTCCCTTTTCATTCTTATCATTCTGTGAAATGAAATCTAACTCTTGAGACATGAAATAAAATAATAACCATACCAAATATGAAATGTATCTGAAAGAAAACTGGATGACAGCCTTCAATGCTACCAAACCCTCATGAATTTTTGCACTTAAGAACCCAGGCCAGCCAAAGAAAATAGGTCTCACACTCTTGCTCATAACAGTCGAATCATACATTTTGTGGTTCGACAAACACTCTACTACAACCACCTACCATTTCTGAACCTTTTCAACATTTTTCAATCCCGCAATCATGGCCAAGATGGAATATAGTTCAGGGTTTTTAAAAGTTGCCCTATCAATTGGGGGTTCTGGTGGATTTGCCCCTTCTATAAGATCTTTTAGCTGAGTGGCTAGGAAACCCCTCACCTTTTCGGATGAGCCGAAATATGTAGCCTGTTCTAAGGGGTCAAATTTCTTAGGTTCTAAGGGAGGGACACGGCCCACAGTGAAAGTAGAAACAAAAGCATCTTTGGACAGAGGAAAAAGGACCTTCCCTGAAAAATCCCTAACTTTTCTCCCTTTTTTATCATAGAAATTTGCAATTGCCCTTACCAGTTCTGGGCAGGGACGGACAGGAATATATACATACTAGTACAAGAAATAATGGTATGCAAACATTGAAGGAGAAGACGTAGAAACCCCAGTTGCTACCCGGTTCTTTATATTGCTCCGAATCTCCGTCGGGTCCTTCCATGTTATTATCGTATCTGCAATCCGAGAGTCTCTGTCAATAAAACTAGCACTATTTTCTTCCCTTCTGTTCACTATCGAAGTAGTCGGGGGTGATGAGGTAGATGTTTCCTGGTCTTTCACCTTCTTTGGAGCCATTACGAATTATCAGGTATGCATATTTTGAACCTCCTCTGATTACTTCACAATTCTTTCCTCACTATGCTATAGTGCAGTGGTATAACAGTGGTTGGCGAGACTTCTAGCTTCCCAAGCGTCACAGAGACAATTCCTCACTTCTTTTCTTCTCCAAGATCTTTGAGCAAGTTTGCAAATGGCAAAATACCTCTCTGAATCTTTGAATTTAATTTTATATCACCTAGGAGGACATGCAAAATTAATGCATTAAATGACGGTTGGTTGATTTTATTTTATCTATATTTTCTTCAGTTTTCGTTCTTGCCATCTTTCTTAGGGAACTCCGAAAAACACTCGCTGGCTCATTAAAAATCCACTGCCCGAAAATATGCTAACTGACAGATTAATTATCTTCTCCCACTGGACTTCTGGCACGTGTTTGCTCTAAAAAACATTTGGCGATGGAATTTTTTTGGAAATATCCCGAGGAGCACACATAACATATTTTGAAACTTTCTTTTTATTCATCCCTTCTCACCAACTTTTCAGGCGATCACACGGCAGCCCTAGATTTTTGAAAATTCGAAATAATAAGGGTGAATTTTTCTCTCCATATTTCATTCAAAATATCGAACCCCGCTAGTCCGCAAAAAATGATTCTTATTAGGCTGTAAAAAGGGAAATATTTACAAAACTTCAAACTTATAATATAGTGTACATATAATTGTGATTTGTAGCTTTTACTGGAAATATAATTTTAGGTGAAAAGCATTCACCGTGATGGGTAGAACCCATCCATCTTGATATTTTAACTGGAAGGCATTGAATTGCTTTTCTGAAACAATTTCGAATGGCCCCTCACATAATGCATCAAAATTGTTATGGTGTCCTGGCTTTGCTTTCTTAACATTCCATTTTAATACTAGGTCACCTGTTTTGAATTTCCTGAAAGTGGTTTTCTTATCGAACCACCCGATTATTTTTACCATATGCTTTTGATGATGATCGTAGGCATGTTCCCTAGATTCTTCAAGCTACAGAAGTTGCATCAGTCGGGCATCCATTGGATGACCTTCATCTTCGTTAACTTGGTTTAGCATGCTCAATGCGGGTATCTCCATATGAATCGGCAGAACAGCTTCTTTGCCATAAACCAAAGCATATTGCGATGTATTGATTGATTTTTTGATTGATATTCTGTCGGCCCACAGGGCTTGATTTAGGAGTGAGTGCCAGTTCTTATTATTCTCCTCTAATGTTCTTTTTAGAATTCTTAGAAGATTATTATTAGTAGACTTAGCTAATCCATTACCTTATGGGTAATAATTAGAGGAAGTCTTCAGGTAAATTCCATATATACTAACGAATTCGATCATCTTTGCACTAGTGAAAGGGGATCCATTGTCTGTAATAAAAGAATCTGGTATGCCAAACCTTGTGATTAGACTTTCAAAAAATTCTATCACCACTTTCGAGTCAGATTTCTTCGTAGGCACTGCTTCTGCCCACTTGGTGAAGTAGTCCATGGTAGTGAGAATGTATTTGTGGCATGATGATGAGTTTAGCTCTATTATCCCTATGAAATCCAACCCCCACTACTGGAATGGTTCCTCAACTTGAATATCTTTTAAGGGCATAGGTGCATTCCTATTTCTTCCCACATACCTCTGACACTGTTCACACCTCTAGGTCACTTTGTACACATCTAGGAATATGGAAGGCCAATAACATCCATCTCTAAGGATATTCAAAGCTGTAGTTCAGCCTGCATAATGTCCCCCTAAAAAACCCCTGTGAAATTCATCTAACACTTTTTGCTTTTCATTATCAGGAACACATTTTAACAATACACCATCGGTATTAATCCTATACAACCCCTCTGTTCAAAGGGTATATTTCAATGCTTGGGTTTTGAATCTCCTTCTCTGGGAAGCGTTCATATCTTCAGGACATGACCCAGTCTGAAAATACTTCACAAAGTCATCGATCCAACCAGAACTTACTCTGTCTTGGTGTTGCTCTGTGTTTGCCATGATGGGGTGGCTCTCCCCATATCCACTTGCAGCTTGCTTGGCCAATTCTTGGCACAAAGCTCTCCCTCTAACTATTTTAGTAGGATGTATTTCTACATCATACTCTTGGATGTGAGTCACCCATCTAGCTCTTTTTCACCCAATTCTCCTTGAATTATGAAGTTCCTTACATCGGGATGAATAACATACACCATCGTCTAACTCTGGGATAAGAAGTGTTTTAGCTTATTCAAGGATTTCATAATTGCATATACTTGTTTTTCTATGAAGTTGTACCTTTCCTCATGTTTGTGCATGGTGGAAATCAGAAAGGCTATGAGTCTTTCTTCGTCATCTGCTCCTTTCTGAGTGAGAACTGCAACATAACTATCTTGCTCTCTGAAAACATATAGTATGAAACCTTGGGAATAGTCAGGGTTAACTAGCACAGGAGCTTGAGTGATGGCTTCTAGAATTTTTTGGAAAGCTTCTTTCCTTGGCTTTGTCCATTTGAAAGGAGCGTCATTTTTCAATAATTCAGTCATTGGCTTAACCATTTGGGCAAAATCCGCAATGAATTTTTTGACAAAATTTATTTTCCCAAAGAAAGACTGTAAACCTTTCTTGTTAACTGGGAGCGACAACTCAAGAAGCGCCTTTACTCTATCGAGATCAATTGACAACCTAGCTTTAGAAATAACATGCCCAAGGAGTATTCCTTCTTCCACAGCAAAAATAGACTTTTTAGGATTTTAGTGATATTTCAGATTCTCTACATTTCTCAAATACTTGTTGCTGATGAGTGGCATGGTCCTTTTTGTCGTGAGAAAAAATAGTCATGTCATCTAAATAGACGATAATAATTTTGTTTGCAAGCTCCCCAAAAGCTACATCCATGGCTATTTGGAAAGTTGCTTCTGCATTAGATAATCCAAAGGGCATCCTTTGGTATGCAAATGTTCCCCACTTAGTGGTGAACGCAGTCTTGTATTGATCTTCATTTCTCACCCAAACTTGATTGTAACCAAAAAAGCCATCTAACAGAGAAAACCTTTCTGCTCCTGCCAAAGTATAAAGGATTTGGTCAATCTGGGGTAAAGGATAGTGATCTTTTAAAGAGGCTCTATTCAAATTTTTGAAATCGATGCATAGTCGTATTTCTTCGTTTTTCTTGCAGACTGGAACTAAATTTGCCACCCAGGTAGAGTGCTTGATTGGGTATATTATCTTAGCTCAGGAGTTTTAACAACTATTTCATTAAGGCTTCAATTTTAGGATTCACGGCCTCTACCTCGCCTAAAAGGTTTAGCTCCTTCCTCTAGTTCGATGGTATGTTTGAATGACCTCTTTCTGTGCACTTTGGATCACTATAAGTCCAGGCTATTATATCTGGATATTCTCTACATAACTATTTTATTTGTTCTAGTTCTACCACTGTACAATCGGTCCCTACTTTGATCATTTTTCCTGATTTTAGTTCTATTTCCTTATATCGGCATTCATCTACATTGATCCTTCGACCTACAGCTTTGTCGCTATTATCGAAAAGGCTCTCCATGGTGATCAGTCCCCTGGGGATATGATTATTTTTTAGTGAATAAGGCTCTCTTCATCCTCTTCTTATAACGCTCTTTCTGTAGAGCAATTCATCTCATGAATAAAAAAATCTAGGATCTGCTCATCGTTTTCGAATACTTGCTAGAAAATGTCCTTATCGGGAATAGAAGGCCTGTGTATAAGTCTGACTATTTTAGACTTCTGAATAACATTACTAACTGGGAAAAAATTGGATCCTACTATGCTAATGGTCACATGGGTGTTCTTTTCTCTGGAAATGGATTTTATGTTTAGTGCTTCAAAATTTTCCAATAGATCCGACACTTTGTTTTTGTAAGCCTTTAGGTAATGTTGCTTATAAATGCATTTACCAGTAACCTGTTTAACAATCAACTCTGAATCTCCATAGATCAGCAACTATTTTGCACCCAGTTTTTCAGCTTTCCTAAGTCCCAAACACAAAGTTTCATATTCATCCGCGTTATTGGTGCAACTCCATGTCAACCTATATGAAAATAATTTTTCTTTTCTAGTAGGTGAAATCAAAACAATTCTAGCTCCTGCTCCATTTTTGCATCTTGACCCGTCAAAGTACAATTTCCATAACTGGTTGGCCAAATCACCTATTTTAGGGACATCAACAAGAAGGTTTTTTGGTTTTTCAATGGAATAGCTTCCTATTTCCGTCTCTACCATAGCGTTGAAATTCTCCATTGAAAACTGATCTTCAGATTGGAGTTCCTCCATGGTTTCTTCCATTAGATCAATGTTTTCCAATTCCTCGAACATCATGTTTACAGTAGCTATTTCCTCTAGTATTTCTACATGAAAAGTAGATGGTTTTTCATTGTATATCTTGACTCTTTTACCTTTGAAAGGTACTTCCAAATGCGAATAATCTAGAGATAGATAACCGCACAGGTTGTGAACTATCTAGATAAACACATACCGAAATATGGTTCTAAGTCTACAACAACTACTTGTATGAGGACTACTTCTAGCATTCTGTGGAGTTGAATAGGGATATCTTTGATCATTCCGATAGTTTTTATTGGAGTACCATCTAATTGCAACACACCAGGATGACTTCAAGTATATTCCATCCCCATTATGTCACATACGGCTTTTGGCATCACCATAGTTGCGGCCCCTGAATCAATCATGCAATTGTGAACTATCCACCCCTCCATTTGCAATGATAGATAGAATGGGGGCGGTCTGTTTTTCCCAAAGGTTGACACAACATTTGCTTGTATAAAATTTGAGGAAGAGGTATCATTCTTTAAATTTAAGGATTCTTGGAGGAGGTCGATCTAACCAAGAATTTGCAGTGCATCATACATGCTTATTTTGGAAGGGGTCCTCTTCATTTCTTCTGCAATGTTGAATGAAAGAGTTGCAGTTGGGGATACTTCAGCATTTTTCTCCCTTCCACTAGTCGATGCATCATATCTATCTCTATAGACCTGCGTAGCTTCTATTCTTTGTCTTTTTGTTAATGAAGTAAATCTGAGTCTTTCCTTCACTTGCTCTTGAGTCTCGCTCTCTTTTCTAGGAGGAAATTCTTTTCTTGGTGTAGTCACAAGAGTCTGAGGAGGATCAGAACGCCCTTTCTCATTAGAATGGTTTTTCTACGAAGTTGCCCTAGGGGCAGGAGGAAAACTTAGTGGTTGGATTTCATTAGGGTCGACTTGTAACAACTTTTTTCCCGACCTTGTCAGGACTGAGACTTGTTCCACGGATGGCATTGCCAAATTGTGGTGGACTTCTCTAATTATGTTCACCTATCCCTTGCCAGTTTCTTTGGCTCTTTCATTAATAACCACTTGCACAATATATTGATGAATCATGTATGAATCTTCTCCATGAGGATCATTGCAAGTGGTACACCAGTAATCAAAATTAGCGGGTTCTCCATTATATCCTGTAAAATTTGCATACACCACATTTTTTTTATCTTGTCTTCTTCCACTTGTTGAAGCACCTTCCTTTTGTATCTGTGGAAATCTTCTTGCTTGGATATTCTGTTCTGCCTCTCTTTTTCATGGACGCCATTTCATTTGACAATTTCTTCATTGTATCAATTATGGTTGTGTATTGATCATTGGGGGGAGCTGATGCAAGGGGTATTGCTGGTAATGCAAGGAATTTAGGAGGTGCGGCTATAGCTGGGAGGGTCTGCATTGATGGGAGTACAGGAAGTTTAGAAATTGATGCTTGGGAAAGCTCTGGTACAATTGGCAATAGACTCTTTGATGGATATCTTTTTGTAGTGATGAGATCAGCTTCGCCCTTTGCTGCCTCTAGATATATCCCAGGAAAAGTGGTTACACGGGATTACCTTATTATCATACCGAGATCTTAATCAAAATCCCTTAAATAATAGCATATAGCTTGTTCTTCAGTGGGTTTTAGGCCTTGCGGTACTCTATCACAAGTTCTAGTAAATCTGATATTGAAATCCTAGAGTTCTTCTCATGGGTGCCTCTCAATGATAGTTAATTGATTCAACAGTGTGAAAGGATCCACATGTATATTAAATTCATCGACCAGACGGCCAGCAAGTACTACCCAAGAAGTAATGGATCCAGCAGGGAGCGCTCTGTACCAATAGAACATCTTTCCCTTCAAAGATATAACTAGCAATCTGACCATTACATCTTCCTGAGTGATATTGTAAATAGATGCTAGCGATGATACATCTAGACAATGCTCATCTGCTGTTTTGCCTATTTCGTCAAAAGTTGGCAATGCTTTTAGTGCAGCTTGTGGAATTTGATTTTGTGCTCCTAAGTTTAAAGGACCAGTTTGATTCCACACAAGATGCGCTAGGGCAGGGGCGGCTGCCATGATTGCTAAAGGAGTTACAACTACTATAGGATTTCTTGTAGATGCTCCTACAATGGGTGTTAAAGAGGTTCTAATGATACCGGGTGGATTTGATTATGTGGCTAGCACAAGGTGTGCCTTTAGGCTTCCGAGATGTAGTTCAAAGAACTTGATAGGTTCTTCAGAGTTTCTATCTCGGGATCTGGTTATCATATGGCTATATAACCAGAAGGTTTTTAGATAAGGTCTTTCTTTTATGGTCTAAATTGCAATGGATTCGCCAGGTGGTTTTTCTTGAGATTTTCAAACAAAAGGCTCTTAAGGTAAAACAACAAAACTTATACAATATTGTGGGATTGTTGGTCCCACCGGGCATGCCAAAAACTGTTGGAACAAAATCTGCCTTCGGTTAATAGTGTTGCACCCTAGACTTTGCCAACATTGAATAGAAATATCTTGCTTGAGATCATCTGTCTAGTCTCCAAAGAAGGCTGGTTCCTTTGAGTTTTTTAGAGAAAAGGGGAACAAGAGATAAGGGAAATATAACCTAAGCTAGAAATTTTCTCACGGTACAGATTAGACAACAACAAACATTGATGATGCAGATTACTACTTTCAGAGTTTTCTTTATATCTTCTTATAGAAAACATGAATTCCTAAGTGCAACTTTTAGATGTTCGTCTAAATACATGTAAATATCTTTTAATGTTCAACTCTAGAAACAAGGTTTATACATGCACAGTCCATATTTTAGAATAGATACATTATAAAACTTAGAATGAATAAAAGTTAAAACACCAGATACATACACTTGCACACAAAAGTTTTGGAAGCCAGAAGAAGAAATCTTTTATTGCTTGTAATCCAGTACATGTACATCAAGCTTGTAAATGTCCAAGAGTCGACCCTTTTTCATGGTCGACTCACTCCTATTTATACCCTAAAAAGAGTATCTTCTACTATGTACATTTAATTTCTTCAATCAATTACAAGTAATTGTCTATAGTTTCTAAGAATATACAACGGATTTCCCATAGATTGGATAGATTTCCTTCTGGCTAAATTTAGATGAGCTTGTTATTCTGCAATCATCCAATGGACCTGCTAGGTTATAATCAACTGACCATTCTTCAAAAATCAACACCTAATGTCAGTGCATGTCCTAGTTGCCAAAAATATACTCTGTTTCCTTGGCAAAAACCGAACATGTCACGAAATTGTGACACTCTTGTTTCTCTGCCTGCCTGCCCTTTTTGAGTCACAAAAATGCAACATGTCATGAAATCATGACATTTCTATGTCTTCATATTGATTCTTCTTCTTGCATCGCAAAAATGCGACATGTCGTGAAATCGTGACATTTTTGCCTCTTTGTTCTCTTTTGTTGCTTTTGGCCACGAAAATGCAACATGTCACGATATCGCGACACTTTTTCCTTCTTGCTCTTTCTCTTCTCTTTTGGCCATGAAAATACAACATGTCACGATATCGCGACACTTTTTCCTTCTTGCTCTTTCTTTTCTCTTTTGGCCATGAAAATGCAACATGTCACGATATCACGACACTTTTGCCTCCTTGCTCCCTTTTGGTGCTCTTAGACGTGAAAATATAACATGTCGTGATATCGCGACACTTTTGCCTCCTTGATCCCTTTTGTTGCTCTTAGCCACAAAAATGTAACATGTCGCGATATCGCGACACTTTTACCTTCTTGCTCCCCTCTCTTACTCTTAGTCATGAAAATGTAACATGTCGTGATATCATGACACTTTTGCCTCCTTGCCCCCTTTTGTTGATCTTATCCACGAGAATGCAACATGTCGCGATATCACGACACTTTTACCTTCTTGCTCCCTTCTCTTACTCTTAGCCGTGAAAATGTAACATGTCGCGATATTGCAACACTTTTGCCTCATTGCTCCCTTTTGTTGCTCTTAGCCGCGAGAATGCAACATGTCATGATATCATGACACTTTTACCTCCGTGCTCTTTCTCTTTACTTTTTCTCGCAAAAATGCAACATGTCGCGATATCGTGACACTTTTTCCTCCTTTCTCTTTCTCTTTGCTTTTCCCTGCAAAAATGCAACATGTCACGATATCGTGACTCTTTTACCTGCTTGTGGTATTTTGGTTTTTCTTTGATCTTTAGCATATGGGCCACTTCGGTCTTCTTGGAAAATATGCAAAAAGGTGCATCAGCTATTTTTCTGTAGTTAGTCACTTTTTTACTAACAAATCCCGAGCCCTAAAAATCTGCATATATATTGTGTGCCTCGATTGCTCAGTCCTAGAGGAAGATGGAGGATTTGGCAAAGGAATATGATTAGCCATACACACATCCTCCAAGGAGTGTGCATAGGCCTCACTAGCACATAGTCATTGTAGGTCAATTTGATGATGCCACTCTCTAGTAAAATTCTTTGCTCGAAGCCTCCTGACTGTCTCTTGATCACCAGCCCCAGATATCGATCACTCTGCCTCCATCCAATCTATAGTAGCCAAGGCCTCCCTATGAGACTCAAGCATAGTCTCCCGCTCCTCATGAAGTTGCTCCACCTCATCCCATAGCCTAGCCACCTTAGAGATCTCCCCCATATCCTCATCATCATCCCCCTCCTCATCTGCCACCTCTATCTTTGGTGAATTTTGGGCCGTTCCCCTCGACCACCTCTGACTCATCGATCACTAAGGCCTCATTCTCTTCGAAGTCATCCTCAACCCTGTAGCTACCGCTTCCCCAAAATCCATCACCTTGGGTACCCATACTGGTTGGGAACAAAACCAAGCTACATACTCTATATTCACCCCAACATCATCTATGTCAAGGACCTCCAGTATCTCATCATCCTCTATCACCACTCGCCATGGCTCCACACATGGAAGCCCCATATCATCTCACAAATTTTGATACAACACCGGATCATCTGACACATCCTGAGGTAAGCCAAAATGCCTCAACACCCATGAGTACTAAAAGTACTCCACCTCCTCATCCCTTCTACCAACCAACCACCGAGCCTACCTCACTTGATGTAACTACTCATCACCATCCCACTAGGCTCCTCACCATGGCCTCCATATCACATCATCTCGAGTCAACCCCAACCACATATCCTAATACCAATGGCTAGTATGCACATCTTGACTCGGTTACACCTCCTCTGCCATTGTCCATCGCCTAGCATAGGGCTCCTTCATCTGCCATACCTATCATGACAACCCTTCATGTCGAGCTACACTAAAATTATCCAAATACCAACACTATAGGATGAAGTTGCACCCAATACCTATCTTCCCTCTTCATGTCACCTCATAAATCTTTCGGTATATCTGCACCAATAAAGCAGGAGCCCATGCATATCCCCTTGGTTCAATGAGTAGATCACTCACCAAACTCAATTGGTTCCAAGGGAACCTACAACCAGTACTATGAGGTAGCACTATGTTCACTAACATGAACATGATCAAGTTTGGGAGCACATCTAACTCCTTCACCTTGTACATGCTCAGATATCATATACCTCCATCTCCCATTTGTGCTTCCCACCATCGCTCCCCAAACATCTTATCCATCTCAACCTTCTTGTCCTGACCAACCACCACCTTCTCCCCTTCTACTGGCACCTTGAGGATGCGATATACATCCTCAAGGGTGATAGTAGCCTCCCCAGTAGGTAGTTGGAAGGTCCCCCTATCAGAATCCCATCTCTTTATCAATGATGAGAGATACCCCTCATCCGCTCTCACAACATCCAACCTAGCCACCCCCTCCAAATCCACCCTACCCAAAATCTCCCAATCCCAATCTGTGAGATTCTTCCTTATCTCGAGAACAAGAGGAGAGAAGTGATGATGAGGCTCTATATCCCTCAACTGTAGAAACAAATATTTTTTATTTTTTATTAATACTATTTCAAAAATAAATAAATAAATAAATTTTGCACAAAAGATAGTGTTTTTAAACATTACCAAAGCAAATTGTGCCTCAGTCCCACCAAAAGCATTTGATTCCTCCACCACCATAGCTTCCACACCAATTTTTAGTACCCTCACCCACCTCACTAATCCACTCCACTCCTTAGGTGCAGCTTCTCAAAGTTCAAAATGCACAAATGAGCCTCACAATTCACTCAGAAAGCTATTTATAGCTTCACTTAGCACATTCAATCATAGGTCGGTGCCTATAATTCATAGGCACACCTATGCACCTGTTGGCACACACAAACGCACCTGGGTGCCTATGGGATGTCATAGACGCAGTTGGGCGCCTAGTACCAAAAGGCATGAAGATAAAATCGAGAAAATAGTAGCTTACTTCCTCCAAATTTCACCAAATTTCATCCACACATCATGCACACCATAAAATTAGGTTTTGTGAACACAAAAATTGTTTTCCATGAATAATTTTTAAGAACAAACCAAATATTCAAAAAACACAAATCGAGTCACAAAATACATCAAATAAATCCAAATTTTCACAAAATAAACATTCACCAATTCTCCATCATATTCTTCATCATCCCAAGCAATTTCACAAAAATTGGAGTTGATTTGACCAATAAATATCTCATGAACCACCAAAAGAAGCACAAACTATAAAGTAAACATCAATCAAATCCATATTTAGCGAAATCACAACATTCATTCATCCAACATTCTTCCATCACCATCTGTCACTCAATCAATCATTTAATACAATATTTGTCCAGTTCACATACAAATTCAAGCGAACCTCGTATCTAGTGGTTTGTTCTATCTCCTTGGCGATTGTAGTGATTCACGTCAATGTAATTTGGTAAGATGAAAAAACCACCATAAGGACAATTCACCATGATCATCATCACTCATCACATTGTTCAACTTCACAATCACATTGGATACTTCACATTTTGGAGTGAAACCTTGCCAAGAACAATTTGCATAATTGTTGTCATTGATGGCCTAGTTCGTGAGGCTTAACACATGAACAAAAACTCAAATTTCATCATTTTTCTTCAAAAACCTAATGATAGGCACTGGCTAGGATGATTGGTTCTAATTGTGGGAATTATCAGAACAGTCACTAGCAAGCCATCCACGGTTCTTTCTCCTTTTTTTATCTGCATCATCATACTTGCATATCAATGGCATCAAAGAGCACACTATTCAACAACATCGAATCATCCCAAAATTTGTGGCAACCATAATTTGATCTTGATACTCCCACAATGGGATACATCTTACATGATCATGACATATACACTTGGACAAAACCCCCTTTCAACCGTTGGGACAAAAATAGTATCACATTTTACATCATTCATATCGTCCATAATCACATGGTATTTTACAACAACCCCATTTCCACCGTTGGGGAAAAATGGTATCACATTTTACATCATTCATATCATCCACAATCACATGGTATTTTACACCAAATCACTTTCCATCATTGGGGGAAAAATGGTATCACATTTTACATCATTCATATCCTCAACAATCGCATCATGTTTTACATCATTCATATCGTCCACATCATTCGTCATTGGCACAAATAATTTTTCAATTGGCTCGTGAGATGCATCCGCAACTCATTCACCAATTGAGGGGGTAAGCTACACAAATTCCAAAATTCTTTATTCTTTTGTCTTCAACATCAATGCTCAAATCCAACAATAGAGAGAAGTTGCTTTTGTATCCTTAGCCCAAGCAGGTGTCTCATATTTTTGTACCATATTGTGTTTCATGCAACATGGTACAAAAAGGGGCATCTGTAGACACCAAATCCCAACCACTTGTCCTCCATCCTAACCATCCTAGCCACTTGTCCTCCATCCTACCACCCACTTGTCCACCACACACCTTTCCCACCACTCATTTAGCCATTTCACACTTTTCTCGCCTTCAAAGGGCCCACTTTAGCCCTTTCCCGCCACTTTTCAACCCCTTTTGACTTAATTTATATTTAATATAATATTTTATTATTATATTTTAATATATTTATTATAAAATATATATATTTAAACCCAGTTAACCTCAGCCATTAGATTTAATCTAATCTCAACCATCCATTTTTATTAATCCATGCCACTTAAAGTGCAATATCAGCCTTAGGATTTGATTTAATCTTAGCAACACGATCAAAAGTGTTAAGCTAAAACTCTAATAAAACCCTAGGTTGGATTATAAATAGGAGAATTTTCAAATTCTCAACCCCTAGAATGTTCTCGCCCTTGGAGAGATTGTTGAAGAAGCCCTTGTGAAGCAAAAGGTTGTGGAGCCTTGAAGATCCCATCGATCGAATCTACTTGTGAGAGCAGACTCAAACCCTAGCTTGCCATAGGACTTCCACCATTCTATCCACTTCCACATCCATTATCTATCATCGCCATTTTTGCCCATCCACCGCACTCTTCGTATCCTCCTGATCTACTTCTACAGATTTAGACCTGATCCGCAGGCGCAACTGAGCACCTACTGTGTCCCACAGGTGTAGTCGTGTGCCTACCACATTTCGTAGGTGAAACCCAATGCCTACTGTTCCATCCATCGTACACCAGAACTAGCTACATAATATCACAAAGTGTCACCAAGGCACCCTACCATTAAATTTGCAATGGAGCAACAGAACAACAAAGTAAGTATTTGTGTGTATTTTATTTGTTGTTATTTGATTCTGCACATTTTATTCCTTCAGATCTAGGATATTTGGTTTGCATTCCTAAGGGTTTACATCATGGAACCCTCATTTTTTGGCTAACTATTTTATGTTTGATGTGTGTGCAGGATTGGATAGCATCAGTCAAGGATTATTGAGTAGTTGTTGAAGCTAGAGTGGCTTGATTATGGATAACCAAAAGCCCACTCACCCTGTTGGAAGAAAGATACATTGGAGACACTACCTGTTGTTGTAGTTAGGGTTTCAAAGAACCCTAGCACATGTATTTATTGTATCAATATAATTTTGTTGAACGTATTGATTATAACAAAAGGATTTTCTCAGCTCCCCCCATTTATTGAATAAAATCATATTTTGTGCAATCTCTTGTTCATATGATTTATTTATTTCTATATTACTTTAATGTCGTATTTTCACTTCACACTTTGTAATGCTCATAAATCATATTTTTGTTACCATCATCAGAGGATAAAATATTCAATGTGTCCTAAGGAATCTGATGTTGATCTAATAGGTTTAGGGGTTTGACACTATTCTAGGTTAGATAGCTCAACCATGACTTTAAGAGAGATATATTACGATGCCCTTGGAACCAATGATTTGCTTAGTATCTAGTGAGATACCTTGGCCTTCGTTCTTCTTATTTTGTAATTTTGGATATCTTTTACCAATGGAGTTGCCAACCTCAGGTACTTCAATCAAGTCACCAAGTGAGTATGTATTCTCTGCTTGTGAGGTCAAGACTATTCACTAGAATATTGAGTCCTTTGGGCAAATAAGACAAATATTAAACAATTTGTCCCATCAGGTGTACCTCAAACTCTTGGACCAAAATCTATGTAGTCTATAAAATGTGCCCTAAACTCTGGTCAAGATTGGATGACTATGATTTCTCATAAGCTCAACCTCTAGAGAAGGTTGATTCCTTATGGTTATGGCAAAAATAAAACAATGTTTAATATTAAAGAAATAAATGAAAGGATTAGAAAGGAGAGAGGGTTTAAATAATGCTTAAAATATGGATGGAGTATAGCTTAAAAATAATGAAATATACTATAACAGTATCTTTAAAAACAAATTAAAGAAAAGCTTATTAGAACAACCAATAATAAAAGTATTACAGAGTTCATTAAGCTTAGTTTATTTTTTACATGGTGGAATATGTAGCCACCACGATGATTTGAGCACACTGTCCTTCTTTATGGCTTCCATAGTATTTTATGCTATTCACCTTGGAAGCCACCACACATTACTTTGCACAATCTAACCCTATAACCACCATGCCACATTCATTAATCTTAGGTTATATACTATAAATATTCCAAACACTTAATGAAAGACAATCTAACTAACAATCAAATTATGCAAAAGTTGCTTTAATAGAATTCACCATTCATAAAGCATAAAATAAAAAATGCATCAAAGTATACAATTCATACATAAAAACTTGAAAATGCTAACACCAATGGAGACCAAACAACTTTCACTTTGATTGATTGCAAAGAAGAGTATATAGTATATGACAAGCAAATGCTAAAGAGCCAAACCTTATGTTGAAGAGCTCTCATCTATTTATAAAATTGTAATGTTTTTTTATGTTATTCTCCATCATGACAATGGGAGCCTTATTATAGACTAAAAAGGATAGGTATGATCTGACTTGCACATTGGAAGAGTGTGTCTATCATGTTCTTGCTTAGGATAGCTAAAATATCTTGATTTTGATGAACATGTGGTCAGTCCTAATATTTTCTTGGAATGGCATTCATGCATCCTTCAAAACTTAAGTGCTTTTGGTGGTTACAATGTTTTTCCACAATTAGTCAGAGGTGCCAAATCAACTTGACCATTTTGATTTGGACCACTATGTAAGACGTGTGGATCTTGCTAGAAGAGATATGTTTAGGAGCCTGACCATTCATTGCCAGGCTTGGATATGTTACCAAGATCTTGGAGTCTAGGTCGGGGTTTCTTAGAGTGTTACTAACATCATATTTAGAGAACCCCGAGCTTATATTACTCAAGTTTTGTGTTATCTTTTGGACTTGGTTGAGGTTTGGTGTGTCATCGATATTTGTAGATATCAAATCTAAGTTGTCGATATTGTTATAATAGTAAAGATGATAAAATATAAAAATTTAATAATAATAATTAGAAAATATATAAATTAATAAAATATATATATATATATATATATATATATTGCATGGGCGAGTGTGTGAGGGAGTGGGTGTGTGGTGGCTTTGTGTTAAATTCCCTATTGATAAGTATAGCTCCCGACTTTACGAGAGGTCATGGTTGGGAAAAGACTGCTCAGCCCTGTATGTCGGTCATAGGGGTTTCTCACAATAACCAAATCAAAATAATAATAATAATAATATATTTATTTTATACTTTATTGAATTATACAATTGATAAAAACCAATGTTCCACGATCCTGGGGATGGGGGACGGTAGGGATGGCAGGGGACGACAGGACGATTTTAGGGGACGGCTTGGGGACGACTGGTATAATACTATAAAAATTAATTTTTTTTAGAAATTTAGAATAATCTACACATTTAGAATTCTACACCCAACAAAAATGATATTAGTAATCAATTATGTAAGTGCAACCATTCATATTCATATTAGTTACTAACACATAAGTGGTATTAGGATATTCATATTAGTTACTAAGTGCAACCATTTAATTATTTCAAGTTCAACAACTATAACTTGAAGGTTCAGCCAAGGATATCAAGTGCAAACAATGTTCAAAATTTATACACTTATTTATGCTAGAACGTTGCTACAAAATAGATGCAAACATACTTATTTATGCTAGAACGTTGCTACAAAATAGATGCAAACATACTACATGCTCAATGCCAGATTCTTTATTTTCTCTAAAGTTCAAAAATTATCAATATTGCATACTTTAGAAGTAGTGCATCTTTGACCACAACTATTCCTGCAATTGCTCTCAAAGAACAATAAAGGAATCAGACAGACAAACCATAGATGACAACGAAATCAGCTTGTAGAGCAACATTGCAGAAGGATAGCAACACTAGTGAAGGCTCATTCTCTCCAGTTATGACTTACAAACTATATTATTAGATTCAATGAGCTTCATGTATGAAGTTCTAAAATCATGGGGATTTAACCAAATACCCAACAAGTTTGAACAAATTCAGCCATTAGGTTTAGCCTGAACATTAAGTCAAATTTATGATGTGAATAAGTAGATACGCAACATGTTCAAAATAATAACGATGGGTATAGTCTCATTTGCACTACTTACGCATGAAGCTAAAATATTAAAAATTTAAAAGTAGATTTCAAAAGAAAAAAATAGATAGACAGGCCATCCACACATTTTTTGGGTCCAATTCATGGCCAGCAGATCTAAAATCTTATGGATATTTACTGTAGACTTGGAAGCTGAGTATGTAGCCATAGTAGTAACCTCTCACCACAAAATTTACCATGATATTTGACCATCCTAGGAATAGGATTTTGATCTTAGAAATGATTGGACACCAACTGATTGTGACCAGAATAGTATGTAATTTTAATTTTTTATTTTTTATTTCCCCTTTGGGAGAGGATGCCCAATTGTGGGGGATGTTTGGGCACCATTGGGGATGCTCAAACCATCCATAGGGATGGCTTGAGTGTCCCCAAAGGGATCCAACCATCCCCGAGGATGGATGGCCATCCCCAAAGATACCCCAAAAAAGGGGATGTCTTGGGAATGGGAGGCCATAGGCCTCAACCGTCCCGAGGATGTTTACCAACCGTCCCAAAAAAAATGGTATGGGGGGAATGCCTTCTTGTTGTCCCTCCATTCTAGAGAATTTGGGAAACAGGGGGACGCGTCCCCGTGGAACACTGATAAAAACAATCCCCTTCCTTTGTTCAAGGTTTGGCTCTTCTTAGAAAGGTCCAAGGTTCAAACTGTAATGTGTATAGTTGTGTGTTAATCCCCTATTGATAATTGTAGCTCTCAGCATTACGAGATTCATGGCTAGAAGGGGACTACTCAACCCTATATTGTGGTTGTAAAGAGTTTAGAACACCTCAAATCCAAAAAAAAAATAAAAACTTGTCTATAATCTATAATACTGATATAAAAGTTAGCTGAGATTTTAATAAAAGGGATACTAATATAAAAGTTAAGTGAGAGGAAAAATAAAAATATTAAATATTAATTATTTAACATAACTTCTTAGTTAGTGTAATTTATATAGATAATTTAATAAAATGTAATTTACTATGAGGTCTTGTAAGAATGTTGGGAAGAATTTTGTTTGGCTAGAATTGTGGAGTGCACGCAACAAAGCTAGGATTTGCAAAGTGAAGCACAAAGAAGAAAAAATGCAAGTGATAATAATTTATTTTTCTAGAAAAAAAAAATATTTGCTGTAGGAGGAACGAATTTGGGGGAAGACAAAAAACCCTAGCATCGATCAATTTTTTTAGGAGATATCACGAGTATTCAGTTTAGGTACTTCTTTGGCTTTAGATTTGAAAATATTTCATTGGCTAGGGATTTAAAAATAGGGACCTCTTCTTTGGGAAGTGATTTATGGTAGTCTGTTGGTTGCAATGATGACTGCACCTCCATGTTTTCACAACAGCTTTCCTTTGATGAGAAGAAACTGGATCACATGAGAGGAAAGCACCCCATCCAAAACCATCTACTCGCTCTAACAATGGTACCTTTATGCCCAAGTTAAATGAGTCTCGTATGATTGAGGTACCTCCAGACCTCATCCAAAAACCTTTTATCATGCTTTCCACCCAATCCCTTGCATGTAAATTTATGGGAATATGTCCTAGTCCAATCACAATCCAAAAATAGATTAACACACATTGGGGGGGTAAAGTCTCCTCTTATAGATTCATGATGATAGGTAGAGGATACTTTGTCATTGCATTTTCCTCTGTGAAGGAAAAGAGCACTATCTTTCATAGAGTTCCCTGGTTTTTGGGATCCAACCCACTCTACGTGACCTTGTGGAGCATGGCATTTGATCCTCAAGAGGAGGAGCTTAAAGAATTTTTTGTCTGGGTGAGGTTGCTATTTTTGCCACTACACGTATGGAACAAATATTTGATGGAATTAATATGGAACAAATATATGATAATATCATAACAGTGCATGAAGCCCTCCATAGTAGTAGAAAATAAAAAAATAAATAAATTGTTATAAAACTTGATATGGTAAACGCCTTTGATCGAGTTAATATACAATTTGTAGAATAAGTCCTACAAAAGTTTGGATTTCCACATCAGGTCATCAAGTGGATCGAATCATGCATAAAAACCCATGCATAGCCCGATTAATAAATGGAGAACCAATAAATTTATTTTAGGCTACAAGGGGAATTAGACAAGGGTATCCACTATCACCATATCTTTATATCATTTTAGCTAAGACTCTTGGAATATTAATTAACCATCTTCGAGGAGAAAGAAAAATAATAGGTGTAGAGGTTGTAGCAGGATGTAAAGTTGTAACACATGCCCAATTTGTAGATGATATTATTCTTCTAGGTGAAGCCACTAAGCAAAATATTAGACAATTCAAGCAATATCTGGATTGGTTCACACAAGCTATCGAGACTCATATAAACACTCAAAAGAGTTAGTTCTATACACAAAATGTTGTAGCAATAAGAGTCAAACCCTTTTGCACTATCCTAGGATTTCGGTCTGGAACATAAAAATGCTTCAGACATCTAGGAGTGCCCATGAGCTTCCACCTCAAAGCCTCAAATTGTTGGACCCCAACATTGAACAAGGTGGTTAGGATGATACAGAGTTACAGTAATAGTTGGCATAGTCTTGCAAGAAGGCCAATATTGATCAAATCAATGTTAGCTTCTCTTCCACTCTACAAATTATTAGTATATCATGATCCTAAGTTTATTTTGTAAAAGGCATATGGAATCATACACAACTTCCTATGGCAAGGAGGTAGACAATTAGAAAGAAAAAGTTTCCACTTGGTCAATTAGGAGATGGTCACAAAAAGTAAAATTCGAGGATTGAGAATCATAAAAATGGAGATAATTTCAAAAGCATTGGGAGAAAAAATTATTAGAAACATGCTTAAACACAATCGAGCATGGCAACACATACTAATCAGCAATTATTTAAAAAATCAAATAGGTATTCAAATGCTCAATCATATAGATAAACTTCCCAGAGCCTCATTGGTTTGGAAACATATAGTGTCTACAAAGAGCATAATAGAGGATAAAATTTCTTGGCTATCGGGAGATGGTAAGTCAATTAATCTATGGGAGGACCCAATCCTAGGAAATCCACCATTAAGAGAGATAATTCCAATTGAATTGTAAAGAATACTCATCTTAGGTAACATGTTTTATAAGACCTTAAAATCTTTGAAACGGATCTCCCCTCATATTCCATCTCGATTTCAAGGAGATTGGGATTATTTTAAGTCCCATGTGGCGAGCATTAGACCTCTTCATCCCACGATGCCATACAAACTTATTTGGGATAGCATCAATAGTAATGGGGAATACTCAGTGCATCTAGGAGTCCAACATCAACATATTGGGCCTACCAACAAAAAACTATCGATAGTGTGGAAAAATAGAGCACCACCTAAACTATAAGTATTCAATTGGTGATTCTCTTAAAATAAAATATTAACAGGTAATAATCTGCAAAAGAGGAGTATACAAGACCTCATGTTTGTTACAGGTGCAGGCAAAATAGTGAAACAATTTTTCATCTTTTATTCAAATACCCAAAGGCAATATCAATCTGGTTAGAAATAACCAAAATTCTAGGCACTTCCTACTATGGAAGGTTAACCATAGACACATGTTTTTCCAAGTGGAATAAATAATATAAAGGTAAACTAACAGGTAAGCCCCTCTTGCACTATTTGTAGAACTCTATACCATATTTTTTCATCTGGTACATCTGGTTGGACATAAACCAGAGTATTTTTTAAGGTAAAGGTAAGGACAAAAAAATCTAATATGAAGGATAAAATAAGAATTAGTCATAAATGTCAAATCTAGTTTCTATAAACAACAATATGAAGAATATCTGTCACCCATAGAAAGAAGAATGTTCTAACAACTTAATCTCCAAGATTTCCTAACATAAGGAGAATACAGAGCAAATAATTCTTTGCCTGACATATATTTTTTGGTACTCTTCTTTGATGGTGCCTCCAAGTTCGACCTCGATCAAGCAGTGGCAGGAGGACTGATTCTTACAGGGCCCCATGAGATCCTACTCAAATACATGATCAAATTGGAAATAACATCTACCAATGTGGTAGAGGCTATTGGATGTGAAATCAACTTAAAATTGGTGGCACAACAAGGAATCATTCAGGTCACAGTTTATGGTGATTCTAAACTGATAATAACAGCTCTTGCCAAAAATAAATATTTTAGATCTTTACAATTGAATATTATTCAAGACAAGATTAGACAACTAGGTACAATAATTAATAAAATATCCTATCAAGACGTAAGGTGGAAATTCAACAAAGAGATCGACACACTAGTGAATCAGACAATTAATATAGCTCTTGGTTAAATTTTTCTCAATGTAAGACTGCATTTACTTAATGTACAGTCACAATAAACAAGTACAAAATAGGGTAGATAGAGGGTTTCTCCCATCATCTGTATTGGGTGCCTCCTTCATAGAAAAATAATTAATTTACAATTGAATGGGGCTATGGAATATCCACCATTGATTACTGATTGAATGAATAAATGAATTAGGAAGGGCCCCAATAACTGAGGAACATCACCTACCTTTGTGGCTCTTCTGATTGCTTCTATATATTTCTAATTTGTGCCTTTATACTGATCATTGCATTATCATCAACCTCACCTTGAACTTGAGGCAATGAGGATCTTTGAAGCACCACAAAATAGGTAGCTGCAAAAAATGAGAACTTCACCATAAAATTGTGAAGATGATCCAACTTGATATTATGATCTCTAAGATCCTCTTTAGAACTGATGCACTGCTGCTGCCACCACCACAACCCTCTTTGAACTCATATTTTCCTTTCATTACAAATTAAATATGATCTATGTCATTGATCTGTGAGTGACTTGTGGGAGAGACAGAGATAATAATATAGAGATATTTTTGTAGGTAAAACCAAAGGAAGTGAATACAACCGACGGTAACACCAAGAGAAAACTAATAATGGGAATGAAATCCTCATATGGGTACAATGCCCACCAAGAGCAATAGTCTTGTTTTTAGGTTGTGCAAAGATAAAATGTTTTCCTGTTAGTGTACCTCATTCGTTACAAAAACTTTAATGTCAACACAAAACTTTAGCATTTGATAGTGGAAATATTTTTTTACTTTTTCTATGACTTGCCATAGCATTTATAGGTTCATGAAATTAAATAATTTGATGGTGGATATGCTTATTATTTTCTATTGATGTTTCATTTTGAATAGCCTAAAGGGCTAGGTGGATTGGTAAGTGCAGTGTGGTTGGGCACTTACCAAGAAGAGACCTAGGTTCAAACCTTGGGGGGAAGCCAACCCTTTGCAAAGGTAGTAGTTTGCTTCGAATCCTCTAAGTGCGCATCAGATCGACGACGATGGCATGAACCCTGAGCGACTGGTGGTCCCCATATAAAGTTGGGTCAACAAGAATGGTATTGATAGATTTGTTGGGAGCAGTGCCTATGGTTTGAACCCTGCACTGGCCAGTTACTAAAAATAGTGGTTGTAACCAACTCTCATATGTAATCAAAAAAATATTTCATTTTGAAAAATATCATTATGATTATAAATTTAGTTTATTTTTTATTTATTTATTTTTTAAATTAATTTCTTTTTTATTTTAATTGATTATATAAAATTGAAACAATTTTTATTAGGTATTATTATCATTTGGTAATTAATGCATGTATCTTGTTTGCAAAGATTTAAATTGAAATAATGTTTATAGTATTAAATCATGACTATATAGTAGTATTATAACAATTTAGTAATTATACATGTATCATTTGGCAAGATTCGAACTTGGGTTTCCTCCTTGGAAGTTGAGAAATATAATTATTTGAGCTAATGCCATTTGATTTTCTAAATTGATCATATGGAATTGAAATCTTATTACATCAATGATCCATATTTGAATTACATCATCTTGGTAATCATGTGTTTCTATGGTTTGAACCCTACACTTGGCAGTTGCTAAAAGTAGTGTGGATGTAACAAAATTAGTATCACTTGCCAAGATTTTCCACCAAAATTTAAAAAATTTACCATTTTAACTCGTGGCATTTTTTATCATCTTTGTCTTTATGGTATATTTATCTTTTATGATCATCTTGTACACTTGATTACATTATTTATATATTTTTTTAATGTATGTACAAATTTAAAACAAATGATATGTTTTTAACTAGGAGGGATCATGATTGTGTTCAAGAACTAGCAAATATTTATGCTTAAGGTTCATAGACAATATAAAAATTATTATTTTTTATTTGGTTAGCATGAGAAACCCGTACGACCAAAGGACAAGGCTGAGCAGTCTCCTCCCAACCATGACCCCTTGTAAAGCTGAGAGCTATGCTTATCAATAGGGAATATAACACACATCCACCACACACCCATCCCCCTGACACACTCGCCCATGTCGCGGTTTGAAGATAGTATAAAAATATGATTATCTTTGTTAACTCCTAGATTAAAATATTTTAATGTGAATTTTATGGTAATTTTGTATTATGGATTTTTATTTTATTTTTTAGTGTGAGAAAACCCTACAAGACCAATGCATAGGGTTGGGCAGGCTCCCCCCAACCATGACCCCTTCTAAATCATATCTCTATTAATAGGGAATTTAACACTTTTTTTTTTACTCAACTATGTGATAAGTTTTGAATCAATATTATTTTAATTTTATACTAAAAACAAAATAGTAAATTTTATTTATAATAATATTTTTTTGTTAGAGAAAACATGGATTCCATATAGATCCCCTCTCAAAATGATAAAAATTATTACACATATTTAGGCATAAAAATCAAAGGCCATTAAACAAGCATCATGCACTACTAGCACACCACATAAAACAAACTTGCCATGAGAAAATAAAAACATTAAGCCACAAGGGTACCAAAACCATGAGATTTCTATAACATCATTAATTGCAAAAATTTATATACGAGGGATGTGGCTCAAGTATGAGCTTCTAGTTAAATAGAAATGGGTAGGAAAATCTACTTTAAGTTGAGAAGTTTGTTAGCAAAGAAATTACCTTTGCAATGAATAAGGACTACTTCACCATTTTAACCATCTAGAATTCTTCAAATGAGAAATAAGCCTCAAATGATTCACTAATTCCTTGAATGCATTCACTATGACCTATGAGTCACATTCCATAGTAAGATTACTGAAGCCTGATTCTTTAGCTATTTGGATCCTTATAATAAGACTAAGTGCCTCAACATAATTCTATATTAATAGAGTAATGCTTAAGGTAAACATAGATAGCACTCTTACCTCATGGTTTCTAAACACTCCCTCACACCGTATTAGGCCTAGGTTTCTAACCATAATCTTATGCTCCTCTTTTGAAATTATCAGATTTTATAGTAGTTTCCAAAAATTAATAGAATCAAACATTACCCAGTATAACTTGAAAAGAAAAACAAAGAACGAAGAATGAAAATCACAAAATTGGGGGTGTCCATGGATACCAAATGCAAATGGAAATGAAATTACATTTCAACTAATAAGCAAAATGGTTGATATGAAATGGTATTTATAACCAAATACATATATTTAGTTCAAGGTTGTGAGATTAAACTTTAAGAATAAAACTTTACAAAAATTTACAAAAGCACCTTTTTCAAGGTTTACATGGGCCCAAAGAAAAAATATGGTCAATACAGGTACAAAGGTTATTCATGGCCTCAATAAATTATTAAAAACTACATGCTCCAACATCCCTCCTTAAGCTAAATAGGGGACATGGAGAGAGACCCTTATTTGTCATTCCCTCTTAAGGGATACTCCCCAACTCCAAGAAACTTATATATGCACACAAAAGTGATCTTACACATGAACTTGTTTAGAATATTCATTGCCTAATCTAATGAAGACATAAAAATTATATCAAGCATCCCATGTCCTTGAAGTCATCTCATAAAGTGCATCCATATCTCTATGTACTTTGTATGCTAATGAAACATTAAATTATAGACAAGTTGGATGGTGCTCTTATTATCACATCAAAGAGTGACTAGAAAACTATAAGGATACTATTCTCCTCAAAAATCATGAACATCCACCTAATATGCTTACCTACCTCATTGGTAGCACAATATTTGGCCTCCATAGAAGATTGAGAAATAGTCAATTGGCATTTAGAACACCAAGAAACCGATTGGATGCCATATAGAATACCAATTATATGGTGGACCATTGCTCATCCAAGATACTAGCCTTATCAACATCTAAAAGTCCTATCAAAATTGAAGTGGAGCTAATAGAGTAGTTAATACCCATTTCATAGGTCCCTCAGATGCATCTAAGAATCCTCCTTATTGTTGTCTAGTGACTCTCCTAGGGTGACTGCATATATCTATAACAATAATTTATAGCTAAGGCTATATCAAGTTTAGTATGAGTAAGGTAGAGAAGTCATCCAACAAGAGACTGATACAATGTAGCATCCATTGAAGGAGTGGTACAATCATCCTGAAGCTTCAGGCCTGAGACAAAAGGACTTTGAGAAGACTTGCAATCCACCATCCTAAAATGCTAAAGATGATCCAAAGCATACATTAGTTGGGAAATGACAATTCTAAAATTTATCTAATCAATCTGAGTCCCCAAAAAATATTTTAGAAGCCCCAAATTTGTTATTTCAAAAGTGAAATAAAGTTATGACTTTAAATCTTGGATTATAGTAGAAGAGTTGCTAGTGACGAGAAGATCATTAGTATACAATAAAATCACCAAAGTTTCCCCATCCTGATTTTTGATGTAAATGTCATGTTTAGCATCACATATCTCAACTTATTCAATACTCTATGATTGAATTCATACACAATTTTAAAAGGGCTCTTGGTTGTACTTATATTAATTGAGATCTCATATGCAAATTCAGCTTGTGCTAAGGTAGTATCCCATAGATTTGATTTCTTTCCAACCAAGCATCTCAACAAATTCCCAAGGCTTCTATTGACAACCTCTGCTTTCCCATTGGTTTATGGATGATAGGTTGAACTAAACCTGACTTAGTATCTGATTTCTTCCATAAAGTTTGCCACAAATGGCCCACAAATCTTGTGTCTTCATTTGAGATAATACTCTTTGTCAATCCATGCAATCTCACCACTTTGAAGAATAATGTAGCAATATGAGTAGCATTATGTCTTGCTACAAGGTATGAAATGTCCCATCTTTGAAAATATATAAAAAAAAACAACAAAATTAGAGTCATTACCTCTTTGTGTCCTTTATCAACCCAAGAATGAAGTTCATCCTCACATCTTTCCAAGGTATTTCTAATATAGGTAATGCCTGATACAAACCAGTGTTCTGACTCCTTCCTTTGGCACGTTGATAACTATAAAAATTTGCACAAATTTATTCACATCCACACCCATTATTTGCCAATAGTAACTCACACAAAGCTATCCCAATATCTTATCAACTCCAAAGTGTCCAGTTAGACCTCCATTATGATTTTCTCTTGTCAAAATTTCCCTCATAGAACCATGTAATATACATAATTGTTGCCTCTTAAACAATAATACTTCTTGCATGAAATAGTCAATACAAGAATCCCAAGCCTCCTTAAATTCCACATCATTTGTGTATAGCTCTCTCATAGGATCAAAACTAGCAACCTTTATTCTCATAACATGTAACAATAAACATATTCTACTAAATGCATTAACTACCCAATTTGTGCTACCACTTCTATGTTTCAAAACAAATGAATAACCTTTTACCCACTTCATATGTCCTTGATTTAATTTACCTTGGCCATTAATGAATGAAAAATTATGATGATACATGAATAAAACAAACTCCTTCAATAGAATTTTTTTTTTGGTAGATTAATAAATTTATTAAAACCATTTGAAAGACACCCTAACACCTTGTACAACAGAGGATCAAAAAGGAATAGAAGAAATAAATTTTGAACTGCAAGCTAAAATAGAATTACAACCTCAAAAATACATCCTCAGACTAAAAGGAGCCAACATACTTAGACAAATAGGTACTGAGAGAAACGCCTAAGCTCAAAAAGAAGTGGTCCTCGGCCAAAAAATAACACAAAAAAATGTGATCCACCATCGTAGAGGACCCAAAAAAATAGAGGAAGAACCTTCAGCCATCAAGGGGAATATCCAACTGCATGAGGGACGAAGCAGCACCTTCCAGACCAGCAACTTTCGTATCTGTTTTAGAAATCTCCTTAGTGCTATCCTTGGGAACAGCGGTGCATGCCTCCTTAGCAATCTCCATTACATATTCATCATTGACAACATCTTTGACATTATTTTTGGTGTCGAAGGACACCTCAGCACCGTCCAGGGCTGAAACATTTTTGAAATTGTCACAGAAGAACAAGAGGCTAAGTTCATGGCGTTGTTCTTTGAGGGTTGAAATCGCCTTTCCAAAGGCCAAGTGAGCAGTTTCAATATGGTCATTGGTGGCAGAAGTAGCATGCATAGCCAGCTTGTGAAGATACCTTTCGACAATGTCAAGAGAATTAGACTTATCCTTTGGAGTTTTTATAGAGGTGGAAGGAGGGGTTTTGGCAACTTCTTTATGTTTCAACCTCTGGGAACTATAGATAGGGGTATTTTCAACTTTGGCCTTCTTTCTGGTTCCATGGTTTGTAAGGGAGATTATCTGAAGGGAATTGCAGAAGGAGGTACTTGTAAAGGACCTTAAAAAGACCATGGTGGCAAGGTTTTGCCTCATCCTTTTTGGTACTCCTTCAATAGAAAATAATGTCTCCAATTCTTAAGGGATTAAAGAATGGCATAAAACTCTTGATCATAGATCAAATATTTCCTCTTTGCTTCACTTAAATTCTAACTAAAATAAGCAATTGGATTACCCTCTTGGCTCAAAAATTCACCTATAGTTGTCTCACTTATATCACAATCCACTTGGAAAACCTTGTTGAAATTTGACAAAGCTAGAACCAACTACTATGTTACCTTCTCGTTCATAATTTTAAAACTCTTTTATGCTAAAAATATACATTTCAACTCACACCTACCACCCTTCATTATTTTTATGATTTGTGTACAAATTGAACTAGATTTTTTGATAACCTTCTTGTAAAAAAAAATTAAACCATGGAACCTTCTTGCCTCAAACATACTTCTTAATGATGGCCAATCCACAATTGCTTTAACCTTTTTGGAATCCATTTACAACACTTCTTGTGAAATAAAAAAGCCCAAATATACTAACTATTTATTTATAAAGCTACATTTCTTCAAGTTGATCAACAACTATTTTTCTTTCAACCTTTGCAAAACCAATCTCAAATGCACCAAATGATATTCTAGACATTTTCTAAATATAAAAATATCATACAAATAAACAACAAAAAACTTACCAAAAAAAATTTTCAACACTTTATTCATCAACTGCATGAAAATACTTGGTGCGTTGGTCAATCCAAATAGCATGACCACCACTCATATGATTGATCCTTTGTATTGAATGTGGTCTTCCACTCATCCCCTTATTTAATCTGGATTTTATGATAGTGTTCAAATATATCTTTATTAAGTACTTATCCCCACTCAAGAAATCCATCAAAGCATCCATGCATAGTGATAAAAACTTTATTTATGGTTAACTTATTAATGTCTTGAGAATACATGCACATATGCCATGCTCCACTCTTTTTAGGTGATAGTACAACTAGTATTGTACATGGGCTTAATATCTCTAACTAGCCCCTTGTCCAATAACTCCTAGACTTATCTCTTGATTTTATCATTCTCCATATGTTATTCTATAAGCTGCCTTATTTGGTAAGATCAATTTGGGAATGATATCTATACGATGACTAATGCTCCTCATAGTTGGCAACCCATCCAACAACTCAACTTAAATAATATTCACATATTCCTCCAAGAATTCCTTCACTTCATATAGAATTCTAGCCATCTTGTTTGTTGTCCCATATTTTATGGGTTTAGCTATGAAATCCAAACATACTTTCTTCTTCATCATCCCCTTTAATATTTTTTTTTCCATAATCAAACACATTATAGGGCTTTTATCCACTTCTTCTCCTTTATCCGTCAATGGAATTAATGTGTAGCTCTTGCCATCCTTCACAATAGTGTAGTTGTTCACCCCATAATCATGCACTATATTTCTATCTAATTGTCATGGCCTTCCCAACAACTATGATAAGCATCCATACACATAATATCACATAGTATCTCATTTTTATAAGAACCAATATGAATGTTCACCATATATTGTTCACTTACCGAAATTTGATATCTCTTTTACAACCATGAGGTCTTGTATGGATTTGGGTGTTCAATCCTCTTCAACCCAAGCTTTCTACCATTTCTATAAACACTAAGTTATCCATGCTTCGATTTTCCACAATGACTTTGCGACATTACCTCTTGATTTGTATATTGTTCTAAAAATACTTCTTCTTTGTACTGGTTCATACTCCTCTTTGGATGGTTTCAACAACACTCTATTCATCATGAGAGATTATCCTTGTTTTGGTTTCTCCATGCATTTTGGTGAGGCAATACTTTCTTCATTTTCTTATGCAATATGATTCATGGCTTCCTTTCCTTTACTATTGCCTTGTTGTACTATTGGACATTCAAATGCTTGATGACTAGCTTCTCCACATCTAAAACAATTTTTGGGGAACCCTCCACTCCTTCCTCTACCATAACCACCTATTCCTCTTGAGAAAACTCCACTTTCTCTTATTTTTTAGGTGAAATTACTTTGAGAAGTACTAGCTTCTCCCTCCTACCTTTTCTGCCCTCTTCCACTATTGGCTTGTCCTCTTCCTCTAGAGAACCATCCTATTCCTTTGGAATTATTTTTTGTCTTCAAAATAACTTCTCCTCCACTTTCAAGGTACATTGATATGCCCCTTCCATGGACCTTAACCTGATTATACACAATTCATGATGAATAGACATGCAAAGTCCATTGACACATCTCAAAATCTTCTCTTCATAATCTTCTGTATGACTAGTTTGAATTATGAGCTTGTAAAAATCTTCCATGTAGTCCTTCACATTCATCTATGTTTGCTTTAGATTTTGCAATTTTTTGAAGAGACCCATTTGATAATCTAATGGAAGAAACTTGGTTTATTTTTAGCAACCATTTTATCTCAAGTCTTGATTTTTTCCCTTTTCTTTGCCTCTCCATTTAGATATGATCCCACCACAAATATGAATGTCCTTTCAACTTGGTATAGGTAAACTTCACCTTCTTAGGGTCTTCCATTCATTCAAATTCAAAGTATTTCTCCATTTTATAATCATGTATATCAGCTCGTCCAGATTCAAAATTCCATTGTAGCATGAGATCTCTTACTTTGGCTTACTACCCATATTTATGATTTATCTCAAGAATCTACTCTCTAGTTTGTCCACTTGGACTTCTTCTTTAGGCTCTTGAAATAATTATTCTTCCTCATCATCTTTAAAATTGTCAACATGCACTTCCCTTCTATATGTTATCTCTATGGCATCCAACCTGGTTGTAATTCCTCTTATCATCTCAACAATATCAATATTTTTGGCATTTTGTGGTTATTGTGGCCTTCCTCAGTGTACCATATCTTCTTCAACCTTAGCTCTAATACCAATTGATGTAGTCTAAATGTATCAGAACAAATTCACACAACCAAAAAATGAACTACAAAAATTTACGTGCATTCAACAAATAAGTTTTTAATTGACTAACATTTGTTCAACATCTAAAATTAAAACCAATAATAAAAAAAATTGTAGCAACAAAAAGTGTAGTCACGAAAAAAATTTCCTTGTCAATAAACTGGAATTTGTAGCAAAACTCAAAAGTTCATTAAATTGCTTCTCTTGTTGGTAATCTAGAAATTGTAACAAAACTGAAAAACTTCATTAACTAGCTTCTCTTGTTGATAATCAGGAAAATGCAACAAAACTCAAAAATTTTATTAAATAGCTTCTCTTTTGACAATTTGGAAATTGCAACATAACTCAAATTTCACTAGATAGTTTCTCTTGTCAGTAATCTAGAAATTGTAGCAAAAATCCCAATTTATGTTTCTCCAAAAACAAAAATGAAGGTGGGACATGGAAGGTTAAAAACCTTTCCCCTTCTTCTCTTAGTACTTGGCAAGATCTTCAAATTATTTTATTATTATTTTTTTACCCAAATGCTCCTACATCAATGGAGAAAGTCCGACATGATATCAAGATAGCTGGTAAAAGGAAAGACAAGAAATTGTGTACAAAGGATCATGGGTTCAATCATCATCTCATCATTTTTATCTTTTAAGACAAATGTCATTCGAAGAAGATTGAAGATTTCATTTTTTCATCGTCGCATGGTGGTTTGGTCAATTGAACAGCTAAGTGGAGGGATAGGAATATATTGCAGGTGGTTTAGGGCTTAAACCATACTTTTTCTTAGGGAAAGGAATTTTAGTTGGCATGAATTATTCATAGAGGCGCTAGACTAGTTGGATCAATAGAGAACTTAGCTCAACTAGCTACATTTCCTTGGTTAAGTCATTCATGGATTCTACAACCCAAGGTCATATCATAAGAAGGTTATTTTTCTATTGTTTCATTTTGTCTTGATGATGGAATGGAGGTTTTCCTCACAATTGAAAGGTGGGTGCCTTATTTAGTGCAAGGTGCCCAACACATGGGAGACCATGTTTGAGGCCCTTTTTGGCATTTCCAAACAACTCACAAAGACAATATGAAGATATGGTTTATGTGGCACCCTTGTGTACCACATAACCATATTTTTATCTTATATATACCGTATTAACCAATCAAACTGAGATAAGTGTCATAATTGTAGGAGTTTAGAAGCATTGAGGTGGCAAAAAATCAACGGACACTAGGAAATCATAGATTACCAAGTGGTAGTAAGCGATTGATTTATGCTTTTATAAATTTTGGGGCTTTAATTTTTGTATTTTTGAGGCCCATTAGAGTAAAAATTTCGGATGTTATAACTTTTGCACATGGAAGTGTTTTGAGCCTATTTTTTTTAATCACAAGATTTTTTAAGCTCCATGCATTGGTAGCATTAGTTGAAGGACATATTATAGTGTTAGGGGATAAATAATATAATATGGATCAACAGGCCCTTGTTACTTGCCTCAATGGAGAAAATTATAGTATTTGGTCAACTCAAATGGACTTATTACAAAGACAAACCTATCAAGATATGGTCAAAATTGCATGAGTTATTTGGTAATATAAATACAACTAATGTAAGTCGTTTGGGTTTTTTTTCTTTTATCCTCTTATGTATCTCTTGCTTCTCTCTTCCAATGTGATGTAAAAGGTTCGAGGAGCCATTCAAAACCCCTTCTTCAACCTTATAAAATATATATACTAGCTTAGATATATAAAATATATATATCTATAAACATCGAGAGTTATCAATCTCGAGGCGCCTATCTATGTTTGGGCACCATTTTAGTTTAAATAGTTTAAATATTTTAAATCCACCGTAACCCTTAATGTCGGCAGATAATTTTCTTAATGTATTTTTTTAATAAAAAAATATTAATTGTTTACGGTGTGGGGGACCTTCCTGGTCGCCTATTGTAGGATGCCTATCGGCGTAAAAAGTTGCTTGGAACTAGAGCTTTCTTCTCTCAAATTGGTTGAGTTTAATAACATTAAGGACTATATTTTGAGAATTAAGGCATTAAGAATAGATATTGCATCTTCTAGAAAAAAAAAAAAGATGATGTAGAATATGTGAAGACTCTCCTTGTCAATCCCTCTTCTTTCAAATGTTGAACCTCATAACAAAATACTCTTTGCTCTTGATCAACTTTACTTTCCCCTAGTTTAGTTTTAGATAGGAATGAGGAATTATTGTGGTACTTCACAAGTATAGGATTTAAAATTAATAAGGCTAAGACCTAGAGGCCCAAGGATAAGGCTAAGTCTTTAAATAAGTCGAAGATCATTTGTGGATATTGCAATAAGGAAGGACATCCAACCAAGAATTGTTTGCTGAAATTGCAAAGGAGTGAAAATGAGTTTCTAAAGATGGGTGGACATCTTCCAAATGATGAAGGGGATTCAAAAGTATCTTCCCCATTGATATAATCTCACTAGAGCATTTGTTATGGATGGAGGAGATATTATTGTTACTAATATCTTTTCTCCTTGAACCCTTTGTACAAATTATGGAATGTTGAAAGTATCATCTAGCATATGGCTAAAGACAACATTGTATGATGAAATATTACATATACACAAGGGCAATCATTGTATAATTGTATTTATAATTTATTGTGATATTTTATTACGTAAGTCCTATGGATTGTAGTATGCCCTATGTATTGTAGTTAGCCTAGTCAAATCATCTTATAATTTATAATTAATCTTAAATCCATCTTGTTATGTTGGCATACGTTAAATTCATTTATATAATTTAGAGATTTGTTATCATTATAAACACCCCCACTCCATCCATTATATTATAGTGTTGTAATTCTTATCTATAAATAATATAATGATTTTATCTTAACGAATTACCTCTGAAATACTTCTGTTTAATTTTAAAAGATAAGTGTAAATTTCAATACAACCATAGAAAAGGGTCTTAATCCCCTTCCCCCAACCAAGCTCCACACTTGCCAACATTCCAATGCAAGCAAAGACACTTAATTATTCCTACATGGACATTCTTCATGCAAGTTACAAAGTGTCAAGTCATACAAAGCAATTACTAAAAAATGAATTCATGCATAGGTTATATAATAGCAACACTGGCAACAAGGTTATTCAATCTTATCATTTTAAAAATTTTAGCTTTAAACCCCACCACACCCATTGTTACCATTTGTGCTTCAACTGAAAATTTGTAAGACTGCATTTACATAAGTACTAAGTAGAGCAGACAGAGGGTTTCTCCTCTCATCTGTATTGGGTGCCTTCGTAGCCAAATAAGTAATTTACATAAAATGCTAATCTTTTCCATTTAAAATCAATAAAATTTCTCTCAATGTAAGACTGCATTCGCTTAACGTACAGTCACAATATACAAGTACAAAGTACAACTGAGGTACATCACCTATCTCATGATTCTTTCGGCTGCTTTAGCTTCTATAATGGGTACCTCCTTCAGAGCCAAATAAGTAATTTATCGTTCTGCCCCAATACTATCTGTTTGTTACATTAAATGCTACATCATACAATCTTGTCCATTTAAAATTTCTCTGAATGTAAGACTGCATTCGCTTAATGTACAGTCTCTCCCATCATCCATATTGTGTTGGTTGACTCCTTTGTAGCAAAATAAGTAATTAACAACTGAATGGGGCTATGGACTTCCACCATTGAATGAATAGAATACATGAATCAGGAAGGGCGCCAACAACTGAGGTACATCACCTACCTTAATGACTCTTTCGATTGCTTCTTCTTCTTTTTAATCTCTGCTTTTCTGCTGATCATCGCATTATCATCAACCTGGCCTTGAACTTGAACTTGGGGCAAAGAGGATCTTTGAAGGGCCACAAAAGAGGCAGCTACAGCAAATGAGAACTTAGCCATAAAATTGTGAAGATGATCCAACTTGATATTCTGATCTCTGAGACCCTCTATCGAACCCACGGTCGCTACTGCTGCAACAACCCTCTTTGAACTCATATTTTCCTTCCATTTCAAATGAAATATGTATGATCTATGCCACGCCACTGATCTGTGTGTGAGTTCTAGGAGTGACAGAGAGGATAATATAGAGGCGTGTTTATGGGAAAAACCAGAGGAAGTGAATACAACCGGCGGTAACATACATCAAGAGCAAATTAATAATGGAAACAAATTCCTCCTATGGGCGCGGTGCCCACCAAGAGCGGTAGTCTTGTTTTTAGATTTGTGTGGAGATAAAAATTTTTCATGGTCTTCTATCTCGTACGTTACAAAAACTTTAATGGCAACACAAAACTTTACCATTTGATAGTGGAAACATTTTTTAGTCATGGCATTTGTAGGCTCATAAAATTGTTTATTATTGTCGATTGATTGATGATATTTCATTTAAAAAAAAATTATTATGACTTCAGATTCTTTTTTATTTTAATTGATTATATATAATTGAAAAGTTTTTATTAGGTATTGTTATCATTTGGTAGTTAAGTATGTATTTTGTTTGTAAAGATTTAAATTGAAATGGTTTTTATAGTATTAAATCATAATCATATAGAGGTATTACAACAATTTAGTAATTATACATGTATTTCAGCTCTCAAGGGCTAGGTGGATTAGTAAAGGCTTGACTAGCCAAGTACTTGCCAAGAAGAGACTTAGGAAAATGAATTTGACTTACAAGGAGGCTCTCATGTCAAAACATTGTATTATAGTGTTGTAATTCTTATCTATGAATAATATAATGATTTTGTCTCTTTTCTATGTAAGATTTAAATGAATGAATTACCTTCATTTACCTTTGAATTACTTTTGTTTAATTTTAAAAGATAAGTGTAAATTTCAATACAACCATGGGAAAGGGTCTTAATCCCCTTCCCCCAACCAAGCTCCACACTTGCCAACATTCCAATGCAAGCAAGACACTTAATTATTCCTACATGGACACAAAATGTCTCTTCATGCAAGTTACAAATAGTCATGTCATACAAAGCAATTACTAAAAAATGGATTCATGCATAGGTTATATAATAGCAACATTTCCAACAAGGTTATTCAATCTTATCATATTAAAATTTTTAGCTTTAAACCCTACCCATTGTTACCAATTGTGCTTCAACTGAAAATTTGTAAGACTACATTCACTCAATACACAGTCACAGTACACAAGTGCTAAGTAGGGCAGACAGAGGGTTTCTCCCCTCATCTGTATTGGGTGCCTCATTCGTAGCCAAATAAGTAATTATTCATGTAACCCTGGTGACCTATATTTGATCCTCGTGTGGAGCCATCAACCGCCCCAATATGGCTAAAGCTCTTTGCTCTCTCGCTTGAATTTTGGAGAGAGGATATCCTTGGGATGATTGGTAACCTCTAGGGCACATATATTGTAAGATCGCAAGAATCGGTAGAGGGGGGATCATCAACATATGCAAGGATATGTGTGGAGATGGACCTAAAAAAGCCACTCCCGAAAAAATTTGAATTGCGAGTGGGAAGAAATACATGGATACAACAAGTGGATTATGAATAGATTCCTTTTAGGTGTAGATATTGCCATGAGTATGGGCATCTGATAAGAAACTACCCTAAAATATGGAGAGAGGTGATGCATCAACTTAAAAACTAATCCTAGAAACCCTCCCCCATTGAAAGAAACTGATGAAGGGTTTCAAATAGTAACAAGGAGAGTCCAAAGAAAAAATTATCAAGCAAGAGGACAAAATTCAACCAAAGCAAGAAAAATGAACCAACGCCCAAATTGGAGGGCATCTTCTAATAAATATAAAATCCTTAAATTAGATGATCCAATGGAAGGGCAAGAGGATTCATAGGTGGAATCTATCAATGACAAGAACCAACACCAAGAAGGAGATCTACAGATCCATCGGGAGTACACCTCCATCCCACAGGAGACAAACCCCTCCAAAGTTATAATTGCTCAAAATTGTTAAACTGGGGAGAGTCAATAAAATCATAAGATTATGACACAACAACAAGAATCAGAGACATCTAGGCCCCAATAAATTGACTTATTAGGGGCTTGGGAAGAGCAACAACAAATACCAGAGATATCTATGTTTCAACAAAATGATGATAGTGCATGTACAAGATCAAAATCCACCAAAAGACATCATTATGGGAGTGGTAGAGAAAAACAGAGAGAATCCAACACTAGGAATTAGCCAGATAGAGAAGCGACCAAAGAATGCAAGTTCACCTGTTGGACATTTTGAGTCCTAAAAGTTAAAGTTGTCATTGATGTCAAGAAATGAAGTCAACATTAATATCAAGGTTTTTCATTAAGGAACAAAGTTGTCAAAGTTGTTATTTGATATCTAGGAAGAAGGTCAAAGGTCAAGAGATTCAGTGCAAAGTTAATAAGGAGATATAATATTTTTTATAAATTATTTCAATTCAATGAGAATTTAAATTTTATAAATAAATATTCTTTACACCATGGAATGCAATGTGAAGGAAGCAATAATAGTATAATGGTTAAAATGATATAATATTATAATGTTTGATATTATAATATTAAAGTGATTTGGTTAAAAGCTTACCCAAATATGGGCTTGGAGTTTAAAATATTCAAGGCACTTTATCGAGGTTCTAATCTTCGTCGACGTCTCATGGTAATGAAAGCTTCAAAGGCGTCGACGTTTTACAAAGCATGGAGGAATTTAATATAAATACCTATGCCAAAGGGCATTGAACCTTATCCCTGTTCGATCGATTATTTGGCATACAAATTATTTAAAGTGAAGAGCTTGTGAAAGAAGGACTACGATTTTCGTGTTTGGACTGCCAACGAATAGAAACTAAGTTGAAGGTGTCGAATGGTTGAAGCTCAACCGGGCAGCTTGGCCTAGTGGCAAGTGGGCATGTGGTAAAACATTTTTTGGCAAGGAAGCCAACATTCGAAATGCGATGATGCATTGGTAGGTGTGTTGGTTGAAGGCACCAAAGGTGCACATTTTTGCAAAAGGGCAAGAGCGTGATACGTTTTGAAGCACGTGGTGCTTCCTCCATCTCAAACGAGCGTGTAGCTCATGCAACTCTTGGATTTGCGGCAAGGCGTATGTCGTGGGCATTATTAAGGGTTCGAATCCCTCTGAAGGTAAGGTAAATATTTTGCATTAAATTTTTGTTATTTGCCTAAGTTTGGAGGTATAAGGATTGTTAGTGGAATTGTTTAGAAAGGGTGTTTGTTGTATAGTGGTGGTAGTTGAATATTATCATTAGGAGTAATAAGAAAGTTTTGGTTTTAATAATTTTTGATAAAGTCTTAAATTACTATATTGGCATATTGAAGGATTAATACTTTTGAGGGTTGTTTAATTTTAATAAGGGGTTTTTGTGTTAAATAAGATTATTGTGAAGGTATTGAACATTATTTAAGTTGGAGTGATAAGGTGTAATTTTGATATCATTTTGCATTGTGTTTTGTTGAGGAAATTATTATCTTCTAACCCTTATTGAGATTGGTAAAGAAGTAATTGTGAGTGTGGCAGATTTGTGAGATCAACTTCTTAACAAGCAAAAAGGTATGAGAAAATCATTTCTTGGTTGAGTTTATTGATTGCTTACTAGAAAATAAAGTTTGGAGTGAAAAATATTTTATTAGGGTTTCCTTTTTGAAAGTGCTTGAGTTAATGCTTCAAGGTTTTCTAGAATTAAGAGTTGTGATTAAAACCTTGTTTGATAAGCATAGTTGTTGAAGTCATTGGATTGTGTGAAGAATTGAGTTAGGGTTTTGAAAAGAACATGAGTATCATTGTTATGTGAAGAGTGTTTTATGAGCTTTGTTGATGAAGTGAGTTGTACAAAGAACTTGAACTAGGGTTTGAAAAAACATGATTATCATTGTTATGTGAAATTTTTTGTTGAGCATTGTTGGAAATATTTTGAGTTGGTTGATATATGCTTGGACTAGGGTTTGTGAGAAAGAGAAGTTTCATTAAGTAATTGGTTGAGTTGAGTTGGTTGAGCCTAGTCAAGTGGTTGTATAAAGTGATTGTTCAAGTTCCATAAAACAAACTATTATATATTCTGATTTGAGTTGTGAAAGTGATTGAGCATTGAGTATAGAACATATTGAGTCTCTAACAATTCTCTTTATGCTTCTATGAGATTAATAAAATTGAGAAAGTGATTGAGCATTGAGTATAGGACATATTGAGTCTCTAAAAATTATCTTTATTCTTCTATGAGATTGAGAAATTTGAGAAAGTGATTGTGCATTAAGAATAGAACATATTGAGTCTCTAACAATTCTATTTATGCTTCTATGAGATTGGACAAGTTCTATGTGTGGACTTGTTAAGAAGATTTGAGACAAGTCTTTGAGAAGACTTGTGAACTGATTTTGTGTGAGATTTTGTGGAATCTTACAATACATATTTGGTTAAGTTATAGAGAGGACTTATTGAGCTGATTGGGACAAGTTCTGTGTGAGCTTGTTGAGCATATTTGAGCAGGTTCTAAGTGGACCTGTTGAGCAGAGTTGAGCAAGTTCTGTGTGAGCTTGTTGAGCAAATTTGAGCAGGTTCTGAGTGGACCTGTTGAGCAGAGTTGTGCAAGTTCTATGTGAACTTATTAAGAAGATTTGTGCTAGACTGATTGAACTGTGTTTAGTGTATATTTGAGTGGACTTATTGAGCAGATTTGTGCTAGACCGATTGGACTGTGTTTAGTGCAAATTTGAGTGGACTTGTTGAGCAGATTTGTGCTAGACCGACTGGACTATGTTTAGTACAAATTTGAGATAGAGCTTTGGAGGTGACAAAGCAGAGAGGATAGTAGTCTCTAGTGGATAGAGATACACCAGCTAGGGTAGTGAGGACAGGTCTTCTGAGTGGGGACAAGAGTCTTCATTGGAGAGATATCCACAAGCCAGTGTAGTGGAGGTAGTAGTCTTCTAGAGGATCACCAACTAGAGCAAAGGATAAGGAGTTCTCCTATGGATAGATATCCACAAACCTAATTTAGGGGATTAGCATCTCCTTTGAACAGATGTCCATAAACATTGTAATTGGGAAGGATTCCCAAGATATTATTTGAGAAATATTTAGAAGAAATATTTTCTCCATGGAAGTAGCCATTTTTGGGTGAACCACGTTAAATTTATATCTCTATTGTGTATGGTGATTTTTGCATTGCTTTGATTACTATTGTTGATATTGTTATCTATACATTACATAATATTGATTTGGAAAGAAAAGTAAAAAGTGCTCTTATACTGTTCACCCCCCCTCTCAGTATAAGCTTGTGTTCTTCAATTGGTATCAGAGCAGGTGCCTTCATATGGGCTTGGAGTTTAAAATATTCAAAGCACTTTATCAAGGTTCTAATCTTCGCCGACGTCTCATGGTAATGAAAGCTTCAAAGGCATCGACGTTTTACAAAGCATGGAGGAATTTAATATAAATACCTATGCCAAAGGGCATTGAACCTTATCCTTGCTCGATCGATTATTTTGCATACGAATTATTTAAAGTGAAGAGCTCGTGAAAGAAGGACTACGATTTTTGTGTTTGAACTACCAACGAATAGAAACTAAGTGGAAGGCGTCGAATGGTTGAAGCCCAACCAGGCAGCTTGGCCTAGTGGCAAGTGGGCAGGTGGTAAAACATTTGTTGGCAAGGAAGCCAACATTCGAAATGCGATGGTGTGCATTGGCAGGCGTGTTGGTTGAAGGCACCAAAGGTGCACATTTTTGCAAAGGGGCAAGAGCGTGATACGTTTTGAAGCACGTGGTGCTTCCTCCATCTCAAACGAGCGTGTAGCTCATGCAGCTGTTGGAGCCATGGCAAGGCGTACGTCATGGGCATTATTGAGGGTTTGAATCCCTCCGAAGGTAAGGTAAATATTTTGCATTAAATTTTTGTTATTTGCCTAAGTTTGGAGGTATAAGGATTGTTAGTGGAATTGTTTAGAAAGGGTGTTTGTTGGATAGTGGTGGTAGTTGAATATTATCATTTGGAGTAATAAGGAAGTTTTGGTTTTAATTATTTTTGATAAAGTCTTAAATTACTATATTGGCATATTGAAGGATTAAGACTTTTGAGGGTTGTTTAATTTTAATAAGGGGTTTTTGTGTTAAAGAAGATTATTGTGAAGGTATTGAATATTATTTAAGTTGGAGTGATAAGGTGTAATTTTGATATCATTTTGCATTGTGTTTTGTTGAGGAAATTATTATCTTCTAACCCTTATTGAGATTGGCAAAGAAGTAATTGTGAGTGTGGCAGATTTGTGAGATCAACTTCTTGACAAGCAAAAAGGTATGGGCAAATTCTTTCTTGGTTGAGTTGATTGATTGCTTACTAGAAAATAAAGTTTGGAGTGAAAAGGATTTGATTAGGGTTTCCTTTTCAAAAGTGCTTGAGTTAATGCTTCAAGGTTTTCTAGAATTAAGAGTTGTGATTAAAACCTTGTTTGATAAGCATAGTTGTTGAAGTCATTGGATTGTGTGAAGAATTGAGTTAGGGTTTTGAAAAGAACATGAGTATCATTGTTATGTGAAGAGTGTTTTATGAGCATTGTTGTTGAAGTGAGTTGTTGTGCAAAGAACTTGAACTAGGGTTTGAAAAGAACATGAGTATCATTGTTATGTGAAATTTGTTGTTGAGCATTGTTGGAAACATTTTGAGTTGGTTGATATATGCTTGGACTAGGGTTTGTGAGAAAGGGGAGTTTCATTAAGTAATTGGTTGAGTTGAGTTGGTTGAGCCTAGTCAAGTGGTTGTATAAAGTGATTGTTCAAGTTCCATAAAACAAACTATTCTATATTCTGATTTGAGTTGTGAAAGTGATTGAGCATTGAGTATAGAACATATTGAGTCTCTAACAATTCTCTTTATGCTTAATTATCTTATGCTTCTATGAGATTGAGAAAATTGAGAAAGTGATTGTGCATTAAGAATAGAACATATTGAGTCTCTAACAATTCTCTTTATGCTTCTATGAGATTGGACAAGTTCTATGTGTGGACTTGTTAAGCAGATTTGAGGCAAGTCTTTGAGAAGACTTGTGGACTGATTTTGTGTGAGCTTTTGTGGAAGCTTACAATACATATTTGGTTAAGTTCTAGAGAGGACTTATTGAGCTGATTGGGACAAGTTATGTGTGATATTGTTGAGCATATTTGAGCAGGTTCTGAGTGGACCTATTGAGCAGAGTTGAGCAAGTTTTGTGTGAGCTTGTTGAGTAGATTTGAGCAGGTTCTGAGTGGACCTGTTGAGCAGAGTTGAGCAAGTTCTATGTGAACTTGTTGAGCAGATTTGTGCTAGACCGACTGGACTATGTTTAGTGTATATTTGAGTGGACTTATTGAGCAGATTTGTGCTAGACCGATTGGATTGTGTTTAGTGCATATTTGAGTGGACTTGTTGAGCAGATTTGTGCTAGACCGACTGGACTATGTTTAGTACAGATTTGAGATAGATATTTGGAGGTGATAGAGTAGAGAGGATAGTAGTCTCTAGTGGATAGAGATCCATCAGCTAGGGTAGTGAGGATAGGTCTTCTGAGTGGGGACAAGAGTCTTCAGTGGAGAGAGATCCACAAGCCAGTGCAGTGGAGGCAGTAGTCTTCTAGAGGATCACCAGCTAGAGTAGAGGAGAAGGAGTTCTCCTATGGATAGAGATCCACAAACCAGATTTAGGGGATCAACATCTCCTTTGGATAGAGGTCCATAAACATTGTAATTGGGAAGGATTCCCAAGAGATTATTTGAGAAATATTTAGAAGAAATATTTTCTCCATGGAAGTAGCCATATTTGGGTGAACCACGTTAAATTTGTGTCTCTATTGTGTGTGGTGATTTGTGCATTGCTTTGATTACTGTTGTTGATATTTCTATCTATACATTGCATAATATTGATTTGGAAAGAAAAGTAAAAAGTGCTCTTATATTGTTCACCCCCCTCTCAGTATAAGCTTGTGTTCTTCAATTGGTATCAGAGTGGGTGCCTTCATAAGAGTTTAACAACTTGAAGGAAAAGCTAACAAGAACACAATGGATCCTAAGGAGGTGTCCTCAACTAACTCAACACCAGTCTTTGATGGAAATGACTACATGTATTGGAGTATGATGATGAGGATCTACCTAATGGCACTTGGCAATGAAGTTTGGGATGCAGTGGAATTTGGATATGATCCAACAGTCAATCCTCCTACAGATAAGGAAGGTAAGCTTCTACAACACTATAATTCAAAAGCAATGAATGCACTTGTGAGAGGTTTGCATAGAACAGAGTCTATGAAAGTTATGCATTGTAGAACTGCAAAAGAAATGTGGGATAAATTGCAAGGTATATATGAAGGAGATAAAAGTGTCAAGAAAGCAAAGATACAAAATCTCAAAGGACAATTTGAAACATTGAGAATGAATGAAGAGGAAAATATCAGTGCTTATCTAATTCGAATTGATGAGGTTGTTAATGATATGCAAGGACTTGGAATGAAGATTGATGAATCAGATGTTTGTGATAAAGTCTTAAGATCTCTTCCAAATAGATTCAGTGAACATGTTTCTGCTATAGAAATTTCATTGGATGGTGATACTTTGACAAGGGATAAGTTGCTTGGTATGCTAACAACTTTTGAGATAAGAACAAAATATCCTACTCCCTAGAAGGAAGCAACATTCAAAGCAATCAAGAAAACAAAGGGTAAGAAGTCAGAATCAAGTAGTGAGTCATCCAATGATGAAGAAGCTAATTATGGTAGAAGAAATAAAGGTTCCAGAAGATCCATAGATCTAAGATCTATTAAGTGCTTCAATTGTGGAAAGTTTGGACATTTTGCAACAGATTGTAAAGAACCAAAGAACAACAATGGTGAAGAAAAACAAGATCACAGGTACAAGGAATCAGAAAGATATAGGCAGGATAAGCATCAGAAGAAAAGCAAGGATGGACAAAGCAGACAAGGGAAGAAGTTCTTTCAAAGACAAAAGAGGAGCTACTATGCGGATAATGCAAGTAAGTACTCAAGTGATAGTGATGCTAGTGTTTCAGACAATGATAGAGATGAAGTTCTGTTTATGATTAAAGAAAAATAACCAGTTAAGAAAACTCCAGTTATTCTCAAGTGTTTTAGATGTGGTAACTTTGGACATCTTGAAGATGATTGTACAAGGGATGGTTATAGTTTTAGTGATGATGAGTATGAGAATGCACTTGAAGGACCAGATGAAAATCTTCTAATGGCATTAGAAGAAGAAGTGAGTGATCCTATAGAAGACAAGCCTAAAGAGAGTAATGATGTGGACAAAGGCAAACAAATAGAGGATTATTCAAAAGAGAATGGTTATGATCTCAAGGGAGAACTCATCTATGCCCTTGACACGGTAAAGAAGGTAAGGAAGCAACACTCTAAACTTGAAATTCAGTTTCAAGAATGTGATGAAGAAAGAAGATTGCTTATAGAGGATTTAGAAAAATCAAAGGCTAAAGCAAAGAAGTTCAAAGATAAGTTAGAAGCAAAGATCTTGGAATGTGAGAAGTTAGCACAAGAAGTGGCACTACTAAAAGAAGATTTAGAGGACTCCAAGATCAAGATGAAGGGATTTAAAAATAGCTCAAAGAACTTGGATAAGTTCATCAAGACACAAAAGCCTACATCAAGTAAAACAGGTCTTGGATTTGAACAGGTTCAAAAGAAATGGGAAGGAGAGTCAACTTCAAGTTTTGGAGGAGAAGAAACCTCAGATGAAGATACTTCAGAAGAAGATAGTGTAAAAGAAAGTGAGACATCATAGGATGGGTTGGAAAATAGTGAATTCAACAGGAACAGTGCACAAAGAAGATACATATGGAACAACAATCAGAATAGGAGACCAATGAGGTCAAGACGAGGAAGCTTCAATGGAAGATGTTTTTCATGTCACAGGCTTGGGCACATGGCTTCACAGTGCAGGACACATGAAAGATAGGAATATGGGAATGGATAACTTTTCCATGGGTATTGCTACTCATGTAATCAGTTTGGTCACAAGGCAATGAATTGCAGGGTTCATGACATAAGAGGATATGGCTTCACTAGGAGAAATCCTAAGATATTTGCACCTCCAAGGAATAATAACATTAAGTGTTATAAGTGCAATAATGATGGTCATACAACAAAGTGGTGTAGAGCAGACATTCCAGAGACAAGTATAAACAGGAACTTGAACATAAACAGGAATAGGAATAGGAACATGAATATGGATATGAATAGGAATAGGAATAGAAACATGGACAAGAACAGGAACAGGAACATGGATAGGAACATGGATGTGAATAGGAACATGAACAGGAACATGGATAGGAACATGAACAAGAACAGGAACATGGATGTGAATAGGAACAGGAATAGGAATATGGATGTGAACAGGAACAAGAATAGGAACATGAATGATGACATGGACAGGAACATAGACACGGATAGAAATAGTTAGAGGATTCAAAAAATTCAGAAAAGAAGAGAAGAGGATAAAGGTAAAGAACAGTGCTTTCTAGGAGTAGAAATACTCCCACCCTAGAATTAACCACCTTAATAGAAGGTGGGGGAGGGGCTAAGCTAAGAGGCTCATTCTTAGCCCCGAGCCCCAAAGGTGACCCTTTGCCATTGATGTCAAAGGGGGAGAAATATTTGAGTATAGGGGAGAGATTTGATATTTGAAAGAGCATTGAGCCAGGGGGAGCAGTGTCCCAGGGGGAGCAACATAGAAGAAGAAGTCAAGTTTTCGGTAAAAAGTTTTTGGTTTGCCATCAATGACAAAGGGGGAGATTGTTGGACATTTTGAGTCCTAAAATTTAAAGTTGTCATTGATGTCAAGAAATGAAGTCAACATTAATATCAAGGTTTTTCATCAAGGAACAAAGTTGTCAAAGTTGTTATTTGATATCCAGGAAGAAGGTCAAAGGTCAAGAGATTCAGTGCAAAGTTAAAAAGGAGATATAATATTTTTTATAAATTATTTAAATTCAATGAGAATTTAAATTTTATAAATAAATATTATTTACACCATGGAATGCAATGTGAAGGAAGCAATAATATTATAATGGTTAAAAGGATATAATATTATAATGTTTGATATTATAATATTAAAGTGATTTGGTTAAAAGCCCATTTAATATTTTACTTTACCCAAAGATGGGCTTGGAGTTTAAAATATTCAAAGCACTTTATCAAGGTTCTAATCTTCATCGACGTCTCATGGTAATGAAAGCTTCAAAGGCACCAATGTTTTACAAAGCATGGAGGAATTTAATATAAATACCTATGCCAAAGGGCATTGAACCTTATCCTTGCTCAATCGATTATTTTGCATACAAATTATTTAAAGTGAAGAGCTCGTGAAAGAAGGACTATGATTTTCGTGTTTGAATTGCCAACGAATAGAAACTAAGTGGAAGGCGTCGAATGGTTGAAGCCCAACCAGGCAGCTTGGCCTAGTGGCAAGTGGGCAGGTGGTAAAATGTTTGTTGGCAAGGAAGCCAATGTTCGAAACATGGTGGTGTGCATTGGCAGGCGTGTTGGTTGAAGGTGCCAAAGGCGCATGTTTTTGCAAAGGGGCAAGAGCGTGATACATTTTGAAGCACGTGGTGCTTCCTCCATCTCAAATGAGCATGTAGCTCATGCGACTGTTGGAGCCATGGCAAGGCGTACGTCATGGGCATTATTGAGGGTTCGAATCCCTCCGAAGGTAAGGTAAATATTTTGCATTAAATTTTTGTTATTTGCCTAAGTTTGGAGGTATAAGGATTGTTAGTGGAATTGTTTAGAAAGGGTGTTTGTTGGATAGTGGTGGTAGTTGAATATTATCATTTGGAGTAATAAGGAAGTTTTGGTTTTAATTATTTTTGATAAAGTCTTAAATTACTATATTGGCATATTGAAGGATTAAGACTTTTGAGGGTTGTTTAATTTTAATAAGGGGTTTTTGTGTTAAAGAAGATTATTGTGAAGGTATTGAATATTATTTAAGTTGGAGTGATAAGGTGTAATTTTGATATCATTTTGCATTGTGTTTTGTTGAGGAAATTATTATCTTCTAACCCTTATTGAGATTGGCAAAGAAGTAATTGTGAGTGTGGCAGATTTGTGAGATCAACTTCTTGACAAGCAAAAAGGTATGGGCAAATTCTTTCTTGGTTGAGTTGATTGATTGCTTACTAGAAAATAAAGTTTGGAGTGAAAAGGATTTGATTAGGGTTTCCTTTTCAAAAGTGCTTGAGTTAATGCTTCAAGGTTTTCTGGAATTAAGAGTTGTGATTAAAACCTTGTTTGATAAGCATAGTTGTTGAAGTCATTGGATTGTGTGAAGAATTGAGTTAGGGTTTTGAAAAGAACATGAGTATCATTGTTATGTGAAGAGTGTTTTATGAGCATTGTTGTTGAAGTGAGTTGTTGTGCAAAGAACTTGAACTAGGGTTTGAAAAGAACATGAGTATCATTGTTATGTGAAATTTGTTGTTGAGCATTGTTGGAAACATTTTGAGTTGGTTGATATATGCTTGGACTAGGGTTTGTGAGAAAGGGGAGTTTCATTAAGTAATTGGTTGAGTTGAGTTGGTTGAGCCTAGTCAAGTGGTTGTATAAAGTGATTGTTCAAGTTCCATAAAACAAACTATTCTATATTCTGATTTGAGTTGTGAAAGTGATTGAGCATTGAGTATAGAACATATTGAGTCTCTAACAATTCTCTTTATGCTTCTATGAGATTGAGAAATTGAGAAAGTATTGGTTTATAGACATATTGAGTCTAACAATTCTCTTTATGCTTCTATGAGATTGAGAAATTGAGAAAGTGATTGTGCATTAAGAATAGAACATATTGAGTCTCTAACAATTCTCTTTATGCTTCTATGAGATTGGACAAGTTCTATGTGTGGACTTGTTAAGAAGATTTGAGGCAAGTCTTTGAGAAGACTTGTGGACTGATTTTGTGTGAGCTTTTGTGGAAGCTTACAATACAGATTTGGTTAAGTTCTAGAGAGGACTTATTGAGCTGATTGGGACAAGTTCTGTGTGAGCTTGTTGAGCAGATTTGAGCAAGTTCTGAGTGGACCTGTTGAGCAGAGTTGAGCAAGTTCTGTGTGAGCTTGTTGAGCATATTTGAGCAGGTTCTGAGTGGACCTGTTGAGTAGAGTTGAGCAAGTTCTATGTGAACTTATTGAGAAGATTTGTGCTAGACCGACTGGACTATGTTTAGTGCATATTTGAGTGGACTTATTGAGCAGATTTGTGCTAGACCGATTGGACTGTGTTTAGTGCAGATTTGAGTGGACTTGTTGAGCATATTTGTGCTAGACCGACTAGACTATGTTTAGTATAGATTTGAGACAGAGCTTTGGAGGTGACAGAGCAGAGAGGATAGTAGTCTCCAGTGGATAGAGATCCATCAGCCAGGGTAGTGAGGACAGGTCTTCTGAGTGGGGACAAGAGTCTTCAGTGGAGAGAGATCCACAAGCCAGTGTAGTGGAGGCAGTAGTCTTCTAGAGGATCACCAGCCAGAGCAGAGGAGAAGGAGTTCTCCTGTGGATAGAGATCCACAAACCAGATTTAGGGGATCAACATCTCCTTTGGACAGAGGTCCATAAACATTGTAATTGGGAAGGATTCCCAAGAGATTATTTGAGAAATATTTAGAAGAAATATTTTCTCCGTGGAAGTAGCCATATTTGGGTGAACCACGTTAAATATGTGTCTCTATTGTGTGTGGTGATTTGTGCATTGCTTTGATTACTGTTGTTGATATTGCTATCTATACATTGCATAATATTGATTTGGAAAGAAAAGTAAAAAGTGCTCTTATATTGTTCACCCCCCTCTTAGTATAAGCTTGTGTTCTTCATTCACAAAGGGTGGGAAGAAAAATAAATAAGGATAAAATACAAGGAGAACAAATGAGAGAATTTGGATTAGTGAAGTCCATTTCCAACTTCTACAATACAGACCCTCAATTATTATAAACACATGGAATGTAAGGGGTTTAAACAACCCCCCTAGACAATTGGTTTTTAAGAAAATGATTTTAAAAACAACCCAGATGTGGTTTTGCTATAGGAAACTAGAAATTCCTTAAAAGCTATGGAAAATATTGCCAAGAAATTTTGGGGGTAGGCAAATTTTATGGCCCAATCCTCTCAAGGATTTTCAGGAGGTTTTTACTACTTTATGGAATAAAATTTACTTCCAATTGATGGACTCAAATTTAGCCAAAGGAATCCTCATGACTAGACTTAGGGAGAGGGACTCTGGGCTGGTTTGGATGATAATTAATTTTTGTGGCATGATATAGGTACGAGCTCAAAAAATCCAATGGAAGGTAGTACAACAGTTGAGTGAAACCCATTTGGAAGACTTTTGGATAGTGGGAAAGGATCTCAATGCTAAAATATCAGTGCAGGATCAAGAAGGAGGTTTGACCCAGCTCAATGAGAAGGATAGATTGTTGCTGGATCAATCATAGTACCTAGATTTGATTGACATACCCCCACCAGGATGTAACAACACATGGACTAATAAGAGAAAAGGAGCATTCACAATCAAATCTAGATTAGATAAGTTTCTTGTGGGAGAGAAAGTCTCCACCCTTTGGCACTATAAATCACAAATTTTGAACCAATTAGCATCTGACCATTTTCCAGTATCTATATACATAGGAAAAAGGCCTCAGGTCAAGAATCGTCCTTTTAGATTTGAGACTTTTTGGCTCCAAAATAATGACTTTCCAAAACTAATGAAACAATGGTGGAAACAAGAAAAACCAAAACATGGGACAATACAATTTTAGCATCACTCTAGGTTAAAGTTTATCAAAGGTAAATTAAAAAATGGAGTAAATATCATCAGACATATTTACAGCAACAGAGAGAAGATATTTCAGTTTGAGTGCAATAAATAGCACAAAGGATCCGCTTAGAACCAATATCTGAAGAGCTTCTCCACAAAGAAAGTCTTTTGATACAAGAGGAAGAATAGTTAGACAAGAAAGAGGAAGCCTAGTAGAGACAACGAGCAAGAATAATCTAGCTGGAAGAGGGAGACAGGAATACAGTTTTTTTCATCACTCAACCACATCACATAATCACTATAATCAGATTGATGTCTTATCCATAGAGGATGGAAACAGGGAAACTACTACCCTAGGTATGCAAGAAACTGCAAATAAATACTTTTCAACTTTATTTACTACAAATCCACACCTTTCCACTTAGAACCAAGAGGAAATTTTAGAAAGCATACCAATGTTGATTTCACAGAAACAAAATGAGGAGCTCTTAAGAGATATTAGAGAGGAAGAAGTTAAAGAAATAATTTTTGATATGCAGAATGCAAGTTCACTGTTGGACATTTTGAGTCCTAAAAGTTAAAGTTGTCATTGATGTTAAGAAATGAATTCAACATTAATATCAAGGTTTTTCATCAAGGAACAAAGTTGTCAAAGTTGTTATTTGATATCCAGGAAGAAGTTCAAAGATCAAGAGATTCAGTAAATTTCTATGGGTGAGCAAGGAGGAGTTATATATGAATTTTATTATTTCAGTAAATGTGAATAATATTTCGGTAATAAAAAAGCAGGTTCATAACATAACCCTTGATGAAGAAACTCACCAACATAAGAAGAAGCTCTTGACCTAATATCCTTGTTGATTAAACAAAAATTGCTTTTCCATATCAAAGAAGAGAACAGACCTATCAAGGTATGGCCAAAATTGCATGAGTTATTTGGTAACATAGTACAACTAAAGCAAGTTGCTTGGAATTAGACCTTTCTTCTCTCAAATTGGTTGACTTTAATAACATTGAAGACTATATTATGAGAATTAAGGCATTAAGAATAGATATTGCATCTTCTAGAAGCAAAAAAAAAGATGATGCAGAATGTGTGAAAATTATCCTTGCCAATCTCTCTCCTTTTTAGATGTTGAACCTCATGGTTTATATGATACCTATGTTCTTGGAATTACAAAATACTCTTACTCTTATCAACTTTTCTCTCCCCTAGTTTATTTTTAGGTAGAAATGTAGAATTGTGGTGGTACTTCAAATGTATAGGCTCATGCAAAGGAATTAAAACCTAACAAGGCTAAGACTGAAAGGCCCAAGGGTTAGGCTAAGTCTTTAAAGAAGTCGAAAATCATTTGTGGATATTGCAAGAAGGACATCCAACTAAGAATTGCTTATTGAAATTGCAAATAAGTGAAATGAGTTTTTAAAGATGGGTGGATATCTTCCAAATGATATGCGAGAATCAAAAGTATCTTTCCCAATGATAGAGTCTCAGTAGAGCATATTTTATAGATGGAGGAGATATTATTGTTACTAATGTCTTCTCTCCTTGAACCCTTAGTACAAATTATGTTACAAATGGAGGATATGTTATTGTTACTAATGTATTTTCTCCTTGAACACTTAATACAAATTATGATGAGGTGGTGAAAGTATCATCTAACATATGACTAAAGACAAATATTGTATGATGTAATATTATTTTTAATTTTTATTTGGGTAGTGTGATAAACCCCTACAACCAATGAGCAGTTCCCTCCTCGCCATGACTCCTCCTAAGGGTGAAAGTTACTTTTATCAATAGGGGATTAACACACAACCACACACGTAGTTTGAACCTTGGACCTCCCAAAGAAGAGCCAAACCCCAAACTATTGGGTTGTCCCTGCCCTTTCCCCCAAGACATTGTATGATATAATATTGCACAAGAAAAAGGACAATCATTATATAGTTGTATTTATAATATATTATGATATTTTATTATGTTAGTCCTATGGGTCATAGTTAACTTTGTTATGGTCAAACCATCTTATAACTTATAATTAATCTTAAATCCATTTTGTTATGTTAAGTTAAACTCATTTATATAATTTGGATATATGTTAATCTTAAATCCATCTTATTATGTTGACATAAGTTAGACTCGTTTATATAATTTAGATATTTGTTATTGGTATAAATACCCCACCACTCCATCCATTGTATAATTCTTATCCATATATAATATAATGATTTTATATATCTATTTTTTTTTTATCCTATACTTTCTATATAAAATTTACATTGATAAATTACTTCTTAAATTCCAATACATAAGTTTAAATTTGAATACAACCATAGGAAAGGGTCTTAATCCCTTTTCACAACCAAGCTCTACACTCACACCCATGGCATCAACATTCCAATGCAAGCAAGGCACTTAACTATTCCGGACACAAAGCACTTGGTGTTTGGTGTTCGCATGTCTCTTCATGCAAGTTACAAACTGTCAAGTCATACAAAGCAATTACTAAACAATGGATTCATGCATAGGTTATATAACAGCAACACTGGCAACAAGGTTATTCAATCTTATCATTTTAAAATTTTTAGCTTTAAACCCCACCCCACCCATTGTTACCATTTGTGCTTCAACTGAAAATTTGTAAGACTGCATTCGCTAAATACACAGTCACAGTACTAAGCAGGGTAGACAGAGGGTTTCTCCCCTCATCTGTATTGGGTGCCTCCGTAGCCAAATAAGTAATTTACATAAAATACTAATCATTTCCATTTAAAATCAATAAAATTTCTCTCAATGTAAGACTACATTCGCTTAACGTACAGTCACAATATACAAGTACAAAGTAAGGCAGAGAGAGGGTCTCTCCCCTCATATGTATTGGGTGCCTCTTTCATAGAAAAATAAGTAATTTACATCTGAATGGTGCCCCAACAACTGAGGTACATCAGGAGGGGCTATGGACTTCCGCCATTGAATGAATAGAATACATGAATCAGGAAGGGCCCCAACAACAACTGAGGTACATCACCTGCCTTAATGACTCTTTCGATTGCTTCTTCTTATTTTTTTATCTCTGCTTTTCTACTTATCATCGAATTATCATCAACCTAGCCTTGAACTTGAACTTGGGGCAAAGAGGATCTTTGAAGGGCCACAAAAGAGGCAGCTGCAGCAAATGAGAACTTTGCCATAAAATTGTGAAGATGATCCAACTTGATATTCTGATCTCTGAGACCTTGTATCGAACCCACGCTCGCTGCTGCTGCAACAACCCTCTTTGAACTCATACTTTCCTTTCGTTTCAAATGAAATATGTATGATCTATGCCACACCACTGATCTGTGTGTGAGTTCTAGGAGTGACAGAGAGGATAATATAGAGGCATGTTTGTAGGAAAAACCAGAGGAAGTGAATACAACCGGCGGTAACAGACAGCAAGAGCAAATTAATAATGGAAACGAATTCCTCCTATGGGCGCGGCGCCCACCAAGAGCGGTAGTCTTGTTTTTAGATTTGTGTGGAGATAAAATGTTTTCATGGTCTTCAATCTCGTACGTTACAAAAACTTTAATGTCAACACAAAACTTTACCATTTGATAGTGGAAACATTTTTGTCTTTTCCTACAAGTAGTCATGGCATTTGTAGTCTTATAAAATTAAATTAGTATTATATATATAATTTTTTTTTGATACATAGGAGAGTTGGTCATATCCACACTATTTTTAATAACTGCCTAGTGCAGGGTTCAAACTATAGGGACTGCTCCAAACAAACTTATACCATATCGTTATTATTGACCATCGGTCGATTGGAATTCATATCGTCGTTATATTGTAAACCCGATGTGAGGGGGACCATCGATCGATGGGGATTTATACCATCGTTATATTTTTGACCCAGTGTGAGGGGGATCATCGGTCGATTGGGATTGGGATTCAGATTCATACCATTGTTATATTTTTAACCCAGTGTGAGGGGGTCGATTGGTCGATTGGGATTCATATCGTCTTTATCAGTTTGACGCACACTCAGAGGATTCAGATCATACTACTACCTTTGCAACATATATGCCCCCGAGGTTTGAACCTAGGTCTCTTCTTGTTAAGTGCCTGACCAATCAGACAATTACCAATCCACCTCACCCATGGGGACATAATATTAAATAATTTGATGGTGGACATGTTTATTATTGTCGGTTGATGATATTTCATTTTGAAAAAAATCATTGATTTTAATTTCTTTTTTATTTTAATTGATTATATAAAATTGAAACAATTTTTATTATAACCATATAATGTTAATTTTTTTTAAGCTCACTTATTCACGTGCACACACCATGCCACGCCCCACCATGGTTTCAACGTGGGTCTCCCAAAAGAAAGCCCAAAGCCATAACCACTAGGGTATTTGGTAAATGTTCATGTATCTTGTTTGCAAAGATTTAAATTGAAATGGTTTTTGTAGTACTAAATCATGACCATCTAGTAGTATTACAACCATTTAGTGATTATACATGTATCTTTGGACAAGATTTGAATTTGGGTTGGATATAGCGAGTTGAGCTAATGTCATTTGATTTTTTAAATTGATTATATGGAATTGAAATGACCTTGATTATATTAAATCATGATCACCTTGTTGAATTACAACATCGTGTAATCATGCAAGTATCATTTGTCAAGATTTTCCTCCAAAATTATATAATTTAATCAAGTGAGCTCATGCCATTTGGTAAAGTTTATTTTTATAGTATATTTGTCTTTTATGATCATCTTGTCCTCTTGATTATATATATATATCTAAAATATGATATGTTGTTAACCAAGAGGGATCATGATTATGTTTAATAACTAGCAAATATTTATGTTTAAGGTTCAAAGAGAGTATAAAAAATATGCTTTCCGTTGTTAACTTTTAGATTAATTTTTTTTTTATTTGAATTTTATAGTACTTTTATATTATAACTTTATTTTTTATGGATTTTGATTCAATTATGTGCTAAGTCTTGAATCAATATTATTTTAATCTTTTGGTATTTACAAAATAATATATTTTATTCATAATAATATTTTTTTGTTAAAGCAAATAGGGATTTCATAGAGGCCCCTTCTCAAAATGATAAAAATCATTACACAAGCATCAAAATCAAAGGTCATAAAACAAGCATCATGCACTACTAGCTTATGCAGAAGCATTTGGGAGACTAAAATAATAAAAAACATGAAAGGTCTTCCTAGTTGCCAAGGGAAAAGGAAGTGGCACAACTTTTCATCTTCTTCCAGCATTGTTTCTCATGGTTGGAAAGACGTAAGTGGAGGTGTTGTTGCTAATTGTAGAGACTGGAAAAGGATCGGATATGGCCGCAAAGAGTTGGAAAGGATCTTGGATGATCCACAAAGGATTGTATAAGGTCAACAAGGATTTGATAAAAGATCGACAAGAGATCGAAAGAGGAGTCGACAAGGATCTGAGATGACCAACCAGAGTTGGCAAGGACCAAAAATGGAATTTTGAGGTGTATATTTAAAAAAAAAAAAAAATATAAGTTGTTTTTTGTTTTATTTACTAGCTTTTGCATGTTTTTGTGTAGAGAAGTTTGATTTATGGTCTTTCATTGTCCCCCTCCTCTAGTCTACATCATAATGGTATCCGAAAGGGTGAAGATTTTGTGTGAGCATTGAGAATTTTTGTGCCACAGCTTTCCATGCTAGAAACTTTGTTAATGTTGTTCCATAACAAGTTGGTGTTTGAGATAATTTTTAGCAAAGGAGTTTTCAAATTTGAAGAGTAGAGATTTTTTTGGGAATTTTTCAAAACTACATTTTTATTTTGAATAAATTTATTTTAGAAGTGAATTGTTTTTTTCTTTATGCCTCTCTTCAAGAGGAAACCGTTTTCTCTTGTGGAGCCATCAACAAATATTAAGCCTAATGATTTGGTGTTTCAAATTTGATATATGAAGGAAATCTTCAAGGATTATCAAGAATATTTGAAGCATATAAATCACTACCACTAGAAAGTAAGGATCTAAAAAGTCACGAGGAAGATGAATCTGACTTACGAGGAGGATTTCATGTCAGAACGTTGTGTAACAGAGAAGGTTCAGAAATTTTCAAATGAGTTGATTGGACAAGAATATTGTGCAATAGAGAAGGTTCAAAAATTTTCAAATGAGTTGATTGGACAAGTTGAGACGTCTTTGTTGGCATTTTTTAAATTTTATGGACATAGTATCAATAGTAATAGTAAAGCTTAAATTATACAATTTGTGTGATATTTTTAAGATAAAAAAATTGTGCAAGACGAGAAAAATGGAATATAGTTGTTTTGTTCGAAGATGTTAAAAATGTAATAATGGTTGTCGTGCTTGTTGTTTGTTGTCTAATATGTTACGTTGTGTTTTTTATATACTACCCATTTTTTTAGAATTATCTTTTCTTGTTAGAAATTCTAATTTGAGGAAGATAAGTGGGGTAAGAGGGAATCACAGAGAAAATATTTTGACAAGGGCTTGGAGGATTTTTTTAAAGAGGATGACTCCAACGAAGAGGAGAGGAGGCACATGAAGAAGAGGTGGAAGAAGAAAGAGAGCATTAAGAAAGAGAAATAGGAAGAGTGAGCACACAGATAGAGAAGCAGAGACAAGGAAGAGAAGAAGAGCCAACAAAAATGACAAGGGCACGAGTTGCAGGGAAGAGGTGGTCACAATGTAATATGCCATTAATTTGCACAAGCACTTTCATGGATGCAGTTTTAAGAAAATAACTCCTAAGGCTGTAAAGAAGATCTAAAATTTTACCCATAAGGTAATGGGTCTCACTGACGTGAGGATTGATGTGAGGTTGAACATGGTTGTGTGGAGCAAGGGCATCCTGAGCATACCTAGAAGGATTAGGGTTTGAATTGCCATAAAGTAAAAATATTGAAGAGGATGCCAAGGAGGAACTCTATTCGCTCATTATTATTGCCAATGTCCCCGAAAGGGAGTCAACAATTTGGGTAATAAGGTTATTGAGGAGAAATATTGATAATTGAGTTTATATTTTATTAGAAACTTATATTTTCTCTATTTTTTAGGGATTTGAGGCTAAAGTTTTTAGAATATCCAAAAATGAAGAGGGGTTGTTTTTTTAAAATAAAAAAATAAAGAAGTAACTCATTCTCATGAGCAAGGGCTTATGAAGTATTTCTATTACCCAATGTGTATGATGTAGAAGCATTTGGGAGGATAAAATAATAAAAAATGAAAGGTATTACCAACTGCCAAGGGAAGAGGAAGTGACATAAATTTCCATCTTCCAACATTATTTCTCATGGTTGGAAAGACATAAGTGGAGGTGTTCTTGCTAATTGCAGAGACTATAAAAGGATCAAACATGACCACAAGGAGTCAACAAGGATCCAAGATGACCGACAAAGTATTGGATAGGGCCGACAAGAAGTCAGTAAGGGATCGACAAAGACTAGTAGGGGGTCAATACAAGACCGAAAAAAGACCGGTAAGGGATTCGAAAAGGATCAGTGATGACCATCCAAGATTGGCAAGGATCAACAATTTTGAGGCATTGTATATTTTTAAACAAATAAATACAAATAGTGTTTTGTTTTATTTACTAGTTTTTCGTGTATTTGTGTGGAGATGTTTGGCTTGTTAGAAGATGTGGTCTTTCATTAGACCCCCTCCTCTAGTATGCATCACTAGCACACCACAAAGAAACCTTGGCATGAGAAAATAAAAACATTGAGACACAAGGGTACCAAAACCATGAGATTTCTATAACATCATTAGATGCTAAAATTTATATACGAGGGATGTGGATCAAGTATGAGCTTCTAGTTAATTAGAAATGGGTAGAAAAATATACTCTGAAGTTGGTTAGTTTATTAGCAAAAAAATTACCGACTAATTTACCAATTTTAACCATCTAAAATTCTTCCACTGGGAAAAAAGCCTCAAACGATTCATCGATTCCTTGAATGCATTCACTATGACATATGAGTCACCTTCCATAAAGATCATGGAAGCCTTCTTCTTTAGCTATTTGTATCCCTATAATAAGACTAAGTGCCTTAGCATAATTCCATATAAATGGAGGAATGATCAAGGTAAACATAGAGAGCACTCTGACCTCATGGTTTCTAAACACTCCCTCACACCCTATTAGGCCTAGGTTCCCTTGAAATGCTATATCTATGCTATATATATTGAAATTATTATTACTATTATACATATATATTATTATTACTATTATACATACATATAATAGTAATAATAATTTCAATATTTGTATAGTTTATACTAATTCTCTTTCTAGTATTATTTGTTCCTTTTGTAAAACAAGGAGAATAATATAGAGGCATGTTTGTAGGAAAAACCAAAGGAGGTGAATACAGCCGACGGTAACACCAAGAGCAAATTAATAATGAAAACAAATTCCTCGTCAACTCTACAGTTTGTAGGAAAAACTATAGGAAATGAATACAACCGACTGTAACACCAAGAGAAAATTAATAATAGAAATATAAACGGATTCCTCCTGTGGGGGTGGTGCCAACCTAGGGTAATAGTCTTACTTTCAATGTGCGTTAAAATGAGTATACCAGTATGAATTTCGAGCGACCCGATGGTTCCCTTCAAGTTGGATCAACTATAATGAGTTGGAATAGGTTTGGTGGAAGCACCCCTGTGGTTTGAACCCTAAGTAACCCGATGGTTCCCTTCACGATGGGTCAGCCATAACATGGTGAAATAGGTTTGGTGGGAGCACCTTTGTGGTTTGAAATCTTTGGTGGGAGCACCATTGTGATTTGAACTCTGCACTTGTCAATTATACTGTGTAGATCGGTATGAATTTCGAGCGACTCGGTGGTTCCCTTCAATTTGGGTCAACTATAACGAACTAAGTCAGGTCAACTATAACGAGCTGGAATAGGTTTGGTGGGAGCACCCTTGTGGTTTAAACCCTAAGTAACCTGATGGTTCCCTTCATGATGGTTCAACCATAATGAGGCAAAATAGGAATAGGTTTGGTGGGAGCACCCCTGTGGTTTGAACCCTAAGTAACCTGATGGTTCCCTTCATGACGGTTCAACCATAACAAGGCAAAATATATAAAGTCGGGTCAACTATAACAAGTCGGAATATGTTTGGTGGGAGCACCCCTATGGTTTGAACCTTAAGTAACACAGTGGTTCATTTAACGATGGGTCAACCATAACAAGGTGAAATAGGTTTGGTGGGAGCACCTTTGTGGTTTGAACTCTTTGGTGGGAGCACCATTGTGGTTTGAACTTTGCACTTGTCAATTAGACTGAATAGATTGGTATGAATTTTGAGCGACTCGGTGGTTCCATTCAATTCGGGTAAACTATAACAACCTAGAATAGGTTTGGTGGGAGCACCCATGTGGTTTGAACCCTAATTAACCCAGTGGTTCCCTTCATGAAGGTTCAACCATAACGAGGCAAATAGGAATAGATTTTGTGGGAGCACCCCTGTGGTTTGAACCTTAAGTAACCCGGTGGTTCCCTTCATGACGGTTCAACCATAACAAGGCGAAATAGATTTGGTGGGAGCACCTTTGTGGTTTGAACTCTTTGGTGGGAGCACCATTGTGGTTTGAACTCTGCACTTGTCAATTACTCAAAAGAGTGTGGTTGTGACCAGATTTTTTTTGTTATGTACAATCGGACACACACATACCACCCCCTCACACACTCACCCACACTATGGTTTGAACCTTGGACCTCCCAAAGAAAATTCAAAGCACAAACCGTTGAGCTAACCAACTCTCTTATATAACCAAAAAAATATTTTGGTGGTCTTCTATCCCGTACATTACAAATTTTGGTGGTACTTGTAGGCTCATAAAATTAAAAATTTTGATGGTGGACATGCTTATTATTTTCAATTATTTCATTTTGAAAAATATCATTGAATTTAGTTTCTTTTTTATTTTAATTGATTATATAAAATTGAAACAATTTTAATTATAACGGTATAACGTTATTATTTTTTTTATTTTTTTAAAGTTTATTATATAAGTGCATATACCACGCATTATTGTGGTTTGAATTTAGGTCTTCCTAAAAAAAAATCATAAAATCCTAATCATTATGGTACTTGGTAAATATGCATGTATCTTGTTTGCAAAGATTTAAATTGAAATGGTTTTTGTAGTATTAAATCATGATCATATAGTAATATTAAAACAACTTAGTAATTATACATGTATCTCTCGGCAATATTTGAACTCGGGTTTCCTCCTCCTTGAAAGTTGAGAAATTGAGGAATATAGTGATGCCATTTGATTTTTAAAATTGATTATATGGAATTGAAATGACCTGTTCGTATTACATCATGACCATGTTGTTTTATTACAACATCTTGATAATCATACAAGTATAATTTGTCAAGATTCTCCTCCAAAATTAAAGGATTTAACTAGGTGAGCTCATGTCATTTGGTAACATCTTTGTCTTTATAGTATATTTGTCTTTTACAATCATTTTGTTCTCTTGATTACATTAATATTATATTAATATATATATATATATATATGTTTAAGGCTCAAAGATAGTATAAAAAATATGTTTATATATATAAAAGATGAATGATATGTTTTTTCTTTTTTTAGTCTTGGTTAGTGTGAGAAATCTTTATGATTGACGATCAGGGTGGGGCATCCCCATTCCTACCATGACCTCTTATAAGGGCAAGATCTGAAATTATCAATAGGGGCCAAAAACATTGCCATCACACACCCACCCACTCACATACTCGCCCATGCTGTGGTTTGAACCTTGGACTTCCCAAAGAAGAGCCAAAACCAGATGTCCCCTAGGAACATATGAATGATATGTTGTTAACCAAGAGGGACCATGATTATGTTTAAAAACTAGAAAATATTTATGTTTAAGGTTCAAACTTAGTATAAAAAATATGTGTTTCCTTGTTAACTCTTAGATTAAAATATTTTTTATGTGAATTTTATGGTAATTTTGTATTTTAACTTTCTTTTTGATGGATTTTAACTCAATTATGTGCTAAGTCTTGAATTAATATTATTTTAATATTTTGGTATTTACAAAATAATATATTTTATTTATAATAATATTTTTTTAAAGCAAACATGGATTCCATAGAGGTCCCTTCTCAAAATGATAAAAAACATTACACAAACATCAAAATTAAAGGTCATAAAGCAAGCACCATGCACTACTAGCTTATGTAGAAGCATATGGGAGACTACAATAATAAAAACATGAAAGGTCCCAGGTAGTTGGAGCAAGTGGGTAGTTAAAACTTTTCAGTTGAAATTGAGAGGCCCCAGGTTCAAATCTCTTCCCTCACATGCTGCGGATATGCTATGTACAGGAGGTTACAAATCAAAAACATGAAAGGTCTTCCTAGTTGCCAAGGAAAAGGAAGTGACACAACTTTTCATAGTCAGCTAGCTTCATTTGTTGGGATTAGCCTACTCGCAGGTTCCTTTAGGCTAAGTTTTATGTGTGGGAGCCCATTGGAGATTGTGGAGTCTTCTTCAGGTCATCGAGAGCCTTCAGTTATCAATTTTATGGAGTCTTTTGGAGCATTGGAGAGCATAGTTACTATTAATAGTAAGTCAGATGTTGGACATTTTGAGTGGATAAGTTATGATTTATGTCAAGAGTAAGTCGTCATTGATGTCAAGAGTAAGTGGTCATTATTGTCAAGCTTTCAGCACCAATCAGTGGCAGTTTTGGTGGGCAGCATCAGTTTTAGGTTCTTTAGTTTCAGTTGATCAAGACCCAATTCTAGGAAGTCAGATATGGCCCAAAGTGCAAAAGAAGAAGCCCAAGTGGATAATATTATAATATTTTTTATAATATTATAAAGTGAAGTTTTAAATTAATTATAAATTAATTAATATAATTTTTATTATAAATTAATTTATAATTTAATTTACTTAAGTTATTTAAATTAATTTTAATATTAGTTATAAAGTTAATTTATATTAATTTTTAACTAACCCTAAGGTGGGTTATTAAATTAAATTCAGAATTAGAATTCGAATTATTAAGCACTGACGTGGGGAGCAAATACCCACATGTGTATAAAAAGAGGATTACCCACCTTACCTAAAATCACCATGCCTTCGAATTTTTGATGAACACGAGCTTGTGCGAATCATGCTGAAAAGAGGAGTACTTCTTGATTTTCGTGGGAAGTCAAAGGCGCACGGAGGTATAATATGAAGGAAGTCCTCCTTCCTTCACGTGGGCACCAATAGACCACGTGGTGGGCTTCCAAGCGCTAAGGTGCTTAGGCTTGGGGAGACGGCGGATCGAATCACACTGAAACCCCTTTTGGGGGATGTCAAAGGTATGCTTTAAAATTGAGCGCCACAAATTTCGAGGATATTAGTTGGGCATTTAAAAATTAATTTTTTGCATATTGATTTGGTTTGTAAGGTTATAAGGGGAGTTATAAGGCTTATGCAAAATTTAATTTTTGGTGTTATGTGCTTTAGTGTTTGTAAAGGGTAGTAAGGTGTTTTAGGAAGTTGTGTGGTGTTGGATATTATTTTAATTTGGAGTTTATATGAATGATATGTTGTTAACCAAGAGGGACCATGATTATATTTAATAACTAGCAAATATTTATGTTTAAGGTTCAAACTTAGTATAAAAAATATGTTTTTCCTTATTAAATCTTAGATTAAAAATATTTTTTATGTGAATTTTATGGTAATTTTGTATTATAACTTTCTTTTTGATGGATTTTGACTCAATTATGTGTTAAGTCTTGAATCAGTATTATTTTAATATTTTGGTATTTAAAAAATAATATATTTTATTTATAATAATATTTTTTTAAAGCAAACAGGGATTCCATAGAGGTCCCTTATCAAAATGATAAAAAATATTACACAAACATCAAAATCAAAGGTCATAAAGCAAGCACCATGCACTACTAGCTTATGTAGAAGCATCTGGGAGACTATAATAATAAAAACATGAAAGATCCCAGGTAGTTGGAGAGCAAGTGGGTAGTTAAAACTTTCCGGTTGAAATCGAGAGGCCCCAAATTCAAATCTCTTCCCTCACATGTTGTGGATATGCTATGTACAGGAGGTTAAAAATAAAAAACATGAAAGGTCTTCCTAGTTGCCAAGGAAAAAGGAAGTGGCACAACTTTTCATAGTCGGCTAGCTTTATTTGTTGGTATTAGCCTACTCGCGGGTTCCTTTAGGCTAAGTTTTATGTGTGGGAGCCCATTGGAGATTGTGGAGTCTTCTTTAGGTCATCGAGGGCCTTAAATTATCAATTTTACGAAGTATTTTGGAGAATTGGAGAGCATGGTTACTATTAATAGTAAGTCAGGTGTTGGACATTTTGAGTGGATAAGTTGTGATTGATTTCAAGAGTAAGTGGTCATTGATGTCAAGCTTTCAGCACCAGTCAGTGGCAGTTTTGGTGGGCAGCATCATTTTTAGGTTCTTTAGTTTCAGTTGATCAAGACCCAATTCCAGGAAGTCAGATATGGCCCAAAGTGCAAAAGAAGAAGCCCAAGTGGATAATATTATAATAATTTTATAATATTATAAAGGGAAGTTTTAAATTAATTATAAATTAATTAATATAATTTTTATTATAAATTAATTTATAATTTAATTTACTTAAGTTATTTAAATTAATTTTAATATTAGTTATAAAGTTAATTTATATTAATTTTTAACTAACCCTAAGGTGGGTTATTAAATTAAATTCGAAATTAGAATTCGAATTATTAAGCATCGACGTGGGGAGCAAATACCCACATGTGTATAAAAAGGGGATTACCCACCTTACCCAAAATCACCATGCCTTCGAATTTTTGATTAATGCGAGCTTGTGCGAATCGTGCTGAAAAGAGTACTTGATTTTCATGGGAAGTCAAAGGCGCACGGAGGTATAAGATGAAGGAAGTCCTCCTTCCTTCACGTGGGCACCAATAGCCCACGCGGTGGGCTCCCAAGCACTAAGGTGCTTAGGCTTGGGGAGACGGTGGATCGAATCACGTTGAAACCCCTTTTGGGGAAGTCAAAGGTATGCTTTAAAATTGAGCGCCAAAAATTTCGAGGATATTAGTTGGGCATTTAAAAATTAATTTTTTGCATATTGATTTGGTTTGTAAGGTTATAAGGGGAGTTATAAGGCTTATGCAAAATTAAATTTTTGGTGTTATGTGCTTTAGTGTTTGGAAAGGGTAGTAAGGTGTTTTAGGAAGTTGTGTGGTGTTGGATATTATTTTAATTTGGAGTTCATATGAATGATATGTTGTTAACCAAGAGGGACCATGATTATGTTTAATAACTAGCAAATATTTATGTTTAAGGTTCAAACTTAGTATAAAAAATATGTTTTTCCTTATTAACTCTTAGATTAAAAATATTTTTTATGTGAATTTTATGGTAATTTTGTATTATAACTTTCTTTTTGATGGATTTTCACTCAATTATGTGCTAAGTCTTGAATCAGTATTATTTTAATATTTTGGTATTTACAAAATAATATATTTTATTTATAATAATATTTTTTTAAAGCAAACAAGGATTCCATAGAGGTCCCTTATCAAAATGATAAAAAATATTACACAAACATCAAAATCAAAGGTCATAAAGCAAGCACCATGCACTACTAGCTTATGTAGAAGCATCTGGGAGACTATAATAATAAAAACATGAAAGATCCCAGGTAGTTGGAGAGCAAGTGGGTAGTTAAAACTTTCCAGTTGAAATCGAGAGGCCCCAAATTCAAATCTCTTCCCTCACATGTTGTGGATATGCTATGTACAGGAGGTTAAAAATAAAAAACATGAAAGGTCTTCCTAGTTGCCAAGGAAAAAGGAAGTGGCACAACTTTTCATAGTCAGCTAGCTTTATTTGTTGATATTAGCCTACTCGCGAGTTCATTTAGGCTAATTTTTATGTGTGGGAGCCCATTAGAGATTGTGGAGTCTTCTTCAGGTCATCGAGAGCCTTCAATTATCAATTTTACAAAGTATTTTGGAGAATTGGAGAGCATGGTTACTATTAATAGTAAGTCAGGTGTTGGACATTTTGAGTGGATAAGTTGTGATTGATGTCAAGAGTAAGTTGTCATTGATGTCAAGAGTAAGTGGTCATTGATGTCAAGCTTTCAGCACCAATCAATGGCAGTTTCGATGGGCAACATCAGTTTCAGGTTCTCCAGTTTTAGTTGATCAAGACCCGGTTCCAGGAAGTCAAATATGGCCCAAAGTGCAAAAGAAGAAGCCCAAGTGGATAATATTATAATATTTTTTATAATATTATAAAGGGAAGTTTTAAATTAATTATAAATTAATTAATATAATTTTTATTATAAATTAATTTATAATTTAATTTACTTAAGTTATTTAAATTAATTATTAATTAATTTTAATATTAGTTATAAAGTTAATTTATATTAATTTTTAACTAACCCTAAGGTGGGTTATTAAATTAAATTCAAAATTTGAATTCGAATTATTAAGCACCGACGTGGGGAGAAAATACCCACATGTGTATAAAAAGGGGATTACCCACCTTACCCAAAATCACCATGCCTTCGAATTTTTGATTAATGCGAGCTTGTGCGAATCGTGCTGAAAAGAGGAGTACTTCTTGATTTTCATGGGAAGTCAAAGGCGCACGGAGGTATAAGAGGAAGGAAGTCCTCCTTCCTTCACGTGGGCACCAATAGCCCACGCGGTGGGCTCCCAAGCGCTAAGGCGCTTAGGCTTGGGGAGACGGCGGATCGAATCATGCCGAAACCCCTTTTGGGGGAAGTCAAAGGTATGCTTTAAAGTTGAGCGCCGAAAATTTTGGGGATATTAGTTGGGCATTTAAAAATTAATTTTTTGCATATTGATTTGGTTTGTAAGGTTGTAAGGGGAGTTATAAGGCTTATGCAAAATTAAATTTTTGGTGTTATTTGCTTTAGTGTTTGGAAAGGGTAGTAAGGTGTTTTAGGAAGTTGTGTGGTGTTGGATATTATTTTAAGTTGGAGTTTATAAGGTGTATCCAAGTAATTATTTTTCATGTATGATTTGATGGATGTTAATTTTAAAAAGGAGCAATAAGGCATAATTGAGTTTTGATTATTCTTGTGTCTAAGGAATATTTTGAGAAAGTGTTGGAGTGATATTTTGTTATCTAACCATTGAAATTGGAGAGAAGAAAATTGTGATTGAGATAGGTTTTTCTAAAGGCACTTTTACATCAAACAAAAGGTATGGGCACATCTTCCTAGTGTGTGATTGTTGAATGTTGTGAATGCAAAGTTGGAGTGAAAATGATTGTTTGGTAAGCATTGTTGAGTGTGTGTTGAATTAATGCTTCAAGGTTTTCTGGAATAAAGAGTTGTTGATGAAACCTTGTTTTATAAGCATTGTTGTTGAAGTGATTAGTTGAGTGAGGGGTTGGTTTGTGAGTGTGAGGAACTTGAACTAGGGTTTGCAAAGATCATGAGTATCATTGTTATGTGAGATTGATTGATAAGCATTGTTGGAAATATTTGAGTGAGTGTTCATATGCTTGGACTAGGGTTTGTGAGCAAGGATTAGTTCATTGAGTGATTGGTTGAGTAAAGTTGGTTGAGCCTAGTCAAGTGGATGTGTTGATGTGATAGTTCAAGTTCTATGAAACAAATTGTTCTATATTTTGAATTGATTTGAGAAAGAGGTTGAGTGTGGATGAATGTGAAACATATTGAGTCTCTAACAATTCTCTATATGTTTCTGTGATAAAAGAGAGATTGAAAGTGATTGAGAGTTTGTGAGTGTGAAACATATTGAGTCTCTAACAATTCTCTATGTGTTTCTAAAAGAGTGATTGGAAGTGATTGAGCATTGAGGTGAATGTGAAGCATATTGAGTCTCTAACAATTCTCTATATGTTTCTAAAAGAGTGATTGAAAGTGATTGAGCATTGTGATGAATGTGAAGCATATTGAGTCTCTAACAATTCTCTTTATGTTTCTATGAGATTGGATAAGTTCTAGTGAGGACTTATTGAGAAGAATTGGATAAGTTCTAGTGAGGACTCATTAAGCAAAATTGGAAAAGTTCTAGAGAGGACTTGTTGAGAATAATTGGATAAGTTCTAGTGAGGACTTATTGAGTAGATTTGGACAAGTTCTAGAGAGGACTTGTGGATAGATTAGTGTGAGATTTTGTGGAAGCTTACAAGGCAGATTTGAGACAAGTATTTGAGAAGACTTGTGAGTAGAGTTGATTGATTGATTTGTTCAAACCTTGAGTTAAGGTTTGGGGTAGATCTAGTAGAGTTGATTTGTGATTGGATCAAGCTTTGTGTTAAGGCTTGAGGATAGATATTGAGGATAGATTTGTGCTAGACCGAAGGACTGTGTTTAGTGTAGATCAAAGGATAGAGATTGAGGATAGATTTGTGCTAGATGAAGGATGTTTAGTGAGATTTGGCTAGATCGAAGGACTATGTTTAGTATAGATTTGAGGATAGAGTTTGGTGTAGATTTGAGGATAGGTTTGTGCTAGACCATAGGATAGAGATTGAGTAGATTTGTGCTAGACCGAAGGATTATGTTTAGTACATATTTGAGATAGAGCTTTGAAGGTGATAGAGTATAGAGGATGATAATCTCTAGTGGATAGAGATCCATTAGCTAGGGTAGTGAGGATAGGTGTCTTCAGTGGATAGATATCCATTAGCCAGAGTAGTGGGGGCAGTAGTTCTTCTAGAAGATCACTAATCAGAGCTAAGGAGAAAGGAGTTCTCCTGTGGATAGAGATCCATGAACTTGATTAGGGGATTGGTGTCTCCTTTGGATAGAGGTCCATAAACATTGTAATAGGGAAAGGATTCCCAAGAGATTGATTGAGAAAATTTTAGTGAAATATTTTCTCCGTGGAGTAGCCCACATTGGGTGAACCACGTTAAATTGGTGTCTCTATTGTGTGTGATGATTTATGCATTGCTTTGGTTATTGCTATTGATATTGCCATTGATTATATTGGATAATATTGTTTGGGAAAGAAAAGTAAAAAGTGGTCTTATATTGTTCACCCCCCTCTCAATATAAGCTTGTGTTCTTCAATTGGTATCGGAGTTGGTTCCTTCAAAAAAGGTTTAACAACTTGAAGGAAGATCTTATAAGAACACAAATGGAAAAGAAAGGCAAAAGTAGAACCATGAGACACAAGAAGAAAAGAACACACATGGTCATGAAAGAAAAGGAAGATGAATTCAATGTTGTTGTTTTGGGAGGAAGAATGGAAATAGATTCAAGAGATGAATCAAGTAGTGGAGAAAAGGCTAGATTAATAAAGTTTTGTACTAGATGTAGGAAGACAAGTCACCTTGCATCTTATTGTTCACAAGAAGGTGAAGAATATTTTGTTTGTGGTCAACTCGGTCATGATGCAAGTTATTGCAATGGGTTTAGTAGTGGTGAAGATGAAGATGATACTTTTAGAATTGAAGTCCTAGAGGATGGTTCAGAAAAGGATAATAGGGATAGTCAAAATAGGTATGAAGAAGAAACTCTACTTTGGACAATAGAAGAAATTGAAGACCAAAGAAAAGAGAAAAATTTAGAAAGAGAAAAGGAGGAAGTCACTCTTAAGGAACTTGTTGAGTTGAAAAGGGAGAACTTAGAATTAAAGGCTCAAATACAAGAGGATGAGAAATGTAAGACAAAGCTTCTACAAGATCTCTCTGACTTGAAAGATAAGGTTGAAAAGGCAAGGAGAGTTGAAAAAGGTATGGTTGAACAGTCAAAGGTAAAAGAGCTAGAATATGAAAGACTTATTGTTGATCTTGAAGAATTAAAAAGGGAGAACTCAGGATTAAGGGTTCAAGCTCAAGAAGATGAGAAAGAAAAAGCAAAGTTTCTACAAGAGCTCACTAACTTCAAAATTAAGGTTGAAGAGGCAAGGAAAATGGAAGAAGGTATGGCTGAAGAATTAAAGACAAAAGATCTAGAGTGTGAAAAATTAGAACATGAGATAGTTTCACTAAGGATGGAAGTAAAAGGCTCTAAGGACAAGCTACACAAGTTTGAGAAAAATTCAAAGACTTTGGACAGGATTATCAATGCACAAAGATCATCAGTCACCAAAATAGGATTTAGTTTTGAAGAAGAACAAGGGAAATATGAAGCAAAAATAGGAGAGTCAAGCTCAAGCACCAAAGAAGAAGAAGCTTCAATACAAGAGAGTAAAAGAAAGAGTGAGACTTCTAAGGATAAGTTGGACAATAGAAAGTTCAACAAGGAAAGGAACAATGCACAAATAAGGGATATATGGAACAGGAAACATGATAGGGTAGAAGAGACTAAGAGACCAATGGGGTCAAGGCAAGGTTTCTTCAATGGATGATGCTTCTCATGTCATAGGTTTGGGCACAAGGCTACACAGTGTAGGACACATGAAAGTATGGAATATGGAAATTTCAGAAACATGCATCACTTTCAAGGGTATTGCTACTCTTGTAATCAGTTTGGTCACAAGGCAATGAATTGCAAGGTACATGACAGGAACAGAGATGGCTTCACTAGGAGAAATCCCAAGACATTTGCACCTCCAAGGAATAATAACATTAAGTGTTATAAGTGCAATAATGATGGACATACAACAAAGTGGTGTAGAGCAGACATTCTAGAATCAAGCATGAACAGGAATAGAAAGAAAGAACAGAAAGAAGAACAGGAATATGGACATGAACAAAAAAAAAACAGGAATATGGACAAAAAGAATAGGAACAAGAACATGGACATGAACATGAACAGTCAAAGGAATCATAAGGATCAGATAAGAAGGAAAGAGGACAAAGGTAAAGACCAGTGCTTGCTAGGAGTAGAAATACTCCCACCCCAAAATTAACCACCTCAAGAGGAGGTGGGGGAGGGGCTAAGCTAAGAGACTCATTCTTAGCCCCGAGCCCCAAAGGTGACCCTTTGCCATTGATGTCAAAGGGGGAGATATTTGAGTAAGGGGGAGAGATTTGGTTTAAGAAGAGAGCATTGAGTCAGGGGGAGCAATTTCCTAGGGGGAGCAGAACAAGAAAAAGGTCAAGTGTTTGGTAAAAATAATTTGGGTTGCCATCAATGACAAAGGGGGAGATTGTTGGACATTTTGAGTGGATAAGTTGTCATTGATGTCAAGAGTAAGTTGTCATTGATGTCAAGAGTAAGTGGTCATTGATGTCAAGCTTTCAGCACCAGTCAATGGCAGTTTCGGTGGGCAACATCAGTTTTAGGTTCTCCATTTTAGTTGATCAAGACCCGGTTCCAGGAAGTCAGATATGGCCCAAAGTGCAAAAGAAGAAGCCCAAGTGGATAATATTATAATATTTTTTATAATATTATAAAGGGAAGTTTTAAATTAATTAATATAATTTTTATTAATAATAATTATTTTTATTATAAATTAATTTATAATTTAATTTACTTAAGTTATTTAAATTAATTATTAATTAATTTTAATATTAGTTATAAAGTTAATTTATATTAATTTTTAACTAACCCTAAGGTGGGTTATTAAATTAAATTCAAAATTTGAATTCAAATTATTAAGCACCGACGTGGGGAGAAAATACCCACATGTGTATAAAAAGGGGATTACCCACCTTACCCAAAATCACCATGCCTTCAAATTTTTGATTAATGCGAGCTTGTGTGAATCGTGTTGAAAAGAGGAGTACTTCTTGATTTTCATGGGAAGTCAAAGGCACACGGAGGTATAAGAGGAAGGAAGTCCTCCTTCCTTCACGTGGGCACCAATAGCCCATGCGGTGGGCTCCCAAGTGCTAAGGCACTTAGGCTTGGGGAGACGGTGGATCGAATCACGTCGAAACCCCTTTTGGGGGAAGTCAAAGGTATGCTTTAAAGTTGAGCACCAAAAATTTTGGGGATATTAGTTGGGCATTTAAAAATTAATTTTTTGCATATTGATTTGGTTTGTAAGGTTGTAAGGGGAGTTATAAGGCTTATGCAAAATTAAATTTTTGGTGTTATTTGCTTTAGTGTTTGGAAAGGGTAGTAAGGTGTTTTAGGAAGTTGTGTGGTGTTGGATATTATTTTAAGTTGGAGTTTATAAGGTGTATCCAAGTAATTATTTTTCATGTATGATTTGATGGATGTTAATTTTAAAAAGGGAGCAATAAGGCATAATTGAGTTTTGATTATTCTTGTGTCTAAGGAATATTTTGAGAAAGTGTTGGAGTGATATTTTGTTATCTAACCATTGAAATTGGAGAGAAGAAAATTGTGATTGAGACAGGTTTTCTAAAGGCACTTTTACATCAAACAAAAGGTATGGGCACATCTTCCTAGTGTGTGATTGTTGAATGTTGTGAATGCAAAGTTGGAGTGAAAATGATTGTTTGGTAAGCATTGTTGAGTGTGTGTTGAATTAATGCTTCAAGGTTTTCTGGAATAAAGAGTTGTTGATGAAACCTTGTTTTATAAGCATTGTTGTTGAAGTGATTAGTTGAGTGAACTTGAACTAGGGTTTGCAAAGATCATGAGTATCATTGTTATGTGAGATTGATTGATAAGCATTGTTGGAAATATTTGAGTGAGTGTTCATATGCTTGGACTAGGGTTTGTGAGCAAGGATTAGTTCATTGAGTGATTGGTTGAGTAAAGTTGGTTGAGCCTAGTCAAGTGGATGTGTTGATGTGATAGTTCAAGTTCTATGAAACAAATTGTTCTATATTCTGAATTGATTTGAGAAAGAGGTTGAGTGTGGATGAATGTGAAACATATTGAGTCTCTAACAATTCTCTATATGTTTCTGTGATAAAAGAGATATTGAAAGTGATTGAGAGTTTGTGAGTGTGAAACATATTGAGTCTCTAACAATTCTCTATGTGTTTCTAAAAGAGTGATTGGAAGTGATTGAGCATTGAGGTGAATGTGAAGCATATTGAGTCTCTAACAATTCTCTATATGTTTCTAAAAGAGTGATTGAAAGTGATTGAGCATTGTGATGAATGTGAAGCATATTGAGTCTCTAACAATTCTCTTTATGTTTCTATGAGATTGGATAAGTTCTAGTGAGGACTTATTGAGTAGAATTGGATAAGTTCTAGTGAGGACTTATTGAGTAGAATTGGATAAGTTCTAGTGAGGACTTATTGAGATTGGACAAGTTCTAGAGAGGACTTGTTGAGCAGAATTGGACAAGTTCTAGTGAGGACTTATTGAGCAGATTTGGACAAGTTCTAGAGAGGACTTGTGGACAGATTAGTGTGAGATTTTGTGGAAGCTTACAAGGTAGATTTGAGACAAGTCTTTGAGAAGACTTGTGAGCAGAGTTGATTGATTGATTTGTTCAAACCTTGAGTTAAGGTTTGGGGCAGATCTAGTAGAGTTGATTTGAGATTGGATCAAGCTTTGTGTTAAGGCTTGAGGATAGATATTGAGGATAGATTTGTGCTAGATCAAAGGACTATGTTTAGTGTAGATTAGAGGATATAGATTGAGGATATATTTGTGCTAGACCGAAGGACTATGTTTAGTGTATATCAGAGGATAGATATTGAGGATAGATTTGTGCTAGACCGAAGGACTGTGTTTAGTACATATTTGAGGATAGAGTTTGGTGTAGATTTGAGGATAGGTTTGTGCTAGACCAGAGATAGATATTGAGCAGATTTGTGCTAGATCGAAGGACTGTGTTTAGTGTAGATTTGAGATAGAGCTTTGAAGGTGATAGAGTATAGAGGATGATAGTCTCAAGTGGATAGAGATCCATTAGCTAGGGTAGTGAGGATAGGTGTCTTCAGTGGATAGAGATCCATTAGCCAGAGTAGTGGGGGTAATAGTTCTTCTAGAAGATCACCAGTCAGAGCTAAGGAGAAAGGAGTTCTCCTATGGATAGAGATCCACGAACTTGATTAGGGGATTGGTGTCTCCTTTGGATAGAGGTCCATAAACATTGTAATAGGGAAAGGATTCCCAAGATATTTATTGAGAAAATTTTAGTGAAATATTTTCTCCATGGAGTAGCCCACATTGGGTGAACCACGTTAAATTGGTGTCTCTATTGTGTGTGATGATTTGTGCATTGTTTTGGTTACTACTATTGATATTGCCATTGATTATATTGGATAATATTGTTTGGGAAAGAAAAGTAAAAAGTGGTCTTATACTGTTCACCTCCCTCTCAGTATAAGCTTGTGTTCTTCATCAAGTTTTAGGGTTTCTGTTAGAATTAACAGTATGATTCATCTTTGAAATTCGTGTTCATTTTTATATTCAATTTCCAGGTTGTTTGATCGAGGTCCAATATTTTAATGTGCAACAGTTTAATTATATAAAGTTAAATTAATTATTTAATTTTATATAGTTATAACCTTATGTTATAAAAATGGGACATAAGGGGTTAAGATGTCACTTAGGAAAAATAACTTATTTTATAAAAGTGACTTATGAGGACCTCAATATGGGACATCACATTTTAAAAGTGACATTTTGATTATTTTATAATGTTTTAAAATGTTGAGCAACCCTAAACGGTGTCGAACCCCTTGGAGGAGAATAAAAGGCTTTTTGAGGAGCTCATTTGTTATGCTTGGTTTATTATTTCCTCTGGACATTTGGAGAGAAGACTTGCATGTGAACTTGCAGGGTTTCCAAAGCTTAGTGGGGGTGAAAACCTCCAGTAAGAACATCATCTTCAGGTGTGAAAGATCATCCCTATATGGGATCCCATTGGAGGTTGTGGAGTCTTCTTCAGGTCATCGAGAGCTTTCATTTGGCATTATTCCAGAGTCTTTTGGAGCATTGAAGAGCATAATTACTATTAATAGTAAGTCAATTTTTAGGGTTTCTATCAGAACAGACGGTATGGTGTATTTCATCTCTGAAATAGGTGTATGTTTCTATCTTCAATTTCTAGGTTGTTCGATCGAGGTCCAAGATTTTAATGTGCAATAGTTTAATTATATAAATTTAAATTAATTATTTAATTTTATATAGTTATAACCTTATATTATAAAAAGGGGACATAAGAGGTGAAGATGTCACTTAGGAATAATAACTTATTTTATAAAAGTGACTTATGAGGACCTCAATATGGGATGTCACATTTTAGAAGTGACATTTTGATTATTTTATAATGTTTTAAAATGTTATTGAGCAACCTTAAAATGGGTCGAACCTCTTGGAGGAGAATAAAAGGCTTTTTGAGGAGCTCATTTGTCATGCTTGGTTTATTATTTCTTCTGGCAATTTGGAGAGAAGACTTGCAGGTGAACTTGTTAGGTTTCCAAAGCTTATTAGGGGTGAAAACCTCTAGTATGAACATCATCTTCGAGTGTGAAAGATCACATTTGGATGATAATTGGTATTTCCATATCAGGGAATGCATTGGAGCTTCATTATGGAGTTTTATTGCAGAGATTCAGAGTAATATTTAAGGGTTTTCAGAGTATTTCATTACTGGGTAAAATTGTTGATCCTATTCAATAGGCCATACCATTTTGGCTTATTTCTAGGTGATTTAGAGTGAATACTGGAGCTAGGGTTTGTACCAAAGTTGGTGCTATCATTTTGCAAGCCTAGAAATTGGTCTTTGGTAATTTCAAAGTGTTTCCAGGAAGATTTCATGGGGTTTCATCTGGCAGGATGTAAACCTGTACCTGGCTGTATAGTCTCCAGCTTGGTGTGAGGACCTGAGGCTTGGGTGATTGGGATTTAGAGCTTATTCTTCCTTATCCTTGGGTGCCTAGGGTCTAATAGCATATTGTATTCATTTGCACTTATAAGGAGCATCAATTTATGGAGTTGTAATTGAAAATCAATCTTCCTAGTTGTTGATTAATGTATTAAGTTGCAAATTCGAGATTTTCATAAATCTTTGGTACTTTCATTTTTGATGAATTCCTTTAATGGATTTGTAGCCTAAAATTATTATTATCTATTTCTAAATTTTCATGCATTTATATTAAGTAGAATAGAAATTATGCATGATGAAATATTTCTATACTATATTGTTTGAGCATTCAAAAACTTGAAAACACAGATTTGGGTAGAACATTACATGGTATCAGATCCAAGTTCAACACTGCCATCCTGTGGTTAAGTTGAATAATATAATATGGATCAACAAGCCCTTGTTACTTGCCTCAATGGAGAAAATTATAGTATTTGGTCAACTCAAATGGACTTATTACAAAGACAAACCTATCAAGGTATGATCAAAATTGCATGTGTTATTTGGTAATATAAATACAACTAATGTAAGTCGTTTGGGTTTTTTTGCTTTTATCCTCTTATGTATCTCTTGCTTCTCTCTTCCAGTGTGATGTAAAAGGTTCGAGGAGCCATTCAAAACCCCTTATTCAACCTTATAAAAAATATATAAGTCACTTGAAATTAGAGATTTCTTCTCTCAAAATGGTTGAGTTTAATAACATTGAGGACTATATAATGAGAATTAAGGCATTAAGAATAGATATTACATCTTCTAGAAACAAAAAAAAATATGATGTAGGATGTGTGAAGACTCTCCTTGTCAATACCTCTTTTAAATGTAGAACCTCATAATAAAATAACAAAATACTCTTTACTCTTGATCAAATTTACTTTTCGCTAGTTTAGTTTTAGATAGGAATGAGGAATTATGGTGGTACTTCACAAGTATAGGCTTTAAACTTAAGAAGGCTAAGACCTAGAGGCCCAAGGGTAAGGCTAAGTCTTTAAATAAGTCAAATATCATTTGTGGATATTGCAAGAAGGAAGGACATCCAACCAAGAATTGTTTGTTCAAATTGCAAAGGAGTGAAAACAAGTTTCTAAAGATGGGTGGGCATCTTCCAAATGATGAAGGGGATTCAAAAGTATCTTCCCCAGTGATAGAGTCTCACTAGAGCATTTGTTATGGATGGAGAAGATATTATTGTTACTAATATCTTCTCTCCTTGAACCCTTAGTACAAATTATGATGGAGTGTTGAAAGTATCATCTAACATATTGCTAAAGACAATATTGTATGATTAAATATTACATAGACATAAGGGCAATCATTGTATAATTATATTTATAATTTATTGTGATATTTTATTACTTAAGCCCTATGGATTGTATTTAGCCTGGTCAAATCATCTTATAACTTATAATTAATCTTAAATCCATCTTGTTATGTTGGCATAGGTTAAACTCATTTATATAATTTAGATATTTGTTATCGTTATAAACATCCCCACCACTCCATATATTGTATCATAGTGTTGTAATTCTTATCTATGAATAATATAATGATTTCGTGTCTCTTTTTTTTCATTAAATTATGTTTTCTATGTATGATGGAATATTACATAGACACAAGGGTAATTATTGTATAATTGTATTTATAATTTATTGTGATATTTTATTACCCAAGTCCTATGGATTGTAGTTAGCCTGGTCAAACCATCTTATAATTTATAATTAACCTTAAATCCATCTTGTTATGTTGGCATAGGTTAAACTCATTTATATAATTTATAGATTTGTTATCATTATAAACACCCTCTACTCCATCCATTGTATTATAGTGTTGTAATTATTATCTATGAATAATATAATATCTTTGTCCTCTTTCTATGTAGGATTTAAATGAACGAATTACCTTTGAATTACTTCTGTTTAATTTTAAAAGATAAGTGTAAATTTCAATACAACCATGGGAAAGGATCTTAATCCCCTTTCCCCAACCAATCTCCACACTTTGCCAACATTTTTTTTTTGGTAAGTTAATAGGTATTATGTTAAGCCAAGAAATTTGAAGGCTCCCAAAGGCCTATTACATCAACAGCAAATTGTGGAACAATAGGCAATAGCCATAACTTCAGAGGGAAAGAACCAAACCCTCTAAATTACAGGTAAACCATCACCTATTACTATAGTAGTAGATACTACAAAAAGGAATGAAGCACAACCACCAGTGCTTAACGAAACTATAACCCATCACAGAAAGAAAAGAAGAAAAGACACCAAGAAGTAGGGAATACACCAAGGAACAGGGAAGCCCTTAGAGTGTAAACCACAACAAACAACAGAACTCAAAACAACAAAAGGGTTACTAAGCAAAGCTACCCATGGCCTCTTTTTGTTCATATACCTTCTTGACCCCTTGCTGGACAATTTCCCAAATATCCCCAGTTATCACCTCAGTTGTTTTGGCTATCACCTCAGGATCTTCACCAGGAAAGTTGTCACAGTAGAATAACATATACAGTGTTTCTGTGGTACTTCAATGAGTTTGCAACAAATTCTATATGGGTAATGGTAGTAAGAAAAGACTTTATAGCATGATACATGCCTCTAAAAATGTAATGGTACCAATGATGCTTCAACACGCAACAAGGATCACACAAATCTAGTTGACTGAGGCCTTCATAAGCATGGAAAATATATCCAATAAATCTACAAAAAGCAACCTTTAGGATGGACCAAAGCCTTCTATTTAAATTATTAATAAACCTCATGAGACAAATTTCATAAGTGATAGACATACTAGGAATTAAGTACAAGAACACCCGCAACCAAATAAGTGATAGCCAATAGACATTGGAAAAATATTTATACTTCGGGCAGCCAATAGAATGGAAATTCTCTTGGAAAATGGAAATATCATGAGGTAAATTTCATAAGTGACAGACATACTAGGAATTAAGTACCAAAACACCCACCAAAAATGGACATGATGTGAAATAAAATTTTGGGTAAACATGTGAAGTCTAATCACTTGACACTTCCAATGGATAAAGGGAACACCAAGGTAATGGGGATGGCTTTCCAAGGGGACATACCAAATAACCATAACCTCTATAAAAATTTGAAAATTGACATTGATTGTCCTAACAGGACAATTTGAAACATCAAATATCTCACAAACTATGAGAAGAATCAGAGTGGAAATGGTCATTATCAATTTTTTCAATAATAATTAGTTCACATATCTCCTGTGGTAACAAATCTGTCCAAGTCAGCAAACCTCGTCCATCAACCCCAATATTTGCCAATTTATCTGCCACCTTATTTGCTTCCCTGAAAGCGTGTTGGATAATAACTTCTTGTTGGTAGGTAACAAGTTTTTTGGCTTCTTCAATACAACTTCTAACTTTCCAAGATGGTCTGTTGGAGCTCTTCATGTAGTTTATGATATTTAGAGAGTCCCCTTCAATTATGATTCTTCCTGGAACATGCTTGATTAATGCAAGGCCTCTCCATAAATTCTTAACTTCTACCACATGATTGGATTGTTCACCAGGGTATTCAACAAAATCCATGATTGGATTTTCTCTGTGATCTCTGATTATGCCTCCTGTCCCTACTTTGCCCAGATTACCTTTGGATACCCCATCAAAGTTTAGTTTGATCCATACCTGGGGTGGGAGGCACCAAATGATGTTTCTTCTAATATTGGGTAGAACAAAGATCATATCTAAGGAAATTTTTAGAGAATGAACACATTCCAATATTCCAATACAAGCAAGACACTTAATTATTCCTACATGGACACAAAATGTCTCTTCATGCAAGTTACAAACTGTCAAGTCATACAAAGCAATTAATAAAAAATGAATTCATGCATAGGTTATATAATAGCAACACTGGCAACAAAGTTATTCAATATTATCATTTTAAAATTTTAATATCTTTAAACTTAGCCATAAAATTGTGAAGATGATCCAACTTGATATTCTGATCTCTCAAACCCTGTATTGAACCCACGCTCACTGTTGCTGCAACAACCCTCTTTGAACTCATATTTTCCTTCCCTTTCAAATGAAATATGTATCATCTATGTCATGCCACTGATCTATGTGTGAGTTCTAGGAGTGACAGTGAGGATAATATAGAAGCATTTTTATAGGAAAAACCAAAGGAAGTGAATACAACTGGTGGTATCAGACAACAAGAGCAAATTAGTAATGGAAATGAATTCCTCTTGTGGGCGCGGCGCCCACAAAGAGCGGTAGTATTATTTTTATATTTGTGTGGAGATAAAATGTTTTCATGGTCTTCTATCTCATACGTCACAAAAACTTTAATGTCAGCACAAAACTTTACCATTTATAGTGGAAAGATTTTTGTCTTTTCCTACAAGTAGTCATGGCATTTGTAGTCTTATAAAATTAAGTTATTATTATTATATATTTTTTTGATATATAGGAGAGTTGGTCACATCCACATTATTTTTAGTAATAATATATGTATATTTGGACAAGATTTGAATTTGGGTTTCCTCCTTAAAAATTGAGGGATATAGTGAGTTGAGCTAATGCCATTTGATTTTTTAAATTGACTATATGAAATTGAAATGATTTCGATTATATTACATCATGATCACGTTGTTGAATTACAATATCTTGTAATCATGCAAGTATAATTTGTCAAGATTTTCCTCCAAAATTATATAATTTAATCAGATGAGCTCATGCCATTTGGTAAAGTCTTTGTTTTTATGGTATATTTGTCTTTTATGATTATCTTGTCCTCTTGATTACATTACATTATATTACATTATATATATATATATATATATATGAATGACATGTTGTTAACCAAGAGGGATCATGATTATGTTCAATAACTAGCAAATATTTAAGGTTGAAAGAGAGTATAAAAAATATGCTTTCTGTTGTTAACTTTTAAATTAAAATATTTTTATGTGAATTTTATGGTGCTTTTGTATTATAACTTTCTTTTTGATGGATTTTGATTCAATTATGTGCTGTATTGAATCAATATTATTTTAATCTTTTGGTATTTACAAAATAATATATTTTATTTATAATAATATTTTTTGTTAAAGTAAACGGGGATTCCATAGAGGCCCCTTATCAAAATGATAAAATCATTACACAAGCATCAAAATCAAAGGTCATAAAGCAAGCATCATGCACTACTAGCTTATGCAAAAGCATTTGGGAGACTAATAATAAAAACATGAAAGGTCTTCCTAGTTGCCAAGGGAAAAGGAAGTGGCACAACTTTTCATCTTCTTCCAGCATTGTTTCTCATGGTTGGAAAGACGTAAGTAGAGGTGTTGTTGCTAATTGTAGAGATTGGAAAAGGATCGGATAGAGCCGAAAAGAGTTGGTAAGGATCTTGGATGATCGACAAAGAATAGGATAAGGTCAACAAGGAGTTGATAAAGGATCTACAAGAGATAAAAAGGGGAGTCGACAAGGATCCGAGATGACCAACCAGGGTTGGCAAGGACCAAAAATGAAAGTTTGAGGTGTTGTATATTTTTAAACAAAGAAATATAAACTGTATTTTGTTTTATTTACTAGATTTTGCATGTGTTTGTGTGGAGATGTTTGGTTTACGGTCTTTCATTGGCCCCCTCCTCTAGTCTACATCATAATGGTATTTGAGAGGGTGAAGATTTTGTGTGAGAATTGAAAATTTTTGTGACACAACTTTCCATGCTAGAAACTTTGTTAATGTTGTTCCAGAACAAGTTGGTGTTTGAGATAATTTTTAGCAGAGAAGTTTTCAAATTTGAAGAGTAGAGGTTTTTTTGGAATTTTTTGAAACTACATTTTATTTTTAAGAAAATTATTTTAGAAGCGAGTTGTTTTCTTTTCTATTCCCCTATTCAAGAGGAAATCATTTTCTCTTGTGGAGTCATTGACAGTTATTAAGTCCAATGATTTGGTGTTTCAAATTTTATCTATGAAGGAAATATTCAAGGATTATCAAGAATATTTGAAGCATATAAATCACTACCACTAGAAAATAAGGATCTACAAAGTTATGGGGAAGATGAATTTGACTTACGAGGAGGCTATCACGTCAAATCGTTGTGTAATAGAGAAGGTTCAAATTTTTTCAAAGGAGTTGATTGGACAGGTTGAGGCATCTTGGTTACAAATATTTTTTAATTTTATGGACATAGTATCAATAGTAACAGGAAAGCTTATATTGTACAATTTGTGTGATATTTTAATATAAAAAACTTGTACAAGATGGGGAAAATAGAATATAGTTATTTCATTATAAGATGTTAAAATATAATAAAGGTTGTTGTGTTTGTTGTTTGTTGTCTAAGATGTTATGTTGAGTTTTTTAGCATTATATTTTCTTGTTAGAAATTCTTATTTGAGGAAGATTAGTGGGGCAAGAGGATATCACAGAGAAAATATTTTGACAAGGGCTTGGAGGAATTTTTTGAAGAGGATGACTCCCATGAGGAGGAGAGGAGGCACATGAAGAAGAGGAGGAAGAAGAAAGAGAAAGAGGAAGAGTGAGCACACATATAGATAAGCATAGACAAGGAAGATAAGAGGAGCCAACATAAATGACAAGGGCATGAGTTTCAAGGAAGATGTGGTCACAATGTAATATGCCACTAATTTGCACAAGCACCTTCATGGATGCAATTATAATAAAATGACTCCAAAGGCCATAAAGGAGAACTAAAATTTTACCCATAAGGTAATGGGCCTCACTGACGTGAGGAAGATGTGAATTTGAACATGGTTGTGTGGAGCAAGGGCATCCTAAGAGTACCTAGAAAGATTGGAGTTCATATCTCCAGAAAGCAAAAATATTGAAGAGGATGCCAAGAAGAAAAACAAAATATATATTCATAATAGACTGACAAAGTGATAACTACTTCAATATTTTGTATCACTAGAAGAGCCAAAGGATCAATGGGTGAGGTCTAATTATAATTACTATTATTTTTCAATTGGGTATGGTTGTTACCATTCATAGAGCTAGATAATTAAATTTTCATAGATATATCTTGATCAATGTTTGTATATTAGATCAACCAAGTTTTTTTTGGTTACATAGGAGAGTTGGTCACAACCACACTATTTTTAGTAACTGACAAGCACAGGGTTCAAACCATAGGGATTTCTCCCATCAAACCTATTCCACTTCGTTATTGTTGACCTGGTGTGAAGGGGACCATCGGTCACTCAAAATTTGTACTATCATCATTGATTTGGTGCTCACTCAAAGGATTCAGATCAGACTACTACCTTTGCAAATAAGCTACCCTCGAGGTTTGAACCTAGATGTCTTCTTGTAAGTACCTAGCCAAACAAGCACTTACCAATCCACCTAGCCCTCGGGGAAAAAAGGGTTTATGGTAAACCAATGTGATTTGAATCAGAGTTGCATGGATCTGCACTATACAGATCACGTACCTCAACTGGCCATCTCACACCCACTCGACGATGCACTCACCCTTAGATCAACCAAGTTATCCTTGCAAATCCTATGATGTGATTGAATAATGGTCAAGCAATATCATTAAAAATGTAGATCAATCCAAAAACATAAACAAAATCAAGAATTAGAGGTAATGAAAAACAAGATATGTTTAGCCATAGAGGAGTCTAAACCAACACTATCAACTCACCCAATCCATAATTTAGAAGTAGAGAGTCTTGATAGATGGAGTCAAGTCATTAAATGGAATTATGATTTTGGGTACAAGAGAAGCAAAAATAAGGTAAAGAATATAAAGTGGAAACCACCAGATGTGGAGTGGGTTAAGTTGAATTTTGATGGAGCATCTAAAGGAAACCCAAGACTAGGAGGAGGAGGAATAATTAGAAATAATAGAGGAGATATTTTATCTCATTATGCTTTCAATTGTGGATTTAAGACAAATAATGAAGTTGAATCTTGGGCAGCTTTAGAAGGGTTAAAATTATGTAAACAAATGAAATGGAATAGAGTTTGTATGGAAGGTGATTCTATCATAGTAATAAATACAATTTTGAGGAAAGCAAAGGCTCCATGGAACATACAAGAGATAATTGTGGAAATTCAAGATCTTGCTAGAGTTTGAAGAAATCAGGTTTACACATATATTAAGGGAAGGAAACAAATGTGCATATAAGCTAGCCAATAGAGGGGTTTCATTTGAGGATCATGAATTTTACATCTCCTATCCATGGTTAGAGGAAGTAGAAAGTTTAGTTGAAGCTAACAAAAATTATTGATTGCCTAAATAAATTAATGATTAAGATTTATTTTAATGTTTTCCATTGGTAATATCTATTTTATTTTGTAACAATAATGTGTGTTCATTTAGACTATTTATTATAATTTTTGTGGTTGCACTTGTGTTTTTAGAAGGAAACTAGCAATCCATATTTGGTAAAGTGGACTATGCTAGTGCGATGCTTTGGAAATATTACTCTACTAAGATGCAAGGCATAGATAGTAGAGGTGAAGTTTTGGCATTGTGAAGGCTGCTATAGGAAAATGTCAAGAAAGATGCTAAATTTTAGAGTAATTGTATTCATACATAGATTTAAAAAGATCCAGAAAATGAAAATCAAGAATTCAAACATTTTATGTAAATTAATGTAGGTTTCTAATTATAGCATCTCAATTGAGATGATAAGTGTATCTATTTGTAAACTCTCAAGCTCTAAATAAGAGATATGTAATTTTTTAAGAGTGGGGGACCCGAGTACAACCCCTTTTTATCAAGCAAAAGAAAACAAAAAAAAAAGCAAAGATCAAGAATAATCTCTAAGAAAATCATTAGGAGAAAATAATATCTTTTTCCTATTTAAAAAGTAAGAAATGTAGTATTCACAAATTCATTTGACTTGATCTTTTGCAATATAAAAGAATAGTCAATCCAATAATACATATTACATAGATAATTTTAAATATTAATAAATTGTCGGACACCAATTATTTTTTCCATCGAGCTTTAATTTGGAGGAAAGGACAAAATCCTCAAGATTTGGATAATTTTGTTCTTATCCCCTCTCTCCCTTCCCTCCCACCCCAAAGTAACAAATAGATTAAAAAAATCAATTATTGGGTTCAATCTCTATTTGTATTATACCATTGTAGGTTACATATTATTATCCATGATATAATTTAGGATTCCAAAAATATCATACCAATAATGGAGTCTAGTAACAAGATATAGTTAAAAAATTCATGTAACAAAAATAGTCCATGTTAATTGAAACCATGCAATTAAATAATTTATTTATCAATATCATATATACATCGAGTTGTAATTAGAAGCCATTTTATCAATTTATTTATTTATTTTAAATAATATAGATGATAAAATAATAACATTCTAAAAATAGAACTGATTAAAATTTGTTCATGCATCAGATCTAGGTCTCGTGCATTCGTAGGAGCTAAAATCTGCAAAGTTTTTTGTTCTCTACCATTATTTAGTTTATCAGTTTGGGGTTTAAATTTGATCATTTTTTTAGTTTCAGTTATCTTGTAGCCCCAGATCCTATTTTAGATTCGGGTGATTCTCGTTGACATATTAGGGTGTGCTTCCATACCACCAGTTTTTTTTGTGATCAGTGTAACTAATATTCTTTTTAGTAATACAAGGAGATTTTCAACAAAAAAATATTTTTCATGCATAACATATAATATAAATCATGATGTCCATCACATGCTAATTGTAGACACCCAAATTTGATTGCAACATCAAGATCTCCAAACTTGCCAACATCTTCATCAATCAACCAATCAAGCATCGAAACCAAATCAATTGTCTCTAAGCTCAAATCAAGAGCATTTATTTCTCCAAAACCAAAAGTGTTAGGACTAAATCAATAGCACTAGCAATGCTTATGCTCCCTAGTAATGCTTTTATGCAACTTGAATTTTTATCATTTCTCATCTAAATTGATAGGCAATGGTCACTTGGAAAATGTGTTATGGCATTAGCACTACCAATGCTATTGCCTCTAGCACTACTGATTGTCAAACACCAAAAAGAGAAATATTGATAGCTAGTACCTTCCAAGACATCCACAAAAAATGGATCTACTCACATTAGTCTAATTTGTAGCTCTAATAGAAATCCAAAGCCCAAAATTTTCTATTTTCTATCTTCCATCAATTAATTGCATCTTGAGCCCATTTCAAAATATTGTCTTAACCAATCCTATCAACTTCAATTCAATCATCCCCTAAGGAGCCATGGATTTCTATAAACCAACACTTGGGGAGGTCAATCGTTGACCTTTTAAAAGTAACAAAACTCTATCAAATTTCATGGCAATCAATATTCAAGCATGAAATTTTTTTGTCAAATTTATGTCATGATATTTTGAAGGCAACTAGCACACAAGCTCTCAAGCCCTCAAGCTCTCAATTTCACAAGTTTATAAGCTCTCAAGCATCTCAAGTCCTCAAGATTTCAAGCATCTCAAGCATCTCAAGCATCTCAAGCTCTTAAGCAACTAGCAAGCTCATCAACTTCATCAAAATACAAGTGGACATCAACTGAGGCAATTGAAGCTACAAGCTTACCTAGGTTGTGCTCTCTCCCCTTACCTTTTATCACTCATTATCATTTTGTAGCTTTGTGTTCTTTAATCATTACATATATCAATCTTGTTCATTCAAATAATTTATCTATTTGTCATTTAGATTTTCTTATACCCTTAGGTTACATTTTTATAAGCAAGCAAATTATTTTACTACACCTATTCAAGCCCATACACTCCCTTGGTCGGGGACCCTCATTGCATCCTTTTTCAAAATCATAAAATCTCACATCTAAGCATCATTTTTTATATCTTAGATGAAAGCATTGCCAAATTATAAGTTTGATGGTGTTATCACTTTCTATTTATGACATAGATAAAATAGATATAGTCATAACAAGCAAAAGCACTAGTTGTGATATCACTCCCATAGTGGTACTTTTACCACCAAGCACACAATCCTTATTTTTGTCAATCTATAGTTTATCATCCAATCTCTAAATAGGGATCTAATGCTGGTCAACAAATCCATATACTCTCCTCTATCTTAGCAAGACCCCTTTGCTACTAATCCATCATTTTTTGTTTATTTTACAGCTGAATAAAATTACCATTAAGAAATAGTAGCATCGATAACACTTCTATAGGACTAGCAACTATTTTTGCAGCAACACTTTTGTAGGTTGTAGCACTTTTGTAGAGTTGTAGCAATTTTTCCTCTAAGGCAAAAGATCAAAATTTTTAATCCAAATATTTTGTTTCTTGCGTTTAGGTCATATAACTACTTTTTGTCTATATTAGGTCTATTTCTATTTATCCATTAAAGGTAAAAGGGAAAGAAAGAAACTAGTTACCATTAATCGTTAAGGGACCATCTTTAATCTTGTATATCATTTCAAGTAAAATTGTATGTAGTTGCATTAGGCTTGCTTTCTACATAATCATCTTGAACCCTTGCTCTTAAAAAGAAAAATCATATTTCCTTGATCATCAAAATCAAAAGTATTTTAGTTCATTAGGGCTTGCTTGTTTCATTGATTGATGTATTCATAGCTAGCATAGGACTAGATTAAGATTAAATGTATGTGTTCTCTAACTAATCCATTTAATCCTAGACTTAAGCTCATAAACTAGCCCTATCCTTTAGGTGAGGAAAGAGTGGAAAGCATCACGACAGATCCCCTAAGAGGCCCTTTGTAATTTTCCATTCTCCTTTTTCAAAATAATATTACTTTCTTGCTTTTTCTACTGGTAGTTAAGTTTCCTAATTTAAGAAAGGTTATAAATCAAACTCATATATCTAGATTTTTTTTATAAATACATTTATATAAACATGAATATATTTGAACGTTCATATACATTCCTATTATCAATTAAAATTTTATCTATATTAGTATCTAATGTCTAGGGTTACGGTGCAAATTTGGAAGTTCTACAATAAATATGAAATATATGCATGTTTGGTCTATTCCTTTACCATGTTGCAACAACCAACTAGGGAAAGGAGCTTGGTCCACCTTCCAACCAACAAGCTCCACACTCTCACACACCCATGGAATTGACATTCCAATTGAAAAAAGACATAAAATTATTCCTACTCACACAAAAGACACATGCTTGCATATCTATTCATGCAAGTTACAAACTATCAAGTCATACAAAGCAATGGTTAAACAATGGATTTATGCACATGTTATAAAATAACAACACTAGCAACAAGGTTATTCAATGAGATCATTAATGCACTGTAATAACTAATATACTCATTATTAAAATCTTATAATTTTTAAATTAAAAATTAATATCATATATTTTCAAGTATATGAGACAAAAACGTATCTCATTCTACTCCTTTCCTCAATTGCTCTTCATGTTGCCACCTTAAACAATCAATATTTCCCCTTTGTGTTGGTACCAAAATCTACAAAATCTCCCAAATGCATAAACTATTGAGTAATCCCCCTCCTCATAAACAACTACCCTTCCTCATTATTCAACCATTGATCATGGTGAGATTTGCACATCTTCACCTTCCATATAATCTCCTTGTGAGGGAGAGTTTTCCACCTCTTCTCATTCATGCAACTCATTTCTAGGGAGATTTTCACACATCCTCTTCTTCATGGCACTCTAATTCTCATATTTTCATCAACCTATTTCATTCTTACTCTAATTAACTCCTATTTCTACTTCCTACCATCTTAGGATCACTTATTTTCTTAAAAGGTAAATTTGTATTCTTATGTATTAATTTATTACTCTTTCATGTTCAATATTGTTAATTTATTTCACCCCTTAGGATTAACATTAAAAGGTGTTAACAATTAAATCATAAGATTCATCATTCTATACATTTCCATATTTACAAGGCACCTAATTAATATCAATTCATTGCATATAATAATTTATAGTCTTGTTCAATAAGGATAGGACCACATGACACAAGTAGGCTAGTAAATTCTAGGTCAAGCATGGGTATAGGTACCTCCCCTAAGGTTGGTATTTGACCTTGGGGTTATGTTTGACATCTTCTATATATATATATATATATATCAATTTTTAAACAAAATGCTATTTCATATGATCTTTTTGACCATTTAAAAGCAATAAAATTTCTACTTTATCCCATAAACAAAAAATCTAGCATGCTATGAAATTTTTTATATATTAAAACTAAATAACATTCCTATAATAACTAAATAATTGTTTGTTATATATTTGCATAAACAACATCCACATTAATACATCATCAATTAATTATCAATAACAATACATACTCATACTATAAGTTCAACTACTATCTAAGTACACTATTAAAATAGGTTTAACCAATAAATTATGGATTAAAGTCTAATCAAGTGGGGGAGAGAGTGGATATTACATCCTCTTCACCTTTGTTTGACATTCCACCTAGAAGTTGTGGGTATATTTTGCACCTACCCACGCTTGACTACTAGTAACTATATATTAGGTTTATCTTTTTACAAATAAAACTAGAGATCATCAACAAATTTTGTTTACAAGCCTAGAAGCATTGCAAAAATGGAGCTGAGCCAAAAAGTGATAAGAAGGAAGCCCCTTGAACTTGTTGTATTATCTATACCCGATCAAAGTCCAAAAAAATATGAAGGATCATGTTGCTGCAACTATGGGTTCCTGAACATCCATCCCAATGCTGAAAGAGCATAAAAGGATTGAAATGGCCAAGTCTAGGAATTATCAAAACAATTACTCCAAGCAAGAGCCCGACAGGGTCCCAAAAGCCTAACCTTCACCAAGATAGGAAAGCGATCCAGTATAATAGCGCCTAGAATAATTAGGCTTTACCATATATTGATAGCATCATAAGGACCCGATCATGGAAATGACAATGTTCCAAGAGCATTGGAATATTCATGACTGGTCGTAGCTCTATGAGATCCCAATGTTCCTATATGAAGCCCGAAAGCTGAAAAAGGGAGAATAATGCAAAATAAGCAAAGCTTTGAGGATACCAGAATATCCATACCTAGACAAAACCTAGACAACGCTCAAAGACCTGATGCATGTAGAGGCAGAGAGAAGGCATTGGAAGAATTATACCTGAAAAGACTCGACTAGGTTCTGAGGACCCGACATGATAGAGGATATATTTAGTCCAAGAGTAAAGTCACCAAGAGATCAATACATGGTCAAAAGTCATTTGAGCAATTAATAGGTATTCCATAGGTGCACACACAATTAGACAATTGCTTCCCAATAAGATAAATTTTCTTTTTGATGATGTTTGTTGGGCACAATTTCGTATCAAGAGATCTCAATGATAAAAGCCATCACGTGGACTACATGGTGACTGAGCAGATATGATCAACAAAAATCAAGGGATGAGATGCAGCCAAAAAGCTAGGCATGACTCAAGGAAATGCAGATCTTAGCCATGTCAACAAGCCACGTTCTAGTAGTTGGAGCAGCCATACTTCCAAGCAACCCTACAAGCTGGTAGAATCTTTGACATAGCAGTAATCCACTTAGAAAGCAATCATGACTTGATATTGTAATATGGCTATAAATACAAGGATGTAATATGAAAATTGGTTGGCTTTAAGGCATTTACAATTCATATGTAAAATGAAATATTGCATCTTAATACAAAGTGATTATTGTCTGGCCTTTGGTTTGATTTTTTTGTAGAAAATGTATGTATTGATGACCGCTTCTTTCTAATTTAAGCATGTTGAATGTTTATGGTGTTTTATTCTAAATCCTGGATTTGCGCTGTACTATTTCACCTATCTAGAATTTGTGGTCTGATAAGATATAGTAGATTAAAATTATTTTTTTTGTAATTGGTTGTAAAAATGGCTAGTATGTTAGGTAGTTGGTTGTTTAGTTACATAATCCTTTGTTTTACATTTGTCTTGATGTTGCTTAATCTGCACCATTGTAAATTATGAATTTAGCTTCCTTTATTTCTTTTAGGACCCTTTTCCCCCATATTTAGGCATAGTTATTTGGGACTTCAAGGAACCGACCTCCTTCAAAGATTGACCATTGCAGTTATCACAAGCTCCTCGATCATTCAATGTTGGTCAAGGTTTGTGGGCACACAAACCTTTCCATTAGACAGATTCTTTGACCAATAGTTTTTGGTACACTCGGTGGGACCCAAAGGTCCCTTAGTTGGATAATATAAGGATTGGTGATATCCTTTATTATCATATCTCATAAAAATCACCTAGCGACTCTGATCAAATCCAAAATTTTGCATCATATGACCAGTTGCATTTCAGATCTAAAAAGAACTTGGTGATGCTCTATTTTGGTTGATAATCTCAATCACCTAATGAATAACATGTATATTGTACCTGACTATTATGATCAATTGCCTTTGAAGTATGCATAATAAGGTGACTCTACCAAAAATCAATCAAGGTTCATGGTTGGTTTCCCTTCTGCATCGTTCTTAAATATCTAACTCCTAGAGGACTCAAGGTTTGATGAGAAGCCTCAACCTCACTAGTAGAGAAGTTATGCTTATTGTATAATTTCAAGGACCCAAGTTCTACAATGGCCCAATGCGAGTGTCCCTATTGGAATTACGTTGGCCCTTTGAATATTTAAAATCTTCATGATATTCCCAAAATTGTCTTGAAGTTCTTACCAAGATTTTATGGGACATATAATACTGCATTGGAACATTGCCAAGACATTTCTTACATGACAATGATTTATAATGCCATGCATGAAGATAGAGTGCTTAGACTCCTTGTTATCTCTCTTATAGGAAAAGCCTTGCTATGGTACAAATCCTTGGTGGATGGAAGTATTTGTACATGGGACGATCTAGCAAAAGTACTTATCAATACATTTGATGATTCAGGGAACCCCTACTTGATGCTCAATCAATTTTCACTCATCAGACGTGATCCTCAAGAAAATATAATTGAATTCAACATTCATTTCAAGAGAACTTGGAATAGGATCCCTTATGAATTTTGGCCTTATCCTTCTTAGGCCTAATTATACTACATCTAGGATTTTCATCATGATATAAGTATTTTGATTCAATAATCCAGAGAAAAGAGGTTTCTAAAAATTTACAAGGAGGTTGTACGATCTGTTAATCTAGGTGGGAAAATTACCCCTCAGGAATATCCCTTCTTCATGGCAAGCCCAGTCACAACCACCCTCTAAAGCATCTATGTCAAGCTTTACCCAAAAAAAGTAGAATGCTTTCCCCATTAATTCCTATGAAAACAAATCTCTGGTAGAATAGGATATGGAAAGAACTTAAACACCTACATAGCAAGATAAAGGTCATTTAGGCTTTACTCATGAGAAAAATACCAACTCATCAGTTTCTCCTTAGCTGGCATAGAACATGAATTCCTGGGAACTAGCACATTCCCAGTTCTCCTTGTTGTTAGATTTCCACAAAAGCCAACATAGGATGATTGGAAGTAAGAGGCCATTATTATCAGTTAGTAGTCCTAGGCTAGAAGAGGATAGATCAAAACTCTTTAATGACATACTCAAGAGACCTCCTCTTTGGTCGATTGAGTTCCAAGATCATTTTAGCTCTGATGAAGAACAATCAACATGGACATCCCAACCCGTATCATGTGATACATTCTCTACCACAAAACACTTTGGAGAGCCAATTATCACTTTTCAAACCCCATGGAAATTAATGTATGATAGTCATAATGGTTGTATAGTAACTCAAATCATGATGGGAAAAAATAACACCAAAGATAATTGGATGGATGCCTATCCTTTCTTGATTGAAAAATGAGTCTTTGAGTACGGTTGCAGCTAAGTGATGCCATGGTGAATGATGATGAGCAAAAAAAGTCCTTGTTAGATTGCATCAAGAAAAAAGTCCATGACAGGATGGGCAAATGTCATTGGTATTTTTCCCATTCTTGAAATCATGATGGGGCTTCGAAGAGTGTGTACATTGGGATGCAATTTGTGTGGGTGTCCCATGGAGTGGGTGAATTCTCTTTGCTTTATCTTAAATTAACCCTACAATTTCCATATCTTTTGTGTTTTTACTTTTATGCATCCTTCTCCTTCCTCTGTTTTCCCTAGTTGTTCATCATCACTGATATTTTTGGTCAATGGCTTCTATTCTATTCTCTTTTGGATATTTTTTGTTGCCTCCCCTTTCCTCTCATATTGTAGTATCATATTTTTTTTTCTTGTTGTTTCCTCTTGTTATGCCCCTTCTTTTCTTTGTCTTTGTGTTATCCCACCGAGTTATTTTATCCCCATCATCCTCCCCTTCCCTCTTCCTACAACCTTGATCGACTGCATTATTTCCAACTTCTTTTCTAGCTCCTTCTTCCCTTCCCTTTCCCTCAAAAAGTGTTAAGTCCAAGATTTCTATTGGCTGTATTTTTTGCACCTACCCACAATTGATTGCTAGAAACTATATATTAGGTTTACCAATTTGCAAATAAAACTAGATATCATCAACAAATTTTGTTTACAAGCCCAAAAGCATTGCCAAAAATGGAGCTAAGCCAAAAAGTGATAATAAGGAACCCCCTTGAACTTGTTGTATTATTTATACCCAATCAAATCCTGGAATAAAGATGAAGGATCAGGTTGTTGTAACTATGAGTTCCTAAATATCCATCCCATTCCTGGAAGAGCATAAAAGGATTGAAATGACCAATTCTAGAGATTATCGAAATAATTGCACCCAGCAAGAGCCCGACATGGTCCCAAAAGCCTAGCCTTCACCAAGATAGGAAAGCGGCCCAGGATAATAGATCTTGGAACAATTAGGCCCGATCAGAGTCTGGTAGCATCATAAGGACCCAACCAAGGAAATGGTAAATTTCTAAGAGCACTAGAACATTTGTGCCCGATCGAAGCTTGACGGGGTCCCAATGTTCTAATCCGAAGCCTAAAATCTGACAAAGGGAGAATAATGCAAAAGAAACAAGGCCTAGAGGATACTAAAAGATCCATACCTAGCCAAAACCTAGACAGTGCTCAAATACCTAATGCATGTAGGGGCATAGACAAATCACTGGAATAATTATACCTAGAAAGACCTGGCTAGGTTTTGAGGACCCGACATGATAGAAGATATATTCGGTCCAAGAGTAAAGTTACTAGGAGATCGGTACATGGTCGAAAGTCATTTGAGCAATCAAGAGACATTCCATAGGTGCACCCATGATCTGACAATTGCTTCCCAAAATATAATGTCTCTTTTTCCAACGATGTCTATTGGGCATGATTTTGTATTAAGGGATCTCAACAGAAAAATCCATCACATGGACTACAGGGCAATTGAGCAGAAATGGTTAGACAAATTCAAGGGACCATATGCAGCCAACAAGCTAGGCATGACTCAAGAAAATGTAGATCTTGACCACATCAATAAGCCATGTTCTAGTAGTTGGAGCAGCCATACTTCCAAGCAGCCCTACAAGATAGAAGAATATCTGACATAGCAGCAATCCACTTAGAAAGCAATAATGGATTGATATTGTAAGATGAATATAAATACAATGATGTAGGTGTTTACAATTCAAATGTAAAACAAAATATTACATCTTAATACAAAGTGATTGTTGTCTAGTCTCTGGTTCAATTTATTTGCTAAACATGTATGTATTGATGTCTGCTTCTTTCTAATTTAAGTATGTTGAATTTTTATGGTGTTTTATTTTGAATCTCGGATTTGCATTGTACTATTTCACCTATTTGGAATTTGTGGTCTAATAAGATACAATAGATTAAAATTAAATATTCTGTAATTGGTTGTAAAATTGGGTTGGTCTATTAGGTAGTTGGTTATTTAGTTACATAATCCTTGGTTTTACATTTGTCTTAATGTTTCTTAATATACACCATTGTAAGTTCTAGCTTTAGCTTCCTTTATTTCTTTTAGGACCCTTTTCCCCCACATTTAGGCATAGTTATTCAAGACTTCAAGGAATCAATATTTTTTGAAGATTGACCATTATAGTTGTCACAAGCTCCCTGATCATTCAATGTAGATTGGACCTAACTATTATGATCAGTTGCCTTTGAAGAACACAAAATAAGGTGACTCTACCAAAAATCAATCAAGGTTCATGGTTGGTTTCCATACTACATCATTCTTAAATATCTGTCTCCTGGAGGACTCAAGGTTTGATGAGCATCCTCGACCTCACTAGTAGAGAAGTTATTCTCATTGGATGATTTCAAGGACCCTATTTCTACAATGGTCTAGTGTGAGTGTCCCTATTAGAATTACACTGGACCTTTGAATGTTCAAAATCTTCAAGATATTCCCAAAATTATCTTGAAGTTCTTGCCAAGCTTTGATGGGACAGATAATACTACATTGGAAGATTACCAAGACATTGCTTACATGGTAATGATTTATAAAATCATGCATGAAGACATAGTTCTTAGACTCCTTGTTCTCTATCTTAATGGAAAAGACTTGCTATGGTACAAATCCTTGATGGATGGGAGTATTTGTACATGGGCCAATCTAGCAGAAGTACTTATCAATAAGTTTGATGATTCAGGGAACCCCTACTTGATGCTCAATCAATTTTCACTCATCAAACGTGATCCTTAAGAAAATATCATTGACTTCAACATTCATTTCAAGAGAACTTGGAATAGGATCCCTTACAAATTTGTGCCTTCTCCTCCTCAGGCCTACATATACTACATCTATAATTTTCATCATGATATAAGTCTTTTGATTCAACAATCTAGAGAAAAGAGGTTTCTAAAATTTTACAAGGAGGTTGTACGAGCTGTTAATATAGGTGGGAAAATTACCCCTTAGGAATATCCCTTCTTCATGGCAAGCCTATTCACAACCACCCCCTGAAGCATCCACGTCAAGCTTTGCCCAAAAAATGTAGAATGCTTTCCCCATCGATTCCTATGAAAATAAATATCTGGAAGAATGGGATATGAAAAGAACTTGGACACCTACAAAGAAAAATAAATGTTAGATAGAATTTACTTATGAGAAAAATACCAACGCACCAATTTCTCCTCAATTGGAATAGAACATGAATTCTTAGGGACTAGCACCTTTGCGGTTCTCCTTACTGTTAGATTCCCATAAAAATCAATAGAGGTTGATTGGAAGCAAGAGACCATTATTTTCATTTGGCAGTCCTAGGAAAGAGGAGGGAGAGCCAACACTCTTTAATGACATACTCAGGAGACCTCCTCTTTAGTCGATTGAGTTCTAGTATCATTTTATCTTTGATGAAGAACAATCAACATGGATATCCCAACCTATATCATGTGACACGTTCTCTAAATAATACACTTTGAAGAGCCAACTATCACTTTTCAAACCTCATGGAAATTAATGTATGACAATCATAATGGTTGGATAGTAATTTAGATCATGATAGGAATAAATCAAGACATGATGTGGACCTCAAACATGATGAACTCAATTGGGAGGCAACTCTGGCACCCTTACCCAATTGATTCAAACACTAAAGATAATCGAATGGATTCTTGTCCTTTATTTATTAAAATATGAGTCTCAGAGTGCAGTTACAACTAAGTGATCCAATGGTGAATGACAATGAGCAAAAAAAGTCCTTGTTGGATTGCATCAAGAAAAAAGTCCATGACAGGATGGGCAAATGTCATTGGTATTTTGCTCATTCTTGAAATCATGATGGGGCTTCAAAGAGTGTGTACATTGGAATGCAATTTGTGGGGGTGTCCCATGGAGTGGGTGAATTCTCTTTGCTTTCTCTTGAGTTAACCCTACAATTGTCTTTCCTTTTGTATTTTTACTTTTTTGCATCCTTCTCCTTCCTCTATTTTCCCTAGTTGTTCGTTGTCACCAAGATTTTTGGTCAATAGCTTATGTTCTATTCTCTTTTCTATTTTTTGTTGCCTCCTCTTTCCTCTCATATTTTCTTATCCCCATATTTTATTTTTGCTTGTTGTTTCCATCTTGTTATCCTCCTTATTTTCTATCTTTATGTTTTCCCATCGAGTTATTTTCTCCCCATCATCCCCCCCTTCCCTTTTCATGTAGCCTCGATTGACTGTATTCTTGCTAGCTTCTTTTCTACCTCCTTCTTCCCTTCCCTTTCCCTCAAAAAGTGTTAAGTCCAAGATTTTTGTTGGCTGTCTAGATTCCTTATTTCCACAAAGCAAAAATCCCCTGTGAGTCACCAAAAACATGGGTATTTTTTGCACCTACCCATGCCTAACTACTATCAACTATATATTAGGTTTACCTTTTTGCAAATATAACCAAATATTTTCAACAGATTTTGTTTACAAGTCCAAAAGCATTGCCATAAATGAAGTTGAGAAAAAAAGTGATAAGAAGGAAGCCCCTTGAACTTGTATTATTTGTGCCTGATCAAAGCTTAAAATAAATATGAAGGATCAGGTTGATGCAAGCTATGAGTTTCCAAACATCCATCTTGATGTCAAAAGAGCAAAAAATTATTGAAATGGTAATGTTTGGGGATTACCAAAACAATTACACCCGGTAGAAGCTCGATAGGGTCCCAAAAGCCCGAACCTTCTCCAAGATAGGAAAGCGACCCAGTCTAATAGAGCCTAGAACAATTAGGCTCTACTAGATCCTAGAAGCATCATAAGGGCCCAACCAAGAAAATGGTAAAGTTCCAAGAGCATCAAAATATTTGTGCTCATCTTGAGCTTGATGGGGTCCCAATGTTTTGATTCAGGGCCTGGAAACTAAAAAAGGGAGCATAGTGCAAAAGAAATAAAGTTTGAAGGATACCAAAAGAACCATATCCAGTCAAAACCCAAACAATGGTTAAAGACCGATGCACGTAGGGGCATAGAGAAGGCACCAAAATAATTATACCCTGAAAGACTCGACTAGGTTCTAAGGATCCAACATGATAGAAGAGATATCCTATCCAAAAGTAAATTCAATGGGAGATCAATACATGGTTGAAATCCATTTGAGCAATCAAGAGGTATTCCATAGGTGCATGCACGATTCGATAGTCACTTCCCAATAATATAAGGTCTCTTTCTCCCATGATGTCTACTAGACATGATTTCATGTCAGAAGATCTCAACAACAAAAGACATGACATAGACTATAAAGAAATTGAGCAGATATGATCAACATAAATAAAGAGACTAGATGCAACCAATAAGCTAGGCATGACTTAAGGAAATGTAGATCTCGACCATATCAACAAGCCACATTCTAGTAGTTAGAGAAACCATACTTCTGAGTAGCCCTACAAGCTGGTAGAATCTCTGACATAGTAACAATCCACTCAAAAATAAATCATGACTTGATATTGTAAGATACCTATAAATATAAGGATGTAAAATTAAAACTAGTCAGCTCTTAGGCATTTACAATTCATATGTAAAACAAGAATATTGCATCTTAATACAATTTGACTATTGTCTGACCTTTGGTTCGATTTATTTGTAGAACATGTATGTATTAATGCCCGCTTCTTTCTAATTTAAGCATGTTGAATTCTTATGGTGTTTTATTATGAATTCTAGATTTGCATTGTACTCATTCACCTGCCTGGAATTTGTGGTCTGATAAGATATAGTAGATTAAAATTAAATATTTTGTAATTGGTTGCAAAACTAGTTGGACGTTCTGGTATTTAGAGCAATCATACTTCTGATCACCCCTACAAGATGGCAGAATCTCTAACATAGCAACAATCCACTCAAAAAGTAATCATGACTTGATATTGTAATATACCTATAAATACAAGGATGTAAAATGAAAACTGGTAAACTCTTAGGCATTTACAATTCATATGTAAAACAAAATATTACATATTAATATAAAGTGACTGTTGTCTGGCCTCTGGTTCGATTTATTTGCAGAACATGTATGTATTGATGACCATTTATTTCTAATTTAAGCATGTTGAATGCTTATGGTATTTTATTATGAATCCTGGATTTGCGCTATACTCATTCACCTGTCTAAAATTTGTGGTCTGATAAGATATAGTAGATTAAAATTAAATATTTTGTAATTGGTTGTAAAACTAGCTAGATGTTCTGATAGTTAGAGCAACCATACTTCTGAGCATCCTTGCAAGCTGGCAGAATCTCTGATATAGCAAAAATCCACTCAGAAAGAAATCATGACTTGATATTGTAAGATGTCTATAAATACAAGGATGTAAAATAAAAATTGGTCAGCTCTTAGGCATTTACAATTCATATGTAATACAAAATTTTACATCTTAAGACAAGGTGTTTGTTGTTTGACCTTTGGTTCAATTTATTTGCAGAACATGTATGTATTAATGACCGCTTATTTCTAATTTAAGATGTTGAATATTTATGGTGTTTTATTATGAATCCTAGATTTATGTTGTACGCATTCACCTATCTGGAATTTGTGGTTTGATAAGATATAGTAGATTAAAATTAAATATCTTTTAATTGGTTGTAAAATCGGTTGGTCCGTTAGGTAGTTGGTTATTTAGTTGCATAATCCTTGTTTTTAAATTTATCTTGATGTTTATTAATATGCACCATTGTAAGTTCTAGCTTTAGCTTCCTTTATTTCTTTCAACACCCTTTTCCCTTGCATTTAGACATAGTTAGCCAAGACTTCAAGGAACTAGCCTCCTCCGGAGATTGACCGTTGTAGTTATCACAAGCTCCCTAGTCATTCAATTTTGGTCAAGGTCTGTGGGTGCACAAAGCTTTCCATTAGACAGATTCTCCAACCAACAAAATTTTATTATAGGAGAAGGATCTAGCTTATCATGGGTTAGTTGGTAGAGTTTAAGCTCATTTTTTAAGGTAATATTATCAAGGTTTGCTAACACATTATGATGACCATGATATGCTTATCAAGATATAAATATGATGTTTTGATATTTATTTGAAATAAAATATTAGGGTAATAGGAACCTCTCAAATGTGATGACATCCCTGAATTGTATGACCTATATTTAAAACCCTCTATCTTGAAAGAGTTATACCAACTCAACTATCCCTATACATTCAAGTTTGATCTTACATTAATGCTCTTTGATATTAAAAAATATGATTTCTCTTTGGTACAATATATAAAAGAGTGCTTTTACAATATAATATATTGTATTCATACAAACTAAAATTATTAACTATTCATGGCTCTTTGGTACCACATTGGCTACACTTCTACTTTATATTTTTATAAGAACATGTATTCCTTATTGTCTGTCAGTTTATAGGTTAAACTTGTTTAAATTGTAAAATTTAGAAGGACCATAAGGACAAGATTCATACACCTATTACAATATGTCATAAAAACTCATCATAGTGGATGGATGCAAAATCATGGATCTATCTCTGTCCAATCCTTTAATAGTCCTTAAACTTAATTATGGACGTGTATTTTAAAAAACAACCCACAATGACTTGCTAGGAATATAATCTTTGAACAAAAGCCTTTTGTTGGATGATTTCAAACCCATGCATCAACTATATCATCTCATAGCATAAATTAAATATATTAAGTATAACTTTATAAATATTAGGATCAATATCTTATCTTATATATCAATTACTAGACTCTACTCAACTAGTGGCTCCTCTCCCTTACATCCTCTATAACCACTCCTCTAAACAGGTCCAATAAAATATTCTTAAATTTATAGGTGGAAATACTTTAAACCCCAACCATCATTACTATTTTTCCTTCAACTAAAAATTGTAAGACTGTATTTTCTCAATATATAGTTATAGTAAACAAGTATAAAGTCAATATCTTAACTTGTATCTCTAATAAACTAGTGGCTCGTCTCCCTTACATCCTTCATAACCACTCCTATAAACAATTCCAATAAAATATTCTTAAATTTGTAGGTGGAGACACTTTATACCCTTGCCATAATTACCCTTTGTACTTCAAATAAAATTTGTAAGACTACATTTGCTCAATATACAACCACAATAAAAAAGTAAAAAATAGGGCAAATAGAGGGTCTCTTTTCTCATTTGTATCAAGTGCCTCCTTCATAGCCAAATAAGTAATTTACAATAGAATGAGTCTATGGAATATCCTCTCTTGATTACTAAATACATAACTAATTAAATGAATAAATGAATTAGGAGGGATCCCAACAACTAAGGTACATTACCTATCTAATGAGTATTTCAAATACTTTAGCTTCTACTTATTTTTTTGTATTTTCCTACTACTTTACCCATCGCTCTTATGATCAACTTGGGCTTGGACATTAATTAGGGAGAAATTTTGAATTGCTACAAAAGAAAAAACAATGACATTAGAAAATTTAGCTGTAAAATTGTGAATACGATTCAAATTGATGCCTTTGGATTCCTCTTAAAACTTGGATCAAACCCACATTCATAATGATAATAGCCTTTGAATTCATTTTTTATATGTTCCAAATTTGATTAAATCTATGCATTATGTGACTGAGTATAAGGAGATGGAGAGAATATAATAGAAAAGAGAAAACCAAAGGAAGTGAATACCATTGGTGATAAGCGCTTTCCAACATGGTAGGAAATGGATTTCTAGTTGTTTAGAATTCATGCCATGGGTGGCAAATGATGCAAGAGCACCCATGTGGAAACCTGATAAGTGATGGCAACTAGAAATTCCATGTAGAATATTAGATAAGAATAACATGAAAAAGGCAGTTCAACTATTTGGTGTAGCTGGACAATCATTGTTTTCAGGGAAAATTAGGAGTTCAACCAACATGCATAGCTAGAGAGTCATTGTTCTTATGCTTATAAATAAAGAGGAGAAATGAAGAGCATGAAGGGGGGAAGAGAAGGAGAGTGTCATAAGTAAATATAGAAGTGGCTTCCTTGTGTGAGATAGACGTGTCTCTAAGATATTATATACAGTGATGTCATTACATATGCAATGATTAATAAAAATACTTATTTTCCTTAGTTTGTTGGGATCTTGTTGTGCAAATATGGTATGCATTCAATATTATTGTGTTGCAGGTGATTATTGTAGGTGGATGCAGTTAGGAAGTGTTGGTCCAGAATCTACCTAAGGTAAATTGTGTGCCCAAGACTTGGTCAAAATTGAATGATCGATCGAGTTGCAAGGCTCAACTAGGTCAATTTTCAAAGAATGTTTGCTCTTGTAAGGTTATAACTAGCTAAAAATATGGTGGGGAAAAGGGTGTAGAAGGAAATAAATGCAAATGAAGATAGAATTTAAGATGATACAGATTGAGCAACATCAAGAAGTGCATGAAGATCATGAAAAAGAACAAACATTCAAACCTTCAAACAAATCAACCAATTTTATAAGATGAATAATATCTTTTACTCAGTTTTTAATCCAGTAAATTGTTTTTTCCAGGACTAGATAACAAGCATACACAAAAAACTAGGAAGAAAAATTAATGCCATACACATCATCTAGCTAAAACAAAAATATTCATCCACTCATACATACATATTCTACAAAATGGTGAACCAAAGGCCAAAAAAAAGTTTGAGCTATATTGTTGTAGACACCTAAAATGCGTCATGTCAAGGGTGACTACTCATATGAACATGCTACATGACCATATGGAGGATCTTGGATAGAATCCAAGATAGAGCAATGGTTTTAACCACTAAATTTGGGATCCTTGGCCTAATCAATTTGAACCATAGCCCAGACCTACGGTTTACAGGCTGAACCATGACTAAGATCTATGATTTACAGTTTAGACCATAGTTGTAACATGTGGTCTTAACTGAAGTTCAGTTGGCCTTCATCCAAGCCAAATCAGTTGGAATGACCATCTGATCTAGAAGAAGGTGGTTAGATAATGGAAGCTTCCAATACAACTGTCCTAAACACCCCTTCTTGATCTTGGCTTCTCCATGAAGCCACCCCTAGCCCTTGGGTAGTCCTATAAGTACCCCTAAAAATTAGGATAAATTATAAGAGAGAGCATTGGAGATTTGAGCAGCAAAGCCCTATCGAATTGTAAACTCAATCGAGTATACTAAGAGAGAGCTATTGCACTTATCCCCTACCTACTTGCCAAGATTCATTATGAATTGCATTATGAATGCCCTAGGATCCTAGGAGAGCCAAAAAATGCATATTCAGGCAAACGAAGGCCCTTCACAGTGAATCAACCACCAAATCAGTTTGAGGACACCAAATGCGACCATTGAACATCAATTTGGACATGGAGGTCAAGCCCAATGCCCTTGAAATTGAGGGTAAACCTATCATATTACTAACCACAGCTTTCAGCCATGGTTAACAGTTTAGGCCGCTCACCAAAGCTACAGTTTGCAGCAGAGGTATCACCACCTTACCTTTTTCATTCTTGTCTGGTTAATTAGCTTAGTTTAGCTATTTTCATGGTTTAATTGTAGTTTAGTAGACTTCTGGCCGATAGAATTAGGTCAGATTAGTTTCTTTATGTTAAAGCATAAAATAGGACATTAATGGATTCTTTATGCACTTTCATGCTTTATTTTACATAATTGATCCATGCATAGTGTAGTTGTTGTCTTCCTTCATGCAATTCCATGAATCTTGATTCAATTTACATAGTTTAGAAGTGTTTTTTATGCTTTCTTTATTATACATGCTTCATGACATATTTATGCAATTTTCCTAAAAGGGCCTCATCATGAGAGGTTTCCTATATTTTTTACACTTTTATGTTGTTTCTTGACCTTAGGGAATAGTTTCAAAGGAGATACAACCATCAAGTTCCTTCTCCAATGCGAAGAAGAGGGCAACTCCACCCTAGAGTAGTTTGTGACCAATTGAAAAGCACTATTAGTGCACCTACCCTGTTGAGGGCTTTGGCATTGTATTAATCGTATCATCATTTGGGTGACCCTAAGAGGGGCATGATTGTAATCAAGATTCTTTACAATTATTAATACAAGAAACATCTATTTTTTTGAATCTATGCAATCTTGTCATTTTTATGCTTTGAATGAATGAATACGACATGGTATAGTAGATGAGTGCACACTTTTTGGTTGGATCAATTTCTATCTTCAAAATCTCTTCATACATGTAACTTGTAAATGTCTAAGAGTTGACCCTTTCACAAGAGGCCATTGCTCTTATTTATAATTTTTCCTATGGTTCAATATTTCCAATTTACAAAAGTGCTTTATTTTAAAAATTGTTACAAAAAAATTTCAGATGATCAGGTTGGCATGGACACCATGCAGAATCATTGATCTAAGCTAGGACAACATGCTTGATTTATGGTTGCTAATAAAATATTTTTTGCAAGTGGGAAAGTAGTGGAGATGAGCTTAAATCCAGTTCATTCTTTTTTCTTGAAATCATCTATCACTTTTTATTTGTAATAGATGTTGGTATGCTGAAACTCTTCTAAAGATTCAAATCTCTACAAGTGATCGTGGTTGCATCATAGTTACATGACGTGATGTCATGTCCCTTTTCATATCTTTGGACTTCTGAAGCTTTTACGACCATGATGAGAAAACATGTTACGATTTCGCACTCTTTCTTGCTTTGAAGCCCTTTCTAGTCTTTGCAATCATGATATGGAGAAATGTTGTGGTGTCACACCTTTATTTTTCCCTTAGTACTTTTGGAGTTTCTATGGTTGCAACATAGAAATATATCATGATGTTGTGATACTTTTCACTCGTTGAGCTTCCCAGGCCTTAGCGACCACGATGGAAAGACATGTCATGATGTCGTGCCCTATTTTTTCCTTAAGAGTTTTTTAAGACTTCAAGACCGCAACATGGAAACAAGCTATGATATCATGTTTCTTTTTTATCTTAAGCTTTTCCAAGCCTCTATGAACATGATGAAGTGACAAGCCATGATTTCATGATGTCTTTCTTCCTTCAAGTATCTCGAGCCTTGGCAACCATGACATGGAGATATGTCATGACATCACACATTTTTTTGGACTTAGAACTTCCCAAGATTTTCTAGCCACAATATTTAAAAATGTCATGATGTCGTGCCTAATTTCATACTTATGCAAAAATATAATTTTTTTTAGAGTTTATCGCCTTATTTCTCCTAATGTTGCTATTTTGACCTATAAGAAACACTTAAAATCATATACAATTTTATCAATAAATATGATATTATCATGGCAAAGTATGTCATCCAGAAGAGTTATTGTCGTATGAGGTTTTCATCCTAGAGAAGTGTCATTTGTATATTTTGATTGCTTTTTAATTTTGGAGTTGCTACCTAGTGAAGTGGTATATCGTGGGTTTCCCATCCTTAGAGAGAAACTATAATCTAAGAGATTACCCCTTACCCCTTATCATATTACCAAATAAAAATATTTATTATCTGTATGCCATCAAGAAAAAGTACCACTAGAAAAGTGTGTGTCAATAGGGGAAGTGTCATCGAAGAAGTGCACGCCACCAAGGGTACTGCTATCAAACTATTGCCATAATCATTACATATTATCATCATAAATTTTCTTGCTGATTTACCATTGTCTTCATGAACCTATTGACTAAGGATGTTGTCCAAGAGAGTGTCATATAGGCAATTGTGTCATCTAGCTAGTTATACCAGTTGTGTCGTATGAGAGGGTAAAGGAGATTATCATCTAAGTTAGGTTCTTATGATAGTTTTTGTATAAAAATATTGTTATCCAAAATTTGCATTGAAAACAAATTATCCCCACCTTGCCATTGCACAATTTTGGTATCAGAGGCAAAAGATATTTGATTATTCAATAATGGCACAATGGATAAGAAGAAGACCATGAGACCCTTGAGCCATAAATATAGGTAAGGTGCTAAGAGGAATTACTTCTTGATTTGATGCAATAATAATTACCCAAAGTTGGGGTATTAAAATAGAATATATGAGTGATAGTGAAGAGGAGACTTGTCATGTAGAATCTCAAGATGAAGAGCGAGAGGAATATCTATAAGAATGATTGATCAAAGCAATTTAAAATATGGGTTGAAATTTGAAGATACAAAATTCGTCATACAATGGAAACTTGAATCTAGAGGAGCTCATAGACTGGACTACTCAAATGGAGATGTATTTTGATTTTGACTCAATAGAATACCCCAAAAGGGTGAAATTTACCTATAAAAGCTGAAAGGATATACATCCTTATGATGAGACCATATTCAAACTGAAATATGAAGAAAAGAAAAGGAGAGTATTAAGACATGGGAGAAAATGGTCACCAAGATGAAAGCCAAATTCATGTCATTAGACTACCTATTGGGAACTTTTAGAAAATTGTAGAACTTAAGACAAAAGGATATGAGTGTAAATGATTATACGAAGGAATTTTATAGGCTTACCATTCAGGCTAGTCATGTTGAAGATGATGAGGAGAAGGTTTCTAAGTATGTAAATGGGCTGCAATTATTCATAAAAGATGAAGTTTACATGAGAATGATGATGGTTGAAGAGGCATACTAGTGTGCACTCAAAGTAGAGGAATAATTGTTGTGTAGACAATAAAATAATATGAGAGGAAGAGGGAGATCCTCAAGGGAGATAACAATCAAGCAATGGTAGTAGGAAAAATTTGCAAGAAGAAGTTGGTACTTCTCAAAGTGTTTTCAACCAAAGTACCAAGGAAAAAGGGTGAATCGTCAAGAGGACAAGGTGGATTTGGTAGAGGTATAGATCATGGTTTTGTTGGTAAGTGTTATAGATGTTTTAAAAAATGACATAGGGTATTTAAGTGTCCTTGAGTACAAAAAATTAGGGAAGGTGGAAGGGAAGCCCATAGTCAAATTGTACAAGTGAATGAAGAGAATATTGTTTTATAAAAGCACATGAAAGAACCAGAACAAGGAGAATCCCTTATGATAGAAAGGGTATTGTTGAAACCAAAAAAGTAGATGCATGAACCTGAGCAAAGAAGGAGCTTGTTTAGAATAATTTACAATTATGGAGGGAAATATTACAAGGCGATTGTGGAGAATGGGAGTATGGATAATCTAGTGTCTGTAGAGATGGTAGAAAATCTTGGGTTGAAGAGGATACAACACCCTTGGTTGCAAAGGGGATACCATATTTTAGTCAGTGGACAATGTCAAGTGAAATTTCAAATTGGATATTATTTTTTTTGGTAGATAAGATACTATAGCATTAATACCGGGTTTTACAAGTTTACCCAAAACCTTTTACAAAAATTAGCCCAGGGTTGTTGATGAACATATCCTTACTAAGGATCCTATATATGTAAAATCTACATGCTGCCAAAGCCATTACATCCGGTAAGGCACATAGCCTGTATTATGAGGATGAGGTCCTATGTGATTTTATGCCTATGGACGCTTGTAATGTATTGTTGGGAAGACCATGACAATTTGACAAAAGAGTAGAACATGATGATAGGGAGAATATCTACACTATTGATAAAGAATACAAGAGGTACACATTAAGTCCATTTAAGGACAAATGAAAAGAGGTGAATAACAATCCTATAGTGTGTCTAAATACAAATAAATAATTTTTGAAGACCTATACAATCAAGTTGAAGGGAGAAGAATGAACGGAGGAAGGTATGGACACATACAAGAGGATAAGCATAGAGGAGTAGTTGACCCAGGATTTTAGTAGTAGTGACAATGAAGACAATGGTACAATGAATCCTACAAAAAATAAGGGGAAAGAGGTAAAAAGAAAGGGTAAATAGATTGTGGTGGAAGATGAACCTCATCAAGTCATTATTGGCCATGAAAAAGCCCATATTGTCATAGTTGATAGTGATAATGAAACTACAAGGTATGGTGAAGGACATTATGATAGAAATGCCATAGATCCAAGTGATGATGAAGATTTTATGTGCTTTGAAAATCACACAAAAGGTATTGAATCCAATTTGCAGATGAGAAGAAGGGTATTCAATGGAAAGGGATTGGGAAAATATGGGCAAGTATGAAAATATCCATAATACCATAATTAAGGCCAAGGAATGAAGGCCTTGGGTATGCAGGTCCAATAGGAAGAAATGGGACTAAATTTGTGAGATGCAAGAGCACTACGAGGAATGAAGTTTTAAGAATGGATTGTTGCACTCAACGTGGAAGAGTTGGATATGTTGCAACTAGGTGTTGGAACCTACATCCTTGTGAGATTTATCGAGGACATGATCACTCCAAACAAAGGCATTGGTAGCAAGAGGAAGTCACCAATAGAGTGCATGTTGATTGTGGTTGGATGGATGTGACACAATGAGAGAAGGTGAAGAGAATACTAGGTTCATTCTATATAAGGAGTTTTGATCCTTAGAGAAAGGCCAAGATAAGACGATGAAATTGACCTTATGCAGACAACCAAGCTAGAGTGGTAGAAGCTTGTAAGAACACTTCATGAGCTAGTGCTCATGAAATAATTTTTTTACCTAGTGAGTATGATGTAGAAGCATCCATGTGAAAACTGGATAAGTGATGCCAACTAGAAATTCCATGTAAAATATTGGATAAGAATCATTAACATGGAACTAGTAGTTCAACCATTTAGAGTAGCTGGATAGTCATTATTTTTAGGAAAAATTGGAAGTTCAACCATCATGCATATCTGGAGAGTCATTGTTCTCATGCTTATAAATAAAGAGGAGAAATGAAGAGCATGAGAGTAGGAAGATAAGTAGAACATCAAAATCAAAGACAATATAGCTTCCCTATGTGAGATGTGCATGTTTAAAAAATATTGTATGTAGTGGCATCGTTGCATATGCAATGATCAATAAAACTAATTATTTTCCTTAGTGTGTTGGAATCTTGTTGTGCAAATCATGTATGGATTAAAGATAGTTGTGTTGTAGGTTACATTAAATATTATTACAGGTTGACAGAGTTAGGAAGTGCAGATAATCGCTATAAATTTATCGATAAAGACAGCCATCATGGCAAAGGGTGTCATTCAATAGAGTTATTTTTGTATGAGCTTATCATCTTGGAGAAGTGTCATTTGTATATTTTTATTGATTTTTTATTTTGGAGTTGATGCCTAGTGAAGTGGTAGATAGTGGTTTGCCCATCCTTAGAGAGAAATTATCATCTAAGAAATTACCCCTTACCCCTTGTCATCTTGCCAAATATTTATCGTCTACTTGTCATTAAGGTAAAGTGTTGTTAAGAAAGTGCATGTCAATAGGGGAAGTGTTATTGTAGAAGTGCATACTTTTAAGGGTACTATCATTGAAGTATTATTATCATAGTCAAATATTATTGTCATAAATTTTTCTAATGAATTGCCATTGCCATCAACAGGATACTATCATGAATCTGTTGACTAAGGATGTCATCCAAGAGAGTGTCATCTAAGAGGAGAAAGGAGGTTGTTCTTTAAGTCAAGTATTTATGATAGTTGCCATCTAAAAATATTGTTATCAATGTCATGACCCTCCCTTGGCAAACTTATTTATATGATAGACATAAGAACTGATATGTTACCTTATTGATGGATGTTTGAATATTTTATGTTTAGTTTATTTGTATATATCTATTTTATGAAAGAATATCATATTGCTAATGGATTTGCATCTTTGCAGGAATATGTTTTCTCATGGGTGGAATAAATAATTAACCACCAAGAACCATATGCCAAAAGAAAGGGAAATAATGTGATGATTTATTCATCGAAACAACTCAGATCAACATGGATGAATGATATTTTCATGTAGTTGCATATCATGATTTGCATGAGGAAAATATATCAAGTTTTGGGTAAAACTTATTTGCTACTTGATAATATTCCTTTAGATGAGATTGTGTTTGATATAAAGTGATTCATTGCAAAGAAGAGTCAATGCTTGCTTTTATTGTTTCTATTCTAAAAAATATATAGAAAAGAATAGAATTTATAAGAGAGTTATATTTTATTTGACGTTAATGGTTTATCATTTAAAAGGAATATTTTATTAGGCTTGCTTGAATTCAATTCAGAGTAAGAATTCATATTATTATTTTTATTATTGATTCTTGTTTCTTCCATTTTACCTTGGAAAATAAAAGTACATCCTTGAACTAAAGGCTTGTTGTATGGAAATATAATGATCCTATGTTTGATTATTTGAAATACAACTTAGCTTTATGAGGAGTTTGATGCTATGCTTGCAATAAAAAATATATATTTAAGTTTCTTACTAAGACTAAGGTGAGGACTTTTGAATATGCAATAACATTACCTTATGGTTGGACATGCTCCATCATGATTCGGATGGGGAAGACGTACATTATGGAAGTTTGGGATACCACACAAATCATAATCATACCTTAGCTGAATCAGATCATGGGGAAAATAAAAAGTTATGGTACATTTTCTTGGGATAATGGTGTAGTGAATAGCACAAGATAGAGAGAGAAATTAATGGAGGGGAGGAAAAATGAATCTAGTTGATCAGAAGCTAACTGGTTACCTAAAAATCATATTGTAGTCTCATTGTGATTTCTAGGTAAAGTCCAAGAACTTGTTTCATGGGTTTGGCATGAAGTATTGCTCTTTTCTTTAAATTTCGATTTGTCTTGATGTATATCGTTGGTTGAATGTTTTGGTTTGGTTTGTAAACCATTCATCTCATCAAAAAAATAGAAGGGAGTATGACTAGTTCCCACATTATTTAGCTTATCGTGTGTTTAATATGTTGAATGATTTGGATACATGCTCTTTTATTTTATTTTTATTTTTTTGAATTTACATGGTGGAATCGGTAGCCGCCACGAATCCTGGAAGGCTATCCAACTTTTTATGGCCGCCATAGTATTTTGCGTTGTCTACCCCAAAAGCCACCACACAGATCTTCATGCAGTTAGCCCCTATAACCACCATGCCATAATCATTTTAAACCTTTTACGCCGTTGAAAGCACCAGGAAAGGGACAAGCATTCAGTCCGGTGAGGCCCAAGATTTGAACCTTGGACCTCCACCCCCCTTATGGGGTTTGGATGAACCAATTGGTCTACACCTCGGACCTACAACTACATGCTCTTTTATCAGGAATACTTCCTGGAGTAATTTCTCCATAACCCTCTTGATTGTTTATCTTTTGGAATCCATGATTTAATGTACTTCTCTCCTGAAAGTGAATTAAAATGGGTAGAATACTCCAAAGTTTATGGATTTTATGTGTAACCGGATGATAATATTAAAACTTTAGGAATAATATTACTCGGTTTGATTATCGTTATATTTATTGTAAAATCCTTCTTGCTATATTTATTATCGAGGGGATGGCTATAGTTGTTTTATACTGAAGCTTGTCATTGTTGAGTTGAAAACAAATACAATGAGCTTAAATTTCTTTACAATGAATGCTTAAAGTGTTGTTATCCATTTTATATTATTTTCCTTACAAGTGAATACAATAAACAAAGTTTGTTTTCTATTGTATAGAGAATGTAGGCGTAGGTGGTCTTGTGTTACTAGTTTAACTTAAAATGTACTTCCATTTAAACTGCCATTGCGTTCTTCATTGACATTGTAGATAAATCCAGAAGCTTGAGAAAGATCTTGTGAACATCTAAATGGGGTAATAGCAACCTGTACGTTCACTATAACCATAAATAAGTCTTTCTTATTGTTTAGTTTCTTCATTTTGATATTTTACTCTGGTGAAAAAGAGATTGGAACGTTTCCTATGTTTCAGTTAAAGCTTGAAGAGTTAAACTATACAAGGTATAACACATAAGTTCCTTTAAGAATGAAGCAATTTCCATAATAGTTAATATGGCTCCTATTTTGCATGATTAAATAATATTGCATATAAGCATCAGGGATTTCCGTATTTGTCTTACCATCGTAAAACATCCTTGAGTCTTTAATATGTGCTTTTCGTATAGGCGAAGTAAGAGAAGATCCTTACAAAAATTATAATAGAGCATCATGAATACTTTCATTATGAAAATGATTGTTATAATATTGGGTTCTTCCAAAGGTTTTCTTGTGTGATTTATTTTAAATAAACGTAAGTGGATGTCATTTTTTAGATCTTTTGTGAAGGGATTATGGGGTTCTGTAAATATTAAAATATGCTTGTGCTTCTTTTAAAGAGTTTGTGAGGTGTGAAGCCCACTATTTATGAAGGGAAATATGTGTTTTCCTTTGGAATTATAAACCTTTTATTAAGTAGAGATCATGTTTATAATTGTGGTTTATTAAAGAACATAATGGAACATGTTTTGGTTTACTTTGTTTTACTATTTTTAGTAAAAATAAAAGAAATGCATTTAGGAATGCACACTCATGCTAGAAGTCATTTTTGATCTCTTATTGTATCTTCTTCTCGATTGGTCAAAATAACCCAAATATGGTGGGGTCTACGAGGCACATGAGCTAAAAATAGAAGAAAGATTTTTTCTACTATCAAACTTGTAGTCCATTTCTAAAATGGACTTTGTAAGCATTGAATAATCATTTGTATATAGGATACTTAGGATGTATCCTTTGTATTAAACATGGTTATTTAGTTATCTTGTAAATAGAGAGATATTATAAAAACATACATATATCTAGTTGTTTATAGGTAATAAAACTGGATAAATTGATCATTTACATTGGTTATGTATGAATAATGTTGTAATATCAATGGGATATAATATTAGTGATGAGTTGTTAGGACAAATGGATTATGGTGAATAATTATTGCACTTATTCTATTAAATATTTGTATGAGAGTAGATTTTAAATATGCTAAATGGGCTTATGATGGTTTTTTTACTGTGAAACCTAAAGTTGAACAAGATAGATAAGGCTTGTAATTCGGGAGGGATTTCAATACTTATGGTTTCTTTGGATTGGAATAAAATTCTAGGTAAGGATTGAACCTATACTTCCTTATAGAATAAACTTATGTATACATTATCCTAAAATAAAATTTAGTTACATAATTCTTTAGAGGATATACAATGAGCACTTCTCAGTGATGGAACACTTAAAAGGGATTTACATTAGTATAGGTTACTACTTAAAGGAAGTCGAGGAATATCTAACAAATGAATCTCTTGTTTGGAATAATTCATTTCATGAAAAATACTAGTAGAGAGAAAAAGAGTTTTAATGAACTCTTATCCATGAAAACAATTTAGTGTGAGACCTAGTGAAAAAAAGGCTAGTTCATCGTGGAGATCTATGCTTTGGGAATTATGTAATATCAATTGGAGATATATCTTTTTATAGGATCATTATTGATGGAGTGCTATTGGCTAACTATCAAGCTTATCCTCATTTTCTTCAACTCTCTCTTTGCCAATTCATGAGAAAAGGTATTTCCAACGTGACTAGGTTAGCAAACATCCTAATTAATTGCTTTAATCCTCCCATATTAACCATGTGATATGTTCAGTGTATTTTTAAATATTTTATTACATTACTTGGTCTATGGCCTTATTATTTGGTTGTAATAAAATTTATTTACATTCCACCTATGTACACAAAATTATGGCATGTTTTCCCATGTAAACGGTTTTAAGCTTCACTTCTTCATCAAGAAATTTCCCAACCATATACTGCCATATTTTTTCTTTTCTCACTGATTAGTGCTTTAGAACATGTGGCTTGTTTTGGTAAAGAGTTTTCATCAGGTCAACTTTGAACAAAAGTGAGTCTTAAAGCTTATCTTATGCATGGAATCAAGACTTAGTGTAGATAATTTTTCTTTGGCATGTGAGTTGGCCACCTTTCCTATATATTTTGGTCTATGTTATAAATATACATCTTGTATTCATAGAGTTCTTAGACATATGAGCATCATTGCCTTGGGATCCAACATAGAATATTTTTTAGTTGTGTGCACTTTTTTTCCTAGTTGTCCTAGATTCTCTAGTTGTGTTTGTTGGAACATGTGACTTGCCATGCCTAAATATTGATTATAGTTGGCCTCTAGATTTTGTCGATTTTCCAAGTTTGACAAAATCATAATTTTGAAATTAGCCATGGAAAACTTGTTCTACATCAGCTTTGCCTTGCCCCCTAGCCAATATTTTATCTCCATGTGTAGATATTCCAAAATAATTTATTCCTCATACCTCTCCATGTGATAAGGGTTGAGCTTTTCACTATGAATATAGACTCTCTTGTACATAAGGGATAATCATATGAGTATGACCTGGTGCCAAGTATCCCTCAAACTAATCCAAAAATACCTTTGACAAATATATCCTAAATAATGGTAGCAAATAAACTACTATTACATCTTGAATTATTGCTAGGTCCAAAAATTTGTGTAGCAATATTGGAACACTTTTTTACTACACTCGTTGTTGGGGACTATTTTTTTTTTGAAATATAGTATACCAAAATCAACCTCAACATATTTCAAATTCATTACATCATAGACCACATAAGGCATCATTGCAAAAGTAACTCTCGGGTCTAATATGCAATTGTGTAATACCCAACCTTTCACACATAAGGACAAATAAAAGGATTGATTTAGTCTTACCCATGTTGAGGGATGGTCGACTATGTACCATCTTGAAACTTGCAAAGGTTATTTTTCTAGTTGTTAAGCTCTTCAAAGTTGCTTCAACCAAATCCACATGTCTAGGAACTATCAAGGTCTCTTTTATTTTATTTTATTTTATTTCACAATATTATTTTTAGGCTCATCCAATAGTCCAATATCCCTTTGATAAGATTGTTTGAATTATTTTTTATATCATTCAATTACCTCTTCCCTTTGTTTCCTTGTTATAATTGGGTAGTATATCTTTCGATAGGCATGCATCCTCTATTGATATATGTGGGATGTTTTTGGGTTTACTTACTTTACAAATAGTTTTGGCTTCTACCTCTTGTGTCACTCCCTTTGCGGATAAATTTATGCTTCCCACTCTTCCATCTCAATTTGTACCCTAATTTGCTTTATTTTTTGCTTCATAGTTCCTAAGTTTCCAATATTTACGGTATATGATGGCATGGAAGCATGCTTGGATTTTGCATTCACACATGGAAGCGGTGTAATTCACAATATTTAGATGAAATTTTCATTCATATGTTGGATTTTGATTTAGATGAGTAAAATTGGTGATCTTTAGCATTGTTTTGAACACAATAAAGAACATAAAACTTTAAAATCAATCACACAACATGTTTCACTCTAAAATAGTAGTGGGTGGATTTCATCACCAACCATTGCTTGAGATTTGGTGATGTCGACCATCATTTTCATCCACCAATTTCTACCCTAGACACCATAAGATTGCCCCCAAGCAAACTTGGTGTAGGTCAATACCAACAAGAATCTCGTTGCCCCAACTAGCCTTAATTTTTACCTTTGTTTTTATAAAGTAAGATTAGATACATCAAAACACACAAAATTGACACTTTAAAAGGAATTCACATTAATGAAGAAAATATTTAACGTACGAGGTAAGCCACACAAGGTAACAACTTAGCATTGATTGTTTCTTTCATTTTTTTTTTTTTGTACGAATTTCAGCTTTGTGTTCATTTTGATAGTTCTAAATTATTGGTTTATCTACTTTATGGTATTAACAAGAAATCAGAAGAAAGTAATAAATAAAAATAACTTAATTGAAAACACATCCAATCCCCCTGCTACTTTGGTAGCAAAACCATATCCATCCCTACCACAAGTAGTATTCCTTTCGCATAACATTGAGAAACCCACAACCCACATAGATATGGATAATGTAGAGGCTATCTACAAGGCCTCTAACTATGTTCTTGAGCCCCTTAGTCAAGACTGTGTTGAACAACCAGACTTGACTACACCCTGTCCATCTACCATCACCCAAGGATATCATAATTCTACCTATGAATATGGTATGCCTTCTTCTTCTAGCCAAACCCAAAATTCATGTGTTTTTAACACTTACCCTTCATCTAGCCATATCTAAACCTATTCCAATCATTTGTATGAGAAGAATGTGAATGTTGCCTCATAAACCCCAACCTCCCAACTTGCCACATCAAGTGTAACTTGTGTCATGCCCATTTATTCTAATCCATCTCATTCACTTCCTTCATATTTTAATCCAATCATAGCCATGTCAATGTACACCATGTTCGAATAAGAGCTACATGATATATCAGGTTATGCAAACAAATTTCTCTCACAACTTCAAAAGGCTAAGAAGCAAGTTCAAGTAGACCCTATGATCCAAACAGTTCCAACCCAGCCCATCATATCCAATCAAAATCCAACATGGGTACCCCAATATTCGGTGGTTTACATCCCCAATCCTCCACCAATTCATACCCCAACCTAGCCAATTACCATTTCTTCTATCCAACCTCTCAATAAATTTGTCCAACATCCTCCTCATCAATTATCTCCTTATTTCATTCATAAATATTCACCCCATGTTCAAGCCAATCTATTCCACCAAAGTCGGCTAATCACTCCATAACATTTTTCTTCTAGTCCATTTTCCAATCATAAGGTAATCCAAGGCTTTCAAGTTCCTGTGGAAGATCATAGGATACAGGCCATGCAAAAACAAATTGATCAGTTGATGCAGAACAACCCTGATATGTTAAGCCAGAAACTAACCTTAACTGATTCACCAACTAATTCATCCTTCGGTACCATCACCACCATATCCGATAGACTTCACACTACCTAAGTTTGATAAATATAGGGAAACCGAGGACCCTAAGGAGCATGTGAGCTCATTTTTTCACACATGTTTTTGAATTCAAACCAATGATGCCCTCATACTTCAAAATTTTCCTCAAACATTAGGGAAGATTCCATAGAGTGGTTCAATCAGTTGCCAACACACAATATTTACACTTTTAATCAACTGATGGATCTATTATTGGATCATTTTACACTAAAAATTAGAAAGAAGGTATCATTATCAGACATTTATTATCTAAAATAATTGGATGATGAACATATCTCGATGTCAGAAGAGCATAATAGGATTAAAATAGCAATTTTGGGGATTATCAAAACAATTTCGCCTGGTAGGAGCCTGATAGGGTCCCAAAATCCCAACCTTCAACAAGATAGGAAAGCGACCCAGTCTAATAGAGCCTAGAACAATTAGGCCCGACTAGAGCTCAATAGCATCATAAGAGAAATACTAGGAAAATGGTAAAGTTCCAAGAGCATTAGAACATTCGTGCTCAACTAGAGCCTGATGGGGTCCCAATGTTTCGGTTTGGGGCTTGGAAGCTAACAAAGGGAGCATAATGCAAAAGAAATAATAATCAAAGACCTGATGCATGCAAGGGTAGAGAGAAGGCACCTAAAGAATTATACCCTGAAAGACCTGGCTAGGTTTTGAGGACCCATATTGATAGAAGAGATATCCTATCCAAGAGTAAATTCACCAAGATATCAGTACGTGGTTGAAATCCTTTTGAGAAATCAAGAGGCATTCCATAGGTGCATGCATGATTCGATTACCTCTTCCCAACAAGATAAGATATCTTTTTCCTATGACGTCTACTGGGCTCTGTTTTAGGAGATCTCAACAACAAAAGCCATCACATGAACTATAGGGCGTTTGAGCAGAGATGGTCAGTAAAAATCAAGGGACTAGATGTAGCTAGTAAGCTAGGCATGACTCAAGGAAACGTAGATCCCAACCATGTCAACAAGCCACGTTCTGGTAGTTAGAGAAACCATACTTTTGAGCATCCCTACAAGCTAACAAAATTTTTGACATAGCAACAATCCACTCAGAAAGTAATCATGACTTGATATTCTAAGATGCCTATAAATATAAGGATATAAAATGAAAATTTATCAGCTCTTAGGTGTTTACAATTCATATGTAAAACAGAATATTACATTTTAATACAAAGTGACTATTATCTGGCATTTGGTTCGATTTATTTGTAGAACATGTATGTATTTATGATCGCTTCTTTCTAATTTAAGCATGTTGAATGTTTATGGTGTTTTATTATGAATCCTAGATTTGCATTGTACTCATTAACCTATATGTAATTTGTAGTCTGATAAGATATAGTAGATTAAAATTAAATATTTTGTAATTGGTCGTAAAACTAGCTGGATGTTTTGGTAGTTAGAGCAACCATGCTTCTGAGTAGCCCTACAAGCTGGAAAAATATCTAACATAGCAACAATCCACTCAAAAAGTAATTATGACTTGATATTCTAAGATGCCTATAAATATAAGGATATAAAATGAAAATTGGTTAGCTCTTAGGCGTTTAAAATTCATATGTAAAACATAATATTACATCTTAATACAAAGTGACTATTATGTGGCCTTTGGTTCAATTTATTTGCAGAACATGTATGTATTTATGATCGCATCTTTCTAATTTAAGCATTTTGAATGTTTATGGTGTTTTATTATAAATCTTGGATTTGCATTGTACTCATTCACCTATCTAGAATTTGTAGTCTGATAATATATAGTAGATTAAAATTAAATATTTTGTAATTGGTTGCAAAATTGGCTGGAGGTTTTGGTAGTTAAAGCAACCATACTTTTGAGAAGCCATACAAGCTAGTAGAATATCTAACATGGCAACAATCCACTTAGAAAGCAATCATGACTTGATATTGGAAGATTCCTATAAATACAAGGATGTAAAATGAAAACTGGTCAACTCTTAGGCGTTTACAATTCATAAGTAAAACGAAATATTACATCTTAATACAAAGTGACTGTTGTTTGGCCTCTGATTCGATTTATTTGCAGAACATGTATGTATTGATGACCACTTATTTCTAATTTAATCGTGTTGAATGCTTATGGTGTTTTATTATGAATCTTGGATTTGTGTTGTACACATTCACCTATCTAGAATTTGTGGTCTGATAAGATGTAGTAGATTAATATTAAATATTTTGTAATTGGTTGCAAAATGGGCTGGTTTGTTCGGTAGTTGGTTGTTTAGTTACATAATTCTTGGTTTTATATTTTTCTTGATGTTGCTTAATATGCACCACTTTAAGTTTTGGCTTTAGATTCATTTATTTCTTTTAGCACCCTTTTCCCCCATATTTAGACATAGTTAGCCAAGACGTCAAGGAACCGACATCCTTCGAAGATTGAATGTTGTAGTTGTTACAAGATACCCAGTCATTCAATGTTGGTCAAGATTTGTGGGTGCACAAAGATTTCCATTAGAAAGATTCTCCAACCAACAAAGTTTATTCTTGGAGAAGGATCTAGCTTATCATGGGTTAGTTGGTAGGGTTTAAGATCATTTTTTAAAGTAATAATATCAAGGCTTGCTAACACATTATGATGACCATGATATTATTATCAAGATACAAATATGATGTTTTGATATTTATTTGAAATAAAATATAAGGGTAATAGGCACCTCTCAAATGTGATGACATCCCTGAGTTGCATGACCTATAATTAAAACCCTCTATCTTGAAAGAATTATTCCAACTCAACTATCCTTATAAATTCAACTTTGATCTTATATTAATGCTCTTTGATATTAAAAAATATGATTTCTCTTTGGTATAATATATAAGAGTGCTTTTACAACATAATATATTGTATTCATACAAAATAAAATTATTAACTATTCATGGCTCTTTGGTACCACGTTGGCTAGACTTCTACTTTATCTTTTTATAAGAACATGCATCCTTATTGTCTACCTGTTTATAGGTTAAACTTGTCTAAATTGTAAAATTTAGGACCATAAGTACAAGATTCGTACACCTTTTGCAATATGTCATAAAAACTCACCACAGTGGATGGATGCAAATTCATGAATCTATCTCTGTCCAATCCTTTAATATTCATTAAACTCAATTATGGATGCGTATTTTCAAAACCAACCCACCATGACATGCTAGTTATATAATATTTTAACAAAATCCTTTTGTTGGATGATTTCAAACCCATGCATCAACTGTATCATCTCATAGCACAAATTAAATATATTAAGTATAACTTTATAAATGTTAGGATCAATATCTTATATTATATATCAATTACTAGACTCTTCTCAACTAGTGGCTCCTTTCCCTTACATCCTCTATAACCACTCCTCTAAATAGGTCCAATAAAATATTCTTAAATTTGTAGGTGGATATACTTTTAATCTCAGTAATCATTACCATTTATCCTTAAAAAAAAAATTGTAAGACTACATTTGCTCAATATATAGTTATAGTAAACAAGTATAAAGTCAATATCTTAACTTGTATCTCTAATAAACTAGTGTCTCCTCTCACTTACATCCTCCATAACCACTCCTCTAAACAAAAACAATCAAATATTCTTAAATTTGTAGGTGGAGACACTTTAAACCCTAGCCATAATTACCTTTTGTCCTGTTGGAAATCTAGCCTGCCATTCATTAAAATGAAAATTCGGGCCGTTAGATGACATTTTCAGCCTTGGAAAGCTTCTCCTCTTAAAGGAGACAAAATGAAATTGTAGAGCTTTGAAATATGTGCAATCTAAAAAAAAGGCTCAAATGGACACTCGAGTCAAAAGTTATGGCTGAAATACTAAGACATGTAATAAACACCGTCGATGTAGATCCGACAGATGTGATTTGCTAGGGTTAGGGTTTGCTTTGTTTTTTCTTACTTAAGGTAGTTTTAGGGTTTTATTTTATGAAGAAGAATTTTGCATTGTAGCATGTGTGTGAGATATTCCAGATCTTGTGAGGAGATTGTAACAGAGTACTAAAACTCTGCCAAAATTATTCCAGATAATAAGAAGATAATAGTTGCTCCAATTTTGTTTTATTGTATTATTGTAAATTCTTCATTTGGTATCAGAGTGAGGTGATCAAGAAATTGGGTTCGAGTAACTGTAGAATTTCTGCTACAATTTTTACAGAAGGTTCTCAGAGATCTCATTTTGTGTTGAAGGGAGTTATTATGGCCAACAACACCAGTTCAATTATGATCCCATAATTTGATGGTTTCAACTATGAATATTGGAGCATCTGGATGAGGATGATTCTTAAGGTAAAATGAGCTTGGGCCATCATTGAAGCTAGGTTTACCGAACCAAAAGACTGGAGTGCATTGACTGCAGATCAAAAGAAGGATATGCAGGAGAAATAGAAAGAAAATAATTTGGCTTTGGCTTTCATCCATTTAGTTCTAGACAAGAGTCTCTTTCCTTGAATTTTCACCTGTGTTTTGACTCAAGAAGCTTGGAATGCGTTGAAGGAGAATTACCAGGGGAGTGCCCAAGTTAAGGAGTTGAAGTTGCAAAATTTATGGAGAGATTTTGAAAATCTCAAATAGGAGGAGAATGAAACTGCAGGAGATTACTGTGTTCGGGTAAAAATAGTAGTAAATAAAATGGCCACACTTGGAGAGATCATAGAGCAAAATGTAGTAATTAAAAATGTTTTAAGAACCTTGACAGATAAGTTTGACAGTGCAGCCCTTATCATAGAAGAAACGAAAGACCTATTAAAAATGGATATAGATTCATTAATTGGATCTCTCACATCTCATGAAGAGAGAATTTCTAAGAGGAAGAAGGATAAAGAAGGATGTTCTATAGAGGAACAAGATTTTTTGGTAAAAGAGAATGATGGAGGAAGAGGTCACGGTAGGGGTTCTAGAGGAAGAGGGAGAAATGGAAGAGAAGTTAGAAAAGGCTCCTACGGTGGTAGAGGTTGAGGAATATCTCAAGATTCAGATAATGACCAGGCTCATGTTGCAATAGGAGGATCCAATGCAATAGAAAGAGATAGACGGTGAGATATGAGAAATATACAGTGTTACAATTGTAACAAATATGGCCATTATGAGAGAGATTGTAGGCTAAAAAAATTAGCACATTATGGAGAAGCCGATTCCTATGATGATGATACTTTGTTCTGTATGATTGAAGAAAAAGTGGAGCAAGCATTTTTACTCTCTATACAGAATAGCACAAAGGAGACATAGATCTTGGAAAATGGGTGCACAAACCATATGACCAACAAGAGAGATGTATTTTCATACCTTGATTCTTCTTATCAATCCAGTATCAGGCTTGGGGATGAGAAGAGCTTGGAGGTGGTTGTGAAAGGAGAAATATAGGTTCCTACCAGGAGAGGAAAAATAATGAAGGTAAAAGATATTTAAAATGCACCCCGTTTGAAGCATTCATTAATGAGCATTGGTCAAATATTGGAAAAGGATTATAAGTTAGTGTTTGAAGATAGAATGTGCAAAATTTATGATCAGAAAATTGATTACCACTATAAATATGACCAAGAACAAACTCTTCCCATTACAATTTTTAGATCAAGGGGTAGCTCTAGCATTTTTTGGTGTAGGAGGTAAGGAGAGGCTATGGAATTTATAGTTTGGGAATTAAAATAATAAGAGTTTGAATATGTTTTCACCACTTGCCTATGAGTTGACAAAATTTGAAGACTCCAAGGAGGTTTGTGAAGGTTGTGCACTTGGAAAACATGCAAGGGGGAATTTTCTGCATGGTGAAGCATGGAGGGCCCAACATCCATTGCAGTTGGTTCATAGTGACATTTGTGGACCAATGCAGACACAAAGTATGGGTAAAGCTTCTTAGTTTCTAACTTTTATTGATGATTTCTCCATATATTAGTAGGTAAATTTTATTAAGCATAACGATGAGGCATTCAATTGCTTCAAGAATTTTAAGGCTCTAGTTAAAAATGAGAGTGGTTATTATATCAAATGTTTGAGGGCAGATAGAGGAGGTGAATTCTGTTCTCATGAATTTGACGATTTCTGTAGTGATTTTGGTATTAAAATGCAGAAAATAAGTCCTTACACACCTCAACAGAATGGGGTGGTTGAAAGAAAGAATAAGACTTTGGTGGAGATGGCATGGTGCATGATGCAAGAAAAAGGTATGAGTAAGTTTTATTGGGCTGAAGCAATTAGGACTGTTAATTACATTTTAAATAGAAGTCCTACTAAGAGTCTTGATAATATTACCCCTTATGAATGTTGGTACAACAAGAAGCCAAATGTAAATCATTTTAGAGTTTTTGGATGTGTGGATTTTGTGCATGTTAATGTTGAGAATAGGAAGAAGTTGGATGCAAAGAGTGAAAAATATATTTTTATTGGGTACAGTGAGCAATCTAAGGCTTACAGGTTCTTTAATCCTATTTCACATAAAATAATTGTATCTAGAGATGTAATTTTTGATGAAGGGGGAAGTTGGGGATCACAAAAATTATTTGTTGAGAATGTTTTTGGTGAAGAGAAGGTGGAACCAAACCATATTTTAGTTCAGCCCAGCCATGAAAAAGTTTCCAGTTCATCTTTTGCAAGTGCACCTTCAAGTCCAAGAGAAGGTTCTTCTAGTAGTTCTCCACCTCCATCACCATCGGCCAAAGGAAAAGGTAAAATATTGTTGAAGGATCACCCAGAATCTCAAATTCTTGATAATAATTTCCATAAGAGGGTGACAAGGAGTCAGCATATAGAGATGAATGAAGTAATAGAGAGGTTAGAGAACCTGTATATTTATGGAGATGATGACAGTGGAGATCCCAAAGGTGATGTTGTAAACTATGCACTTGTTTCACAAGTTTCTAAAGTTTCTAAAGTTGTTGATGATTTTGAGCCTTCATGTTTTGAGTATGCTATTCCTAACAAATTGTGGATGAAGGCTATGCAAGAAGAAATGCATTCTATTGAAAATCATGATACTTGGGAGTTGTGTGATTTGCCCAAGGATAGGAAATGTGTAGGATGCAAGTGGGTCTACAAGATCAAGAAGAACAATGATGGATACATTGAGAGGTACAAGGCACGGTTGGTAGAAAAGGGTTTCACTAAGAAATATGGTTTGGACTATGAGGAAACATTTTCTCCAGTGGCAAGGCAAGAAACAATAAGGATGTTGCTATCATTGGCAGCTCATAAAAGTTGGAGGGTGCATCATATGAATGTCAAAAGTGCATTTATCAATGGATATTTAGATGAAGAAGTATATGTGGAAAAACCACAAGGTTTTGTTGTCCAAGGAAAAGAAGATCAAGTCTACAGGTTGAAGAAGGCTCTATATGGGCTGAAGCAAGTTCCAAGAGCTTGGTATGCTAGAATCCATGACTACTTCTTGTAGTGTAATTTTGAAAGGAGTAAGAGTGAGCCCACTTTGTACTACAAAAGGGAAGGTAATGATATTCTTATTGTATACCTTTATGTTGATGATATGTTATTTATGGGGAGTAGTTCTTCTTTGAATGATTCTTTTAAACATGATATGAAGAAGGAGTTTGAGATGTCTGATTTGGGTTTAATGAGTTACTTTCTTGGGATGGGAGTACATCAAATTAGCAATGAGATTTTTTTTTGTCAATCCAAATATGTAAGGGATATGCTAAAAATATTTGGTTTGAGTGAATGTAAACTTATAGCAACACCCATTGCACATGGGGAGATCTTGATTTTGGAGTATGGAGCTGAAAGGGCAAACAAAATAGAGTACAGGAGTGTTATTGGTAGCCTTATGTTCCTTTGTAACACTAGGCCGAATATATGCTTTGTTGTTTTACAGTGTTCCAGGTATATGGCTAATCCATCACAGTTATATTTGAAGGCAGTGAAGAGTATTTTGAGGTATGTTCATGGAATAATTGATTATGGGATCCACTACTCATAGCTAAATAATTTGAAGTTAGTGGGATTCAGTGACAGTGATTGGGGCAGTAATATTGATGACAGGAAATCCACGAGTGGGCACTAATTTTCTCTTGGTTCAGGTTTTGTGACATGGAGTTCCAAGAAATAAACTACAATGGTGTTGTCTTCCATTGAAGTAGAGTATATTAAACTTACATCGGTAAGTGCACAAGCATTGTGGCTTCGAAAGGTGCTAGGAGATATTAGGGAGAAGCAAGGGACTCCAACTACTTTATTATGTGATAAATAGAGTGCCATTAAGTTGGAACATAATCCTATCCACTATACCAGGTCCAAGCATTTCAATATCAAGTACCACTTCATTTGGGACATGGTGGATAAGGAACAAGTTAAATTGAGGTATTGAGGTATTGTCCTTCAAATAAAATTTGTAAGACTGCATTTGGTCAATATACAACCATAATAAAAAAGTAAAAAATAGGGCAAAGAGAGGGTCTCTTTTCTCATTTGTATCAAGTGCCTCCTTCATAGCAAAATAAGTAATTTACAATAGAATGAGGCTATGGACTATCCTCTCTTGATTACTAAATACATAACTAATTAAATGAATAAATGAATTAGGAGGGACCCCAACAACTAAGGTACATCACCTGTCTCAATGACTGCTTCAACTACTTTAGCTTCTACTTCTTTTTCTATATTTTCCTACTACTTACCCCATAATACTTATTATCAACTTGGGCTTGGACATTAATTAGGGGGAATGTTTGAATTGCTGCAAAATAAATAACAAAGACATTAGAAAATTTAGCTGTAAAATTATGAACACAATTCAAATTGATGCCAATAAATTCCTCTTAAAACTTGGATCAAACCCACATTCACAATGATATTAGCCTTTGAATTCATTTTTAATATGTTACAAATTTTATTAAATCTATGCATTATGTGACTGATTATAAGGATATGAAGGCGAGAGATAATAGAAAAGAGAAAACCAAAGGAAATGGATACCATTGGTGATAAGCACTTTCCAACATGGTAGGAAATGGAATTCTAGTTATTTGGCATTCCTGCCATGGGTGCCAACTAATGCAAGAGCATCTATATGAAAACCAGATAAGTGATGCCAACTAGAAATTCCATGCAAAATATTGGATAAAAATGATTAACATGAAACTGGCAATTCAACTATTTGGAGTAGCTAGATAATCATTGTTTTTAGGGAAAATTAGGAGTTCAACCAACATGCATAGCTAGAGAGTCATTGTTCTTATGCTTATAAATAAAGAGGAGAAATGAAGAGCATGAGGGGGGGAATAGAAGGAGACCATTAAAAGCAAATATAGAAGTGGCTTCCTTGTGTGAGATCTACATGTCTCGTAGACATTATATATAATGACATCATCACATATGCAATGATTAATAAAAATACTTCTTTTCCTTAGTGTGTTGGGATCTTGTTGTGAAAATATAGTATGCATTCAAGATTTGTGTGTTACAGGTTTTGCTAATGATTATTGCAGGTGGATGCAGTTAGGAAGTGTTGGTCCAGAATATGCCTAAGGTAAATTGTGTGCCCAAGACTTTGTCAAAATTGAATGATCGATTGAGCTGCAAGGCTCAACTAGGTCAATATCCAAAGAATTTTGGCTCTTGTAAGGTTCTAACTAGCTAAAAATATGGTGGGGAAAAGGGTGCAGAAAGAAATAAATGTAATTGAATCTAGAACTTAAGATGATACAGATTAAGCAACATCAAAAAGTGTATGAATACCATGAAAAAGAACAAACATTCAAACCTCCTAAGAATAATATCTTTTAATCAGTTTTTAATCTAGCAAATTGTTTTTTCCAAGACTAGATAACAAGTATACACAAAAATCTAGGAAGCAAAATTAATGCCATACACATCTAGCTAAAACAAAAACATTCATCCACTCATACATACATATTCTGCAAAATGGTGAACCAAAGGCCAAATAGAAGTTTGAGTTGTATTTATATCTTCAAAAATCTTCATACATGCAACTTTTAAATGCCTAAGAGTCAACCCTTTCACAAGAGACCATTACTATTATTTATAATTTTTCCTATGGTTCAATATTTTCAATTTACAATATATTTTTTTTAAATTGTTACAACAAAATGTGAGATGACCAGGTTGGCAAGGACACCATGCATAATCGTTGATCTAAGCTAGGACAACATGCTTGATTTATGGTTGCTAATCAACTATTTTTTGCAAGTGGAAAAGTATTGGAGATGAGATTAAATTTGGTCCATTATATGTTCTTGAAATCATCTATCATCATTTATCTGTAATAGATGTTGGTAGGTTGAAACTCTTCTGAATATTCAACTCTCTACAAGTGATCATGGTTGCATTATAGTGACATGACATGATGCCACATCCCTTTTCATGTCTTTGGGCTTCCCAAGATTTTGCGAACATGATGTGAAAACATGTTGTGATGTTGCACTCTTTCTTGCTTTGAAGTCCTTTCTAGTATTTGCAATCATGATATAGAGAAATGTCATGGCATCACACCTTTATTTCACCCTTAGTACTTTTGGAGTTTCTATGGTTGCAACATGGAAATATATCATTATGTCGTGATACTTTTCACCCATTGAGCTTCCCAGGCCTTAGCAATTGTGATGGGGAGACATGTCATGATGTCGTGCCCTATTTTTTTTAAGATATTTTTAAGACTTCATGACCGCAACATGGAAACAAGCCATAAAATCACATTTCTTTTTTATATTAAGCTTTTCCAAGACTCTATGACCATGATGAAGTGACAATCCACAATTTCACAATGTCTTTCTTCCTTCAAGTATCTTGAGCCTTGACAACCATGACATGGAGATATGACATGGCATCGCACCTTGTTTTGGACTTAGAAATTCCTAGGATTTTCTAACCATGACATTGAAATATGTCATGATGTCGTACCTAATTTCATCCTTATGCAAAAATTTAAAAAAATTCAGAGTTTATCACCTTATTTCTCCTAATTTAGTCATTTTGACCTACAAGAAGCACTTACAATCATCTACAAATTTTTTAATGAATATGATATTGTCATGGCAAAGTATGTCATCTAGAAGAGTTATTTCTGTATGGGGTTGTCATCTTGAAGAAGTGTTATTTGTATATTTTGATTTCTTTTTAATTTTAGAGTTTCTACCTAGTGAATTGGTAGATCATGGGTTTTCCATCATTAGAGAGAAACTATAATCTAAGATATTACCCTTTACCCCTTATCATCTTGCCAACTAAAAGTATTTATTGTTTGTATCCCATCACAAAAAATTGCCACGAGGGAAGTGTGTGTCAATAGGGGATGTGTCATCGAAGAAGTGTACACCACCAAGGGTACTGCTATCAAACTATTGCCATAATCATTGCATATTATCATCATAAAATTTCTTTTTGATTTACGATCATCATGAACCTATTGACTAAGTATGTTATCCAAGAGAGTGTCATATAGGTAATTGTGTTGTCTAGCTAGTTATGCCAGTTATTTTGTATGAGAGGGAAAAGGATATTGTCATCTAAGTTAAATTCTTATGATATTTTTTTTATGAAAATATTATTATCCACCATTTGTATTGAAAATAAATTACCCCCATCTTGCCATTGCATCATTTTGGTATCAGATACAGAAGATCTTTGAGTATTGAACAATGGCACAATGGAGAAGAAGAAGACCATGAGGCCCTTGAGCCATAAATATAGTTGAGGTGCTAATATGAATTACTTCTTGATTTGATGCAATCAAAATTACCCAAATTTGGGGTATTAAAATAGAATATGTGAGTGATAGTGAAGAGGAGACTTGTCATCTAGAAGCTCAAGATGAAGAGCGAGAGGAAGATCTAGAAGAACGATTGATCTAAGAAATTTAAAATATGGGTTGAAAGTCGAAGATACAAACTTTGTCATACAAAAAAAGCTTGAATCTAGAGGAGCTCATAGATTGGACTACTAAAATGGAGATGTATTTTTATTTTGACTCAATAGAATACCCCAAAAGGATGAAATTTGCCTATATAAGCTGAAAGGATATTCATCCTTATGATGAGACCATATTCAAACTGAAATATGAAAAAAGGAAAGGAGAGTAATAAGACATGGGAGAAAATGGTCACCAAGCTGAAAGTCAAATTCATGTCGTTAGACTACCAATTGGGTATTTTTAGAAAATTGTAGAACTTAAGGTAAAAGGATATGAGTGTGAAGGATTACAAGGAGGAATTTTAAAAGCTTACCTTTCAGGTTAGTCATGTATAAGATGATGAGGAGAAGGTTTCAAAGTATGTAAATGGGCTGTAATTGTTCATAAAATATGAAGTTTGCATGATGAGAATGAGGATGATTGAAGAGGCATACTAGTATGCACTCAAGGTAGAGGAATAATTGTTGTGTAGACAACAAAATAATATGAGAGGAAGAGGAAGATCCTCAAGGGAGATAACAATCAAGAAATTGTAGTGGGAAACATTTGCAAGAAGGAGAAGTTGGTACTTCTTAAAGTCATTTCAACAAAAGTACCAAGGAAAAGGGTGAATCATCAAGAGGACAAGGTGGATTTGGTAGAGGTAGAGGTTGTGGTTTTGTTGGAAATTTTTATAGATGTTATAAAAAAGGACATAGGGTATTTTAGTGTCCTTTATTACAACAAATTAGTGAAGGTGGAAAGGAAGCCCATCGTCAAATTATACAAGTGAATGAAGAGAATATTTCTTTACAAAAGCACATGGATAAACTAGAACAAGGAGAATCCTTTATGATAGAAAGGGTGTTGTTTAAACCAACAAAGTAGATGCATGAACCTGAGAAAAGGAGCTTGTTCAAAATGATTTACAATTATGGAAGGAAATATTACAAATTTATTATGAACAATGGGAGTATGGATAATCTAGTGTCTATAGAGATGGTAGAAAAGCTTGGGTTGAAGAGGATAGAGCACCCCAATATTTACAAGGTCTTTTGGTTGCAAAGGGGACACCATATTTTAGTTAGTGGATAATTTCAAGTGAAATTTTAAATTGGATCTTATGAGGATGAGGTCCTATGTGATATTATACCTATGGATGCTTGTCATGTCTTGTTGGGAAGACCATGATAATTTTACAGAAGAGTAGTACATGATGGTAGGGATAATATCTAAACTATTTAAAAAGAAGACAATAGGTACACATTAAGTCCATTTAAGGAAAAATGAATAGAGGTGGATAATAGTCCTATAGTGTGCCTAAATACAAACAAATTTTTTTTGAAGACCTATAAGACCAAGTTAAAGGGAGAAGAACCAACAGAGGAAGGGATGGACACATGCAAGATGATAAGCATAGAGGAGTAGTTGACCTAGGATATCAGTAGTAGTGACAATGAAGACAATGGTGCAATGACTCCTACAAAAAATAAGGGGAAAGAGGTAAAAAGAAAGGGTAAAGAGATAGTGGTGGAAGATGAACCTCATCAAGTCATTAGTGGCCATGACAAAGGCCATATTTCCATAGTTGATAGTGATAATGAAACTGCAAGGTATGGTGAAGGATATTATGATAGAAATGGTATAGATCAAAGTGGTGATGAAGAGTTTGTGTGCTTTGAAAATAACACAAAAGGTATTGAATCCAAGTTACATATGAGAAGAAGGGGGTTCAATGGTAAGGGATTGGAAAAATATGGTCAAGTATGAAAATATCCATAATACCATAATTAAGGCCAAGGAATGAAGGTCTTGGGTATGCAGGTCCAATAGGAAGCAATGGGATTAAATTTGTGAGAGGCAAGAGCACTACGAGGAATGAAGGTTTAAGAATGGATTGTTGTACTCAATGTGGAAGATTTGGACATGTTGCAACTAGGTGTTGGAACCTACATCCTTGTGAGAGTTGTAGAGGATATGATCACTCCAAATAGAGGTATTGGTAGCAAGATAAAGTCACCAACAGAGTGCATGTTGATTGTGGTTGGATGGATGTGATACAATGAGAGAAGGTGAAGAGAATACTAGTTTCATTATATACAAGGAGGTTTGATCCTCATAGAAAGACTAAGATAAGACAATGAAATTGACCTTATGTAGACAACCAAGCTAGAGTGGTAGAATCTTGGAAGAGCATTTCATCAGCTAGTGCTCATGAAATATTATTGTTACCCAGTGAGTATGATGTAGGAGCATCCATATGACAATTGGATAAGTGATGCCAACTATAAATTCCATGTAAAATATTGGATAAGAATCATTAATGTGGAACTAGTATTTCAACCGTTTAGAGTAGTTGGATAGTCATTGCTTTTAGGGAAAACTAGAAGTTCAACCATCATGCATAACTGGAGAGTCATTGTTCTCATGCTTATAAATAAAGAGGATAAATGAAGAGCATGAGAGTGGGAAGATAAGGAGAGCATCAAAATCAAATATAAAATAGGCTTCCATCTGTGAGATGTGAATGTTTCAAAAATATTGTATGTAGTGGCATTGTTGCATATGCAATGATCAATAAAGCTAATTATTTTCCTTAGTGTGTTGGAATCTTGTTGTGCAAATATTGTATGGATTAAATATAGTTGTATTGTAGGTTACATTAAATATTATTACAGGTTAACAGAGTTAGGAAGTGAGGATAATCATTATAAATTTATTGATAAAGACAAAGCCATAATGGCAAAGGGTGTCGTTCAAAATAGTTATTGGTGTATGAGTTTGTCATCTTGGAGAAGTGTCATTTGTATATTTTGATTGATTTTTTATTTTGGAGTTGATGCCTAGTGAAGTGGTAGATAGTGGCTTGCCCATCCTTAGAGAGAAACTATCATCTAAGAAATTACTCCTTACCCCTTGTCGTCTTGCCTAATATTTATCATCTACATGTCGTTAAGAGAAAGTGTTGTTAAGAAAGTGCATGTCAACAGGGGAAGTGTTATTGTAGAAGTGCATGTTGTTAAGGGTACTATCATTGAAGTATTATTGTCATAGTCAAATATTATTGTCATAAAGTTTTCTATTAACTCGTCATTGTCATTGCCATCAACAGGATGATATCATGAACCTGTTGATTAAATATGACATCCAAGAGAGTGTCATCTAAGATGGGAAAGGAGGTTTTTCTCTAAGTGGTCTTTATTATAGTTGCCATCTAACAATATTGTTATCCATGTCATGACCCTCCCTTCGTAAACTTATTTATATGATAGACATAAGAACTAATATGTTACCTTATTGATGGATGTTTGAATATTTCATGTTTAGTTTCTTTGTATATATCTATTTTATGAAAGAATATCATGTTGCTAATGGATTTGCACGTTTGTAGGAATAGGTTTTCTCATGGGTGGAAGAAAGAATTAACCACCAAGAACCGAATGCCATAAGAAAGGGAAATGATGTGACGATTTATTCATCGAAATGACTCACATAAACATGGATGAATGATATTTTCATGTAGTTGCATATCATTATTTGCTTGAGAAAAATATATCAAGTTTGGATAAAACTTGTTTTTTTCTTGATAATCTTCCTTTAGATGAGATTGTGTTTGATATAAAGTGATTCATTGCAAAGAAGAGTCAATACTTGCTTTTATTTTTTATGTTCTAAAAAATATATAGAAAAGAATAGAATTTATAAGAGAGTTATATTTTATTTGACATTATTGGTTTAGCATTTAAAAGGAAGGTTTTATTAGGCTTGCTTGAATTCAATTTAGAGTAAGAATTCATATTATTATTTTTATTAATGATTCTTGTTTCTTTCATTTACCTTGGAAAATAAAAGTACATCCTTGAAGGAAAGGCTTATTGTATGGAAATATAATGATCCCATGTTTGATTATTTGAAATACAACTTAGCTTTATGAGGATTTTGATGCTATGCTTGCAATAAAAAATTTTTAAGAATACAAGATTATACTGAGAGGGGGGGAAACAGTATAAGTCCAAGTTTTACTTTTCTTTTCAAATCAATATTATGCAGTGTATAGATAGCAGTAATCAAAGCAATGCACAAAACACCATACACAATATAGACACGGATTTAATGTGGGCTACCTCCACAGAGAAAATATTTCTCCTAAATATTTCTGAAATAATATTTTTGGAATCCTTCCCAATTACAATGTTTATGGACCTATGTCCAAAGGAGATGTTGATCCCCTAAATCTAGTATGTGGATATCTATCCACAGGAGAACTTCTTCTCCTCTTCTCTGGTTGGTGAACCTCTAGAATATACTGCCTCCATTGCACTGACTGTGGATCTCTCTCCACTTGAAGACTCTTGTTCTCACTCAGAAGACTTGTCCTCAATGTCTTGGTTTATGGATATCTATCCACTGGAGACTCTGTCCTCTCTGCTCTATCACCTCCAAAGCTCTGTCTCGATATTTTACTAAACGCAGTCCAGTCGATCAAGAAAAAATATGCTCAATAGGTTCACTCAGAACCTTCTCAAATATGCTCAAAGGGTCCAATCAAAACCTGCTAAAATCTACTCAATAGGTCCACTTAAAACCTGCTCAAACCTACTCAATAGGTCCAATCAAAACCTGCTCAAATCTGCTCAACAGGTCCACTCAGAACCTGCTCAAATCTGCTCAACAGGTCCACTCAGAACCTATTCAAATCTGCTCAACAAGTCCACTCAAAACCTGTTCAAATATTCTCAACAGGTCCACTCATAACCTGCTCAAATATTCACAACAAGTCCACTCATAACCTGATCAAATATGCTCAACAAGTTCCCTCAAAACCTATCAAAATATGCTCAATAAGCTCACACAGAACTTCTCCAAATCTACTCAATAGGTCCACACAAAACCTAATCAAATCTGCTCAATAGATCCACACAAAACCTGTTCAAATATTCTCAATAGGTCCACTCAGAACCTGTCCAAATTTGCTCAATAAGTCCTCTCTAGGACTTGCTCAAATCTGCATTGCAAGCTTTCACAAAAGCTCACACAAAAATAGTCCACAAGCCTTCTCAAAGACTTGTCTCAAATTAGCTTAACAAGTCCACACAAAACTTGTCCAATCTCATAGAATCATAAAGAGAATTGTTAGAGACTCAATATTTTCTATACTCAATGCTCAATCACTTTCTCAACTCAATCTCATATAAGCATAAAGAGAATTGTTAGAGACTCAATATGTCCTATATTAATGCTCAATCACTTTCTCAACTCAATCTCATAGAAGCATAAAGAGAATTGTTAGATACTCAATATGTTCTATTCTCAAGGTTCAATATTAACTTAATCTCATAGAAGCATAAAGAGAATTTTTAGAGACTCAATATGTTCTATTCTCAAAGCTCAATCTCAACTCAAATCAGAATATAGAATTGTTTGTTTTATGGAACTTGAACAACCACTATATGCATCTAATTGACTAGGCTCAATCTACTCAACCAATTATTTCAAGAAACAACCCTTTCTCACAAACCCTAGTCCAAGAATGTATCTCCCAACTCAAAATGTTTCCAATAAATCCCAACAACAAATATCACATAACAATGATACTCATTTTCTTTTCTAACTCAAGTTCAAGTTATTTGCATAACCCATTGGCTTCAACAACAATGCTAATAAAACAAGTTTTTAATCACAACTCTCAATTCAGAAAACCTTGAAGCATAAAATTAAAGTACTTCACTCAACCAATGGTCTAAACAACAATGCTTATCAAACAAGGTTTAATCACAACTCTCAATTCAGAAAACCTTTAAGCATTAACTCAATGTACTTCACTCAACCAATGGTCTAAACAATAATGCTTATCAAACAAGGTTTAATCACAACTCTCAATCCAAAAAACCTTGAAGCATTAACTCAACCACTTTTGAAAAGTAAACCCTAATCAAATCCTTTTCACTCCAAACTCAATTTCCAATCAAGCCAATCACCTAACTCAACAAAGAAGAATTTTACCCATACCTTTTCTTGAAGAGTAGATTCCCTTACAAATATTCCACACTCACAATTACTTATTTGACAAACTCAATAAGGGCCAGAGGATAATTTTTATATCACAAAAATAATATCACAATCACACCTTATCACAACAACTTAAACAATAAGCAATATCCTCACAATAATCTCACAATAATCACAAAACCCTTTATCCAAAATAACACACAACCCACAAAGTCTTAACCTTTCAATATTCCACAATAGCAAAATTTAAGACTTGAAAATAAAAATAGAATTCTCCTTATAACTCCTAATGGTATTTCACAACTACCAACCTTTATCACAATGCAAAGACTTCAACCACCAAATACCTTATACCTCCAACTTAGGCATTAATAAAATAAAACATAAAAATGTACCTTTGCCTTTGGAGAGTTTTGAACTCTCAATGCAGCCCACACAAATGTCTTTGCCCATGATGCAAACCACCACACGAGCTACAAGCTCGTTCGGAAGGAAGAAGCACCATGTGCTTCAACACCCCTTCATTGCCTTGAAAAATGTATGCACCTAATTATTGGCGCCTTCAACACGTCCACCAAAATCTTCCACGTGATTTGAATGCTATCCACCATGCACACCAAAACGTAAGCTTGTAGCCCACTTGCCACTAGGCCAAGGTGCCTTGTTGGCTTCCAACTAATCAAAGTGCTTGCTTTTGTTTCCTTTCTCCGTCATGTGAAACATGAATTTCACAATTCTATCTCATGAGCTCTGCATTTAATTCGTATGCTTTCTCTTTCCAATTCGAGCAAGGATAATTCAGAAATCAACTTTGGGCATGGTATTTATATGCATTTCCACTAAATCAAAAATGTCGACGCTTCCCTTTGGCTTCTATGATGTCGACATAAATAAACTTTTCCTTGTTTAAAACTTTAAATCCAACCTTTGGATTTATTAAAATATTCTTTGGTCTTAAACCTTTAAACCCAACCTTTGGGTTTATTAAAATATTTTTAGACTTTATAAACCCACTTTTGCAATATAAAATATTGTAATGAAAATTACAAATATTTTATTTTGGGTTTTCACCATGGCACTTCTAACCATTATAATATTTCACCTTTGATAAAGTACCTTTTAATATTTATTTATAAAATTTAAATTCATCCTGAATTTAAATAATTTATAAAATAAATATTATAACTCCCTTTTAACTTTTGTCTTTTGCACTGTTTCATTTGAACTTCTGCATTCTTGTTGCATATCAAATGACCATATTTATCACCTTTATTTCCTTTTGAAATCTTTGGTATTAATGATGACTCCATCTGGTGGCAGTAATGGTGACATCAATAACTTTGACTTAGGGACTCAAAATGTCCAACAAAAATATTTAAGTCTCTTACTAAGACTAAGGTGAGGACTTTTGAATATGCAATAACATTGCCTTATGGCTAGACATGCTCCATCATGCTTCGGATGGGGAAGACGTACATTGTGGAAGTTAGGGATACCAAACAACTCATAATCATACCATAGCCTAATCAAATCATGGGAAAAACAAAAAAAATATGGTACATTTTCTTGGGGAAGGGTGCAATGAATAACATAAGACAAAGAGGGACATTAATGGAGGAGAGGAAAAATGAAGCTATCTGATTAGAAGCTAATTGGTTACCTAAAAATCATATTGTAGTCTCACTGTGACTTCTAGGTAGACTCCAAGAACTTGTTTCAAGGGTTTGGCTCAAAGTATTGCTCTTTTCTTTAAATCTTGTTTTGTCTTGATGTATGTTGTTGGTTGTATGTTTTGGTTTGGTTTGTAAATCGTTCATCTAATCAAAAAAAGAGAAGGGATTATGACTGGTTCCCACATTATTTAGCTTATTATGTATTCAATATGTTGAATGGTTTAGATACATGCTCTTTCATCAAGAATACGTCCTGGAGCAGTTTCTCCATAACCCTCTTGATTGTTTATCTTTGGGAATCCATGATTTAACGTACTTCTCTCCTAAAAGTGAATATAAAGGGATAGAATACTACAAATTTTATGGCTTTTGTGTGTAATTGGATGATAATATCAAAACTTTAGGAATAATATTACTTGGTTTGATTATCGTTATATTTATTGTAAAATCCTTCTTGCTATATTAATTATCGAGAGGATGACTATAATTGTTTAATACTGAAGCATGTCATTGTTGCATTGAGAACAAAATGTAGTGAGCTTACTTTTCATTACAATGAATGTTTAAAGTGTTTTTATCCATTTTATATTATTTGCCTTAGAAGTGAATACAATATACACGGTTCATTTTCTATTGTATGGAGAATGTAGGTGTAGGTGGTCTTGTGTTACTAGTTTAACTTAAAATGTACTTCCATTCAGAATGACATTGGGTTCTTGATTGACATTGTAGACAAAGCATGAAGCTCAAGAAATATCTTGTGAATGTCTAAATAGGGTAATAGCAACTTCTACGTTCACTGTAACCATTAATAAGTCTTTCTTATTGCTTGGTTTCTTTATTTTGAGATTTCACTCTGGTGAAAAAGATATTGGAACGTTTCTTATGTTTCAATCAAAGCTTGAAGAGATAAACTGTAAAAGGTATAACATAGAAGGTCCTTTCAAAATGAAGCAACTTCCATAATAGTTAATATGGCTCCTCTTTTGCACGATTAAATAATATTACATATAAGCATCAGGGATTGCCGTAGTTGTCTTACCATCGTAAAATATCCTTGAGTCTTTAAGATGTGCTATTCTTATAGACGAAGTAAGAGAAGAGCCTTACAAAAATTGTAATAGAGCATCATGAATACTTTCCTTATGAATATGATTGTTATAATATTGTGTTATTCCAAAGGTTTGCTTATGTGATTTAATTTAAATAAACATAAGTGGATGTCATTTTATATATCTTTTGTGAAGGGATTATGGGGTTCTGTAAATATTAAAAGATGCTTGTGATTCTTTTAAAGAGTTTGTGAGGTGTGAAGCCCACTATTAAAAAAGGGAAATATGTGGTTTCCTTTGGAATGATAACCCTTTTATTAAGTAGAGAGTATGCTTATAATTGTGATTTATTAAAGAGCATAATGGAACATGTTTTGGTTTACTTAGTTTTATTTCTTGTAATAAAAATAAAATAAATTAATTTAGGAATGCACACTCATGCTAGAAGTCATTTTCGATCCCTAATATTATCTTCTTATCGATTGGTTAAAATAACCCAAATATGGTGGGGTCTATGAGGCACATGAGTTGGAAATAGAAGAAAGAGTTTTCTACTGTAAAACTTGTAGTCCATGTCTGAAATGGAATTTGTAAGCATTGAATAATTATTTGTATATAGGATACTTGGGATGTATCCTTTGTATTAAACATTGTTATTTAGTTCTCTTGTAAATAGAGAGATATTCTAAAAATATACATATATCTAGTTGTTTATTTCCATGTTGAAAATATAACAATGATGATCATTTAAATATGATCCAACAAGATGATTTATTATGATTACAATGGAATTAATGCTATGGTTTTATACTTCTATTATAGGCAATAAAATTGGAGAAAGTGGTATTTTACATTGGTTATGTATGAATAATGTTGTAATACCAATGGGATATAATATTAGTGATGATTTGCTAGGACAAATGGATTATGGTGAATAATTATTGTACTTATTCTATTAAAGCTTTGTATGAGAGTAGATCTTAAATATGCTAAATGGGTTTATGATGGTTTGTTAACTATGAAATCTAAAGTTGAACAAGATAGATAAGGCTCATAATCCGGGAGGGATTTCAATACTTATGGTTTCTTTGGATTGGAATAAAATTCTAGGTAAGGATTGAACCTAGACTTCCTTATAGAATAAACTTATGTATACATTGTCCTAAAGTAGAATTTAGTTACATAATTCTTTAGAGGACATACAATGAACACTTCTCAGTGATGGATCACTTAAAGGGATTTACATTAGTATAGGTTACTACTTAAAGGAAGTCGAGGCAGATCTAACATATGAATGTCTTGTTTGGAATAATTCATTTTATGAAAAATCCTAGTAGAGAGGAAAAGAGTTTTAATGAACTCTTATCCACGAAAAAAGTTTAGTGTGAGACCTAGTGATGAAAATGCTAGTTCATCGTGGAGATATATGCTTTGATAATTATGTAATGTCAATTGGAGATATATATTTTTATAGGATCCTTCTTAATGGAGTGTCATTGGCTAATTGTCAAGCTTGTCCTCCTTTTCTTCAACTCTCTCTTTACCAATTAACGAGAAAAGTTATTTCCAACATGACAAGGTTAACAAAAATCCTAATTAATTTCTTAATCCTCCTATATTAACCATGTGATATATTCAGTCTATTTTTCAAGACTTTATTACATTACTTACTTGGTCTATGTCCTTATTGATGAGCATCAGAAATGCTCATGTTTTGTATACATTTTCTTGATTATTATGCGGTTGTATAATAAGGATTGCATACTTTTATGAATGAATATATAATTATTTTATGAAATTATGCGTGTTATCTAATTCATATGTTTTCAGTGTGTTTTTGTGGAATTGCAGTTGATTTAGTTAGATTTGGATCAGTCGAGGTCGTTTTATGGACCTGAAACTTTGTTTCTTTCAGAATCAACGCAGAGAAGATAGACACATTCCTTTTCCAAGAAGGCACCAAGGAAATACAAGCACCTTCCTCTCCTAGGAAGGCACCAATAGAAGGTCAGTGCCTTCCTCTTCCAGGAAGGTGCCAAATGAAAAGAAGTGTCTTCCTCCCATAAGGAAGGCACTGACAAGAAGGCACAACTAGAAGGCAAGCGCCTTCCTCTCATAAGGAAGGTGCCACTAGAAGACAAGCACCTTCCTCTCATAAGGAAGGCACCACTAGAAGGCAAGTGCCTTCCTCTCATAAGAAAGGCGTTGACAGGAAGGCGCCACTAGAAGGCAAGTGCCTTCTCTCACAGGAAGGCACCAATAGAATATAAGCACCTTCCTCTTCCAGGAAAGCACCAACAGCAGTAAGGCACCTTTCGCATATAGAAGGCACCCGATATACTTAGGCACCTTCCTCATAGGGAATGCACCCCTGTTCTTTGCCCGTTGACCAGACAAGCATGACATGGACAACAACGACTGGTGCAGTTCCAACTCTATGTCATGTAGAGCTAAATTGGGGATCACACCGACATATGAGAACATACTACCAATGCCAAGCGAAGCACAAACCAATCAATGAACATGCCATCATTAGAACCGAATGTCATTTTTAGCAAACATCGATCACATTTACCAGACTGTATTAGTTTAGTCTGGAATGAATTGACTATTATAAATTCTTTGTAACAAAATTTCTATGGGTGTGCTATATAAACATACGTAGACCTCTCTGAAGATAGAGATATATAGAGAGAAGAGATAGAATATTTTGATAGTAATTGTAAACTTTGATAATTATAATACAGTTCTAAGAGTTTCTAAGTGCGTGTTCAATTGGGAAGAAGCTGTTGGAGCCTGGGCCCACTCCAAGCCAGTATTTCTTCCCCTATTTTTCCTATGTTTTCTATATTAGTTTATCGCTTTTATAAGATTATTTATCGCACTGATATTTCTAGTATTTGCAGTAGGTTTATTTCCAGGAATGTGTGAATATTTCCTTTCTGTAGATTTAATTATTTTTACGTAAATTATTGAGGAGTGCATGAATGATTGACAACCGTTTGAAACACCCCCCAATAGTAGAACTAGCGGACTCATCTCAAGTGGTATTGTAAGCACTATTATTTAGACCCTTCACAAGTTTATGAAGCTCCCTGGGTTGACAAATTAAATGCATGGGCATGTGACAAAAGTAGGAAAGAAGTTAACCTTGTTTAACTCACAACATTTTAGCATCATTTCCAGGGAAGCGTCTCAACTAGATTATCTACAATACCTGGAAACCTTCCATCTGACCTTGTATGAGTTCCTTGAGAAGAAGAGGACTTGATAGTCGATTTATAAAAACTAATCCATCAGAACCCGAGTCAATCAAACATTCTGAATTTGAATTAGACTCTCTCAACCCACCTCTAGATATCCATTGGAGTGAGGAGCCACACTTTGTGCAAAGTTCCTCATCATCCCATCAATGTGGGGAAGAACGAATTATCATAAATCCCCTATTTAATAGGACACCCTTATAGGAGGCCCTGTTGTGGAAAGCTGTAGAAAATTGGATGATAACATCGGACAACCTTAGAGCCTTGACTCAAAAAGTATTAAACAACCGTAAGGCCATAAATACTACATTAGAGACCACATTTCTTGAAAAAATGGCTGACAACAAAGAAGTCTCATCTGGTTTTAGTTTCCCAATTGAAGAAGGAGTAGGAGATACCAAAATGAAAAACATATCCCCTGATCACCTTTCGACCTTTAGAGGATACCCAACTGAGGATCCTGACCTATTTTTATTTAAGTTTGATGTCTTATGCAGGTCTATGGACTACAAATCTGATACGTAGAAGCTGAAACTCTTCCCTTCCACGTTGGATGATGTAGCTCTATGATGGTGCATTGGTATGGGAGACAAACACATTGCCACTTGGGATCAAATGAAGAAGATTTTTTAGAGCAATACCAAGATTTTGGGAGAGCAAGAGACTCCAGATAAGAGGTCCTGAGCATGACGTAGAAAGAAGATGAGTCTCTCAAGGAATACTGGGAGAGATTCAACTTCAATCTTCAATTATCTCCTCACACGAAACTATCTGATAAGTCCCTCAAAAGCATCTTTTTGAGAGGACTTACCAATGAATCACTCGAGGCTCTTAACATGATCTCTGGAGGTGACGTCTACCAGCATGCTATGGAAAACATCCGACAACTATGTCGGAACTACTCAAGAAGGAGAGGCAAGACCACTTCTAGAACCATGAAAGCAACTACTTCAATCACGAAGACAGAAATAGGTAACATGTTGGAAGATTTGAAGAGTGAAATGCTCTCATCTCTAGCATTACAAATGGATACATTGCTGTTAGAGAAAAAGAAGAAATAAAAAGAAGCAACATTGACTTATTTCTACCCAAAATACAGAGGGAAGCATGCAAAGAATGCATACCTGAAGAACAAAGTTAGAGTATGCATAGTTTGTAGGCTGAACCATAAAACTCGATTGTGCCCACAACTAGCTAGTAATTAGGAGGATGTTGAAAGCATGGATGCCTACTTCATAGGAAATTGAAAGAGTTGGCTATAACCCCCTACGAGGAATATGCCAACTAAAATTCCATCATATGGGGAAGGACCATACATGCATCAAGGTTTGCCTCAACCACCTAACATGGGATGGTGGGGGCCATCACCCTGTTCCAACGCACCCCCAGCAACATTCCCAAACCAGCAGCCATGGATGCCATATCCATATCCTAGGTAGAAATGGAGAGGCCACACTCCATAGAATTAGGCTCCACATACTGTAGCACCAGCTCATCCCCAACAAAATTTACTAGCATTGCCAGCAGTGAGACCTACGCAGATACCCGCACAATCGACGACAAATTTAAATAACAGTGTGAACCAGCCAAAGATACAACATGGAGGGTGAGATGTATCCGATGTACCATATTCAGATTAGGTTTGGTAGACAGCTAGGAGTAGGAATGCCTCCACTAGTAGAAGAGGAGGAAGAGGTAGAAACACCTCTTGTAGAAGAGGTGATAGAAGAAATGCCTGAGAGAGCAAAGGCTCCATTTCCCAACTGGCTACAAGAACAAAGGAAAGTAATGCAGCTGGAGTTTGATATCTTTTCTAGCTTGAAGAACCTTACCATGATAATTCTATTATTTCAAGCCATCCGAGATGTTTCGATATATACCAAGGTGATAAGAGAGATGTGTCTAAGGAAGCCAGGACGAAGAGCAACCCAGACTATCAATGTCATGGGTAAACTAGGAGATTTGATGATGGGAAAAACATGCCATCTGAAGTATGCAGATCCAGGCAGCCCAGTGCTGACTGTAGACCATGCAGTAGCCATCAATATGTTGGTCGATATCGAAGCAGCCATCAATGTAATACCTTAGGAGACCATGCAGAGGCTATAGCTCATGAACCTAAAACCCACTACGATAGTGCTACAGTTGGCCGATCGATCAACCGTGACATTAAAAGGAATGTTGGAAGACGTAATAGTAACAGTCAGTGCATGGGAATACCCAATAAAATTTTTAGTCTTGCAATCTAAAACTAGGTTGGGCGGCTACCCGCTCATCTTGGGAAGGCCATGGCTGGCAATAGCTGATGCCTACATCAGCTACCAGGATGGGCTAATGACCATCTCCGATGGACAAAACGTTAAAATATTGACTATTTCACCCTCATCTTAGTCCGTCGACTCAGTAGGAGAACCCATGTTGACCAAGCATGAAAATATTGATCTATCCATGATCCATTTGGTGATGACGTTGGATGAGTTGGTAGAAGAAAATGAGGATGGCACTATTATGGAGTTCCTCCATGAGAAGTCCTCCATATCTGCACTTGGATCACCATTGGTTGGCATCCAAGATCACCACATTCAGTAGATACACGTCGGGCCAGGAAGAACATTGAATGTCAGCAGTGGGTTGACTCCTACACAATTGACAAAAGTAGAAGAGCTCCTGGTTAGACACCAACAAACATTAGAATGGGATTACTCAGATATGAAGTGTATCAGCCCAGAGATCTGTACCCATCGTATATACCTAGATGATCAAGCAACCCCAAGCAGGCAACCACAGAGAAGAATGAATTCGATAATGAAAGACATTGTCAAGGAAGAACTACAAAAACTCTTGACTGTCGGATTCATCTATCCGATTTCTAACAGTAAGTGGGTATCACCATTAGTGGTAGTCCCTAAAAAGAATAGGAAATGGCAAATCTATGTGGACTACAGAGCATTAAACAAAGAGACCAAGAAGGACCACTTCCCGCTTCTATTCATTGATCAAGTCTTGGATACACTCTCGAGGAAGAAGTATTTCTCCTTCCTGGATTGATTCAGTGGATACAACTACATCCAGATAGGATAAGAGGATCAAGATAAGACAACGTTCACCTACCCATGGGGAACGTTTGCCTATTGGGTATTACCTTTCGGATTGTGCAACACACCTGCCACCTTTCAAAGGGCGATGCTTAGCATATTTTCAGACATTATGGGAGATGCGGTCGAAGTATACATAGATGAATTCACCATCTATGGAGAAACCTTTGGTGAGGCAATGACGAACTTGGAAAGAGTGCTCAAAAGAAGAAAGGAAAACAGTTTGTCCTTGAGCAATGAGAGATGCTTTATGATGATGTAAGAAGGCATCGTACTAGGACACCACCTCTTCGCAAAAGGAATGAAGGTTGATAAAATAAAAATTGAGGTCATCAGAGAACTACCCAACCCTAGAACATAGAGAGAGGTAAGGAGTTTTCTTGGATCAATCGGGTACTACCGATGATTTATCATCAAATTCAAAAAAATTGCAAAACCACTACACACTCTATTATCTAAGGATGTGGATTTCAATTGGACAGAAGACTGCGAGGAAGCGTTTCAACTGCTTAAAGATAAATTGATATCTGCACTGGTTCTAAGAGGACCAAATTGGGCCATACCATTCCATATCTACTGTGATGCATACAACAATGCGATTGGAGCAGTCCTCGAACAGAAGGATGATGAAGAATTTTACACCATCTACTATGTCAACAAAAACTTTGCAAGAGCCGAGCTCAACTACATGGTGAAGGAGAAGGAGTTCCTTGCAGTTGTGCACACCATAAACAAATTCTTCCATTATATCATTGGGTATAAGGTAATTTTCCACATAGACCACGTGGCTATCAGATACTTTATGAGCAAGTTGGCCATTGGCAGAAGAATTATTAGGTGGCTCTGATTACTGCAAGAATTCGACATCACAATAGTCAACAAACCAGGCAAGGACAATGTCATAGCATATTTTCTATCCAGATTGATACCACCATATAGTAGTGGAAGACCAGTTTTTGGACAAACATTTGTTCACCATTAGTGAACAAATCCCGTGGTATGCAAATATAGCCAATTACTTGGCCATCAGAAGAACCTCACCTACTCTCTCTTTTTGAGAAAAGCAGGCGGTCATAGAGAAAAGTGCATCGTTCCTATGGGTTGATGGCCTCTTGTTCAAAAAAAGGACGTGACCAGATTATAAGGAGATGCATAGCAGAGTAGGAGTTCTCAAAAGTACTCAAAGTGTGTCATGATGAACCATGCGAAGGACACTTTGTAGGGAAATGAACTGCCTACAAAATCCTACAAACCGGGTACTTTTGGCCCACTCTGTTCAAGGATACAGTTGCGTATGCAAGCAAGTGCGATGAATGCCAAAGAATGGGCAGACCAACCCATTGAGATGAAATGCCCCTCCAACCTCAGGTACACTTGGAACCCTTCAATAAGTGGGGCATTGAATTTGTGGGACCAATTAATCCACCTTCAATAGGGAGGAGGTTTATTTTGGTTTGTACATATTATGTCACCAAATGGATTGAAGTTCAAGCATTGTGAGATTCAAAAGAAATAATAGTCACCAATTTCTTATTTTCTCATATTTTTACACGATTTGGGGTCCCTAGAGAGATAACAACAGACCAGGGGCCTCAATTTACCTCCAGTTTGATCAAGGAGCTAATGGAGAAATACAAAGTTTGACACAATAAAACTACACCCTACCATCCACAGGAAAATGGGCAAGTGGAAGTGACGAACAGGGAAATAGAGAACATCTTGACGAAGACCATGTAGCAACACAAAAAATATTGGGCTACACAGTTGTCGAAGGCAGTCTGGGCATACCACGTGGAAATCTACCACAGGCTTCACACCCTTCCAAATGGTCTATGGGAAGAGTGCGATGATGCCCATTGAATTTGAAATCAAGACACTTAGGACAGCTTCAGAATTGAACTTGAGCTTGGATGATGCTCAAGAAGAAAGGATTTGACAGCTAGATCAGCTAGACGAAATCCGAATGGACGCTCTATAGAGAATGAAAATCATACAAAAGCAAAGAAAGCGGTGGCATGATCACCACATTAAACTAAAGCAGTTCCAAGAAGGAAAATGGGTGCTATTGTATGATTATCGATTCCAAGAAAGAAAAGGTAAATTAATGCAAATATGTATGGGACCATATGAGGTGGTAGAGCTCATCAAGAATGGGGCAATGCGCATTAGAAAAATTTATGGTAGTAACACCGTGTTAACGATCAATGGCCATCAACTACACCCCTATAATACATCTAAAACCTTGCAGGTGGAATCCAGAATAGACATGGGGGAGACCCCATCTTGTTAGATCCGGACCAAACTCTTAATAGGAAAAATGGTGGGCATGGAGGTGCTCACAAAAATTAGTTAATTTAGTTTTTTTTCTTACGATGTGTTTTGCAGGGATGACACCCGCATGCAATCTATAGGCATCCTAATCCAGGGCCTAACAGGCATGGAATGCATTTAACTGCCTTTATTTTTCTTTCTTTTCATTTGCTTTTTATAGGTGGAAGACCTGATAGCACGAGGAATAGGTATCTGGAAAACTAGGCCTAATTCGGCTCAGCATTCCGACATCGGCACTCATAGGTAGAAACTGAGGCAGTGTGAAGCAAGATAGAGAAGGCTTGATCACCCTTTCCCAGTCAATTGCAACATGATTTCCAAGAATAAGGTGCTTTCCGTATAAAGAAGGCACCCCGCCAGAATAAAGAGCCTTTCATATAAAGAAGGCACCCCACTAGAATAAAGCACCTTCCTTATAAAGAAGGTGCCCTGCCAGAATAATGTGCCTTCCTTCTAAAGAAGGCGCCCAACCAGAATAAGGTGCCTTCTGTATAAAGAAGGAGCCCCGAAAGAATAAGGCACCTTATTTATAAATAAGGTGCCCCGCCAGAAGAAATCATCTTCTTTATAGAGAAGGTGCACACAATATATATATATATAGGCACCTTCCATGGCTGGAAGGCGCCATACAAAAAAAAAAAAAAAAAAAGCCGAGGCACCTTCCACATCGGGAAGGCGCATGCAGACGGAGGCACCTTCCACATCGGGAAGGTGCATGTAGATCGAGGTGCCTTCCACATTGGGAAGGCGCATATAGACCGAGGTGCCTTCCACATCGGGAAGGCACACCCATTCGGAAGCACCTTCCGTAGCAGGAAGGCACCATCATCGAAAAGGCACCTTCCACCATCGGAAGGCACATCCAATCAGAGGCGACTTCCACCACCGAAAGGCGCATCCATTCAGAGAGCACCGACAACATCAGGAAGGTGCCATATAAGTGCCTTCCACATCGGTAAGGTGCCACATCAGTGCCTTCCACATGGGGAAGGTACCAAAGAGTGCCTTCCATGTATAACCAGCACTTACATCTCCCGGATGCCTCGATCGGAATGAAACCACCACACAAATGAGCGACATCAAATGACCATACCCCTCCCCCATGTCACAAATTAGTGAATCAGTGCCCTTCACGATGCCTAAAACACCAAATAAGGTACGTGCATGCTAATTCAAATTTTTATATAATTATTTATAAATTATGCAGTACCAAAAAAATACCGCCATCATAAAAATCATATCCCCCATAGCCGAAATCGCGTGCCAATGATATGGCTCGAAAGGTGTACCCTAGAAATAAATGCTAAGGTTAGGTGCCTTCCCTATAAGAAGGTGCCTTCCTGAAGAAGGAAGGATAGAAAAAAACCGTAGTAGTAAGGGAAGGCACCATGGGAGGAAGGTCGAAGAATCACGCAGTGAAGAAGAATGAACCGAGTGATACGAAAGGAATCAGGGGGGCGGTAAAGACACAGTTTGAGGCTGAGGGATGGCTCGAATACTATACCCTAGTTAGTCAGGGCCAGGATATGGAGGAAACCAAGGAATTTGCTACCTCCTTGAGGGGTGACATAGCTCAGGTGCGAGGGGTAGAAATTCTAGTCACCCCCGAATACATCTCACAGGCGACTGGATTGCCCCTCACAAGGGAATGCATATACAAAGGTGGACTTCTGAAGTCATACATCGAAGTGCTACTACCAAGGGAAAATGTGTAGATAGACAAGGAGGGGCTACCCAAAAATAGCCTTCCCATGAATCTACAAAAGATATTCAAGTAGGTTGCTCAATTCTTTACATGCACCGAGAAATATACCCATCTACATGCTAACCATGTGCAATTTCTCAATCACTTGGTGCATGGAAGGAAGTTGAACGTACCCTTCTACCTGGAAAATTCTTTGAAGGATGAAGTAGCTTGGTACTATAAGGGAGCACCATCTACCTTAGCCCACCATGGGTTGATATCGGCACTGGTCTGCCATGCAGAAGCACAGAGGCAGAACCTCGACGCAGAGGGAGATGGCGGTCAAGAAAGGCAACAGGATGTTGTCAAAATAGGGCAAGAAGAGGGAAGCCTTGTAGAGGAAATGGTGAGTATCAAGAAATTGGCATTGCCCTATTTCATAGAAGAAATAGGGCATTCACCAGTGCCCAAAAGCACAAAGGAAAGAGAGCATTCCCCAGTGCCCGAGTGTGAGGAAGGAGGAGCACTGCTTATTAGTGGCGAGGCAGAGTTCTGGCTGACAGAACCAATCCCCAGGAGGAAACGCCTGTGGTGAATCCTCCTCTCAACATAAGAAGAATAGAGTGACCTAAAATTCAATGTTGCAGCCCAAACCCTCTAAGAATTGACAAACTAGAGCCCACAAGATGCAGGGACTTTTGGGATGATCAGGTCGACGCGGCCTTGGAAGAAGTGTTGGAATGCAAACCAATTGCTAGATGGCCCAACAAATTCTGTAGGACTGCTAGAACAAGCATATAGGGGAGTTGAAAGAACGATATGGACAGATCACCCAGCTCGAGTAGCTGGTCCAATATTATGAGAGGAAAACCAGCTACTCCAGGATAGGGAAATAGAAAGAAGGGACGCGTCGACCCAAACTGACTGCGAAAAAGAGGTCCCAATGAATTCTCCCACATATATCAAACGAGTATTCTCTTCGAGAGAATTTTGATCGAATGCCCAACAGAGCAGCCCAAAGGTAGGGGAGAATTCCTCTATTTTTAGGAGTGAAAGGGAAAGAAGTCCCACAACACCCCCTGTCATCATCCTAAGTGATACATAGCAATACGAGGGCCTCTAGCAGTAGACAGGACCAGAGGATAAGGAGGAACTCCCTAGACCTGAGGAAGGAGGAGAAGAACCTGAGGGGTCAACATAGGACAGACAGGGGGACGAAGAAGCACCCCCAAGGATGGTAGCACAGAGTGAAGAGAATGCTCCAGGGACCGCAGAGCAGGCCCCTCGGAGCGAGAAGATGACTACTAGGGAGAAATGGAAAACCCCTATTTGAGCCACTACATTTTTTGTAGAGGCTAGAGGAAAATGGCCCAAGACGGCTCGAAATAAGGTGAAGGTGACCTTCATTGAGCCAGAGGAAGACGAGTGGGATATGAAACTATTTGTGAAGATGCAAAAATAGTTTGAACGACTACTCAAAGAGATGACAACATCCAAGGAGACTAGGAAGGCAACCTCGAGGATGTAGGGGGACTCTGGTATCTGTGTCAATCCAATAGAGGACAACTAGTTCTAGGATATTTATGGGTCATCCCAGGGACGACCCTCCATGATAAGAAGGTATTTTGAATGGTGGGGGGTATATGGCCCTGAATTGGAGGTCGTGGCCATTGCAAGGGAGAACACAGGGCTTACTCCTGAAGCAGCCCAATTGTACAAAGCCCAAGTAGTTCATTCTAGGAGGGATAATTTAGATATCCCTCTTACAACGGTCAGACCTTCGGACATTGACCTATGGCAAGCTGCAGAAGCTACATTCTAGTCAGTAGAGACGACGTTGGCTAGATCACCACCGATAGTAGCCAGAATGAGGAAAGGATAGCCGACAGTCGCACCCTCAGATCTACATTGAAAAAGAAGATCCACACCTCTAGATGCCAGTGCATAGAAGAGGCAACTGCAAGTATAACCAAACCCACCAAGAAACGACAATGATGAGGGGTCAACATGGCTACCTGTAGTTTTGATGCCATGAGGGTGTGGCATATGTTAGGTGTGGGGGGATGATGAGCATCAGAAATGCTCATGTTTTGTATACATTTTCTTGATTATTATGCGGTTGTATAATAAGGATTGCATACTTTTATGAATTATTATATAATTATTTGATGAAATTATGCGTATTATCTAATTCATGTTTTTTTAGTGTTTTTTTATGGAATTGTAGTTGATTTAGTTAGATTTGGATCAGTCAAGGTCTTTTTATGGACCTGGCACTTTGTTTCTTTTGAAATCAACGCAGAGAAGATAGGCGCCTTCATCTTCTAGGAAGGCACCAAGGAAAGACAAGCACCTTCCTCTCCCAAGAAGGTGCCAATAGAAGGCCAGTGCCTTCCTCTTCCAGGAAGGCACCAAAGGAAAATAAGTGCCTTCCTCTCATAAGGAAGGTGCCGACGGGAAGGTGCCACTAGAAGGCAAGTGCCTTCCTCTCATAAGGAAGGTGCCACTAGAAGGCAAGTGCCTTCCACTCATAAGGAAGGCATCGACAGGAAGGCGCCACTAGAAGGTAAGAACCTTCCTCTCACAGGAAGGCACCAATAGAAGATAAGCACCTTCCTCTTCCAGGAAGGCGCCAACAGTAGTAAGGCACTTTTTGCATAGAGAAGGCACCCAATATACTTAGGCACCTTCATCGTAGGGAAGGCACCCCTATTCTTCGCTCGTTGACTAGATAAGCACGACGTGGACAACAACGATTGGTGTAGTTCCAACTCTATGTCATGTAGAGCTAAATTGGGGATCACACTAACATATGAGAATGTCCTACCAATGTCAGGCGAAGCACAAACCAATCAGTGAACATGCCACTGTTAGAACCGAATGTCAGTTTTAGTAGACATCGATCACATTTACCAGACTGTCTTAGTTTAGTTTGGAATGAATTGACTGTTATAACTTCTTTGTAACAGAAGTTCTGTGGGTGTGCTATATAAACACACACAGACCTCTCTAAAGATAGAGATATATAGAGAGAAGAGATAGAATATTTTGATAGTAATTGTAATACTTTGATAATTATAATACAGTTCTAAGAGTTTTTAAGTGTGTGTTCAATTGGGAGGAAGCTGTTGGAGCCTGGGCCCACTCCAAGCCAGTATTTTTTCCCATATTTTTCCTATGTTTTCTAGATTAGTTTACCACTTTTATAGGATTGTTTATGGCACTGATATTTCTAGTATTTGCAGTAGGTTCACTTCCAGGAATGTGTGAATATTTTCTTTCTGTAGATTTAATTGTTTTTACATAAATTATTGAGGAGTGCATGAATGATTGACAACCGTTTGAAACACCCCCCAATAGTAGAACTAGTGGACTCATCTCAAGTGGTATTGTAAGCAATCTTATTCAGACCCTTTGCAAGTTTACGAAGCTCCTTGGGTTGATAAATTAAATGCACGGGCATGTGATAAGAGTAGGAAAGAAGTTAACCTTGTTTGGCCTACAACACTTATTATTTTTTGGTTGCAATCAAATTTATTTACATCTCACCTATGTACACAAAATTATGATGTGTTTTCCCATGCCAACAGTGTTAAGCTTCACTTATTCATTGAGAAATGTCCCAACCATATAGTGCCATATTTTTTCTTTTCTGATTGATTTGTGCTTTAGAACATGTGGCTTGTTTTGGTAAAGAGCTATCATCAGGTTAGCTTTGAAAAAAAGTGAGTCTTAAAGCTTATCCGATGCATTGCATCAAGACTTAGTGCATATAATTTTTATTTAGAATGTGATTCGACCACCTTTCCTATATGCTTTGGTCTATGTGCCAAATATACATCTTGTATTCGTAGAGTTCTTAGACATATGAGCATCATTGCCCTGGGATCCAATATGGAATATTTCTTAATTGTGTGCACTTTTTTTGCTAGTTGTCTTGGATTCTTTAGTTGTGTTTGTTGTAACATGTGACTTGCCACGCCTCAAGATTGATTATAGCTGGCCTCTATATTTTGTAGATTTTCCAAGTTTGACAAAATCATCATTTTGAAATTAGCCATGGAAAACTTGTTCCACATAAGCTTTACCTTGCCCCCTAGCCAATATTTTGTCTCCATGTGTAGATATTCCAAAATAATTTTTTCCTCATACCTCTCCATGTGATAATGGTTGAGGTTTTCACTATGAATCTAGACTCTCTTGTACATAAGGTATAATCATATGAGTATGACCTGGTGCCAAGTGTCCCTCAAACTAATCCAGGAATTCCTTTGACAAGTATATCCGAAATAATGGTAGAAAATCAACCACTATTACATCTTGAATTATTTCTAGGTCCAAAAATTTGTGTAGCAATATTGGAACACTTTTTACTACACCCGCTACTGAGATTGGTTTTTTTTTTAAATATAGCATACCAAAATCAACCTCAACATATTTCAAATTCATTGCATCATAGACCACATAAGGCATCACTGCAAAAGCAACTTTCGGGTCTAATATACAATTGTGTAATACCCAACCTTTCACACATAAGGACAACTAAAAGGACCAATTTAGTCTAACCCATGTTGAGGGATGGTAGACTATGTACCATCTTGAAACTTGGGAAGGTTATTTTGCTAGTTGTCGAGCTCTTCAAAGTTGCTTCAACCAAATCCACATGTCTAGGAAATAGCAAGGTCTCTTTTAATTTCTTCATTTATTTCACAATGTTATTTTTAGGCTCATACAATAGTCCAGTATCCCTTTGAGCATATTGTTTGAATTGTTTTTAATATCATTCAATTGCCTCTTCCCTTTGTTTCCTTGTTATAGTCAGGTAATATATTTTTAGTAGGCCTGCATCCTCTATTGATATATTTGGGATGTTTTTGGGTTGACTTACTTTGCAAATAATTTTGACTTATGCCTCTTGTGTCACTCCCTTTGCAGGTACATTTATGCTTCCCACCGTTCCATCTCAATCTGTACCCTAATTTGCTTTATTTTTGCTTCATAATTCCCAGGTTTCTATTCTTTAAGATATATGATGGCATGGAAGCATGCTTGGATCCTACTGTTAGATTGACCAAAGTAGGCGTGAAGGGTTCCTTAGCTATAAAATATTATTTTAGATCCATCACTTAGGCCACTAACTATTATGCTATGCAGACTATGATTTTTTGAAAATGAAATTGATATTCTCAGTAGGAATTACCATTGTAATGACTATCAAATTGTGGATATTTGTGTCTATTTAGAGTGGTGAATGCTTTCTATTCTGATATTTTAGCTATAGAAAAATATTTTTCATCAACCTCACTAATCAACATAATTTGATCTTCTAAGGAAAAATAATTCCCTTGAAGGTATTCTTCAAATCCTACCTCAGTTTTCTACTGCTTCACAATTTTGAGCTCATTTTTCAAGTGTTGAATCACAACTTTTAGTTCTTGTATCTTATGAGATTCTAGGGTGTGCATGGTGAGTACAATTCTTGTCAAGAAATGAGATGAAGGATATAATCTAGACCATGTGTCTGATGAAGGAAAATGTAGTACTAAAAATGAATCTTGTGGGTTTTCTTGATAAATCTAAGGCATATCTAGCATGGTTATTCTAAGAGGGAGATTTTTGATTGAGATTAACACATTTTCCACTAAGGTTGCAAACTAAAATATATGTGGTAACCTTTTCTCATTAGATTATCTAATTTTAAGGCTTAATTTTTAGATGAATGCACGAAGGTAATAAATATAGGCTTGGGCATGTGAGCCTTATTTCTTAAGGGATTCTTCTCTAGGTTCTCTTAAACCAAATATTAAAATAAGAGATACTATCCTGATGCTTACTATGAATAAAGAAAAATTGAGTGAACAGTAAGAAGGGATCTCCTAGGTCATCAAACTCTAATATGATGGGTTCAACTAGGCTAACCCAAGTTCTAATGTTGTTGCCTTTTAGTGACTGAAACCATGTCAACACTTTTTCCTTAAAAGAGAGTGTAAGAAGCCTCACCATTACATCCTCATGGATAATATTACAAATGGAGGCCAGAGCAATGAAGTCTTTGCAATGCTCATAAATCATCTTTTTTCTACCATCATAAGAGGACAAAATCTTTAATGTAGCCTAAGAAATCTGATGGTGATCCGATAAGTTTAGGGTTTTGATACTATTCTAGGTTAGATACCCCGACCATGGCTTCAAGAGTGATATATTATGATGCCCTTAGAACCAGTTATTTACTTAATATCTAGTGAGATAGCTTGGCCTCCGGTCTTCTTATTTTGTAATTTTGGATCTCTTTTACCAATGGAGTTGCCAACCTCCGGTCCTTCAATCAATGGAGTTGCCAAGTGAATATGTATTCTCTTCTTGTGAGGTCAAGACTATTCACTAGAATCTTGAGTCCTTTGGATAAATCAGATAAATATTAAACAATTTATCCCATCAGACATGACTAAAACTCTTGGATCAAAATCTACGTAGTCTATAAAATGTGTCCTAAAATTTGGTCAAGATTGGATGACTATAATTTTTCATAATATCAACCTCTAGAGAAGGTTGATTCCTTATGGTTATGGTAAAATTAAAACAATGTTTAAGATTAAATAAATAAAGGAAAGGGTTGGAAAGGAGAGAGGGTTTAAAGAATGCTTAAATTATGGATGGAGTATACCTTAACAACAATGAAATATACTATAAGAATGTCTTTAAAAACAAATTAAAGCAAATCTTATTAGAACAACCAATAATAAAAGCATTACAAAGTTCACTAAGCTTAGTTTTTTTTTACATGGTGGAATATGTAGCCACCATGATGATTCAAGCACGTTGTCCTTCTTTATGGCTTCCATAGTATTTTACACTATTCACCTCAAAATCCACCACACATTACTCCGTGTAATCTAACCCTTTAACCACCATGCCACATTCATTAAGCTTAGGTTATATACTTTAAACATTCCAAATACTTCATGAAAGATAATCTAACTAACAATCAAATTATGCAAAAGTTTCTTTAAAAAAATTTACCATTCATAAAGCATAAAAAAATGCATTAAAGTATACAATTCATATGTAAAAACTTGAAAATGCTAACACCAATGGAGACCAAACAACTTTCACTTTGATTGATTGTAAAGTAGAGTATACAATATATGATAAGAAAATGATAAAGAGCCAAACCTTGTGTTGAAGAACTCTCAGCTATTTTTAAAATATTAATGTTTTTTATGTCATTCTCCATCATGACAACGGGGGCCTTATTATAGACTAATAAGTACATGTATGATCTAACTTTCATGTTGGAAGAGTGTGTCTATCATGTTCTTGCTCAGGATAGCTAAACTATCTTGATTTTGATGAACATGTGGTCAGTCCTAATATTATCTTGGAATGACATTCATGCATCCTTCAAAAACCTAAGTGTTTTTAGTGGTTGCAATGTTTTGCCACAATCAGTCACAAGTACCAGCTCGACTTGACCATTTTGATTTGGACAATTGTGTAAGACATGTGGAACTTTCTAGAAGAGACATGTTTAGGAGCCTGACCGTTCATCGTCAGGCTTGGAGATGTTACCAATCAGGGTTTCTCATAGTATTACTAACATCATCTTTAGAGAATCCTGAGCTTATATTATTCATGTTTTGTGTTATCTTTCAGGCTTTGGTTGAGATTTGGTGTGTCATTGATATTTGTAGATATCAGATCTAAGTTGTCGAGATTGTTATAATAGTAAATATAATAAAATTAAAAAATATAATAATAATTAAAAATATATTAAAAAAAAATTTGATTGGTTGAAATGGTGTTGAAAGGTCCCTGAACCTTGTACAAGTATTTTTTACATGTTATCCAAACCGACCGAAGAGGCCCAAGAGCTAAAGATAAAAAAAAATCCAAACACCATAAGAAGAAAGGTGTTGCGATATCGCGACATGTTGCATTTTCACGGTCCCAAGCATAGAGAAAAAGCAAGCAGGAAAAGGTGTCGCGATATCGCGACATGTTGCGCTGTCATGACCAAGGGAGGAAAAGATGTTGCAATATTGCGACAAGATGCAACATCGCGGCCGAAGGAGAGAATGTGTCACAAAATTGTGACATGATGCAACGTCGCTGCTAGAATAAAAGAAATGTCACGATATCGCGACAAGTTGAGTCGTCATGGCTAGAGGAGGAAAGGTGTTGCGATATCGCGACAAGTTGTATCGTCGAGGCCAAAGAAGAAAAAATGTCGCGATACCACAACATGTTGCATTGTCGCGGCTGCAGGAGAAAAAGTGTCACGATATCGCAACATGCTACACCATCGTAGCTATAAGAGAAAAGGTGTCGTGATATCGTGAAATGTTGTATTTTCATGGCCAAAGGAAGAAAGGTGTCACGATATCATGACATGTTGCAATGTCATGGCCAAAAGAGAAAAAGTGTCGTGATATCATGACATGTATCATCGCGGCCTAAGTAGAAAAAATGTCGCGATATTGCGACATGATGCATCATCTCGAAAAAAGGATAAAAAATGTCACGATATCATGACATGTTGCATTGTCACAACCAAAGAAGGAAAGGGTGTCGCAATATCGTGACATGTTGCATCATCGTGGCCCAAGAGAAAAAGTGTCACGATATCGCGACATGTTGCGTCATCACGGCCAAAGGAAAAAAAGTGTTGCGATATCGCGACATGTTGCAGCATCATGGCCAGAGGAGAAAAATTGTCACGAAATTGCGACAAGTTGCATCGTCTCGTCAAGGGGAAAAAAATGTCGCGATATCACGACATGTTGCATTGTTGTGGCCAAAGAAGGAAAAGGTGTCGCGATATCGTGACATGATGCAGCATCGTGGCCAGAGAGAAAAAGTGTCACGATATCGCGACAAGTTGCAACATCGCAGCCAAAGATAAAATGTCGTGATATCGTGACATGTTGCAACGACGTGGCCCAAGGAGAAAAAGTGTCATGATATCGTGATAAGTTGCATTGTCACAGCCAGTAAAAAGTGTCACAATATCACGACATGTTGCATTATCATGGCCAAAGAGAAAAAGTGTCGCAATATCATGACATGTTGCATTATTGCGGCCAAGGAGAAAAAGTGTCGTGATATCATGACATGTTGCATTATTGCGGCCAAGGAGAAAAAGTGTCGTGATATCACGACAAGTTGCATTATCGTGGCCAAAGAGAAAAAGTGTCACGATATCTTGACAAGTTGCATCATCACAATCGAGAGAGAAAAAGTGTCATGATATCGCGACAAGTTGCATTACTACAACCAAATGAGGAAAAAATGTCGTGATATTGTGACATTTTGTATTATTGCGGCCAAAGAGAAAAATTTGCATCATTACGGCCGAAAGAGAAAAAGTGTCGCGATATCGCGACATGATTAACGTCACGGCCAAAGGAGAAAAAAGTCTTGCGATATCGTGACAAGTTGCAATGTCATGCCCAAAAGAGAAAGAAATGTCGCGATATCGTGACATGTTGCATTTTTGCGGCTAGAGGTGAAAAGTGTCACGATATCGTGACATGTTGCATTTTCACTACCAAAGGAGAAGAAGGAAAAGGTATCGCAATATCACGACAAGTTTCAATAGCATACCAAACCAATCCCCTGGCAACATCTCACATTGTGCAAACATTGAAACTTGTAGGATCGTTCCTTAGGCCAATGGGGAAGGAGTCTCTCCACACTTGAATGTCAAATTTTTTGACTCCCTTGTTAGCAATCCAGTATGTAGCTTTGTTTCCTTCCTGGTATTGATGCTTAATGGCTAATTCTAGGTAGTTGCCAATTAGGGCCTTGCATTCTTGGAAAATCAAAGCAAGGGCCCAAGGAGGCTTAGCGGTACCATTGATCCAGTTGATACATTTGAACGAGTCCCCTTTAATGATAATTTTATTGATGGTCAACCCTTCTATGAGAATCAAACTTTGGAACAGGGCCCGCGCCTCTACCATATTGTTGGATTGAATTCCTAAGTTCTGGGCAAAGACCAAAATTATTTCTCCTCTATGGTTTCTGAGAATTCCCCCTCTGCCAGCCGTTCCTGGGTTGCCTTTAGTCACACCATTGAAATTGAGCTTGTTCCACCCAATAGGTGGTAAGACCCACTTGATGATAGACCTGTCAATAGAAATACGGGGCATGACAAAGATGTTAGACAAATTGAAAAGTTTGGTTAGGTCCGATTCTAAGCCAGGAGGGGGGGGGTTTGGAGACAAAACAAGAGAGGCATTCTCCGCAGCAAGGGTCATGATTTTGAACACGATAATCATCTTATCAGTGGCTTGATTTTTGAAAATTCTAGCATTTATCTCGAGCCATATCTACCACAGGTAAAGGTGGAGGCAAGCTTGCCACATGAATTTTAGTTGGTTGCTCTTGAAAGGCCAGGGCCATTGCTTAATAAGTAGGGGAATGGAATGTGGGAGGACTGTGGAGATGTCAAAGATGTTAAGGACCTAGTTGATAACTACAATAGAAAAGGGACATTCCAAAAAAACATGCGAAGTAGACTTATAGGCATTTTTGCACAGGATACACCAATTGGGAATGAGTAACCCTATGATTATCAAGTTGTCAATGGTGAGGATTCTATTTTGGATGGCCAACCAGCAAAATAATTTGACCTTTGGAATGATCTTGGGGACCCAGACATGATTTTATAATTCCCAACCATCTGTGGGAGTTTCTTGACTGTAGTAGGCTGATTTGACAGTGAAATTTCCAGATTCTTTAAGGTTCCAGACCATGGAATCATCTTTGTGAGAGCTCAAGATGATGCAAGTCCTCAACAAGTTTTGTAACCACCTGAGAGCCTCGGTGATATGCCTGGACCTGTTAAGAGCCAGGTGTTTCCATTCAAGTCTTGTGGGACCTTGGTTAATGAAGTGACACACCTTATCTCCAAAGGTGGCTTCGATAGTCGCCTTGAGCACTGTAAGATGCGGATCTTGGCTGAGAGGTTTATCACTGATCCACGGGTCATCCTAGAAATAGATGGTCATTCCAATTCCTAGACACCACCTTAAGCCTTCAATGATGATTTTCCTTATTTTGATTACACTATTCCAGAAATGGGATCCGATAGGGAGGTTGGGCTCTCAAAGAAAGGACAACTGATGGAGGTACTTAGCTTTAATGATATCAATCCAAGTGACTTTTTCATTGATGGTAAGTCTCCAAGCCTACTTGGCGATGAGGGTAATGTTCATCCACTTGATGTCTCTGAATCTGAGTCCTCCATCCTTTTTCTTGGAATAGACCCTGTCCCAGGCGACTAGCGAAAATTTGTTCTTGTTTTCGTTTCCAGCCCAAAGGAATCTACGTTGAATTTGTTCAATTTTTTGGCAAATGTTAGCTGGAGCTTTGAAAATAGATAAGAAAAATATGGGGATACTTTGAAGGCAAGCTTGGACCAGAGTGGCTTTGGTTGCCTAGCTGAGCATTGAGCTTTTCCACCCCGCTAGTTTCTTGTTGAGGTGATCTAAAACAGGGTTCCACATAGCCAAGACAGATCTACCATGGAAAAGCGGTAATCCAAGATAAGTAGTTGGAAGGCTCCCAATGTTGCATCCAAGGATCTCAGCAATCCTATTTTGTCTATGATTGGGAGTATTGAGAAAGTATAGCTTGCTTTTGTGGTAGTTGACTTTCTGACCAGCCGCCTCTTCATAAGAATCAAGAATGTTCTTAATGATTTTTGCTTTGGGAACGAAAGCATGAGAGGATAGAATAGTATCATCAACAAACTGTTGATGGGATCTGACTTTGGATGTTGAGTCTAGTTTGATCCTAGAGACAAGACCACTGTTGCAGGCAGCTGAAAGGGTTCTTCCATGGGTTTCGACCAAAATTATGAAGAGAAAGGGGGACAGAGGGTCCCCTTGATGGATGCCTTTGAAACTTTGGAAGAAACCTGCGGGTGATCCATTGATAAGAACAGAGAACCAAGTAGTCGAGACACATTCGCAAACCATCTTGATCCATTCTTTGTGAAACCCAAACTTTTCTAGGACTTCGAACAAGAATTTCTAGGAAACCCGATCGAAAGCCTTGTTCATGTCAAGCTTATTTTTTATTTTTTTTTGTCGAGTGGGCCAATTCGTGGATGGTTATCACTCCATATGAAATGAATCTACCTTTGACCGAGCTCCCTTGACACTGATCGATGATGTAGGGAAGGATGTATTTCAACCTATTTGCCATAACTTTGGTGATAAGTTTGTAAATGACACTGCAAAGACTAATCGATCTGAAATCAGAAAGGGAAGCACGATCGTTGGACTTGGGTATTAAGACAATGAAAGTGGAATTGGCTTCTCTCGAAATATTTTTGGCTCTCTGGAAGAATTTAACTATAGCAACGACATCTTGGCCCACAATATCCCAAAATTTTTGAAAAAACCGAGGTGGGAAGCCATCAGGTCTGGGGGCCTTATCAGGTTCCATTATGAACAGAGCTTCTTTGATCTCCTCTTCAATGAATATTTTAAGCAATTTTCCATTATCATTGTTAGACACCAACTTTGGGATGTTCTGTAGCAAATAACTTGAGGTGAAGGGATGGCAGTCAGTGCTTGGTCCTAAGATTTCTTGGAAGTGGCTAACAGCTTCCTATCTGATTGCTTGGATGTCAAAGACAATGGATCCATCAACCTTGGTCAGCTCAAATATTTTATTAGAGCCTCTATGATGCATGGTGGAAGCATGGAAAAAATTCGTGTTGGTGTCTCCTTCTTTGAGCCAGAGGTTTCTGGATTTTTGCCTCCAGTATGTCTCTTCCTTAGCCAAGGCATTGTGAAAATTTGAAAGGAGGCTCTTTTCTTCAAGGAAAGTTTTGGCCCTTAGATCTCCTCCCTGAATCAGATTTTCCACCCTTTTTAGCTCATCCATCAGATGCTTTTTCTCGATAAAGAGGTTGCCAAAGACATCCCTGTTCCAGCATTTCAGCTTGAGTTTGATCGCTTTTAGTTTGAGGAACAGATTCATGAGAGGGTTTGGATAGAATTCCTGCTACCACCATTGGCGAATACACCGGCCTAAATCTGGATGAGTGAGCCACATCTTTTCAAACCTGAAAGGATTTTTGAAGATTTGTTGGGGATGGGAACAATCCAAAATTAAGGGATTGTAGTCGGAGCCAATTTTAGGGTGGCTATGAAGCCTGGCATCACCAAAAATAGGAATGAGTTCTTTGGATAAGAGAAATATATCAAGCCGAATTTGGATGTGATGGATTCGTGCTCGTCTGTTGCTCCATGTGTAGTTGGACCCTTGGAGCGGCATGTCCATTAGCTCGTTGTGGTTGAAAAATTTGCTGAAGTCTTCTATGTAGCTACTGGTAATCGGATTGCCTCCTTGTTTATCAAACAAGTGGATGGGAGAATTGAAATAACCACAAAGCATCCATGGATAGTCTACAAAGTTGTTACGCATAAATGTTATCCCATGGCAATCTTCTGTTAACAGGACTGTTAGGTCCATAAACATTGGTGGCGATCCACTGGAGGTGAGTGTCTTTATTAGTAAACAGAATGTTGATGGTTCTGTCAGAGACTGAAAGAACTCTCCCTTCAATGGTTGTCGGGTCCCATAAACAGAGGAGACCCCCGGATGCCATAAAAATATATAAATTAATACAAATATAATAAAATATTTATTTTTAACTTTATTGAATTATACAATTGATAAAAACAATCCCCTTCCTTTGTTCAAAGTTTGGTTCTTCTTAGGAAGGTCCAAGGTTCAAACTGTAATATGTATAGTTGTGTGTTAATCCCCTATTAATAAGTGTAGCTCTTAGTCTTACGAGGTTCATGGATGGAAGGGGACTACTCAGCCCTATATTGTGGTTGTAATAATTTATAACACCACAAATCCAAAAAATAAATAAAAATTTACCTTTAATCTATTATACTGATATAAAAATTAGATGAGATTCCAATAAAAGGCATACTAATATAAAATTTAAGTGAGAGGAAAAATAAAAATATAAAATATTAATTATTTAACATATTTTTTTTGTTAGTGCAATTTATACAAAGAATTAAAAAAAAATGTAATTAACTATGAGGTCTTGTAAGAATGTTGGAAAGAATATTGTTTGGCTAGAATCATGGAGTGCATGCAGCAAAGCTAGGATTTGCAAAGTGAAGCACATAGAAGAAAAAACACAAGTAATAGTAATTTATTTTTCTAGAAAAATATTTTATTTTCTAGAGGAGGAACAAATTTGGTGGAAGATGAAAAACCCTAACATCGATCGATTTTTCCAGGAGAGATCGTGAGTATCAGTTTAGGTACTTCTTTGGCTTTAGATTTGAAAATATTTCATTGGCTAGGACTTTAAAAATAGGGACCTCTTCTTTGGGAAGATATTTATGGCAGTCTATTAGTTGCAATGATGATTGTAGCCTCACATTTCAAACAACCTGATAATGAGGTCTTCTCCATGTTTTCACAACAGTTTTCCTTTGATGAGAAGAAACTGGATCATATGTGTCAAGTGCTTAAAGTGAGGAAAACACCCCATCCAAAACCACCTACTCACTCTAACAATGGTACCTTTGTGCCCAATTTAGATGAGCCTCCTATGATTAAGGTGCCTCCAACCCTCATCCAAGAGCCTTTGCTCATGCTTTCCACCCAAGCCCTTGCATGTAAATTTGTGGTAATATGGCCTAGTCCAATCACAATCTAGAAATGAATTAACACACATTGGGGAGTAAAGTCTCCTCTTATGAATTCATGATGATAGGTAGATGATACTTTGTCATTGCATTTGCCTCTGTGGAGGACAAGAGCACTATATTTCATAGATTTCCCTGGTTTCTAGGTTCCAGCTCACTCTACATTACCTTGTGGAGCATGGCATTTGATCCTCAAGAGGAGGAGCCTAAATAAGTTTTTGTTTGGGTGAGGTTACCATTTTTACCATTGCACCTATGGAAAAAACCTTCGATGGAATTAATAGGTAATGTTATTAGAATGTTTATTGATTGGGATCCTCCAAAGGTTAATAACGCTATATGTGCACACATCTATGTGCAAGTCAATCTGAAAAAGGGTGTGCTCAAACATATTGGAATAAATGTGTTTGATTGGGTATATAACCAACCCCTAGACTATGAGCATATACCATTCAAGTGTATAACCTACCATGAGCATGGGTATTTCTCATGAAACTACCCAATTAAAAAGGTACAAGAAATAAAAAATGAAGAACTAGGATTCTAGGAAGTCAAAAGTAGACCGCGTAGATCAAGAAGAAAGAATTGACAACCTCAACCACAGGATCAAAAAATATTCTAGCACAAAAATAAATTTGTAAGTCTTAATGAAGGAGAAAATAAAATCACCTCTCTAGATGTGATGGCTCTTAAATATAAAGAGAAGATACCTACAATTGAAGCTGACAACTCACCATAGATATTAGGAGATACACCAGTGAACACAACAACTAGAGAAGAAACTGATGAGAACTCAGAGGAAGAGGTAGAAGAAATACAAGTGGAGTCTTCTTATTTTTCAATTTTGGATCTCTTTTACCAATGGAGTTGCCAACCTCAGGTCCTTCAATCAGTGGCGTCACCAAGTGAATATGTATTCTCTACTTGTGAGGTCAAGAATATTTACTAGATTTTTGAGTTCTTTGGGAAAATGAGACAAATATTAAACAATTTGTCCCATCAGGCATGATTGAAAATCTTGGACCAAAATCTACGTAGTCTATAAAATGTGCCCTAAATTCTAGTTAAAATTGGATGACTATGATTTTTCATAAGCTCAACCTCTAGAGAAGGTTGATTCCTTATGGTTATGACAAAATTAAAATAATGTTTAAGATTAAAGAAATAAAGGAAAGGGCTAGAAATGAGAGAGGGTTTAAAGAATACTTAAAATATGGATGGAGTATATTTTAACAATAATGAAATATACTGTAATAGTATCTTTAAAAAAAAATTGAAGCAAAGCTTATTAGAACAACAAGTAATAAAAGCATTATAAAGTTCATTAAGCTTAGTTTTTTTATTTTACATGGTGGAATCGATAGCCACCACGATGATCCAAGCACGTTGTCCTTATTTATGGCTACCACAGTATTTTTCACTATTCACCTCGAAAGCCACCACACATTACTTCGTGTAATCTAACCCTATAACCACCATGCCATATACATTAAGCTTAGGTTATATACTTTAAACATTCCAAATACTTCATGAAAGACAATGTAACTAACAATAAAATTATGCAAAAGTTTCTTTAACCGAATTCACTATTTATAAAGTATAAAATAATAATGAATTAAAGTATACAATTTATACGTAAAAAATTCAAAATTATAAAACTAACGGAGACCAAACAACTTTCACTTTGAGTTGTTGCAAAGCAGATTTTACAGTATATGACAAGTAAATGCTAAAGAGTCAAACCTTGTGTTGAAGAGCTCTCAACTATTTATAAAATTATAATGTTTTTTATGTTATTCTCCATCATTACAATGGGGGCATTATTCTACACTAATAAGGATATGTATGATCTGACTTGCATGGTGGAAGAGTGTGTCTATTGTGTTCTTGCTTAGGCTAGCTAAACTATCTTGATTCTGATGAACATGTCACCAATCCTAATATTTTCTTGGAATGGCATTCATGCATCCTTTAAAACCTAAGTGTTTTTTGTGGTTGCAACATTTTACCACAACTAGTCAGTGGTGCCAGCTCAACTTGACCATTTTTATTTGGATGACTGTGTAAGACATGTGGATCTTGCTAGAAGAGACATGTTTAGGAGCCTGATCGTTCATCATCAAGCTTGGAGATGTTACCAAGATATTGTAGTCTAGGTAGGGGTTTATTAGAGTGTTACTAACATCATATTTAGAGAATCCCAAGCTTATATTATTCAAGTTTTGTTTTATTTTTTAGGCTTGGTTGAGATTTGGTGTGTCGTCGATGTTTGTAGATATCATATCTAAGTTGTCGAGATTGGTATAATAGTAAAGATAATAAAATTAAATAATAATAATAATTTAAAAATATGTAAATTTTAAAAATATAATAAATTATTTATTTTATACTTTATTGAATTATACAATTGATAAAAGCAATCCCCTTCCTTTGTTCAAGGTTTGGCTCTTCTTAGGAAGGTCCAAGGTTCAAACTGTAATGTGTATAGTTGTGTGTTAATCTCCTATTGATAAGTGTAGCTATCAGCCTTACAAGGGTCATGGCTAGAAGGGGACTACTCAACCCTATGCTATGGTTGTAAGAGTTTATAACACCATGAATCCAAAAAATAAATAAAAATTTACCTTTAATCTATAATACTGATATAAAAGTTAGGTGAGATTCCTATAAAAGGGATACTAACATAAAAGTTAAGTGAGAGGACAAATAAAAATACAACTTTTTCATTAGTGCAATTTATACAAAGAATTTAAAAAAATGTAATTAACTATGAGGTCTTGTAAGAATGTTGGGAAGAAGTTTGTTTGGCTAGAATCGTGGAGTGCACGCAAAAAAGCTAGAATTTCAAAGTGAAGCACAGAGAAGAAAAAAACACAAGTGATAATAATTTATTTTTCTAGAAAAATATTTCATTTTTTGGAGGAACAAATTTGAGGGAAGACAAAAAACCCTAGCACCAATCGATTCTTCCAAGAGAGATCATGAGTATTAGTTTAGGTATGGTACTTCTTTGGCTTTAGCTTTGAAAATATTTTATTGGCTAGGGATTTAAAAATATGGACCTCTTCTTTGGGAAGTAAATTATGGTAGTTTGTTTGTTGCAATGATGACTGTAGCCTCACATTTCAAAAAATATGGCAATGAGACCTTCTCCATGTTTTCACAACAGTTTTCCTTTGATAAGGAGAAACTAGATTATATGCGTCAAGTGCTTAAAGCAAGGAAAGCACCCCATCAAAAACCACTACTCGCTCAACAATGGTACCTTTGTGTCCAAGTTAGATGAGTCTATTATTGTGGTTCATCCAACCCTCATCCAATAGCCTTTGCTCATGTTTTGCACCCAAGCCCTTACATGTAAATTTGTGGGAATATGGCCTAGTCTAGTCACAATCCAAAAATGAATTAACACACATTGGGGGGGTAAAGTATCCTCTTATGAATTTATGATGACAGGTAGGGGATACTTTGTTTTTACATTTGTATTTATGGAGGGTAAGAGCACTATCTTTCATATAGTTCCCTAAATTTTGGGATCTAGCCCACTCTACATGATCCTGTGGAGCATGGCCTTTGATCCTTAAGAGGAGGAGCTTGAAGAAGTTTTTGTCTAGGTGAGGTTACCATTTTTTCCACTACACCTATAGAAAAAACCTTTGATGGAATTAATAGGGAATGTTATTGGAACGTTCATTTACTGAGCTCCTCCAAAGGTCAATAACGCTATATGCGCACACATCTATGTGTAAGTCAATCTAAAAAAGGATTTGCTTGAGCATATTTGAATAAAGGTGTTTGATTGGGTACATAACCAACCTCTCGACTACGAGAATATACCATTCAAGTTTATAACCTACCATGAGCATGGGTATTTCTCGTGAAACTGCCCAATTAAACAAGCATAGAAAATAAAAAAGGAAGAACTAGGATTCTAGGAAGTCAAAAGTAGACTGCGCAAATCAAGAAGCAAGAATCGACAACCTCAACCACAAGATCAAAAAAGCTTCCAACACAAAAAAAATTGTAAGTCTTAATGAAGGAGAAAAGGAAATCACCTCTCTAGATTTTATGATTCCTAAAGATAAAGAGAAGATACCTACAACTAAATATGACAACCCACCATAGATCTTAGGAGATACACCAATGAACACAACATCTAGAGAAGAAAATGATGGGAACTCAGAGGAAGAGGTAGAAGAAATACAAGTGGAGAAAATAGTGATTCTCGAGGGCTTGCCAACCACATGATATGTATCTAAGGGAAGAAAATTGAACCAACAACTCAGAAAAGAGCAAGCACAAAAAGACTTGCAATCCAAAACCCAAGTCAAAATTGAGGAGAGCTTTGTAAAAAATAAGAAACAATCTAAAAAATGAATATTATGTCATGGAACTGTAGGGGACTAGGAAGTCCTCTAAAAAAACTATCTCAAAATTCTAATACAGGAGCAAAATCCAACAATAGTTTATATTTAGGAAAAACAAATTGTAAAGGCAACACTGACTACATAATGACAAAAGATATGGACACAATTGGAATTAATAACTGTTGATTCTATGGGAGCTTTAGGAGGACTGGCTTTGGCTGGGAACCACAAAAATTAGTTTGCAGCTTACAACATAAGCATAATAACTAGATAGGTATAAATTATTCTTACCAGATGGAACTAGTGTAGTAGTAATAAATTTTTATGATCTAAATCATCCTATCTAGAAAAGAGAAGCATGGCAAAACTTAACACAATGGCTAGACAATGAGAAGTTTAACATAATACTAGGATGATATCTCAACATGATTCTCTACCATAGGGAGAAGGTTGGGGGAATTTTAGCAAGGGATCCACATAGAGATCTGCTCAATCAAATTATGGCAAATGAAAACTTACATGACAATCAATTGATCAAAAGAAAATACACTTGGAGAAATAGAAGAGTAGGGGCAAACTATATTACAGAAATATTGGATAGATTTTTTATCAATGAAAATATCCTATAGAATTTTCGCTCACTTATTGTCACATTATTAAAAACTCTATCTCAGATCATAATCCAATTCTCTTGGATAGCGGCCAAAGCCTACAACCTCAAAAAATTCCTTTTAAATACAAATTTGAATGGGTAGTAGAAGAAGATTTTAGTGAAATTATGGAAAGCACTTGGAACCAATAGGTCCAGTCCACCAACCCCTAAGAAAAATGGAAAAGCAAAATTCAAAAATTGAAGCACGTGATAAAAAATGGTTGGCAAAAAAAGAGAGAGTCAAACCAGACAAGAAGTAGTTGATGCAAAAACTATAGTAGTTAGAAACATAAATTGGGGATCATCCTCCTCAACCATGGAAAGAAGATGCAAGAAATCACCTAATTCAGAAGCTCAATAAATTAAGCACTGAAGAAGAAACACATTGAAGGCTTATATCCCAAATGGTTTGGCTAAGCAAGGGGGATAGAAACACCAAATATTTTCATCTAAAAACCATGCAACGCTGCCAAAGGAAGATAATCAAGGAGATAGAGCATGAAATAACCACTTATACAGATAGGGAGAAAATTAAGGAACTTGCCAATCAACATTATTAAGTTCTAGTTTAGGTTGAAGTTGTAGACCAATTGGTTCCCCCAAACCCCATAAGGGTGACAGAGGTCCAAGGTTCAAATCTTGGGCCTCATTGGACTGAATTCTTGTCCCTTTCCAAGTGATTTTAGTGGCGTGAAATTTTTAAAATGATTGTGGTATGGTGGTTATAAGGGCAGACTGCGCAGAGATCTATGTGGCAACTTTCAAGGTGGATAACGTAAAATACTATGGTGGCCATAAAAATTGGAAAACCTACCCGGATTCATGGTGGCTACCGATTCAGCTCTGCTCTCCAGAGAATATTAATCCAATCACTATGGAGGAACTTAAGGAGGTTATAACAACTTTACCAAAGGACAAAGCTCTCGGACCTGATGGATTCATAATTTTTTTTTACCAACAATACTTACACATCATCGGGGAAGATTTGCTACACATGATTGAGGATGTTAGGGTGAAAGGTTAGTTTCTTAGAACCATCAACTCCACATTTCTAACATTGATTCCTAAAGAAAAAAATGCCACTACTTTCTCTATATTTAGACCAATTTCTCTATGTAACTCTTCCTATAAAATTATTACCAAACTGTTGGCCAATAGAATAAAGAAGAAACTTGATAAAATAATATTAGAAGAGCAAGGGGGGTTCATGCCTGGAAAAAAAATATATGATAATATCATAATAGTGCATGAAGCCCTCCATAGTAGTAGAAAATAAAAAAAGAAATAAATTGTTATAAAACTTGATATGGAAAATGCCTTTGATCGAGTTAATATACAATTTGTAGAATAGGTCCTACAAAAGTTTGGATTCCCACATCAGGCCATCAAGTGGATCGGAGATTGCATAAAAACCCATGGATAGCCCACTTAATAAATGGATAACCAACATATTTCTTTTAGGCTACAAGGGTAATTAGACAAGGGTATCCACTATCACCATATCTTTACATCATTTTAGCTGAGACTCTTGGAATATTAATTAACCATCTTTGAAGAGAAAGAAAAATAACATGGATAGAGGTTGTAGCATGATGTAAAGTTGTAACACATGCCAAATTTGTAGATGATATCATTATTCTAGGTGAATCCACTAAGCAAAATATTAGACAATTCAAGCAATGTCTGAATTGGTTCACACAAACTATTGAGGCTCATATAAACACTCAAAAGAGTCAGTTCTATACACAAAATGTTGTAGTAATAAGAGTCAAAAAATTTTACACTATCCTAGTATTTCATTCTGGCACATAAAAATACTTCATATATCTAGGAGTGTCCATGAGCTTCCACCTCAAAGCCTCAGACTTTTGGACCCCAACATTGGACAAGATGGTTAGGAGGATACAAAGTTACAATAATAGTTGGCTTAGTCTTGCAAGAAGGGCAATATTGATCAAATTAATGTTAGCTTCTCTTCCACTCTACCAACTATTAGTATATCATTCTCCCAAGTTTATTTTGTAAAAGGCAGATGGAATCATACACAACTTTCTATGGCAAGGAGGTAGGCAATAAGAAAGAAAAAGTTCTACTTGGTAAATTAGGATAAAGTCACCAAAAATAAAATTCAAGGAGGATTGTGAATCATAAAAATGGAGATAATTTCAAAAGCACTGGGAGAAAAACTTCTTACAAATATGCTTAAACACAATTGAGCATGGCAATGCATACTAATCAACAAGTTTGTAAATAATCAAACAGTGTTCGAATGCTCAAACATATAGACAAACTTACCAGAGCCTTGTTGGTTTGGAAATATATAGTGGTTGCAAAGAGCATAATAGAGGATAAAATTTCTTGGCTACTGGGATATGGTAATTCAATTAATCAATGGGAGGACCCAATCCTAGGAAATCCACCATTAAGAGAGAGAATTCCAATTGAATTGCAAAGAATACTCGAATTAGGTAACTTGTTTTATTAGACCTCAAAAACTTTGAACTCGATCTCCTCTCCCAGTCCATCTCAACTTCAAGGATATTGGGATTATTTTAAGTCCCACATGGTGAACATTAGACCTCTTCATCCCACAATGCCAGAGAAACCATATAGGGGTAGCATTAGTAGTATTGGAGAATACTCAATGCATTTAGGAGTCCAACATCAACATATTGGACCTACCAAAAAAAACTATTGATAGTGTGGAAAAATAGAGCACCACCTAAACTACAAGTATTCAACTGGCTAGTCTCTCAAAATAAAATATTAACTTATGATAATCTGCAAAAGAGGAGTATACAGGACCTCATGTTTTTTACAGTTGCAGGTAGAATAGTGAAACAATTTTCCATATTTTTTTCAAATACCCAAAGGCAATATCAATTTGGTTAGGAATGACCAAAATTCTTGGCACTTGCTACTCTGGAAGGTTAACCATAGACACATGTTTTACCAAATGGAACAAATAATATAAAGTTAAACTGACAGGTAAGCCTCTCTTGAAATATCTGTGAAACTCTATACCATATTTTGTCATCTAGAACATCTGGTTGGACAAGATCCAGAGGATTTTTTAAGGCAAAGGTAAGGACAACAACAATTTAATACGAAGGATAAAAGAAGAATTAGTCCTAAATGTCAAATATAGTTTCTATCAACAACAGTACAAAGAATATATGTCACCCATAAAAATAATAATGATGTACCAACTTAATCTCCAAGCTTTCCTAACACGAGGAGACTGCAGAGCAAACAATTCTTTGTCTAACATATGTTTTTTGATGCTCTTATTTTATGGTGCCTCCAAGTCCAACCTCGTTCAAGCAGCAACAGGGGGACTAATTCTTACAGGACCCCATGAGATCCAACTCAAATACATGATCAACTTGGGAACAACATATGCCAACGTGGTAGAGGCTATTGGATGTGAATCGGATTAAAATTGGTGGTACAACAAGGAATCACTCAGATCATAGTTTATGGTGATTCTAAACTAGTAATAACAACTCTTGTCAGAAATAAATATTTTAGATCTTTACAATTGAAGATTGTTCAAGATAAAATTAGACAACTAGGTAGTATAATTGGTAAAATATCCTATCAACATGTAAGGCGAGAATTCAAAAAAGAGGCCGAAACACTAGTGAATCAAGCAGTCAATATAGCCCTTGGTTAAATTTTTCTCAATATAAGACTGCATTCGCTTAATGTACAATCACAATAAACAAGTAAAAAATAGGGTAGACAGAGGGTCTCTTCCCTCATATGTATTGGATGCCTCATTCGTAGTAAAATAAGTAATTTACAACTGAATGGGGCTATGGAATGTCCACCATTGATTACTGATTGAATGAATAAATGAATTAGGAAGGGCCCCAATAACTGAGGAACATCACCTACCTCAATGGCTCTTTCGATTGCTTCTACTTCTTTCTGATATGTGCCTTTCTATTGATCATCATATTATCATCAACCTCACCTTGAACTTGAGGCAACAAGGATATTTGAAGGGCCATAAAAGAGACAACTACAAAAAATGAGAACTTCACCATAAAATTGTGAAGATGATCCAACTTGATATTTTGATCTGTGAGATCCTCTATCGAACCCATGCTCACTATTGTTTCCGCCATCACAACCCTCTTTGAACTCATATTTTTCTTTCGTTACAATGAAATATGATCTATGCCACTAATTTGTGAGTGACTTGTGGGAGAGACAGAGAGAATAATATAGAGGTGTGTTTGTAGGTAAACTAGAGGAAATGAATACAACCAAAGGTAACACCAAGAGAAAATTAATAATGGGAATGAATTCCTCCTATGTGTTCAGTTCCCACAAAGAGTGATAGTCTTGTTTTTTGGTTGTGCGGAGATAAAATATTTTCCTGTTCCTGTACCGCATTCATTACAAAAACTTTAATGACAACACAGAACTTTAGCATTTTATAGTGAATACATTTTTTACTTTTTCTATGACTAGTCATAGCATTTTTAGACTCATGAAATTAAATAATTTGATGGTGGACATGCTTATTAATTTCATTTGATGTTTCGTTTTGAATACCCTCAAGGGCTAGGTGGATTGGTAAGTGCAAGTGTGGTTGAGAACTTACCAAGAAGATACCTAAGTTCAAACCTTGGAGGAAAGCCAACCCTTTGCAAAGGTAGTAGTCTACTCTGAATCCTCTGAGTGCGCATCAGATCGACGATGATGGTATGAACCTTGAGTGACCGGTGGTCCCCCTATCAAGATGGGTCAACAAGAATGAGATGAATAGATTTTTTGGGAGCAGTCCTTGTGGTTTGAACTCTTCACTGGCCAGTTACTAAAAATAGTGGTTGTAACCAACTACAACTCTCATATGTAATAAAAAAATATTTCATTTAAAAAAAAAATATTATGATTATGACTTTAGTTTATTTTTTGAATTAGTTCTTTTTTATTTTAATTGATTATATAAAATTGAAACAATTTTTTTATTAGGTATTATTATCATTTGGTATTTAATGCATGTATCTTGTTTGCAAAGATTTAAATTGAAATAATGTGTATAGTATTAAATCATGACTACATAGTAGTATTATAACAATTTAGAAATTATACATGTATCCTTTGGCAAGATTCAAACTTGGATTTTCTCCTTGGAAGTTGAGGAATATATTGAGGAATATAATGAGTTGAGCTAATGCCATTTGATTTTCTAAATTGATTATATGGAATTGAAATCTTATTACATCAATGATCCATTGTTGAATTGCATCATCTTGGTAATCATGAGTCTTTGTGGTTTGAATCCTACACTTGGTAGTTGCTAAAATAGTGTGGATGTAACCAACTCAGTATCACCTGCCAAGATTTTCCACCAAAATTAAAAAATTTAACCATTTGAGCTCATGCCATTTTGTAACATCTTTGTATTTATGTTATATTTATATTTTATGATCTTGTACTCTTTATTACATTATTTATATATATTTTTAAATGTATGTGCCAATTTAAAATGAATGATATGTTGTTAACAAGGAGGGATCATGATTGTGTTCAATAACTAGCAATAATTTATGCTTTATATATATAAATTACATTATTTTATATATTTTTAAATGTGTGCACCAATTTAAAATGAATGATATGTTTTTTTGGTAGATAATATACTATAGCATTAATACCGGGTTTTATAGGTTGACCCAAAACCTTTTACAAAAATCAGCCCAGGGCTATTGATGAACATGTCCTTACTAAGGATCCTATATATGTAAAATCTACATGCCGCCAAAGCCATTACATCCGGTAAGGCACATAGCCTGTTATCAAAAAGAAACTTCCCATAAAATATTTTTGGTATACCCCAAGAAAACACACCTGCATCATAATTACAAAAAAAGAAACAAACACAAATCCCTTCCTTGAAATAGTGGAAAAACAAAAAGCTACAAACACACATAGCAGTACTGAAAAAAACTCCCACAAGCTCTATATTGATAGTTACTCTTAATAATTCTTTGGTAATTGCTTTCTTCCATATATGACATGCTTTGGGACCACATATCGTCTTGGCCAATCAGCCATGGAGAAGTGAACTTGTTGGCTAGATTTATGGCGGTGTCTAGCCGGTGGTCCACGTGGCTCTTGTTCGAAGTCTTATATTATTGTTTCTTTCCTGCCCTATGATTATCAACCAACCTCAAATTACTAAGATGACTAGGAGCCATGTTATCTAACATGTGACTGTCCCCATTAGTCTTTGTGGTATTTCCAAGTAGCATCCACCAAGACTGACAACTCGGATAATTTTTATTGTGAGTCCATTTCAAAAAAGAGACGGGAATACTCATAGCCTTCAAACTTACAGTTATTGGTAAATTTGACTATCATCCTTTGAATTCTTATTTAATAAGCTCCTCTACTTCACTCAAGACACCGTGTTCCCATTTGAAAAGTTCATCACCATCGACACCCAAATTGGCCAGCTTATCAGCAACTTTGTTAGCTTCCCAAAATATATGTTGGGTTTTTATGTCTTGCCTTCCCTGGAAAAGGATCCTAGCCTCTTCAAAAGTTGTTTTAATCCTCCAAGGAGGTGTTTTCCAATTATTGATAAGATTTATAACATGCATAGAGTCTCCTTCTATGATCAAATTGCCTTCTAAGTATTGAGTCATTTGAAGGCATCTCCACATAGCTCTAGCTTCAGCTTCATTTTTTGTACTTGTTCCCAAATATTTGAAAAATGCAAGCATCATATTCCCATTATGATCTCGCATAATACCGCTAGCACCTGCTCTTCCAGGATTGTCCTTAGCCGCTCCATCAAAATTAAGCTTAAACCAACCCGTAGGAGGTGGGGACCACTTAACATTGGATCTAGGGTTGACTACCCTAGGCATAGACTCATCTAACAAGGTTAAGCTTAAATATTAAGCAATCGTGGTCTTCTACAGATGAGGTTTACAGCTATAAAAATGGATAAGGTTCACATTCTCATTGGCAAAGGATAGGATCTTGGTAATGATAGTTTGATGATCATGGATAGACTCGTTAAAGACTCTATGGTTCCTTTCTAACCACACCTGCCAAATATAGTGATTGAGACAAATTTTCCACATGTATCTAATTCTTTGGCTTGAAAAGGGGCAAGGCCACTGGATGAACAAATCAAGTAAGGTGGCTAGTTTAACCCAGGAAATATTGAAGGCCTAAAAAACCCCACTTAGGACAATCAAGGAAAAAGGGCACTCAAGGAAAATGTGATAAATGGTCTTCCAATTAGACCTGCACAGATAACAGCGATTAGTGATACAAATACCTTTACGCATCATATTATCAATGGTTAGAATTCTTCCTTGGATAACCAGCCATGAAAAGAATATGACCAACGCACAGGGCTGGGCAGTTTCCTCCCAACCATGACCCCTTGTAAAGGCAAGAGCTATGCTTATCAATAGGGAATTTAACACACAACCACCACAAACCCATCCCCCTCACATACTCACCCATGTCACGATTTGAAGATAGTATAAAAATATGAATCTCCTTTTTCACTCTTAGATTAAAATATTTTTATGTGAATTTTATGGTAATTTTATATTATGGATTTTTTTTTTTATTTGGTTAGTGTGAGAAACCCCTACGACCAACTCATAGGGCTGGGTAGGCTCCCCCCAACCATGACCCCTCCTACAGCATAGCTCTATCAATATGGAATTTAACACTCTTTTATTTGAATAGGGTACATCCCTCCTTAAGTTGAATAGGGGACATGGAGAGAGACCCTTATTTTTCATCCCCTCTTAAGGGATACTCCCCAACTCCAAGAAACTTCTACATGCACACAAAAATGACCTTACACATGACCTTGTTTAGAATATTCATTGCCTACTCTAATGAAGGTATACAAATTATATCAAGAATCCTATGTACTTGAAGCCATCTCATAAAGTGCATCCATATCTCTATGTGCTTTGTATGCTAATGAAACATTAAATTATAGACAAGTTGGATGGTGCTCTTATTATCACATCAAAGAGTGACTAGAAAACTATGAGGAATACTATTCTCCTCCAAAATCATGAGCATCCACCTAAGATTCTTACCTACCTCATTGGTAGAACAATATTTGGCCTTCATAGAATATTTAGAAATATTCGATTAGAATTTAGAACACCAAGAAATTGATTGGATGCCATATAGAATACCAATTCTATGGTGGACCATTGCTCATCCAAGCTACTAGCCTTATCAACATCTAAATATCCTATCAAAATTGAAGGGGATCTAATAGAGTAGTGAATACCCATTTCATAGGTCCCTCATATACATCTAAGAATCCTCTTTGTTGTTTTCTAGTGACTCTCCTAGAATGACTGCATATCTATAGAACAATAGTTTATAGTTAAGGCTATATCAAGTTTAGTATAAGGTAGAAAAGTTATCCCATAAGATACTAATAAAATTTAGCATCCATTGAAGGAATGGGACAATCATCCTGAAGCTTCAAGCCTGAGGCAAAAGGACTTTAAGAAGACTTGCAATCCACCATCCTAAAATGCTAAAGAAGATCCAAAGCATACATAATTTGGGATTCCCAAAAAATAGTGTAGAAGCCCCAAATTTGTTATTTTAAAATTGGAATAAATCTATGACTTCAAATCTTGTATTAGAGTAGAAGAGTTGCTAGTGATGAGAATATCATTAATATACAATAAAATCACCAAAGTTTCCCCATCCTGATGTTTGATGTAAATATCATGTTTAGCCTCACATATCTCAACTTATTCACTCCTCTATGACTGAATCCATACAAAATTTGAAAAGAGCTCTTGGTTGTACTTATATTAATTGAGATCTCATATGCAAATTCATCTTGTGCTAAGGTAGTATCCCATAGATTCGATTTCTTTCCAACCAAGCATCTCAACAAATTTCGAAGGCTTCTATTGATAACCTTTATTTTCCCATTGGTTTATTGATGATAGGTTGAACTAAACCTGACTTAGTATCCAATTTCTTCCACAAAGTTCACAAAAAATGGCCCACAAATCTAATGTCTCTATTTGAGACAATACTCTATGTCAACCCTTGCAATCTCACCACTTCTTTGAAGAATAATGTAGCAATATGAGTAGCATAATTTATCTTGCTACAAGGTATGAAATGTGCCATATTTGAAAATATATCAACAAAAACAATAAAAATAGAGTCATTACCTCTTTGTGTGCTTTATAAACCCAAGAATGAAGTCCATGCTCACATCTTTCCAAGGTCTTTCTAATATAGACATGTTGGAACCGATTCTTCCATTCGTAGGAAATCAAATCATGCTACAAGAATCCTTTTGAAACCAATGAGCTCCTACAGGCTCTAGTTGACCTATCTCATGTTCTGCTAAACTCGAATATTGCTAAAGAAGATGGCAGAATGGGTAAGGAAACCCCAGTGGCAATTATTTAATTAAGCTTCTAATTTGCATGCTCCATATTTATATTAAAGTATAAGTATTTTTATTAAAATGACCAAGCATGAAAATAACCAACTGTTATGCCCTATGTATACCGATGCCTATATTTATTGGGTTGTTATATCAATTTAACAACAATTTTAGTATGAAACAGAGAGAAGGAGAGAATAAAATCGACGTTCTTAATCACATTCGAATATCGTAATAAAATCAAGAGTTAACCAACGAAAGAAACATATATAATATGTTCAAATAATGTAACCCATTATAAAGATACACACAATACTGAGACAAAGAAATGACAAAAATAAAACCCATAATTGTATTGATTTCATAAAATATTACATGCAGAGTGGGCGGGATGCCTTTTAACTCTATTTTTCTTAAAGAAATACATCAATACAATGAAGAGGACTCTGTTCAAATAATGTAACAGGTCTCTTCAACTCTCCTTGTTACAATCTGGTAACAAAAGAATCTCTGAATCCTAGGCTCAATAAGACTGGAAATATTCTCAACTTCTTGAACGCTTTCCTATCATACAATCCTGCACAACAAGGGGAGGAAGAAAGAATGAATAAAAGAAAATAGACACAAAGAAATACAACAGAACTAAAAGGCACTCAAGTATACCTCTTAGCAAAAATTTTATTCTCTAATTGCTTTATGCAGAATCCAAACCTACCCTCTTCCTTTTATAGCTACTGGTTCTTGATTTTGTTATTCTTGGTCCACTTCTGATTGTACACTTGGCAGCTTTTGATTGAATCTCCAAAATTGATGTTGTCCAGATGGTGCGGCTCTGAACTGACTATTAAGGTTCTTCTCTAGACTGAAGGGAGCTCTTTGTTATTTTAATTTGGCCTTTTTGCTCTCTTAGTTGGCCCTAGAAACTAAGGATTCATCGTTATAATTTTCCTCTTTGTTCTTTTTGTCCCGATCACTATGATTTGCCGCTAAGGCTCGATCGGGTTTTTATCATGAATATTAGACGAAGGATAGAGGGGGTCTCGACGTAATGGTGAAGACAAGGGGTGGCATGCCGGTGGCAAACAAATGGAGTTGCACTGATCATGAGATAGAGTGAAGAAGTAAGGATGGTGAGGATCTGATGGATGGAATGACGAGGAGTAAATGATAAGAAGCGATAGTGGACGAGGGTGACATACTAGGAAAATTTTAGGATGGTCAAGGAGGAATACCCAGGAGGAGGAGGAGGGTAGTGGTAAGTAGGAAGAATATGGGAATGGACAAAAAGATCTGGAAACATCTATAATTTACTTCCATAAGTATACTCCATAGAAGTGCTCCCATAGTAACTATATTCCATCGAATGGTTTTCTAAAAATCGAAACCATGCTTTTTCTTCACGCGCATCCTTCACCTTAAATATTTGCAAAACAAAAATTTAATACATTTGTATTCCTTGAATTCCATTGTTTATGTTTACTGATGCTCTTATCTCTTCCCTACTATCTCTTATTTATAATCCAGTGACTATGCTTTGTAGTCTTATCTTGTGGTACGCCATTATTCTTGTCAGATATACACAATCTAGTGGCATGCTTGAGCGTCAGGAATTTTCTTTTATTTGGTTTACTTTGTTCTTAAAAAAGTACTATACATGGTATTTTCTCCGATTTCTTCGAATCTTTCCTCCCATGAGTATTCTTCTGGATTCATAGCTTCTGTGCGTACTATTTTGACTCCGTATTGGCTATTGATTTTCATAATGTCTTTCAATGTACCTTGCTTTAAATGAGTCACTTCTTTGATTCCTACTTTGATAATGTTGTAGGTATTTATGTGAAGTAATCACCTTTCTTGCGGGTGATTTTATCAATTTTTTTGGTTCACGATTTTCACAGGTTTTGTCATGCCAGTTTTTGGTACTTTTAAACATTTGGTTTTACCTTTGGATCGTGCACTACCGTTGGATTGATCTTGGGTGTAGTGCATCCGTTGTTGTTCTAAAACCTGTATGATAGTTAGTATACTTGTTCTCATGTAAACACTTGAAATAATGTGTTTGATTGGTCTTCAATTAATCATATTTATCCGATGTTAATCCTTATATTGTTAAACCTTAATAACTTGTTTTAATCGATGGTAATCATAAAATATACTTACTTTTATTTTGTGATCATCATTGGATCTTATGGTGGTGAGGTGCGACCGTTGGATCATACATATGCACATATTATTTAATAAATGGGAAAAATTCATACGTACCTCGACTAATTAATCAACCCAATGCTTAGATTAACCTTTTATTATCTTCCCATATGCGCACCATTGGATCTGAGTGGAGACAAGCACATCCATTGGATCTAATCAACCTGCAAGTTAATTTAATCAAGCATTTATAATATTAATCATGATTAAGGCAAAAGGGGGAAAATTAGTTGATGTATTAAACCCTTGTTAATCATGATTAACTTTAATTAATTTCTCTCGATCCTTAACCCTCTTTAATGCATCTTCAATTAGTGCACCATCGTTAGATTAAAAATCATTTGAGCATGATCGTCCAATCTTGGTGACAAGCCCAATGATTAATCAAATGAGGCGCATCCTTTTTAATATGGAATTTAAAGTTCGATTAGACTGAAGCAATCACAATCGTCGATCTATACGTTGTTTGGTGTGATCATCTGATCTGTCAGACCTGCTCTTATTTTAATTTGACCTTGACCCATGATGAATTTTATTAATACTATGACTTCTTAGAGGTCACACAACCGTTGATTTTAGAGGTGTTTAAGCGCTATCGTTATATTTATTTAGACTTACTACTTAATCGAAACTTTGACCATTATGAATCATGCTTAAAATTTTGACTTTTTGGACAGTGCACGTCCATTGATTTGATCCTCGACGAAGCGTTGTCGTTAATCTTGTTAAAGTTGCAATGATTTTAACTTTATTAGAGCCTTAGGTTTAACCTTTGGAGTCTTTAGTGAGCACACGTCCATTGGATTTGGTCCTCGACGAAGCGCTGCCATTAGATTGAAGACAACTTGCTCAATTTTTAAATCTTAGGTTAAGTTTTACTGACTCTTTAACTTATCTTTCGGACTATTTTGTGAGTACGCATCCATAAAATTTTCTCAAGCAATGCGCTTCCGTCCGATTAAGTCTAAGGTGCAACCTTTTTACTTCTTGACTACGCTTGACTTTTGACTTATATTCGGTTTGATTTTATTAAAGTGCTATCGTCCAATTTCTCTGGATTGTGTGCAGCCCTTGGATTAAATCTGAGGTGCTCACTAGTTATCTTAGTGGGGTGCATACCCTTAGGCTTTTAATCAATTAATATTTATTTTAACCTTAGGTTCTTTGGATCATGAGACCATAGTGAATGACTTAACTGAATATAGATTAGAAGATTTATTTGTCGGACTTTGGATTTAGGTTTTTAATTTGAAATTTTATTCCCTAACCATTTGAGGTACTTTGATTTATACCATGAAGCCCACATTATTAAAAAGGCTAAGGTTAAACTTTAACAAACCACCAATGAAAAATTGAATTACTCACAACAACTTTAAGCAATGACCAACAGTATAAACAGTTTGATTGAAACCAAAAATTTAAATTTGGCGGTTTCAAAGTTGAGTCAAATTTGGCTTCAACATAGGCTTTGACTGGGACAATGTGTTGAAAATATGAAGCACTTGAGAACCACAGAATCTTCTGGTTTTATTTTGCAAAAATTTAACAAAAAACAAAAAAAAATTGACTGTTAAGCAAAACTTGAAATGTATAACAGAAAAACTTCCTTTCTCTTTTTCTTTCTTTTTTTCATCATTCATTCATTTTTTATGTGTATTGAAAACATGATATCAAAGCAATTAGAGCATGGAAAATTGTAGATCCCTTTTCATCCAATTTGGAAACAAAGGTTAGAAAATTTTCGAAATCGATGAGTTTTATTTTGAAATATTGTAATGCTTGTTTTAGCTAAGTCATAAGATATGATTACACAGATTTTATCACAACCATTTGTCTCATCATATTTTTGTCCATGTGTGTGTTTGTGCATTCTTTTTTTGGATTTCTAAATCTTTCAAAACTTTATCATATCTGGGCAAAATAACCGAGCCTAATATGTGATTTTTTTTTTTTAAGAAAAAAACCCCTTGCAGGGCCGCCTTGGTTTGAGAGACCACGAACAGGGGGTTCTATACCATGAAATTCACCTGAAAGCCTAATATGTGATTTCACTCTTTAAAAATTCTCACCATTATGTAGGGCTCCACTACCATTCAGACGTCTATAGACTCAGTGGATTTTCTTCTAATCCCATATTAGTTTTACCCTACTGCCAATCAAGCATCTATAGCCCCGATAGAGGTTTTCCAAGATATCTCAGGCAATGACTCAATTTTACTTTATTTTTTATTTTTCTTTCTCGTGAGAGAAGTGTTTGGATATATAAGCAAATTTTACAATAAGTATGCCTGAGTTGAGGACTAGTTTCTGGCTATAAAAAATGAGTGTAATAATTTTTGGCTCAACTACCCTCTCAAAGATAACTCAGTTCTTTGGACCTTTGAAGTCACTTTAAGTATCATTTGTAATGTGGGGCTTGACATGATGTTTCAATCAGCTTTGTTTTCTATCTATTTTATCTCATATCAAACAACTATTGCATAAACACTTATTTTTGACAGAATTGTAAAGCTCATCAATATCTAAAATAAATTCTTTTTTTATTTTTATTGTTTTTTGTGGAATCAATAGTTAGATATATTAATCAAACTAAGATATCATGTATACAATAAACTCAGAATTATTCAAGAAAAAAAGGAAGCTATAACTAATAAACAAAATAGACCACTCTGTTTTTGGATTTTTGTTTTTCTATTTTTATTTTTTTGTAAAGTACACCTTCAACATGGATTGTACATTTTGAGGTGTTGGCTATTAATAGGGATAACCATTATGTCTCCTTGCAAAGTATGTAGCTTGTAAGTATTTTGACTGATAACATGGGAAATTTGGTATGGGCCAATACATTTTGGTTCAAACTTACCTTTTTCACCATGCTTATCATTTTTAGGATCCCAATAGATGACTATATATCCTTGAGAAAAGGAGTACCCTTGGCTTTCTTATTAAACAAATTTACAATTTTTTGGGTTTTTTCCATCATTCTATTGAGGGTATCTCTTCTTTGTTCTTCTAACAATACAATTTTGTCAAGCCTTCTCTGAATGGGATCAGGGATTTCATGATCTTGAAATAAAAGAGAAAATGCCATTTTTTCCATTTTTGGGGGTAGTAGGGCATTTTCTCCATAAACCATCTCATAGGGGGTTCTTCCTATATTTCTTTTAACAAACATCCTATCATCCTATAAATAAAATTTAAGTTCACTGTCCCATCCCCTTTTGTTTTTACCTAATGACATTTTTATTCTTGTTATTACATTTTTATTTGATGACTCAGCTAGACCATTTCCTTGGGGATAATAATTAACAGAACAAGATAATTCAATTCCATATTTAGAACAAAATTCTACCATTTCATATGACACAAAATATTGAGCATTATCAGTTACAAGATTTTTAGGAACTCCATACCTGGTCAAGATATTTTCTTCTATGAATCTGATGACTGCAGCAGATGTAGATGTTCTCAAAGGTGCAGCTTCCACTTGGTGAAGTAATCTATGGCAGTTATGATCCACTTATGTTGGCCATATGAATTAGGCTTGATCTCTCTAATCAGGTCAATACCCCATTGAGAAAAAGTTACTTCAATGATTACTGGCTTGAGGGGCATGGCTAGTAGATGTTTTTTCCTTGTAAAAACTTGGTAGTTATGACAATTCCTTACATATTTATATACATCCTTAAAAAGATATGGCCAATAATATCTTGCTCTCATGATTTTATTGGTTGTAGCTCTTGGAGAAAAATGTCCCCCACAGAAACCATTATGAAATTCATCAATTATTTCTAGGACTTCTCTTTCATATAAGCAGACTAATAATATTCCATCAAGATGTTTTCAATATAATACTCCATTTTTTATATAATACTTTTGAGCTTGAAGTTTTACTGACCTCATTCTGTTTATTGACATGTTTTTGGGGAATGACAGAGTTTGTATATAGGATAAAATTTCTTCATACCATTTACATTCTTCATTTTTTATTCTTCTATGATCATATGTCTGATCTATGGTAAGAATATTTTGAGATCCTGCTTCTTCTTTGTTAGCCAACAGTTTAGCTAAACCTTGCCCTTTGACTGTTTTAACTATTTTGAATTTAACATCATATTGCAAAAGTTTTACCATCCATCTTGCTGGTCTTCTCAATGGATCTGATTGAGAAAATATATCTTTTATTGCTATAACAGGAATACAGTAGTAAACTTTGTTTGAGCCAAATATACCTTTAAAGTGTTCTAATTATTGGATGATTGCATAGGCATGTTTTTCCAGTAAGGTGTATTTAAGATTCACTCCTTTTAGTCCTGAGCTCATAAAAGTTATTGGCCTTTCATTATTTTCATTATCTTTTTGTGAAAGGACTACAACAAAAGAATGTTCAAATGCATATAAATAGATATTAAAATCCTTTGCATAATCAGGGCAACTTAAAGTTGGAGTGGTTGATATGGCTTCTTTGATGTTGTTAAAAGTTTCCATATTTTCTAATGTCTATTTTATTTCTACAGTTTTCTTCACCATATCATTTATGGGTTTGGTCATTTCTGTAAAATTTGGGACAAATCTTCTGATAAAATTTATTTTTCCAAAGAATGACCTTACTCCTTTTAGATTCTTGGGTGGGGGAATTTTGGAAATGGCTTCTATCTTTTCTGGATTAATGCTTATCCCCTTTTCTGAAACTATATGACCTAGCAATTTTCCTTGTGTAGTTCCAAATATGCACTTTTTTGGATTTAGAGAGATTCCAAATTCCTTGCATCGGGAAAAAACTGTAGTCAAATGTTCTAAATGATCTTCTAGATTTTTAGAAAAAACTGTGATATCATCTAATTACACTACTAAAATTTTGAACATTAGTCCTTTGAAAGCAAAGTCCATCGCTCTTTGGAAAGTAGCACCTGCATTCATCAATCCAAAAGGTATTCTTAAATATTCAAATGTACCCTTGGGTGTGGTGAATACTACCTTGTGTCTATCTTCTGGATTTATCATAATTTGATTGTACCCTAAAAATACATCTAACAAGGACTATCTAGTTGAACCTACTACTGCTTGTAGCAGTTGTTCCATGTTAGGCAACGAGTAATTCTATTTTAGTGAGCTCTTGTTTAAATTTCTAAAATCTACGCATAGTCTAATGTCCCCATTATTTTTCCTAACTGGTACTAAGTTGGATATCCATGACAAAAATCTGACTTTTCTTATTATCTTGGAGTCCAACAATTTTTGAACCTCTTTTTGCATTATTGGGTGCAGAGTTGGATTGTACTTTCTCTGTTTTTGTCTAAATGGCTTGGCCTCTTCTTTCAAGGGTATTATATGTGTCATCACATCCATTTTGAAAGTTTTGAGATATTCATAGGTCCAAGCAAAGTATTCTTTGTTCTTTTTTAGGAAACTGATATATCCAGCCTTTTCTTTAGCAGGTAATTGCATGTCTACTTTCACTATTTTGGGTTCTTTCATTGAGTCAATATTAATATCCTCAGATATCACTTTTTTGCGTATAGGTTTATAGGCTTTGTCAAAATCATCAAATAGGCTTTCAAGAGACACTAATCCTTTGGGTATTTTATTAGTTTTCAACTGGATTACTTCTACTGGTTCTCCTATTTGATATTTTAACTTTTCTTCATCTTTTTCATCATAGATGATATCTACATATTGATTTTGCAAAGTCATAAAATCTTTTATATCTATATCATCTTGAAAAACCTGAAGATAGACTATGGTATCTAGCACAGAAGGTTTATAAACTGAGATAGTTGGAAATATGTCCATGTACTCTATAGTTATTTTTGGGTGATCTAGACCTAAGGCATTCATAGCTAAGATATCTGCAACATGATTTTGTTCTCTAGGAATATATAAAATATTGAGATCCAAGAATTTATCAATTTCTTCCAGTACTGCATTTCTATATATATGCTTAAGTCTAGGATGCTTGGTTTGATATTTACCTTTTATTTGTAGTATAATAAGTTTTGCATCCCCTATTATAGTTAAGTAGTTAATACCTAACTCTTTTACCTTCCTTAGCCCTAATAGTAAAGCTTCGTACTTAGCTACATTGTTTGTGCAAGGAAATTGCAATCTGTAAGGTATACCAAGGTAATTTCCTTTAATATCAATCAAATTTACACCTGCACCTGCTCCAGATTGGGATTTAGCCCCATAAAATGACATGGTCCACATTTCTTGGGTTAATACTCAATTTGATTCAACATCAATTATTCTGATTTCTTCTGGATCCATATTCTTTGCATCTGGTACTTCCATCAAGAATGGGTTGTGCCATATTGAATAGACTCCCATCCATTTTTCTTCCATAGAGTTAACTAAATTAATCATGGTTTCATCTATTTGAATTAACTCTATAGAGTGTTTATTGAATGGTTCTCTTCTTAAAATTATATTCTCTTTATCTGATATGGGTATGGTAGCATAAGACCAGTCTAGTTGTATTGATCCCCCTAGTTATTCTGCCCAATGCCTACTAAGTAATAGTGAGAAGAATGGGTCAACATCAACTACTACTGCATCCATAACAATGCCCTTTTTGGGTGTTGGTATACGAAAACTAATAATCTAGTTATCACCCCTACATAGGGAATTTGTCTACTATCCATTATAGAAACAGGGGCAGAATCTCTAGTACAGATTAATCCCATTTGATCAGCTATTAACTTAGGCATGATATTATGTGAAGCTCCACCATCAAGCATGCAATTATGAATCACATATCTTTCTCCTTCATCCGAATTATATCTTAATAACACGTAGAAGGGTCTGAGAGAATATGGTGATCTTGTATCATGTTTATTTTATCTAGGAACATGACAAGTAGGGTCTTCCTTCTGCTCTACTAATCCAAAAGCTCTACATACTTGTTCTCTGTATGTTTGAACTTTCATAAGTTCACCAAATGTGATATTAACTTTTTTCTTATCGAGTTCGACCTAGAATCAAATTCTATCTTCTTTATATCCAATGGTTTATTACTTTCTTCTTTGGGAACTTCTTATGTTGATTCTATTACTTTAGGAGTAATTTTGTTAGGGTTTCTATCAGTTTTCTCTTTAATGATATTTTTATTGGTGAAATTTTATCTTCTTGGCTCATTTGTAGATAGTTTCTCTGTTCTTTCAGGGATTGTTCTATTCCTTAAATTTAAAATATGGGTTGCCTCTAATTCTTTAACCTCTAGAGCAATGGAAATCAATTTCCCTTGCTTCATCTTATCATATCTTGACTCATGTGATTTTCGTAAGATTTTAGTTCTTTCAGTCTCTAAGATCTGAGGATGATGATTTGAAGCATATTTATCCATGTCTTATTCAAATAGCCTTTCTCTGGATTCATCTTCAATGGACTAACATGCATTGATTCTTATATCCTCTTATGATTCTACATGTATATCTACATTACGTTGATCACTCAGGTGTATCCCACATGCATCAGGGTTATGGGGTGCATCACAAGTAGAGCAAAAATAAGGAAAACCTTTAGCTACATTGGTAGATGGCATTGGGTTAGGGACATTGTTCTGATCCCTGTCAGAATCTCTATTTTTCTAATTTTTATTCCCATTACCCCTATTCCTATTCCATTCTTCAAAACCATTGTTGTTTCCCCAATTATTGTTGTAATTTTTCTTAAATGAGGGATGGTTATCAAAATGTGGTTGCTATGTCTGTGAAGATTCACCATTATTTCCATTTTTTTCAATTCTTACTAACCTGTTACTCATGTTGTTGAACATTTCTATCATTTGACTGGTCAACTTCTCCACAGGATCAATATCAGTTCTTCTTTGTATATCAAAAGCCGCTCTCTTAGGTTTTCTATCAGGCATGTTAACCTCTAAAGAATAAGGCTTCATCTTACCACTGTCAAGCATATTTATTTCTATATCCATTAATTTTTCCATACAACCATCAATGGTAGTGGCTTGTTCTTGCCTTAATTCATAGTTAAAATTTCCTTGAAAAGCATTCTTATAAAAATAAATAGACTAGATATCACTAGGCCTGAGGTTGGCAAGGATTTTGTTTCTTGTTTTTGAAAATATTTTGTTAAAATCACTAACAACCTCATTTTCTTTCTTCTTCATAGTGGCTAGCTCAGTTAACAATGATTGTTCATTTTTCCTTTCACCATACTTCTTTAGGAAAACCTCTTCCATTTTGGTGAAGTCTGGGATATCATTGTTAGGAAGGGAATTAAACCATTCTAAAGCATCTTTTTAGAAGGTCTGCAGAAACAATCTTAATACTATATCTTCATGTTCAACTTCTAGACTGTCCATTGCATATAATAAACTTTTGATATGATCCTCTCCAGTTACTGCACTATTTCCTAAAAACTTAGGGAGGTATTTGTGAGCTTTACTGGGTAAGGCATTTAAATTTACTAGTAATACAAAAGGTCTATATTTGTTAGTTGTCCACAAATAAATATTACCCTGAGCCATAACTACTGTTGAATTTAATTTCATAGATGTAGTACCTACAGTGGTATGGGTCTGGACAATTTGAACGTAGATTGATGAATTATCTACCCTTGAATGAGAATAATCATATATATCTTTTACTACTTGTTTTAAACATTCATTTACAATAATATCAACAGTAATAGTATTCTGGATTTTCTTCAGAATTTAATCTACTATTATAAATGGTATTCTTAAAAAGTGGAGTTTTCTGGGTATGTATAAATACCTCTGGATTCTCGAGTTCTGAAAATAGCTCCTTACCACTTCTCCTAGTGTTCACCAGCACGTTTTGTTCTCTCCTTTTTATATTTTCCTTCTAGGTTCGTCTAGCAGAGTCGCCAGCACTGAGGTGCATAAATAACAACGTATACTCTTATCAAGAATGCTTGATATTATCTCTCATCCTCACAGGAGTGGGTTCTTGGGGAAAATAAAGAAACCAAAATTTCAAGAAAATCAAGAAACAAGAAATTTTCAAGAACATCAAGAACATAAAGAACTTACTTCAAGGCATAAACTACGGACATAAAAAATAAATAACTTCTAACTAAATGAAAATTAAAACATTGGTTCTTTACTTTAACTGGTCGTCCGCTGATTAAAATAATCATTGAAGAAAACTTTTAAGATAATTGAATCTTTCTAAGAAGTCCTCCCTGGCAACGGTGCCAAAAAACTATTGGAACCGATTCTTGCATCCATAGGAAATCAATTGTCATGCTACAAGAATACAACGAATACCGTAATCAAATCAAGAGTTAACCAACGAAAGAAATGTATATAATGTATTCAAAAAATGTAACCCATTATACAGATACACACAATACTGAGACAAAGAAATGACATGAATAAAATCCATAATTGTATTGATTTCATAAAATATTACATGCAAAGTGGGCGGGATGCCTTTTAACTCTACTTTTCTTAAAGAAATACATCAATACAATGAAGATGAATTTTTTCAAATAATGTAATAGGTCTCTCCAACTCTCCTTGTTTCAATCTAGTAACATAAGAATCTCTTAATCCTAGGCTCAATAAGAGTGGAAATATTCTCAGTTTATTGAATGTTTTCCTATCATACAATCTTGCACAGTAAGGGGAGGAAGAAAGAATGAATAAAAAAAAATAGACACAAAGAAATACAACAACACAACTAACATGGCACTCAAGTATACCTCTTAGAAAAAATGTTATTCTCTAATTGCTTAATGCAGAGATCAGACTTGCTCGCTTCCTTTTATAGTTGTTGGTTCTTGGTTCTGTTATTCTTGGTTCACTTCTGACTATACACTTGGCAGCTTCTGATTGAATCTCCAAAATTGATGTTGTCCAAATGGTGCGGCTCTGAACTGACTGTTAAGGTTCTTATCTGGACTAAAGGGAGCTCTTTGTTATTTTAATTTTGCCTTTTTGCTCTCTTAGTTAGCCCTAGAAACTAAGGATTCATCGTTATAATTTTCCTCTTTGTTCTGCTTGTCCCGGTCACTATGATTTGTCGCTAAGGCTCGATCGTACTGTTATCATGAATATTAGATGAAGGACGAAGGGGGGCTCGACGTAATGGTGAATACAAGGGCTGGCATTCTAGTGGCAAACAAATGCAGTTGCACTAATCACGAGATAGAGTGAAGAAGTAAGGATGGTGAGGGTCTGATGGATGGAATGACGTGGGGTAAATGATAAGAAGCGATAGTGGGCGAGGGTCACATACTAAGAAAAATGTCAGGATGGTCAAGGAGGAATACCCAAGAGGAGGAGGGTAGTGGTAAGTAGGAAGAATATGAGAATGGACAACAATATTTGGAAAAATCTATAATTTTCTTCCATAAGTATACTCTGTCGAAGTGCTCCCCTGGTAACTATATTCCGTCGAAGCACGGATTTGAATGGTTTTTTGAAAATTGAAACCATGCTTTTTCTTCACATGCATCCTTCACCTTAAATATTTATAGAACAAAAATTTAATACATTTGTATTCCTTGTATTCCATTGTTTCTCTTTATTGATGCTCTTATCTCTTCCCTACTGTCTCTTATTTATAAGCCAATGACTATGCTTTGTAGTCTTATCTTTTGGTATGCCATTATTCCTATGAGATATACACAATCTAGTGGCATGCTTGAGCATTAGGATTTATCTTTTATTTGGTTTACTTTGTTCTTAACAAGGTACTGTACATGGGATTTTCTTTGATTTCTTTGAATATTTCCTCCCATGAGTATTCTTTTGGATTCATAGCTTCTGTGCATAATATTTTAACTCTGTCTTGGCTATTTATTTTCATAATGTCTTTCAGTGTACCTTGTTGTGAATGAGTCACTTCTTTGATTCCTACCTTGATAATATTGTAGGTATTTATGTGAAGTAATCACCTTTCTTTGGAGGCTTGGTCCTTTGAATCTTTCTTGCGGGTGATTTTATCGATTTTTTTGGTTCACGATTTTCATAGGTTCCATCATGTCGATTTCTGGTACTTTTAAACATTTGGTTTTACCTTTGGATCGTGTGCTACCATTGGATTTATCTGGGGTGTAGCACATCCATTGTTGTTCTGAAACCTGTATGATAGTTAGTGTACCTGTTCTCATGTAAAAACTTGAAATAACGTGTTTTATTGGTCTTCAATTAATCATATTTATTTGATGTTAATCCTTATATTGTTAAACATTAATAACTTGTTTTAATTGATGGTAATCATAAAATACACTTACTTTTCTTTTGTGATAATCGTTGGATCTTATGGTGGTGAGGCACGACCGTTGGATGATACATATGCACGTATTCTTTAATAAATGGGAAAAATTCATACGTACCTCGACTAATTAATCAACCCAATGCTTATATTAACCTTTTATTATCTTCCCATATGCGCACCATTGGATCTGAGTGGAGAAAAACGTAGTAGTTGAATCTAATCAACCTACAAGTTAGTTTAATCAAGCATTTATAATATTAATCATTATTAGGGAAAAATGGGGAAAATTATCCGACTTATTAAACCCTTGCTAATCATGATTAACTTTAATTAATTTATCCCGATCCTTAACCCTCTTTAATGCATCTTTAATTAGTGCACCACCGTTAGATTAAAAATCATTTGAGAGCGACCGTCCGATCTTGGTAACAATATATATGATTAATCAAATAGGGTGCATCCTTTTTAATATGGACTTTAAAGTTTGTTTAGATTGAAGCAATCCCAATCATCGATCTATACATTGTTTGGCACAATTGTTTGATTTGTCAGACCTGCTCTAATTTTAATTTGACCTTGACCCGTGACGACTTTTCTTAATACTTTGACTTCTTAGAGGGTGCACAACCATTGATTTTAGAGGTGTTTAAGTGTTGTCATTAGATTTGTTTAGACTTACTCACTGCTTAATCGAAACGTTGACCATTATGACTCATGCTTAAACTTTTGACTTTTCAGACAACGCGTGGCCATTGATTTGATCCTCGACGAAGCGTTGTCGTTGATCTTGTTAAAGGTGCAAGGATTTTAAATTTATTAGAGCCTTAGGTTTAACATTTAGACTCTTTAGTGAGTGCGCATCCGTTGGATTTGGTCCTCGACGAAGCACTTCCATTATATTGAAGACAACTTGCTCGATTTTTAAATCTTAGGTTAAGTTTTATTGACCCTTTGACTTATCTTTCGGACTATTTTTTGAGTGTGCATCCATAAAATTTTCTCAAGCGACGTGTTTCCGTCCGATTAAGTATAAGGTGCAACCCTTTTACTTCTTGACTACGCTTGAATTTTGACTTATATTTGGTTTGATTTTATTAAAGCGCTATCATCCGATTTCTCTGGATCATGTCGGCCCTTGGATTAAATCTGAGGTGCTCACAAGTTAGCTTAGCGAGGTGCATACCCTTAGGCTTTTAATCAATTAATATTTATTTTAACCTTAGGTTCTTCAGATCATGAGACCATAGTGAATGACTTAACTGACTTTAGATTAGAAGATTTATTTATCGAACTTTGGCTTTAGGTTTTTAATTTTAAATTTTCTTCCCTAACCATTTGAGGTACTTTGATTTATACCATGAAGACGACATTATTAAAAAGGCTAAGGTTAGACTTTATCAAACAAACCAATGAAAAAATGAATTACTCACAACAACTTTAAGCAATGACCAACAGTATAAGCAGTTTGATTGAAACCAAAAATTTAAATTTGAGGGTTTCAAATTTGAGTCAAATTTGGCTCCAACAAGGCAATGACTAATACAAACCAGTGTTCTGACTCCTTCCTTTGGCATGTTGATAACTCTAAAAATTTGCACAAATTTCTTCACATCCACACCCATTCTTGGCCAATGGTAACTCACACAAAGCTATCCCAATATCTAATCCACTCCAAAGTGTTCGGCTAGATCTCCATTATCATTTTCTCTTATCACATTTTCCCTCATAGAACCATGCAATATACACAATTGTTGCCTCTTAAATAATAATCCTTCTTGCATGAAATAGTCTAACCATGAAGTCTTATATTTCTCGATTGGGTCATTACAAGAAGCCCAAGCCTCCTTAAATTCCACATCATCTATGTATAGCTCTCTCATGGGATCAAAACTAGCAACCTCTATTCTCATATTATGTAACAATAAACATCTTCTACTCAATGCATCAACTACCCGATTTGTGCTACCACTTCTATGCTTCAAAATAAATAAATAACCTTGAAGTAATATTACCCACTTCATATGGCCTTGATTTAATTTACCTTGGCTATTAATGAATTAAAAAGCATGATGATACGTGAATAACACAAAATCCTTCAATATAAAATAATGTCTCCACTTCTTAAGGGATTGAACAATGGCATAAAAATCTTGATCATAAATCAAATATTTTCTCTTTGCTTCACTTAACTTCTCACTAAAATATGCAATTGGATTACCCTACTGGCTCAAAAACCAACCTATAGTTGTCTCACTTATATCACAATCCACTTGGAAAATCTTGTTGAAATTTAACACAGATAGAACCAACTACTATGTTACCTTCTCATTCATATTTTTAAAACTCTTTTCTATTAAAAACATCCATTTCAACTCACACCTACCACACTTCATTATTTTTATGATTTGTGCACAAATCCAACTAGATTTTCTAATAAACTTCTTGTAAAAAAATTTCAAACCATGGAACCTTCTTGCCTCAAACATACTTCTTAATGATGGCCAATCAACAATAGCTTTAACCTTTTTGGGATCCATTTGCAAGACTTCTTGTGAAATAACAAAGCCCAAATATACTAACTCTTTCTTCATAAAGCTACATTTCTTCAAGTTGATCAACAACTATTTTTCTTTCAACCTTTGCAAAACCAATCTCAAGTGCACCAAATGATATTCTTTACATTTGCTAAATATAAAAATATCATACAAATAAACAACAAACTTAACAAAAAATTGTTTAACGCTTTATTTATTAACTGCACAAAAATACTTAGTGCATTGGTCAATCCAAATAGCATGACCACCACTCATACAATTGATCCTTTGTCTTGAATGTAGTCTTCCACTCATCCCATTTTTTAATCCAGGTTTGATGATAGTGTTTCTTCAAATATATCTTTATTAATTACTTAGCCCCACTCAATAAATCCATCAAAGCATCCTTGCATAGTGATGGAAATTTATACTTTATGGTTAACTTATTAATGTCTTGAGAATCCATGCACATATGCCATGCTCGACCCTTCTTAGGTGCTAGTAAAAATAGTATTGTACATGGGCTTAAGATCTCTAATTAGCCCCTTATCCATTAACTCCTAGACTTGTCTCTTCATTTTATCATTCTCCATATGTCATTCTATAAGTTGCATTATTTGGTAAGATCAATTTGGGAATGAAATCTATGCGATGACTAATGCTCCTCATAGTTGGCAACCCGTTCAACAACTCTTCTTAAAGAATATTCACATATTCCTCCAATAAATTCCATCACTTCATATAGAATTTTAGCCATCTTGTTTGTTATCCCATATTTCATGGGTTTAGAAGTGAAATCCAAACATACTTTCTTCTTCATCATCCCCTTTATTATTTTTTTTTCACAATCAAACACATTTTAGGACTTTTGTTCACTTCTTCTCTTTTATCCATCAATGGACTTAATGTGTATCTCTTGCCATCCTTCATCATAGTGTAGTTTTTTACCCCACCATCATGCACTATCTTTCTATCTAATTGTCATGGCCTTCCCAACAAACATGATAAACATCAATACACATAATATCACATAGTATATTATTTTTATAAGAACAAATTTGAATGTTCACCATATATTGTTCACTTACCTGAATTTTATGTCTCTTTTGCAACCATGAGGCCTAGTATGGATTAGGGTGTTCAAACCTCTTCAACCCAAGCTTTCTACCATCTCTATAAACACTAAGTTATCCATGCTTCCATTGTCCACAATGACTTTGCAACACTGCCTCTTGATTTACATATTGTTCTAAAAATACTTCTTTGTACTGGTTCATGCTCCTCTTTGGATGGTTTCAACACCACTCTCTTCATCATGAGATATTATCCTTGTTTTGGTTTCTCCATGCATTTTGGTGAGGCAATACTTTCTTCATTTGCTCATGCAATATGATTCATGGCTTCCTTTCCTTTAGTATTGCCTTGTTGTACTATTGCACATTCAAATGCCCGATGACTAACTTCTCCACATCTAAAGCAATTTTTGGAGAACCCTCCACTCCTTCCTCTACCATAACCACATCTTTCTCTTGAGAAAACTCCACTTTCTCTTGTTTTTAGGTGAAATTACTTTGAGAAGTACTAGATTCTCCCTCTTACCTTTGCTGCCCTCTTCCACTATTGGCTTATCCTCTTCCTCTAGAGAACCATCCTATTCCTTTGGAATTACTTTTTATCTTCAAGACAACTTCTCCTCCACTTTCAAGGTACATTGATATGCCCCTTCCATGGACCTCAACTTGATTATAGATAATTCATGATGAATATACATGCAAAGTGCATTGACACATTTCAAAATATTCTCTTCATAATCTTATGTATGGCTAGTATGAATGATGATCTTGTAAAACTCCTCCATGTAGTCCTTCACATTCATCTCTGTTTGCTTTAGATTCTCCATTTTTTAAAGAGACCAATTTGATAATCTAATGGAAGAAACTTGGTCTTTTTTTAGAAACCATTTTATCCCAAGTCTTGATTTTTTCCCTTTTCTTTGCCTCTCCATTTGGATATGATCCCACCACAAATATGCATGCCCTTTCAACCTAGTATAGGTAAACTTCACCTTCTTAGGGTCTTCCATTGATTCAAATTCAAAGTATTTCTCCATGTTATAATCATGTCTATCAACTCGTCCAGATTCAAACTTCCATTGTAGCACGATATCTCTTACTTTGGCTTACTACCCATCTTTATGATTGATCTCAAGAATCTACTCTCTAGTTTGTCCATTTGGCCTTCTTCTTTAGGCTCTTGAAATAATTATTCTTCCTCATCATCATTGACATTCTCAACATGCACTTCCCTTATTTATGTTATCTCTATGGCATCCAACTTGGTTGTAATTCCTCTTATCATCTCAACAATATCAATATTTTTGGCATTTTGTGGTTATTGTGGCCTTCCTAAGTGTACCATATCTTCTTCAACCTTAGATCTAATACCAATTGATGTAGTCTAGATGTATCAGAACAAATTCACACTACCAAAAAATGAACCTTAAAAAACTACTTGCATTCAAAAAATATTATTTTGATTGACTAACATCTGTTCAAAATCTAAAGTTAAAACCAACAATAAAAAAAATGTAGCAACAAAAAGTGGTCACGAAATAACTTACCGACACTGGAATTTGTAGCAAAACTCAAAAGTTCATTAAATTGCTTCTCTTGTTGGTAATCTAGAAATTGTAACAAAACTCAAAAAATTCATTAGCTAGCTTCTCTTGTTGATAATCAAGAATTTATAGCAAAATTCAAAAAGTTTATTAGATAGCTTCTCTTTTGACAATTTGGAAATTGCAGCATAACTCAAAACTTTCACTAGATAGTTTCTCTTGCCGGTAATCTAGAAATTGTAGCAAAAATCCCAATTTATGTTTCTCCAAAAAAAAAAATGAGGTGGGACATGGAAGGTTAAAAACCATGCCCCTTCTTCTCTTGGCACTTGGCAAGATATTCAAATTTTTATTTTTATTATTTTTTTACCCAAATGTTCCTACATCAATGGAGAAATTCCGACATGACATCACGATAGCTAGTAAAAGGAAAGACAAGATGTTGTGTACAAAGGATCATGGGTTCAATCATCATCTCATCATTTTTACCTTTTAAGACAAATGTCATTCAAAGAAGATTGAAGATTTCATGTTTTCATCTTCGCATGGTGGTTTGGTCAATTGAACAGCTAAGTGGAGGGATAGGCATATATTGCAGGTGGTTTAGGGCTTAAAACATACTTTTGCTTAGGGAAAGGAATTATAGTTGGTATGAAGGGTGTTATTCATAGAGGCGCTATACTGGTTGGATCAGTAGAGAGCTTAGATCAACTAGCTACATTTCCTTGGTTAAGTCATTCATGGATTATACAACCCAAGGTCATCATAAGAAGGTTATTTTTTCTATTGTATCATTTTATCTTGATGATGGAATGGAGGTTTTCCTCACAATTGAAAGGTGTGTGCCTTATTTAGTGCAAGGTGCCCAAGACATGGGAGACCATGTTTGAGACCCTTTTTGGCATTTCCAAGTAACTAACAAAGATAATATGAAGATATGGCTGATGTGGCACCCTTGTGTACCACATAACCATATTTTTATCTTATATATACCGTATTAACCAATCAAACTGAGACAAGTGTCGTAATTGTAGGACTTTAGAAGCATTGAGGTGGTAAAAATTCAATGGACACTAGGAAATAATAGAATACCAAGAGGTAGTAAGTGATTGATTTATACGTTTGTAAATTTTGGGGTTTTAATTTTTGTATTTGAGGACCATTAGAGTAAAACTTTCGGATGTTATAACTTATGCACATGGAAGTGTTTTGAGCCTATTTTTTTAAATCACAAGAGTTTTTAAGCTTCATGCATTGGTAGCATTAGTTGAAGGACCTATTATAGTGTTAGGGGATAAATAATATAAGATGGATCAACAGGCCCTTGTTACTTACCTCAATGGAGAAAATTATAGTATTTGGTCAACTCAAATGGAATTATTACAAAGACAAACCTATCAAGGTATGGTCAAAATTATATGAGTTATTTGGTAATATAAATACAACTAATGTAAGTCATTTGGGGTTTTTTGCTTTTATCCTCTTATGTATCTCTTGCTTATCTCTTCTAGTGTGATGTAAAAGGTTCGAGGAGCCATTCAAAACCCCTTCTTCAACCTTATAAAAAAAAATATAAGTCACTTGGAATTAGAGCTTTCTTCTCTCAAATTGGTTGAGTTTAATAACATTGAGGACTATATTATGAGAATGAAGGCATTAAGAATAGATATTGCATCTTCTAAAAACAAAAAAAAATGATGTAGAATATGTGAAGACTCTCCTTGTCAATCCCTCTTCTTTCAAATGTTGAACCTCATAACAAAATACTCTTTACTCTTGATCAACTTTGCTTTCCCCTAGTTTAGTTTTAGATAGGAATGAAGAATTATGGTGGTACTTCACAAGTATAGGCTTTAAAATTAAGAAGGCTAAGACCTAGAGGACCAAGGGTAAGGCTAAGTCTTTAAAGAAGTCGAAGATCATTTGTGGATATTGCAAGAAGGAAGGACATCCAACCAAGAATTGCTTGTTGAAATTGCAAAGGAGTGAAAACGAGTTTCTAAAGATGGGTGGACATCTTCCAAATGATGAAAGGGATTCAAAAGTATCTTCCCCAATGATAGAGTCTCACTAGAGCATTTGTTATGGATGGAGAAGATATTATTGTTACTAATATCTTCTCTCCTTGAATCCTTAGTACAAATTATGATGGAGTGTTGAAAGTATCATCTAGCATATGGCTAAAGACAACATTGTACAATGGAATATTACATAGACATAAGGGCAATCATTGTATAATTGTATTTATAATTTATTGTGATATTTTATTACTTAAGTCCTACGGATTATAGTTAACCTGGTCAAACCTCTTATAACTTATAATTAATCTTAAATCCATCTTGTTATGTTGGAGTAAGTTAAACTCGTTTATATAATTTAGAGATTTGTTATCATTATAAACATTCCCACCACTCCATCTATTGTATCATAGTGTTGTAATTCTTATCTATGAATAATATAATGATTTTGTGTCTCTTTCATTATATTATGCTTTCTATGTATGATGAAATATTACATAGACACAAGGGTAATCATTGCATAATTGTATTTATAATTTATTGTGATATTTTATTACTCAAGTCCTATGGATTATAGTTAGCCTAGTCAAACCATCTTATAACTTATAATTAATCTTAAATCCATCTTGTTATGTTTGCATAGGTTAAATTCATTTATATAATTTAGAAATTTGTTATCGTTATAAACACCCCCCACTCCATCCATTGTATTATAGTGTTGTAATTCTTATCTATGAATAATATAATGATTTTATCTCTTTCTATGTAGGATTTAAATGAATGAATTACCTCTAAATTACTTTTGTTTAATTTTAAAATATAAGTGTAAATTTCAATACAACTGTGGGAAAGGGTCTTAATTCCATTCCCCCAAACAAGCTCCACACTTGCCAACATTTTTTTTTGGTAAGTTAATAGGAAGTATGTTAAGCAGGGAAATTTGAAGGCTCCCAAAGGCCTATTACATGAATAGCAAACTATGGAACAACAGTCAATAGCCATAACTTCAGATGAAAAGAGCCAAACCCTACAAACTACAAGTAAATCATCACCTATTACTACAACAATAGATACTACAAAAAGAAATGAAGCACAACCACCAGTGCTTAACGGAACTATAACCCATCACAGAAAGAAAAGAAGCAGAGACACCAAGAAGCAGGGAATACACCAAGGAACAGGGAAGCCCTCAGGGTGTAAACCACAATAAACAACAAAACTCAAACCAACAAAAGGGTTACTGAGCAGAGCTACCCATGGCCTCTTTTTGTTCATCTACCTTCTTGACTGCTTGCTGGACAATTTCACGAATCTCCCCAGTTATCACCTCAGTTGTTTTGGCTATCACCTCAGGATCTTCACCAGGAAAGTTGTCACAGTAGAATAACAAATACAAAGTGTTTCTGTGGTCCTTCACAACACATTTCAGATGGGTAATGGTAGTGGAACAAGACTTTAAAGCATGAGATACACCTGTGAAAATGTAGTGGTACCAATGATGCTTCCACACGCAACAAGGATCACATGAATTTAGTTGACTGAGGCCTTCATCTGCATGGAAAATATATCCACTAAATCTGCAAAAATCAACCTTTAGGATGGACCAAAGCCTTCTATTTGAATTATTAATAAACCTTGGAAAAAGATTTATACTCCAAGCAACCAATAGAATGGAAATTCTCTTGAAAAACAGAAATATCATGAGATAAATTTCATAAGTGATAGACATATTGGGAATTAAGTACAAGAACACCCACAACCAAATAAGTGACAACCAATAGACCTTGGAAAAATATTTATACTCCGAGCAGCCAATAGAATGGAAATTCTCTTGGAAAACAGAAATATCATGAGGCAAATTTCATAAGTGACAGACATACTGGGAATTAAGTACCAGAACACCCGCCAGAAATGAACATGATGTGAAATGAACACCAATGGATAAAGAGAACACCAAGGCAATGGGGATAGCTTTCCAAGGGGACATACCAAATAACCATAACCTCTATAAAAATTTGAAAATTGACACTGATTGTCCTAACAGGACAATTTGAAACATCAAATATCTCACAAACTGTGAGAAGAATCAGAGTGGAAATGGTTGTTTTGTCAATCATTATCAAATTTTCAATGATAACTAATTTGCATACCTCCTATGGTAACAAATCTGTCCAAGTCAAAAAACCTGGACCGTCAACCCCAATATTTGCCAATTTATCTGCCACTTTATTTGCTTCCCTGAAAGCGTGCTGGATAATGACTTCTTGTTGGTAGGTAACAAGTTTTCTGGCTTCTTCAATACAACTTCTAACTTTCCAAGATGGTCTGTTGGAGCTCTTCATGTAGTTTATGATATTTAGAGAGTCCCCTTCAATTATGATTTTGTCTGGAACATGCTTGATTAATGCAACACCTCTCTATAAAGTCTTAGCTTCTACCACATGATTGGACTTTTCACCAAGGTATTAAGCAAAAGCCAAGATTGGATTTCCTTTGTGATCTCTAATTATGCCTCCTGCCCCTACTTTACCCAGATTACCTTTGGCTGCCCCATAAAAGTTCAATTTGACCCATCCTTGGGTTGGGGGACACCGATTGATGTTACTTCTAAGATTGGGTTGAGGAGAGATCATATCTAAGGAAATGTTCAGAGAATGAACACATTCCAACATTCCTATGCAAGCAAGACACTTAATTATTCCTACATGGACACAAAATGTCTCTTCATGCAAGTTACAAACTGTCAAGTCATATAAAGCAATTACTAAACAATGGATTCATGCATAGGTTATATAATAGCAACACTGGCGACAAGGTTATTCAATCTTATCATTTTAAAAAATTTAGCTTTAAACCCCACCCCACCCCACCCATTGGTGCTTCAACTAAAAATTTGTAAGACTGCATTCGCTCAATATACAGTCACAGCACACAAGTACTAAGTAGGGCAGACATAGGGTTTCTCCCCTCATCTGTATTGGGTGCTTCCGTAGCAAAATAATTAATTTACATAAAATGCTAAATCATACAATATTTTCCATTTAAAATCAATAAAATTTCTCTCAATGTAAGACTGCATTCGCTTAACGTACAGTCACAATATACAAGTATAAAGTAGGGCAGACAGAGGGTCTCTCCCCTCATCCGTATTGGGTGCCTCTGTAGTAGCAAAATAAGTAATTAACAACTGAATGGGGCTATGGACTTCACCATTGAATGAATACATGAATCAGGAAGGGCCCCAACAACTGAGGAACATCACCTGCCTCAATGGCTCTTCCGATTGCTTCTGCTTCTTTCTCATCTGTGCCTTTCTGCTGATCATCGCATTATCATTATCATCAACCTGGCATTGAACTTGGGGCAAAGAGGATATTTGAAGGGCCACAAAAGAGGCAGCTGCAGCAAATGAGAACTTTGCCATAAAATTGTGAAGATGATCCAACTTGATATTCTGATCTCTGAGACCCTGTATTGAACCCACGCTTGCTGCTGCAACAACCCTCTTTGAACTCATATTTTCCTTCCCTTTCAAATGAAATATGTTTCATCTATGCCACGCCACTGATCTGTGTGTGAGTTCTAGGAGTGACAGAGAGGATAATATAGAGGCATTTTTGTAGGAAAAACCAGCGAAAGTGAATACAACCAGCGGTAACACCAAGAGCAAATTAATAATGGAAAGGAATTCCTCCTGTGGGTGCGGCGCCACCAAGAGCGGCAGTCTTGTTTTAGACTTGTGTGGAGATAAAATGTTTTCATGATCTTCTATCTAATACGTTACAAAAACTTTAATGTCAACACAAAACTCTAGCATTCGATAGTGGAAATTTTTTCGTCTTTTCCTACAAGATGTCTAGGCTTATAAAATTAAATTATTATTATATATTTTTTTTTTATACATAGGAGAATTGGTCACATCCACATTATTTTTAGTAACTACTAAGTGCAGGTTCAAACCATAGGTTTAGTAATTATTAAGTGCAGGGTTCAAACCACAAGGATTGCTTCTAACAAGCTTATACCATCTCGTTATTATTGATCATCAGTCGATTGGAATTCATACTGTCCTTATATTGTTGGCCCGGCTTGAGGGAGACCATCGGTCGATTGTGATTCATACCATCCTTATATTTTTGACCCAGTGTGAAGAGGATCGTCAGTCGATTGGGATTCATACCATTGTTATATTTTTGACCTAGTGTGAGGGAGATCATCGGTCGATTGGTCGATTGGGATTCATATTGTTCTTATCAGTTTGGCAAGCACTTAGAAAATTCAGATCAGACTACTACCTATGCAACATGCATGCCCCAAAGGTTTGAACCTAGGTCTCTTCTTGTTAAGTGCCTAACCAAATAGACAATTACCAATCCACCTGACCCATAGGGATATAATATTAAATAATTTAATGGTGGACATGTTTATTATTGTTGTTTGATGATATTTCATTTTGAAAAACATCATTGAATTTAGTTTCTTTTTTATTTTAATTAATTATATAAAATTGAAACAATTTTAATTATAACCATATAATGTTAATTTTTTTAAGCTCACTTATTCAGTGCACACACTATGCCACGCTCCACGATGGTTTTAACCAGGGTCTCCCAAAAGAGAGCCCAAAACCCTAACCACTAGGGTATTTGGTAAATGTTCATGTATCTTGTTTGCAAAGATCTAAATTGAAATATGTAGTATTAAATCATGATCATGTAGTAGTATTATAAAAAAATTAGTAATTATACATGGATCTTTGGATAAGATTTCAATTTGGGTTTCCCTCTTAAAAGTAGGGATATAGCGAGTTGAGCTAATGCCATTTGATTTTTTAAATTAATTATATGGAATTGAAATGACTTCGATTATATTACATCATATATTACATCATGATCACATTATTCACATTGTTGAATTCCAACATCTTGTAATTATGCAAGTATTATCTATCAAAAAAAAATTCTCCAATATTATATAATTTAATCAGGTGAGCTCATGTCACGCCACTCATCTGTGTGAACTTATATTTTTTTTGTTTCAAATGAAATATGTATGATCTATGCCACGCCACTGATCTGTGTGACTTATGGGAAAGACAAAGAATAATATAGAGGTGTGTTTGTAGGCAAAACCAGAGGAAGTGAATACAACCCGTTGTAACACCAAGAGCAAATTAATAATGGGGACGAATTAATGTCAACAAAAACTACATTTTTTACTTTTTCTATGACTAATCATAGCATTTGTAGGCTCATGAAATTAAATAATTTGATGGTGGGCATGCTTATTATTGTGGGTTGATGATACTTTATTTTGAAAAAAATCTTATGATTAGTCATAAGATATTTTTTTCATACTTTATTTTGGAAAAAATCCTATGATTATTATTTTAGTTTTTTATTTATTTATTTTTTGAATTAGTTTTTTTTAATTGATTATATATAATTGAAATATCTTTCTTATTAGGTATTATTATCATTTGGTAATCAATGCATGTATTTTGTTTGTAAAGATTTAAATTGAAATAATGTATATAGAGTTAAATCATGATTATATAGTTGTATTATAACAATTTAGTAGTTATACATGTATCCTTTGGCAAGATTTGAATTTGGGTTTCCTCCTTGGAAGTTGAGGAATATAATGAGTTGAGCTAATAACTCTTGATTTTTTAAATTGATTATGGAATTGAAATCTTATTACATCAATGACCCGTTGTTGAATTACATCATCTTGGTAATTATGAGTTTCTTTGGTTTTTAAATTGATTATATGAAATTGAAATCTTATTACATCAATGACCCGTTGTTGAATTACATCATCTTGGTAATCATGAGTCCTTGTGGTTTGAACCCTGAACTTGGCAGTTGCTAAAAATGGTGTGGATGTAACTAACTCAGTATCACTTTGAATTACATCATCTTGGTAATTATGAGTTCCTCTGGTTTTTAAATTGATTATATGAAATTGAAATCTTATTGCATCAATGACATGTTGTCGAATTACATCATCTTGGTAATCATGAGTCCTTGTGGTTTGAACCCTGAACTTGGCAGTTGCTAAAAATGGTGTGAATGTAACCAACTCAATATCACTCGCCAAGATTTTCCACCAAAATTGAAGAATTTTATCATTTGAGCTCATGCCATTTTGTAACGTCTTTGTCTTTATAGTATATTTATCTTTTATGATCGTCTTTTACTCTTGATTACATTATATATATATATATATATATATATATTTATATATATATATATATATATAAATGTATGTACACATTTAAAATGAATGATATGTTCTTAAATAGGAGGGATCATGATTGTATTCAATAACTAGCAAATATTTATGCTTAAGGTTCAAAGATAGCATAAAAAATATGAGTTTCCTTGTTAACTCTTAGACTAAAATATTTTTATATGAATTTTATGGTATTTTTGCATTATAACTTCTTTTTTTTGGATTTTGACTCAACTATGTGATAAGTTTTGAATCAATATTATTTTAATTTTATACTAAAAATAAAATAATAAATTTTATCTATAATAATATTTTTTTGTTAAAGCAATCATGGATTCTATATAGGCCCCCTCTCAAAATGATAAAAATCATTGCACAGGCATAAAATTCAAAGGCCATAAAATAAGCATCATGCACACCACATAAAACAAACTTACCATGAGAAAATAAAAACATTAAGCCACAAGGGTACAAAAACCATGAGATTTCTATAACATCATTAATTGCCAAAATTTATATACGAGGGATGTAGCTCAAGTATGAGCTTCTAGTTATATAGAAATGGGTAGGAAAATCTACTTTAAGTTGAGAAGTTTGTTAGCAAAGAAATTACCTTTGCAATGAACAATGACTACTTCACCATTTTAACCATCTAGAATTCTTCAAATGGGAAACAAGTCTCAAATGATTCACTAGTTCCTTGAATGCATTCACTATGACCTATGAGTCACCTTCCATAGTAAGATTATTGAAGCCTTCTTATTTAGCTATTTGGATCCCTATAATAAGGCAAAGTGCCTCATCATAATTCTATGTTAATAGAGGAATGCTCAAGGTAAACATAGAGAGCACTCTTACTTCATGGTTTCTAAACACTCCGTCACATTGTATTAGGCCTAGGTTTCTAACCGTCATCTTATGCTCCTCTTTTGGAATTATCATAATTTATAGCAGTTTTCAAAAATGAATAAAATCAAACATTACCGAGTATAACTTAAAAATAAATACAAAGAACGAAGAATGAAAACATGAAATATATTGGGGGTGTCCTTGGACACCAAATGTAAATGAAAATGAAATTACACTCCAACTAATAAGCAAAATGGTTGGTATGAAAGGGTATTTATAACCAAATACATGTCTTTAGGTTAAGGTTGTGAGATTAAACTTTAGGAAGAAAACATTACAAAAATTTACAAAAGCACATTTTTCAAGGTTTACATGGGCCCAAAGGAAAAATATGGTCAATACAGGTACAAAGGTTAGTCATGGACTCAATAAAATATTAACCACCACATATTCCAACATCCCTCCTTAAGTTGAATAGGGGACATGGAGAGAGATCCTTATTTGTCATCCTCTCTTAAGGGATACTCTCCAACTCCAAGAAACTTCTACATGCACACACAAGTGACCTTCCACATGATCTCATTTAGAATATGCATTGCCTGCTCTGATGACAGGATAAAAATTGGATCAAGCATCCCACATCCTTGAAACCATCTCATAAAGTGCATCCATATCTCTATGTGCTTTGTATGCTGATGAAACACAAAATTATAGACAATTTGGATGGTGCTCTTATTATCACATCAAAGAGTGACTAGAAAACTATGAGGAATACTATTCTCCTCAAAAATCATGAGCATCCACATAAGATTCTTATCTACCTCATTGGTAGAACAATATTTGACCTCCGTGGAAGATTGAGAAATAGTAGATTGGCATTTAGAACACCAAGAAATCGATTGGATGTCATATGGACAACCAATTCTATGGTGGACCATTGCTCATCCAAGTTACTAGTCTTATCAACATCTAAAAATCCTATCAAAATTTAAGGGGAGATAATAGAGTAGTGAATACCCATTTCATAGGTCCCTCGGATGTATCTAAGAATCCTCTTTGTTATTGTCTAGTGATTCTCCTAGGGTTACTACATATATCTAGAACAATAATTTATAGCTAAGGCTATATCAAGTTTAGTATGAGTAAGGTAGATAAGTCATCCCACAAGAGACTGATACAATGTAGCATCCATTGAAGGAGTGGTACAATCATCCTAAAGCTTAAAGCCTGAGGCAAAAGGACTCTTGGAATACTTGCAATCCACCATCCTAAAATGCTAAAGAAGATCCAAAGCATACATAAGTTGGAAAATGACAATGCTAAAATCTATCTAATCAATATGAATCCCCAAAAAATGATTGTAGAAACCCAAATTTTATTATTTCAAAAGTGGAATAAAGCTATGACTTCAAATCTTGGATTAGAGTAGAAGAGTTGCTAGTGATGAGAAGATCATTAACATATAATAAAATCACCAAAGTTTCCCCATCCTGATGTTTGATGTAAATGCCATGTTTAGCCTCACATCTCTCAACTTATTCACTCCTCTATGACTGAATCCATACAAAATTTGAAAAGAGCTCTTGGTTGTACTTCTGTTAATTGAGATCTCATATGCAAATTCAGCTTGTGCTAAGGTAGTATCCCATAGATTTGATTTCTTTCCAACAAAGCATCTCAATGATTTCCCAAGGATTTTATTGACAACTGTTTGCCCATTGGTTTACAAATGATAAGTTGAAATAAGACCTGACTTAGCATCCAATTTGTTCCAAAAAGTTCAACAAAAATAGCCCACAAATCTAGTCTCTCTATTTGAGACAATACTCTTTGCCAATCCATGCAATATCAATAATTCTTTGAAGAATTATGTAGCAATATGAGTAGCATTATTTATCTTGCAATAAGGTATGAAATGTACCATATTTGAAAATATATCAACAAAAACAACAAAAATAGAGTCATTACCTCTTTGTGTCCTTTATCAACCCAAGAACGAAGTCCATGCTCACATCTTCCTAAGGTCTTTTTAATATAGGAAATGACTGATACAAACCAGTGTTTTGACTCCTTCCTTTGGCACGTTGATAACTCTAAAAATTTGCACAAATTTCTTCACATACACACCCATTCTTGGCCAATAGTAACTCACACAAAGCTATCCCAATATCATATCCACTCCAAAGTGTCCAGTTGGACCTCCATTATGCTTTTCTCTTATCACAATTTCCCTCATATAACCATGTAATATACACAATTGTTTCCCCTTAAACAATAATCCTTCTTGCATGAAATAGTCCAACCATGGAGTCTTATCTTTATCAGTTGGGTCATTACAAGAAGCCCAAGCCTCCTTAACTTCCACATCATCTATGTATAGCTCTCTCATGGGATCAAAAATAGCAACCTCTATTCTCATATTGTACGATCCTAGAAAACATGCACCTAAGCTATTGATATCATTATACCAAGAATAAAGCAATAAAGCATGTAAAACAATGAATTAACAAGAATGTGAAGCCTTCTTTTATTAAATCATGATGAATCTCGGTTACAAGTAGGTCCCTCTAAGGGATACCAAAATATTGATACAATGAATACAATATTTTGAAGCCCCTAAATGGGGTTGGTGCAATCCGTAGGTTTTCTAGATTCGACACGAACTGCTCAAGGCTTATGGATGCCTTATTCTCACTTGCTTGGAGGAAATTGATGCCAAGAATGCTTCAAAGATGTCAAGAATCTGTAATCTGCATTCAAGAAACAACAAAGCACAATTAGGAGCATATGAGGCCTCTCATGATGAGGCTCTTGTTGAATATTTGCAAAGAATGTGATAAAACTTGCAATAAAATATAAAGATATGTCAATGTAAGCAAAGATATATGCAAGAATGTTAAACTAATGTAAAGTATGCTTGAAAATAAGTAGATCTAGCTGATTTAATCTATAATTTGCAAGAAAGAACATGAAATAAGGCTATCTAAGAAGATAAAGTAAATCTAGCAATTATTGATAAAACAAGGTAAAGCTACCTCTAATCTCTCAAATTAACCATACAAATGTGCTAATGAAGGTTAATCTAAGCTAGATCTAACTAATTGCATGAATGAAATTGAAATCCTATGGCTAAAATGGAGGGAAAATGAGCTTCAAACCCTAGTCACAGGTTTTAAATGTAATTGGCTCTATTAGCCATGGTTGACAACTATGATTGAGGTGAAAGTCCTCTTTCTCTTGCAACCAGGGCTTGAAACTACTAATTCCTTTGAGGAATTGATGATCAAGGGTCACCTCTTCATTCTGGAATAGGTTGGTGGTGAAGTTCACTCGAATTTGCAATGGAAGTGGTTCAATTGGGAAAGCTTGCTCCTCAAGCTCTTAGGATCTTCATTGCTTCAAATGCAGTCATGATTCTCCAAATGGATAACATGTAGACACTCCTCAAGGGTTGTATGTTGCTCTCCAATTTGGTAGGGCTTCATTGCATTCACTTGAAATCTCTTCTAGAATTTCTCCCCAATTTGGAAGGGGGTCTTATAGCACTCTCAACTCCTCATCTTAGCTTCCATGAGAAGCCAAGATCAAGAACTGAGAGGTTGGAGCAATTGGGAGGAAGAATCCAGAAGCTTCCTCACTTGAAACCATTCAAAATCTATTGCCATGGCCATTGTAACTAATTTTGGCTTGGCTCGAGAGTTCGAGATAGTTGTAGAGCTAGCCATAGCTCTTAAGCGCAGCTAGAATCCTAGCCATGGGTGTCAACTATGGCTGAGACCTTAGCTACGGATGCCATCCATGGCTAAGATTGAGTAGGCCAAAGATGCCTAAATTGAGTGGTTAGAACCACTACTTTGCCTTGGAAAGGTCCAAGATCATTCATATGGTCTACAAGGATGCCCATATGAGTAGTCTCCTAAACATGATGCATTTTAGGTGTCTACAGATGCCCCTTTTGGGATGCATTGTGGGAAACACAATGTTGAGCAAAAATAGACCACCTAAAGCCATGTTGTAGGTTGAATGATGATCATTGATCTGATCAACATTAGATGCCCAATCCTACAAAAGGATGCACATCCTAGAATCATTGCTTCCAATGGGGTGGAAGGCTTAAATTTGTAAAGCTTTCACGTGTCCACGGTGATCGGGTAGCTAGTGCTACGCTTGTTCCGATAGGTGGAGAGCTTCAAGCTTAACTATCATATTTTATTTTTGCCCTAGCAAAGGGTAAGCTTATGATAGTTGTTGGCAATGATTCGTAAGATGAACACAATTTACATGATCGAGTGATATTTTATTGAATTTGATTATGATTATTGATATTATGACTACCCCCTCAAGCGACGAGTCGATGAGGGAAGGACAATTAATAAAGTGATGAGTCGCTTGACCAAGATGAATAATTTGGATGATTTAAGACTTTTGCATTTTGTTATATGGCAAGGCCTAATTCAGCCATGATTTCAACCATTAATAGTAATTGTACATCTCTATCCCATGGAGCAGTCCGATCATAATGGCCTTCTTAGGGAATCAAGATGATAGCAATTCCAATTAGGCTTGTGTTGAATCACTAGTGTCGATGATTTGCTAAAAATGTCATAGAAGAAATGAAATGAACACCTCATTCCCATGGGGTAGTCTAGTCACCATGGCCTTCTTCGGGATTGAAGTGAAGTCATTTCAATTCAATGATGACTAATTTACCCCAAATGACCTTATGGTAATTTACTCATCCTATCGGATTGCATGGAGCGCAAGTCACTACAACCGCCAAGTGTATAGAGTAAATAATTGGATATGAGGCACATTTGAAATTTTGATTTATGTAATATTTTTTGTTATTTATTGAAATTTTTGAGGTTTTTGAACCATTGAATATTTTTAATTTTACATTTTAAATCTCCTCATGATGAAAATTTGGAAGCATTTATTGTTGCTTGCTAGCCATGGTTGTCATTCATAACTAGTTTTGGCAAATTCCTTAGCCATGTCTGACACCCACGGGCAACAAAACCCTAATTTGCATCCGCAGTTGATAATCATGGTTGAGGGTTGAATTGGAAATATAAAAGAAAATTTTGGCATTTTTAATTTCATTATTTCTAGTTTGTAATTTTCTAGTGAGAGCTCTGAGAGGTGAGATTGCAATCTTGACATGGAATGCTGCAAAAAACCACAACCTAACCTGATGGCTGACCAACCAGAAGCATCCACTAGTGGTGGAGCCGGTGCTTCTAAGGTAGCATCATGAGCCTCATCCTTCAATTTGACCAACATCTAATAAAATAAACCAAATTAATTAATGGCTTAAATGAACTCATTAAACTATTGGTAATGAACCACACCATAGTTAGGATTAGTCTAGGCTAGCTTAGAGGGTGGGTTTAATTTTTTTGGGGTTTCTTGGGGTGGGAATTGACCTTAAAAAGGGTCATTCTCATAGTCGTGGATGGTAGCCATAGCTAAGTTCAAACATCAACGATCAAAAATTTGACCGTTGACATCGACTATGGGTGCCAACCGTGGCTAAGCAACATTAGGGAAATTTTTTAATTTTTTTATTTTTTGCTATTTGACTTGAATTGATTTTTTTATTTTTTCAAGTGCAAATTTTGATTTTTTTGAACATTTTGGTACATTTTGTATTGTTTTTGAATTTTTGAAGTGTTTTGAATTTGTTTGGATTTTTGAAGTGTATTTTTTGATGTTTTTGAACATTTTTTTTATTATTTGCTTTAGACTTTGACTGCTAGAGTGTGGGAGTCGGATCTCCTTCGTGAGCTCCTACCTGAGCTAGTTTAAGCTGACCTAGATTAGTTCATGGTCGTGGGCCTTGGTTATGTGTTACAATTACCATCTATCCGGGTCGACTAGGCCTATATGACTGCATTGGCCCATCGTTGGGATGCATGGACCAACACATTCCATATTTTTATAGGGATATTATTGTGACATTGGAGGATGTGTACCACATATTCTGCATCCCTATTGATGGAGAGGCCATCACCTCTTCGCCTACTAAGGTGAAGCCTATAGTCTTCCAAAGGATCTTTGATGCTAGGATGAGATGAGGCGATGGAAGAAATTGATCATGGTGGGGTGCCTATTGAGCATTGGTACAGGGTATGGGTCTTCACATGGTGGTAGGCCGTACTGATGCACATCATCATATTATGTTACCTAGATACTTCGAAGTGAGGTTCCCTTGGAACCTCCTAGCCATAGTGTAGGACCTATTTGCTAGCACTATGGAGGAGCCACTGATTCTTTCCTAGGGAGTGCTCTCCTCGCTCAACTTTATGATGAGCTTTACCACATCACTCAATGGGGGAGAGCAGGAGTAGGGTGTAGCCTATTACTTTAGATCTAGGCATGGGAGCATATTTGGATAGACCATCCTAGAGGGCTACCCCTATAGATTGCCATGATAGTAGATGATTCATAGTGTTATGGAGCTTGTTGGCCTAGAGGGGTTGAGACCTATAGGAGTAGGTCTCATGTAGGGGACCTCTAGCACTACATGGACCGACTGATAGGGTTATGGGTAGGGTAGGTTATCTAGCACCCTTATATGGATTACCCAACATGGGAGGAGGTAGACCACTACCTGAGGTGGATGAGATATGATAGATGGATCATCGAGTGCAAGCCCGATGTATGAGAGTTCTTCCACTTCTCTCATATCTCTAGATAGTTTAGGATATATCAAGATATCCTAGAGGAGCTAGTCCTCTATCATCACCTTAAGGTGGAGACTCAGTTAGCATGGCCTCGGGTGACCCCATTGGGAGATGAGGATGATGCATTTTAGGACTCAGGGTTAGTCGATGTGGGCACTATAATAGAGTATGATGCTTGGTGGACGACCAGGCTATGGTAGGGTGGTGGTCCTCTAGGTCGATCTAGAGATGGTGAGGTTGTAGAGGTAGTGGGTGATGATCTAGATGGGTGATGAGTTTGCTAGCAAACATAGGGTGGATGGGGCTAGGCCACTATAGTAGAGGAGGGAGCTCAGGATGAGGAGGAGGGTGAGGAGGAGCTAGATGATGAGGTATCATAACTTTGAGCCTAGGTATCTAGCTCTATAGACTCAGCTATAGATGGTATGAACATAGATCCTAGAGAGAGATACCTCCATTGCTACCTTACAAGCTTAGATGAGCATACTCTAGGCTCAATTCATGGAGGTAAAAGCATAGTGGTGGGGGTATCAGGAGGAGAGGACTACTCATTAGGCTTATATTGACTCTGCTACTATAGAGATAGATAAGATCACTAGGTAATGTGATCTTCTCTAGTCTCAGCTAGACTTTAGGACTGTAGAGTGGGACCTACTCAGGATAGTGAGGGGAGACCCCTCGACTTTATAGGCTACAATAGTTGTTCTAGTAGTTTAGGGACCTATAGGGTTGAGTGGTGATGTAGATATCAGATGCCTGTAGGGATTATTAGAGGATGCCACTACAGAAGTAGTCAAAGATGCTAGATACATTATGGCTTTATAGGTGTAGGTCAGGCTATTGGGTGGCACTCCTAGAGAGCGATCTATAGTAGGGGGCTCCCACCGGAGTAGGTATAGTGAGTTAGGGTAGTCATCAGTGTAGCCCAATCATATATTAGGTGGTATATTAGAGAGATCCATAGGCACCAGCTCTAGGTAGACTCATCGAGAGGGCGGAGAGGGTGGAGGTGATGCAGGTGGCATAGGCCAGTCTTGATCATGGCTAGATGACACTGTATCATTTTTTAGTGTAAGGTCTGATGACCTACACTATTGTAGCCTACGAGAATTTTGATGTACCCCTATGTATACATTTTGACACACTATATATATGAGATGACATTTGATTATGACTCATTATGTGTGTTCACTTTGTTGTTTTATGTTTATGAGATGCACATGTATGCAATGTTTATATGATTTGATTATTTCTATATGATGTGATGTATTGATGACATGCACTAGCTAGATGATGTATGTATTGTTAGATGCTATGATCTAGATGTGTAGATGGACTACTTATGTATGCATATATGGATGCAATGCTAGATGTTAAATGCATGTTTATTTTGATTTATTTGTATGCATCTAATTTATCATGTTATGCTATGATGAATGCAATGTATGTAATGCATTATTTACATGATGATAATCTAATGTAAATGAACCTGTATGCTTTAATCACTTAAAACATAAGGAATGAATGTAATATGAGTTTAACAATCTAATGGATGACACCACAAAATGTATAAAAATCATGAATGAAAATGTTAAATCTTATCATAAGAATTAATCATTTTAACATCCATATATGAAATGATGAGTTTGAAATATATGTAATGATTTATGAGATGAGATGTTTTGTTGCTATTAGGGAATTTTTGAGGTTTTCCATGAGACTCAAACACCCTAGTTGACTTATCAAAAGTTGTATAATGACTATACTAGACTCTTGAAAGACCAAGTTGTTGTAATGAATACCAAGATATTCATTATCCCTATGTGTGCAAATGAATATATTAGATGAGACATAAGACTACCTCATTGCTAGGCAGGATTCATTCAGCCCATTGTTGTAATGAGGATCACCAAATGTTCACCCTGATCCTAGGTTTGGATGTAGTTGGACTAGACCACTAGGTAATACAGGCCACCTAAAGCTAGCTCATTTGTAAATTGCTTAGAACTACCCCAATGCTAGGTGGGATTCATTCAACCCATTGTTGTATTGGGGATCACTCTATGGTTTCAAGTAGTGACCATTCCAGGGATTCAAGCTCTTCACCCCCTTATTTTCTTTTGATTTATTGGGATACTTGCTCATATATAGTGATGAAAATCACTATTTATTTTGCATTTTTGTTTTTCTTTTGTTTTGAGCAAGGGATTTGATTTGATTTTGGGATTTTGCTCCTTTTTGTAAGCAAGGGATTTCTTGGGTAGGGGGAGCTTGTCCTTTTTCCAATGATCAACACTCTAGACCATGCACATCACAAGATGAGCAAGTAAAAACCTTTCACTTAAGGTGACTAGGACCACTTTGTAGTGTTCATATTTCCTTGTCCTAATTAGGATTGTTAATGTGTTTAATTAGTGATAGGATTTTGACATATGCTAGGTACTATCAAAACTAGACCTCATCTACAAAAGCAAAGATAGCTTTCTACAAAATCTGAGAAGATCACTAGGTATGGTTGAATGACCTAAAAACCCTAGTATATTCCTTATAGCAATAGGAGGGGTTGTGTTGAAAAACACAATTACTCACAAGGGTGATGGATGATGATGATGCATAGATGCATGATTGAAATACAAACGTGGTGTCATTTGTAAGATTGCAAACACAACCTATCCTAATGCAAGTGCAATGGATGGAAATGCCTAAATGCAATGCAATTAAATGAATGCATATGCAAAATGAAATGCATAATGCAAATGTTTTTGTATTTTTGATGTTTTGCAATATTTTTGGATTTTATTGCTTTTTGATTTTTATGGATTTTGATGTTTTCCATGTTTTTGAAGTTTTGAATATTTTGAATGTTTTTGAATTTTTGAATTTATGTGTGGAATGCCTTAAGATGAAGGATGTTGAGAGGTTCAGGCTCTTCAACACCTTCAAGCGATGTTAGGCGATATGTTCTAGGTCCTATCTTCTCTGAGATGATATATGGACCTAACCAGTTGGCCATAAATTTATCTCGTAAGTGCAATGATAGGTTTGAGTTCTGTTGGTTTTATTTCAGTACAAGATCCCCAAATTTAAAGTCTCTCAGATGGACTTTATTGTTGTAAGCTCATTTTAGGTGTTCTTGATAAACTCGAAGAGATGCTCAAGGGCATTCACATGATGTTCATCAAGAAGCGTCAATTGGTCGAGGTGAGCTTGTCGTGTAGTGTCATCATCGATGAACTCTTTCAATGCGATGCACAGGGTTGGAATTTCCAACTCTAAGGGCATAATGGCCTCAACGCCATATACTAGTGAAAATGGGGTTGCCCTAGTGGGCATCCGTATACTAGTCCTGTAAGCCCATAATGCAAGGGGTAGCTGGATATGCCAATATTTGTGGTTATCTTGAACAATATTTTTCAAGATAGCTACCACAATCTTGTTAGAAGCTTCAGCTTGCCCGTTTGCTTACGGATAGTATGGAGTCACAAAATTGTGTTGTATATTATACTTGGATGTCAAAGCCCTCATAGTTTTATTTTTGAATGACATTCCATTATCCGATATGATCTTGGATGGTATCCCAAAATGACATATGATATTGTGAAGTATGAACTCCACAATACGTGCTCCTATTGTCATTGTCAAAGGGATTGCTTCCACCCATTTTTTAAAGTACTCAGTAGTCATTATAATGAATGTATGTCAGCCCGATGATGGGGGAGAGATCTTACCAATTAGATCTAGACCCCACTAAGCAAATGGCCAAGCCGCTTGAATGGGTTGTAAGGCCTATGATGGCAAGTGCGTAAGATTAGCATGATGCTAACATTTAATGCATTTCTTGACATATACGATGCAATCCTTCTCCATAGTGGGCCAATAATAACCCATTTGAAGGATGCACTTGATGATGGCCATGCCACTAAAATGGCCATTGCATGTACCATCATGAGCTTGTGAGATTGCCCAAGCTGATTCTTGGGGCTCAAGACAATGAAGGAGAACTCCATCATAGCTTCGATGGTACAAGATGTCTCCTAGCAAGACATACTTTGTCACTTTCTATTTGAATGTGCATTTCACGACATGTGATAATCCCTATGGGATTAAACCAAGCTTAAGGAAGTCATGCAATTGTGACATCCAATCTTGATAAGCTACAACCTCGACTGACAAGATGACTTGTTCCCTTTGCGATTCGATATGCATGAATGCAGACTGGGACACAACCTTGTGGTGAATGGTGGTGCCATTCCCCGTAGGACCCTACGAGATCAAAGACCCCCAGGGTGCCTTCTTAAGAAAGTCTCTAGCTTTATAGAACCACTCATGGTTTGGTTCTATATGAATCATGTTGACTGATTCTTTATTGTCAAAAGCCTCACATTGCATCATGGATTGTGAAAGCATCTTCACATGAATGGTAGTGAAATCGGTAGATGGATTCTGAGGGATCAAGGATCCCAAAGATGCCATAGTGTCTACAAATATATTTGATGTATGAGGGATTGCCTCGATGTCATACCACTCTAGCTGGGCTAGATAAGTGTCAACAAGATCCTTATAAGCTTTTAGGATAGGACACCTACATTGAAATAGTCCCTTAACCTGGTTAACAATGAGAAGGGAGTCACCAAAGATGTTTAATATTTTGATATTCATGGTGATTTTTGTTTGGAGACCCAAGATTAGGGCCTCATATTCAGAGTTGTTATTGGTACAAGGAAAGTCTAGTTTAAATGACAAGGGTATTGGAGCACCTTGTGGCATGAAAAAGATAATTCCTGCACCACCCCCTTGCTCACACTTCGAACCATCGAAGAACAAAGTCATGTCAACTTTGTTATCTGGTTCTTCAGGTTTGGGTGACTCTGATAATGCAAATATTGCATCATCAGGAAGCTCTATGATAAGAGGCTTACTATCTTCGAGAGGTGCCTCTACCAGCTAATCAACTATGACCTATCCCTTGATGGAATTTTGGCTAATGAATTCCAAGTCAAATTCTATCAATAGCATGATCCACTTTGCAGTACATGTATTATGATATGTCTTGCTCATCATATACTACAAAGGATTTTGTTTTGATATCACATACGTTGTATGACTTAGCATGTAGTGGTACAACTTCTTAGTCGTAAAAACCACTGCTAAGCATAACTTTTCTACGTATGCGTACCCTAGCTCATAACTCACCAAGGTGCGATTGATATAATATATCACTTGCTCTTTGTCTTGCATATTCTTTTGGGCTAGCATGGTTCCCAATGCAAAGTTAGTAGCCGATATATAAAGTAAGAATGGCACATCTGGCCTTGGTGGAGCTAGTACTGGTGACATTGCTAGGTATTGCTTAATTTTAGCAAAGGCCTTCTTGACAATCCTCATCCCAATTGAATGGGACCCCCTTGTGTAGCAATCAATTCATGGGTTGGCATTTATTCGATAATTGTGTGATGAATCACTTTATGGATGCTACTTTGCCTTGCAGGCTTCTTAGCTCCTTGATATTGGTGGGAGGATGCATTTCAAGTATGGCCTTGACCTTTGTTGGGTCGACTTCGATCCCTCATTTAGAAATGATGAATCCCAAGAGTTTTCTTGATGTTACACCAAAGACACATTTCTTGGGATTCAACCTGACATTATGCTCTATCAGGTGATCGAAGACTTTTCTGAGAACCTCAGCATGCTCTTCATGCAACAATGACTTTGCCAATAAGTCATCGATATAATCCTCTAGGATCTTGTGCATGTAGTCATGAAAGATGTATGTCATGGCTCATTGATATGTGGCACCAACATTTTTAAGACTGAATGGCATAACCTTATAACAAAATATTCCCCATGGCATTGTGAACATGGTTTTGTGCTGGTCTTCAACTTTAATCCAAATTTTATTGTAACCAAAAAAACCATCCATAAGGGAAAGCATCTCATGACCTATAGTTGCATCTACGAGAGCATCTATGTTGGGCAATAAGAATGAATCCTTTGGTGTTGCCTTGTTGAGGTCTCTAAAATCCGTACAGATATGGATCCTTCCATCTGGTTTTCCTATAGGTACCATGTTTGATACCCATTTTGGATAGTCGATGGAGATAATAAAATCTACATCCAACAACTTTTGCAACTCGTATTTAACCATTAAAGTGATGGTTGGATGCATTTTCTTGAGCTTCTGCTTGACTGGATTTTTAGAGGGATCTAGCGAAAGGTTATGGGTAACCATTTTTGGATCTAGTCCCGACATATCCTTGTATGTCCAAGAAAAGAGATCAGGTCTCTCTTTCAGTAGAGGTATGAGGTTGGCATGCTCATCAGGAGATAGACTTTCTCCAAATTTAACCTTCTTAGGATTAGTGGGATCATCACTGATATCCACATCAAAGGTTTCCTCTATTGACATGTGTGATCCCTCCTCAAGTTGGTGAGGTGTAGGGATCATGTGGATGTCATCCACTAGGTTTAAAGGTTCCACATCAGAATTACCCTCAATGTGATAAACATCATGTGTGTAGCCTAGTGCAAAGTGAAATGGTTGTAACATTTCTTCATTGGGAAAGAAATATTCAAGCTCTAGAGGTGAATCAATATGATCCCAATCAATAGCATCTAGATTAAGACATAATGGTTTAGAAGGATCTACTAGGTTGTGGAGTGGAGTGGTCAAATCGATGGAGATCATGTTGATGGAATGAATGAGATCTCTAGGACCACGTGTGTGCACCTCTACATTATTGATGTAACTCTCATACCCAAGATGTGGCTCTAGGGGTATGGGGATCTCAGGATCTGGTCTATGAATAGACTAGAAAATGGGATCATTTGGCTCTAGGAGCTGCCTATATGTAGGAGGATCGGGGAAGACTATGTGATAAACTTCATCTACATTAGCCGGTCTCCCCCTGAGGTGAGGGCTAGGATAAAATCTTCGATACATCTCATCCATATCGAATGGTTCATTATGATGATGTAAGTGTCATGGCCCAAGGTAGGCCATTTTGATCTCATCTTTGTAATCACTATCATCTATGAAGTATCGGTTATCCATAACCACTGTCTCATTGAGATGACGTAAATGTCGAGGCCCAAGGTAGGCCATCTCTATCTCATCCTCATATTCTTCATTGTTTGAGGACTCTTCATCATCATCATTTTTAGAATCACATTTTGGTCCATCTCTTTCAGAAATGGATTCTGCTCTAACCTCCTCAGAAGCAACTTCTGATTCAATATCTACTGTTAAGCCTAGATTCTAAATTTGCATGCCAGTGTCATCGGCATCTTCATAATTTCTGATTACCAAGTTGGTTCTCAAAATATCCTCTGGATTGACCTCCACCACAATGTTGTCATGATAGATTTTATGTGGTTCGATAGCAACCATGGTCACTTGCCAGTTGCCCCTTCGTAAATAAGAAGGGTTAGGATGGTAGGGGTTCCAATCCATGTCATCCCCTAAGCTGAGATTCAGGTGATCAAGAGATGCTGCTAGAAGTTCATCCTGACCTCTGATATTATAGCCTAACCCAAACTGATTAGTTGGCAACTGATACTATGGTTCATAGGGAGTTCATCATCCTTGCTCGAATAAACTAAGACCGTAACCATGCCAATGGTAACATTCAAAATATCATAAGGTGAACTCTGGGTTGGATAGATAATGAACATTCACTAGTGAATGGTTCATCATCATCTTCATCCATAGGTGTATGATCTACAAGTTGATCAAGCCCTCCATAGATGAAGTTGGTTTGGTTGGGTGGCACCCCTAGTGGCACCACCATCCCTACAGGAAAGTATTGGGCTTGAGGTCTACCCATATCTTGTGTAGTTTCGATAAAAGGTGTGAACATCACATTCTGCACTATGTATTCCTCTAACCCAGGATTAACCAAGTGAATGGTCACCTACGGTGCAGATGACCTAGCTGAAGAAATAGGTGAGGCAGGTTGTTGTACCTCCTCGACTTCATTTTGCATGTCTCCCTCATCCATGGGATTAGAGACTTTAGTAGTGGCTACTTTGGGATTTTCTTTTGACTCTTTCTCACCCATTACTACCTTGAGCTTCTGGTCATTCCTAAGCATCATCGATGTTGTAGGCTTTGTCAAAGCAACTATTGTATGCATAGATGGTCATGGTGCTGATGTTGAAGGTCCAACACACACTTCCTTTGATTTACCTTCTGGATGTTTAATAGGTGACATTGGTCTTATATCCAGATGTGTTGAAGGGAGTATGAAATCTCCAAGTAAATCTACTTGATTCACATATTTGAATGGCTCCTCATCGAAAGGAACCACGTGCACTTGACCCTCATGTATGTACTTGATACATTGATGTAGTATTGAAGGTACACATCACATCTCTCTTATCCAAGGTCTACCTAAGAGGATGTTATACTGCATCACACCTTCTAACATGTGACACATCATCGAGATGGTCTTCAACCCTACCTGAATAGGTAGGACTATAGTGCTGACTGTTGAGCACAATGCATCATTGAATGCTCGTAATGTGAAGGTCGATGGCACAATATGCGATTTTGGTAATTTCAAATATGCTAAGGCCTTTGTTGTAATAATATTGATCAAAGACCCTATGTCGATCAATACCCGCTTGAAAGGTGTGTGGTTGACACATGCAATTATATGAAGTGGTGGGTCCACTGTAATAATAGAGACCAATTAAATTTTGTGATCGTAAAACTGAATCACTGGCTTTTGGCACTATTGCACATGTCCCACAAAATTTGTAAATGCTTTCGGGTCTTGGGACTGAACCTCTATGGACCTCAAAATATCCATTAGCATCTCCTTATGCTTAGGAGACTACTGTATTATTTCATAAATTGATAGCTTTGCTGAGGTTGTCTATAGGCTTTGGATAAGCCTATTTCTTATGGTCACCATCGGTCTAGTTGGTGGGCCTGGCAGATTGTTCTGTGTTGGCCTTTGTGGGGGCACAACTTGAATCTTGACTGGAGTAGGAGGAGGACCTAGCTGATCGTACCTCCTATTCCTAGTGATAACATTCACCATACCGATGAAGCCCTGTGTAGGTGGATCAATCCACACTTGATTCACCTGGCTGGCATTGTTCCTCGGAGGCTCATGGTTTGGCAAGGGATTTTTGAATATCCCCATGTTTTGATTGTCTAGAGCCTAAGGATTGTCAATGATTAGCTCATTCTTGTCAATCATGTTCTGCACCACATGTTTAAAACTATGACATCCTTCAATGTCATGCCCTTTCTGCCTATGGTAAGAATAATATTGATCCTCTCTGAATCCTCTTGATCTAGGTTGGTTTGGATTGAGTAATTTAATATCGGGTAAGGTGATGGCCTTAGCCTCACACAATTGATGAAAAATTGATGCCATCATCTTCGACAATGGTGTAAACTAGTGAGGAGGGCGTTGTTCCTTATTTTTACCCTATTTCTTATTATTGTATTGATTGTACTACGTAGGGGGAGGTTGAGCCTGATAATTCTATTGTTGTTGGCCCTTGTCCCCTTTTTGGAGATTCAACACTACTTGATTCACGTGGGCCGGCTTGGCTTGGTGATTTTGATTTTTAGTGTTCTTATTGTTCCAATCCTTTTTGTTCCAGAGTTTCAAGTTACCCTCCTATAACTTGATATCCTCAATAACCTTGGCTTGCACCAAGGCCTCCTCAAATGTTTGATATTGTTGTAATTGCAACAATAGCGAGATGTGTTTTGCACAACTCTTAGTGAACATCCAAGTCAGTTCCATTGTTGGAATGGAAAATGGTAGCTTAGCCATTAATTTTCTCCATCTCTTTCCATAGTCCATGATTGGCTCATCATCGTATTGCATTAAAGTGGCCAAATCAGATAAATTTATTTTCTTCTTGACATCGAAGGAGAAGCATTCAAGAAAAGCATTCACCAGCTGTTCAAAGCTGGTTATGTTGTGCCTTTTTAACTAGTTGAACCATTCTAGGGTAGGGCCTGAAAGGGTCATGATGAAGGTCCTTAATAACAAAGCATCATCACTTTGTATCTGAAAGCACATGTTCATAAAACTCATGACATGCTCCTGGGCATCTTCATCTCCTTGAAATTTATCCAGCTTTGGCATCTCAAAGTGATCGAGATACACTGGAGTAGGCACTAAGGGGCATAGAGGTGCATTATGTATTTTGTTCAAGGTAGGCTTTTGATAAGCTATACCTTGTTTCTCAATGGCTCTTACCTTTTCTACCAAGGCCTTGTAGGCCTACGAAGATAGAATCTCCTCTTCCCTGAGAGGTCTCTAAGGAGATTTTGGAGGTAGATTCTTCTTTGATCGAGGTGGAGGACTAGGCTCATCCTCCACGTCCACTAAGGAGATCTCAGGATATTGCTGCTCTTGGTCATCTCCTTCTGCTTCCTCGTATTGAGTATGCCCATGGTGTTCGAGCGCTTGGTACTGTAACATGTTTTGGGCCGTATAATGAGTATGATTTCTAGTATGCTTAGGGTACAATTTGGGCTATGAAGCAGCTCATCTATGATGGTGCTCCCTGTATTCACTTTGAGGAGGTAAATTGGTGAGATCCAATCTATCTTCTCTCTCTACATGCTCCTTTTGGTCAAGGATGCATTGCTCGCACATGCGCTACTCATATAGATATTGCCTTAACAACCTCTACCATTGAGTATCCTCATTTTTTAGGTGCTCATGCTCTGCATGTACATCTTCCAATTGATCTTGGAAGATACACTACCTTTGCTCTAAAACTAGTTTCTATGATCGATCTATAAGATCGATAGTATGTGGCCTCTAGTGGTTCAGCTTAGTTCTAGGGGCTTTGTTAGTGTAAGCCCCAACAGACTTATCTATAATACTCTTACCCCTATCTATGTGGATGGCATTCATGTTTTGTAGTAGTCTATTATCTATGCCTCCTTGTATGGATGGGGCATGTATGCTTTGGGAGTGCTTCGAGCACTCTCCTAGCTCAATGATTTGCCTATGTGTGCTCTCACTACGTGAACTTGTAGAGCGAGAATGAGTAGTTGAGGCTTTATAACCTAGTTGGCCTAGGACTTGATCTAGTCCATCCAACTATCTAGTTCTCCATGGTTGATTTGGGGGTGTACCATTAGCTCCCAATGTGGCCAAATCTATAGTGAACTTTCCAGGTCCACTAGGGTTTGGCATCTTCACGGGTCTACGCTCTGATGTAGCCCTTTCTTCCTACCCCTGATTGGGTAGATTTTCTTGTTGTCTATCTTGGGATGGTGGGGGCCTTGAGCCACCCTTAGATCTATCCCTCGAGGAGTGTGTGTTACCTCCTCTAACTAGGGTATTCTAAATAGAATCCTCGTGCATTGAATTATCCCCTCTAATACTCATCGAACGTCATTTGGGAGGATCCTATGGTTGAGAGTTCAATGCATTGTTTTGTGTGTTTTGTGGAGCTTTGGCCTCCACCTCGGTTATGCATCGAGGTCGGCCTCTCCGTGTATTAACCATAATGTGTATTATCTCCTTTGTAAATTTTAGGGAAAACAAAGTATACAAGTATGATTATCTCTTTTAAAAGTTCTTTGTGAACCCTAAAACTTGTTTTAGTGTGTTTCAGGTGTGTTGAAAACTTAAAATAACTCTCATCATGTTTTAAAATTTGTTGATGATATACTTGTTTAGTTTAATGGTTTTCACTTGTATGCTCATATCTCGACAACCGAGAATGAAATTTCGATCACGTAAACCAATCAAAGTATGGAGATGAAACCCACACCCGATCAGGGAGCACATGTCCTTACCGATCCTCACCCAGTCTCACCATGGTCAGTGTTATACCCTTCGAAGAGGAGTACATGCAAATTTTCCAAGCTACGTTAGATCTTGGAGTCGATATTGGCCAATAGAATGGGTTCATGGGATTTGAGCCAACGGATGGATATGATGCCCACCATCATTGAACTCTATTAGTGGTTGGGTATGAATTCCAACTCACTAATGTTTAAATGTTATGTGGTGTGTGAGGGTTCATTTTAAACTTTGCATAAAAGGGAAAATGCATCAAAGAGCACCCATGATTTTTCCTATATGCCTAGGAAATTTATGTTTGAATTCAGAAAGATGCAAAACTAAATGCTATTTTCCAAATCAGAGAATGCAAAATTACATGAGATATTGGCCTTTAGATAGGCCCCAAGCAAGCAAACCCTAACATAGATATTTAATGCTAGCTATTATTCTATACCACAACTAACAGATAACTAAATCTTAGTTGTGGGTGACAACCATAGCTAACAGTGCTAGTTACTGTTGTCAACCACAACTAACAATAGACAAGGTAATTTTCATTATTTTTCCTTCTAAACTTTGGCTAGATGATCTAATTAGCCTACTGACAGGAAAAACATAGAAACATGGAAATCATAGAGAAGGGAAAATTACCTAGAATCCCTCATCTGATGAAGAGATAGGTTGTCTACTATCTGTTTCTCTATTTTCTACTAGCTATGGCTATCAAGCATGGTTGAGATGCTAACCGTAGCTGACATTATGCACCATGGCTGTCAAACATGGCTAAGACCTGCAACACAAAAACATAGAAAAATCAGTAAATACAATGAATTTTGTGGGTTCCCATCATGATCACCATCTGTACGATCCCAGAAAACATGCACCTAAGCTATTGACATCATTAATACCAAGAATAAAGCAATAAAGCATGTAAAACAATGAATTAACAAGAATATGTAACTTTATTTTATTAAATCATGATGAATCTCGGTTACAAGTAGGTCCCTCTAAGGGATACCAAAATCTTGATACAATGAATACAATGTTTTGAAGCCCCTAAATGGGGTTGGTGCAATCCACAGGTTCTCTAGATTCGACACGAACTGCTCAAGGCTTATGGATACCTTCTTCTCACTTGCTTGGAGGAAATTGATGCCAAGAATACTTCAAAGATGTCAAGAATCTGTAATCTGCATTCAAGAAACAACAAAGCACAATTAGGAGCATATGAGGCCTCTCATGATGAGGCTCTTGTTGAAGATTTGCAAAGAATGTGATAAAACTTACAATAAAACATAAATATATGTCAATGTAAGCAAAGATATGTGCAAGAATGTTAAACTAATGCAAAGTATGCTTGAAGATAAGCAGATCTAGCTAATCTAACATAAAATTTGCAATGAAAGCACATGAAATAAGTCTAATCTAAGAAGATTAATGCAAATTAGTAAATATGACAAAATAAGGGTAAAGCTACCTCAAATTCTGCTAATTAACCATACAAGTGTGCAAATGAAAGTTAATCTAAGCTAGATCTAACTAATTGCATGGATGAAATTGAAATCCTATGGCTAAATGGAGGGAAATGAGCTTCAAACCCTAGCCACGGGTTTCAAACACAACTAGCTCTATTAGCCATGGTTGACAGCCATGATTGAGGTGAAAGTCCTCTTTCTCTTGCAACCAAGGCTTGAAATTGCTAATTCCTCCGAGGAATTGATGATCAAGGGTCACCTCTTCGTTCTGTAATAGGTTGGTGGTGAAGTTCACTCAAATTTGCAATGGAGGTGGTTCAATTGGCAAAGCTTGCTCCTCAAGCTCTTAGGATCTTCATTGCTTCAAATGCAGTCATGATTCTCCAAATGGACAACATGTAGACACTCCTCAAGGGTTGTATGTTGCTCTCCAATTTGGTAGGGCTTCACTACATTCACTTGAAAACTCTTCTAGACTTTCTCCCCAATTTGGAGGGGGTCTTATAGCACTCTCAACTCCTCATCCTAGCTTCCTTGGGAAGCCAAGATCAAGAACTGGAGGTTGGAGTAGTTGGGAGGAAGAATCCAGAAGCTTCCTCACTTGAAACCATCCAAAATCCATTGCCATGGCCATTGTAACTAATTTTGGCTTGGCTCGAGAGTCCAAGATAGTTGCAGAGCTAGTCGTGGCTCTTAAGCGCAGCTAGAATCCTAGCCATGGGTGTCAACCATGGCTGAGACCTTAGCTATGGATGCCATCCATGGCTAAGACTGAGTAGGCCAAAGATGCCTAAATTGAGTGGTTAGAACCATTGCTTTACCTTGGAAAGGTCCAAGATCATTCATATGGTCTGCAAGGATGCCCATATGAGTAGTCTCCTAAACATGACGTGTTTTAGGTGTCTACACATATCATGTAATAATAAACATCTTATACTCAATGTATCGACTACCCAATTTGTGCTACCACTTCTATGCTTCAAAATAAATGAATAACCTTGAAGAAATTTTACCCACTTCATATGCCCTTGATTTAATTTACCTTGGCTATTAATGAATTAAAAAGCATGATGATACGTGAATAAAACAAAATCCTTCAATAGAAAATAATGTCTCCATTTCTTAAGGGATTGAACAATGGCATAAAACTCTTGATCATATATTTAATATTTCCTCTTTGCTTCACTTAAATTCTCACTAAAATAAACAATTGGATTACTCTCTTGGCTCAAAAAACCACCTATAGTTATTTCACTTATATCATAATCCACTTGAAAAACCTTGTTTAAATTTGACAAAGATAGAACCAACTACTATGTTACCTTCTCCTTTAGGATTTTAAAACTCTTTTCTGCTAAAAACATCCATTTCAACTCACACCTACCACCCTTCATTATTTTTATGATTTATGCACAAATACAATTAGATTTTCAGATAAAATTCCTATAAAAACTTTTCAAACCATGAAAAATTCTTGCCTCAAACATACTTCTTAATGATGGCCAATCCACAATAGCTTTAACCTTTTTGGAATCCATTTGCAAGACTTCTTGTGAAATAACAAAGCCCAAATATACTAACTCTTTCTTCATAAAGCTACATTTATACAAGTTGATCAACAACTATTTTTATTTCAACCTTTGTAAAACCAATCTCAAATGTACCAAATGATATTCTTTACATTTTCTAAATATCAAAATATCATACAAATAAACAACAACAAACTTACCAAAAAATAGTTTCAACACTTTAGTCATCAACTGCATGAAAATACTTGGTGCATTGGTCAATCCAAATAGCATGACCACCACTCATATAATTGATCCTTTGTCTTGAATGTGGTCTTCCACTCATCCCCTTATTTAATCCAAGTTTGATGATAGTGTTTCTTCAAATCTATCTTTGTTAAGTACTTAGTCCCACTCAAGAAATCCATCAAAGCATCCATGCATAGTGATGGAAACTTGTACTTTATGGTTAACTTGTTAATGTCTTGAGAATCCACGCACATATGCCATGCTCCACCCTTCTTAGGTGCTAGTACAAATAGTATTGTACATGGTCTTAAGATATCTAATTAGCCCCTTGTCCAATAACTCCTATACTTTTCGCTTTATTTTCTCATTCTCCATATGTCATTCTATAAGCTACATTATTTGGTAAGATAAATTTTAGAATTTCTTCACTTCATATAGAATATTAGCCATATTGTTTTTTGTCCCATCTTTCATGGGTTTAGCAATGAAAGCCAAACATGTTTTCTTCTTCATCATCCCCTTTAAGATATTTTTTCCCGCAATCAAGCACATTTTAGGACTTTTGTCCACTTATTCTACTTTATCCCTCAATGGACTTAATGTGTAGCTCTTGCCATCCTTCACAATAGTGTAGTTGTTCACCCCACCATCATGCACTAAATTTCTATATAATTGTTATGGCCTTACCAACAAACATGATAAGCATCCATACACATAATATCACATAGTATCTCATTTTTATAAGAACCAATTTGAATGTTCAAAAAATATTGTTCACTTACCAAAATTTGATGTCTCTTTTGCAACCATGAGGCCTTGTATGGATTTGGGTGTTCAAATCCTATTCAACCTAAGCTTTCTACCATCTCTATAAACACTAAGTTATCCATGCTTCTATTGTCCACAATGACTTTGCAACACTGCTTGTATGATCTATATATACATCCATGTCTGCGATGGTCTTATTTTTAGGTTGTGTGGACATTAAATATTTTCTTGCACCTCATTCTTTACAAAAAAATTAATGTCAACATAAAAATTTAGCATTTGATAGTGGAAATATTTTTGTCTTTTCCTATGAGTAGTCATGCAATTTGTAGGCTTATAAAATTAAATTATTATTATATATTTTTTGATACATAGGAGAGTTGGTCACATCCACACTATTTTTAGTAACCTCTAAGTGCAGGGTTCAAACCAAAGGGACTGCTACCAAAAAGCTTATACCATTTCGTTATTGTTGACCATCGATCGATTGAGATTCATACCATCGTTATATTTTTGACCCAATGTGAGGGGGACCATCGATCGATTGGGATTTATACCATCGTTATATTGTTGACCTAGTGTGAGGGGGACCATCGATCGATTAGGATTTATACCATCCTTATTAGTTTGGTCGACACTTAGAGGATTCAAATCAAACTACTACCTTTGCAACAGACATACCTGAAGGTTTGAACCTAGGTCTCTTCTTGTTAAGTACCTGACCAGACATACACTTACTAATCCACCTGACCCATGGGGACATAGTATTAAATAATTTGATGATGGACATGCTTATTATTGTTGGTTGATGATATTTCATTTAGAAAAAAATCATTGACTTTTGTTTCTTTTTTATTTTAATTGATTATATAAAATTGAAATAATTTTTATTATAATCATATAATGTTATTTTTTTTAGCTCATTTATGTGCACACACCATGCCACTCCCCACCATGGTTTCAACCTGTGTCTCCCAAAAGAGAGCACCACTAGGGTATTTGGTAATTTCTCATGTATCTTGTTTGCAAAGATTTAAATTAAAATGGTTTTTGTAGTATTAAATCATGATCATCTAGTAGTATTACAACAATTTAGTAATTATACATGTATATTTGGACAAGATTTGAATTTGGATTTTCTCCTTAAAAGTTGAGGGATATAGTGAGTTGAGCTAATGCCATTTTATTTTTTAAATTTATTATATGGAATTGAAATGACCTCGATCATATTACATCATGATCACGTTGTTGAATTACAACATCTTGTAATCATGCAAGTATCATTTGTCAAGATTTTCCTCCAAAATTAAATAATTTAATCAGGTGAGTTCATGCCATTTGGTAAAGTCTTTGTTTTTATAATATATTTGTCTTTTATGATTATCTTGTCCTCTTAATTACATTATATATATATATATATATATATATATATATATATATATGAATGATTTGTTGTTAACCAAGAGAGTTCATGATTATGTTCAATAACTAGAAAATATTTATTTTTAAGGTTCAAAGAGAGTATACAAAATATGCTTTCCGTTGTTAACTCTTAGATTAAAATATTTTTATGTGATTTTTTTTGGTATATTAATAAATTTATTGAAACCAGGGCATTTGAAAGGCGCCCTAACACCTTGTACAACAGAGGATCATCAGAGGATCAAAAAGTATAAAAAATGAATAGGGTAAAGACACTAAAAACTACCAGATAAAACAAAATACAATCTCAAAATTACACCTCAAACTAAAATGATTCAATAGCCTTGAACAAATAGGCACTAAGAGAAACATCAGAGCTCAAAAAGGAACGGTCCTCGACAAAAAAGGAACCAAAAAAGATGTGATCCACCACCGTAGAGGACCTAGAAAACTAGAGGAAGAACCATTAGTCGTCAAGAGGAGTATCCAACTGCATGAGGGATGAAGTAGCCCCTTTCGGACCAGTATATTTCATAGAAATATCCTTGCTATATTTGGGAACAATGATGCAAGCCTCCTTAGAAATATCCATTACATATTCATCATTTACAGTATCTTTGACATCAATTTTGGTGTCAAAGGACACCTCAGCACCAGCTAGGGCAGAAACATTTTCAAAATTTTCATAGAAGAACAAGAGGCTAAGTGCATGGCACTATTCTTTGAGGGTTGAAATCACATTTCCAATGGCCAAGTGAGCAGTTTCAAGATGGTCAACATGCACAACAAACTTGTGAAGATACCTTTCAACGAGGTTAGGAGAATTTGACTTGTCCTTTGAAGTTTTTACAGAGGTGGACGAAGGAGTTTTGATAACTTCTTTATGTTTTAGCCTTTGGGAACTGTGGATAGAGGTCTTTTCAAGTTTGGCTTTCTTTCTAGCAGAGAAATCATAAATAGATTTGCCCCCTTTCTCTTTTCTTTTGGATTTGGATGTTTTAGAGCTCGAGGTTGAGGATGAATTCTCCTCGTCATAATTAGGGGTAGGGAGATTACCTAAAGGGAATTGCATAAGGAGGTACTTGTAAAGGACCTTAAAAAGACCCTGGTGGCAAGGTTTGGCCTCATCCTTCTTGGAACGGTTGGTGGTGATGGTATAGTCCATGGACCAGAAAAGAGTAGCGAGAATGTTCATCATTTTTGAGTCCCAAAAATGATTAACAAATGCAAGATGAAAACAACATAATTGAGACTCAGGATTGTCACAGGTAAAATATTGCATTATTGGCTTAAGGATTTCTTTCTAGGGAGTTGACAAGTCATGGCGAAACAAACCTTTCTTTACCTTCTTGTGGATGGGTGATTTTTTCTCGAAGAGTGTCAACTCTGCCTCCCAATTGTGCTTATTTATTCTGATTATTTTTCCTTCCAAGTCTTTCCCTATCAGGTTCACCAGCAACTCAAAGGAAATTTGGAACTAGACATTGTATATGGAAACCAACCCATTATTCCAGGTTGCCATGAACGCCTTAGTGATATTGTTGTCCACCCTGCTAAATAGATTAAAAAATTGATGATCCCATGCTTATCCTTAAACATATCAGTCGAAACAAAATCCAAATCAACAGTTTTAGGCTCAATGAAAACAACTTTTCCTTCCTTCATGGTGACAAAGGAAAATAATGAAGGACGGTAATTGGGTGAATAAAGACACAGATAAAAAGAAACAGAGATGGAATGGTATATTTGCTGGGAAGACCACAAGAGGAGTAAATAGAAATTAATGCTAGGCCAAAAAAGAAACCCTTGGCAAAGAGGATAATTATGGTTAGAGCATTAGGCACAATGCAAAAAAAGGTGATGAAAACGGGTGGGAATAAAAATGCAAAACACCGTCCCAATGAATATGGATCTTCTAGTGATACTCACATGATAAAGCCAATGGCAAAAACATGCACAAAACCCAGAAGGGATTGGGATGTACATTCAAGAAAGCCTCGAGAGAATGCGAAAGGTAAAGCATTTAGACAGGGTTCTCAAAAAGGTAAAATTACAAGAATCATTCCACACGAGATTGAAATGATTTAAATTTAGGGTGGACATGGCATCACAATTCCTCATGGAAATGATTATCAACAACGAAGGAGCATAAAAAAGAGGTGGCAAAGAATTGGAAATTATCAACATGGAACCCCTTTTCAAAGGAGAATAATAAGAATGATGAAAAAAATCTCTATTTTGGAATTTTTTAGAACTTTGGATATGGGCCCTATGAATCACAAAAAAAGGAAGATTTTTGGTAATTGAAAAATTAAGGATTTCAAGATTCATCACAGAAGATGGTATTTTGATCATGATTTTCCAACTCAATAACATCATTGGGGAGGACATCCGTCCAAATCATCAAACCTTGCGCGTTGACTCCAATATTGGCTAATTTTTCAGTGACAAAATTGCCCTCCCTGAAAATGTGTTGAACCACAACATTGACTTGCTGACTAAGAATTTGCTTACTTTATTCAATGATATTCCTGATCCTCCAGCTACTGGGCTTGGAAGTTTTTAGGAAATTTATGATATTAAGAGAATATCCTTCAACAATGAATTTTCTTGGATTGTCCTTTAGAAATTGAAGACCTCTCCACACAGCTTTAGCTTTAGTAGAATGATTTGATTGGATTCCTAATGGTTCTATTTCGCTCCAAATTTTTTGCATCCCTACCTTCAGGCTATTGGATCCGTGCCCGGAAGGAGGATGGGAAAAGGATGTCACGGTACCTCGGACTGAGAGGACTTTGCGAAGGTCCCGCCTCTCAAGGGAGGTGTATTTTGATGATTTTTCGATGGATGGTGGGTTCACCAGGAAACATTTAACGGCAGCTTCCACGCCTAGGTTTTGGAATGTGTTTTAGTGTGTTCGTTTTTAACCTTAAGCATTCATATCCTAGGTTTGGCCGAATGAATCTAGATTAATCTATATGAAAATGCAAATTCCATGAATACAGAAAACAAGTTTAAAGAAAAAAAATAGAGAGATTACAGAATGCAAATGAGGAATACCTGATCCGGATGTCTGAAGAAGATTCTGATGTTGAAGCAATCTGGATCGTCTGAGATTCGACAGAATCATCTGCAATCAGACAAGATCATCTGAGATCTGATGAATTCATCAGACGAATTCATCAGAGACCTGCAAAACGAAAAATAGATGCAAAATACAAAAAGTACTACAGTGCTAACAGAGGGAAATGATATAAAATGGCAGCAATGTTATCAATATTGAATAAACTTAAACAAAAATTCAAGGAAATGAATCGTGCTAATTAGATGATAATTAGGATTTAATTATGCACTTAATCTAAATGGGTGAACTCCAAATGCAAAATAACATAAAACACTGAATAGACTATCTAATTTGCAGAATAAAATGACAGAGAAAAGGTTGAGAAAGGCAAACTTCAGGCACTGATTGCCTTAATACGGACTACAGTCGAGATCATCTCGCATCAGTACGAAATCACCTCGAATTCGACAGGTTCGCCTCCGATCTGAACAGGTTCGTCGACGACGATAGGTGCTGGCTCCGGCTGAAGAACAGTGATGTACCTACAACAAAATTGATATGGAACTAGTGCAAATGAAGAATAGGGATGATTTAACGTGAATGGAGTTAACTTGCAGAGAATTTCAGCCAGGGGGGTGCTAAAGGAATAGTTTAGGATTAAATAGGCTTAGGGGAGTAGTTAGGAGGTTGGAGATCATCCCAATTTGGGAGATCTCCAACGGGGGAGGGTCCCAACGGCGCAGACACGCTTCTGCCCAGATTGGAGACCCGTTGGAACAGAATCCAACTTTGCAAAATCAGTTTTGCGACAAGATCGTCTGGACGTCCTAGTCCAGACGAAATCGTCAAATATGGGGCGATATCGTCTGATCGGCGACGATATCGTCAAACGGTCAAAACAACCTCTAAAAATGGCACGAAAAAGGGGGAAACGGATTTCCCGACGGTTAACGGGCGGTTTGGGAGGTTAAATTTGAATTTTAAATTATTTACTAAGGTGAATGTAATTATTGTAATTTTATCGCGCCAATTTTAGGGTGCTACATTTTGCCCCCTCTTTAGCGAATTTTCCGAAGAAAATGCGTTAAAGATGAGTTCTTCTCAATCTACGAGAAAGCAAAAATTATTCCCATTTTTAGGCGACGATTCTTGGTCGAATCGTACGACAACTTACTATGGTGCCCCCTCCGTGTTTTTACCCAAATCGAACGTTTGAGGTAAAAACGCGGAAAAGCAAAATATTATTTTTGAATAAAATTAAAAAAATAGGGTAAAACCCTAATTCATTTTTACTGTTCATTTTTTGGGTTTTTGGAGCTCTGAAGCAAAAATGGTGGAGACGACGCACAGATCGACAGAGGTCCGGCGCGGTCTACGGGTAAGAGTCCAGACTGATCTATGATGCTTTAATTTAACTTTACATGCTTTGTAGGTAATTTTTAGATGATTTTTGAGCATCGCGGCCATTTTTGGGCCGTCGACGTCGTCGGGACGAAATCGTCCCGATTTCGACGAAATCGTCTCAATTTCGGCAATTTCGCTCGAGGGCGAAATCGTCGAAAGGGGGACGATTTCATCAAATTAGGGACGATTTCGAACTACGAAATCGGAGACGATTATGCTCAAATTTGGGACGATATCGTCCAATAGTGGGCGATATCATCAATTGTACAAAATTGAACTTTTAACTTGCATTATTGATTACTTGAATTGTTTATTAATGATTGCTTGTTGTTTTGTTGTTTATGTTTGCAGAGAGGATTACTAAAGAGCAGAGAATGGAAATACGGTGGGTTGAGAGATGACTTGGCCGCTCTCACATAGGCAGAGCGGGATCAGCTGGCACAGGCCGGCTTACTGCATGTGGCAGAAATGCCACAAGTTTCTACAGACATGGGGCTACTGACGGCCCTAGCAGAGAGGTGGTATCCGGGCTCTTCATGTTTTTGGCTACCTACAGGGGAGATGACTCCCACTTTGGAGGATGTATGGAGGATTCTGAGAATCCCCATACAAGGACGACTGATTACTCCTGCGGCCAATCAGGGCCGTGCTATGGGACGACTGTGCGGTGACCCGAGCTTCGCCCTAGAGAAGGGCGGAGTTAACATCGAGGCACTACGCCAGATGCCTAGGGCATCTACACTCACACGGGTTCTAGCTGGAGTAGTTGGTGGACTTCTGCTGTGCCACCAGAGTGGGTGCAGGGTGTCGTGGATGCTCGTAGATGTGATCTACGATATGCGGGACCACGGGTATAGGTTCTCATGGGGCAGTTTTGTACTATGCCGATTGTACAGGATCCTGTATGGGGTCGTGTACAAGGGCGGCCGATGTCTAGTTATGACATCGCTACTATAGGTTTGGTGCTGGGAGCACATTGCGGTGCGGAGGCCGATAGGGCTTCCTCTGATAGGGGTTGACGGGGAGAGGCCCCGAGTCTTCTACTGGTGGCTCCGAAGAGGGGCACAACGACGGATCGACCTGCCGATGTCCCGGAGGCTATTGGATGACCTAGTCCCGGACCAGATCACCTGGAGGCCATGGAGGGAGCATCCAGGGTGGCCAGAGGATGGACAGGAGTTGGCTCACGTTAGGCGAGTTTGCTGGCTGAGGATGGAGAGGGGAGAGGTGGAGCTCCATAGGTACGACCGAGTTTTGAGGTAGTTCGGTCTACAGTGGGGATCCCATCCCTCAGAGATTACGAGTTTTCCTGGACTATCCGGGATAACACTACGGTTAGCGGGGCTCCCGACATGCAGCGGTTCTGGAGCCAGGACACGGATGATGCCCCCATCCAGCCAGTGGATGGGGACGACGCAGGAGTAGCCGATGGCTACGATGCCTGGTACGCAGGCATCCGCCCTCCTCGGATGACGAGGGCACAGGGTCCGATCCACGCGGTTGTGCATCGGATAGGGAGGCGGTGCCAGGCGGCGATGGAGGCAGCCCAGGGTCACGATGGGAGAGAGGCGAGGAGGCCACAGGCACAGGAGCGGCCACGATAGAGAGAGAGGGAGAGGAGGGAGGCGAGACCCCCATCTCCACAGAGGCCACCATCGCCCGATAAGGGCAAGGGTGTGGACACAGGAGAGAGTAGCGAGATGGCTACTCTCCGGGCGGAGAGAGATCGTCTGTAGGCCCAGGTGCAGACGCTACAGGATGCGGCTGCACGACACCGGGCTGAGGTGTCACAGCTACGGGATGAGATTGCATGCCTCAGGGCATGGGGCAGAGGGGCGAGCTCTGGGGAGTTGACACGGGCTATCGCCCAGCTGACATTTTACCAGACATTATACTTCCAGCTGGTGCCAGAGGCGGATAGACTACCCCTGCCAGCTAACATCGTAGATCCGATCAGGATCGGGTCATCGAGGACCACGTCCCGGTCGAGGACGAGGACTACACAGACGGCGATGGGGCCACCTCGTCCACCTCAGGGTGGGGGAGGAGATGAGGCAGAGAGCTCGAGGGGCTCTCGAGGCTAGAGGGCTGGACACTGACATTGTATTATATTTGTTTTTGTTGATAGAGGATTGAGTATGCCGAGGTACAGATTGTGGCATACCAATCCAGTTTTGATGATGTACATATATTTGTGATATATATAGATGAGATATTTTTGATCATATGACTTGTCTTATGTATTTTTATGATGCTTTTAATGTTTTGATTGATTGATTTGATAATTGGATGTAATTATGTCGTTGGGAATATTATAATTTGAATGTCATGCGTGTAATATTTTAAATGAAATAATCTGATGTAACAATTTGATTTGTTGTAATGAAATGTAAAAATAAAAAGAGACTTCTAACAATAATTTCAAAGGACATTGTCGCTATTATAGACCATTTCATGGAGTCGCTGCTCACTCGGTCGTCAAGCTAGTCCCATTTATAGAAATATTGTTAAAAAGTAAAAGAGTGCTTAAGAAACTGTCTTAAGACTTTGGTGCAATAGTGCAAATGGTGATGATGATGGTTTGTTTTCAGATTTTTATAAAAAATATTTGTGCATGAAATAATGTTTTAAAATGATTTTTGCTAGGCATAAATTCCTAAGTATGATAAATTTTTTGGATAATTCTTTAGGAATTATACCATCATTGCAAAATTGAAGGTTGACATAATGACATGAAATAATGAAAATGTGTTTGCTTTTGAAAAGCATAATTTGTGTAACATAATGAATTAAGTCATATGGTTTTCATGATTTTTAATAAATGGGGAATAAAATTGTTACAATGGTTTGCGCTAGGCATAGAATATGTAGGTATAGACTCATACCATCATCGCGAAAATCCAAAAAAGATAGTTTTATTGCATGGTTGATTTTTGATGAACAGAAAATATGAAAATGAGGACTTGCGCTAGGCATAAAATTCCAATTTTGGTTTTGAAACTATACCATCGTCGCGAAAGTCAACCAGATATATATGTATATGTTTTTTATTGTATATTTTGAAAGAAATTTTTGATTTTTGTATTATATAGTTGTCTGTATGGTAAACAATTGTACTTGATTTATTCCAAACAAGTTGCAAAAAATAATATTTCAAATTATTTTGAAGACAAAAGTTAGATTTATAAGGAATCCCATGTGCATATGTGAATTCATTTCCGATCTTGATTTATCATAATGATACACAAAATCTCTCAAATACAAATGTGTGTGCAATTGCATTGTTCTTTTACCAGTTTTGAGCAAGGTACTATGATACAAGTGATTTGAAGAAACCAAATAAGTGTTCATTATCCATGATGTAGATGCATATAACCATACTAGGCTACTATGTAGGTCGGATTATCAAGAGCTAGCTAATCCATAAGCAGACATAGGTCTATACAAAAGAAGGTCGCTAATGTGACAGACATATCACCACGCTAGGAGTTACCCAAGGCCAAGCAGGTTGGGCACAAACCACCTGTTATGGGGCTTACCTCACAGTTTTCGAATAATTGAGAATTCCAGGGATTCAAGCTCATCAACCCTTCTTTTCTTTTCAAAGGGTAGGGAAAGGGATTTTATTGCTTTCTTGCTTTCTTTTGAACTTTGCTTTTTTTTTTTTTTGTATTTCTTTTGCTTGATAATGCTTGGAACATTGCTGAAATAACATTTTTCTTTTCTCTTTTCTTTTTCTTGAACTTTTCTTTTCTTTTTCTTTGCTAGGGATACTTGCTCGGATTAGCTGTAGAGCAAGGGATTTTTATTCTGGGTAGGGGTGAGCTTGTCCTTTTGCCAATTCTCAAAGATTCTAGACCATGTGCATGATAGGATAGCAGGGGAAACTTTTCGCTCAAGAAATCAGTTCTACTATGTAGCAAAACATGGAAATTACAAATATAATCATTTTATTGTGAAAAGATGTGCTTGGTTTAAGTAAATAACAAGATCAATTCTCTATGCTCAAACTTTATTTAATTGAATTTTGTGAACTTTGATATAAGAGAGATTAGTAATCATGCCAGATAAAATCAAGATATTTATTGTTGTGAGTGTGCAAGTGAGGGATGCCAAATAAATGCTAATTTATCCAAAAATAATTTAAAACATATAACTGCAATAATTGTAAGAAAATATATATAAACACTTTTGAGAAGTTTTGAGACTGTTGACTCTCGCTTTCTTCTTTATTTGGGTTTCGAAAGAGTCAAGCATATAGTTGTTATTATATTTTTATCATTATTTTGATTTTTGGTTTTATTTTTTTTATTTTGAGCATAAAAAATTTAACAAGTGCTTTAAATAAATGCAATAGATAGTTTTGAAGATTATGAATATTTTTGATGTTTTTGGATTTTTATAAATTTGAAAGAAATATAAAAAATTTTGAAAACAAATATATACAAGGATGAAGAATGACCAAATTTATGCATAGTAACGTTTAAGATGCAAAATATTCATGGGTTCTTTAAGTTCTTTACCATCTAAGGTAGATAATTTGTATGCTCCTGATTCAAATTTAGCAGTAATAATGTATGGTCCAAGCCAATTGGGCTCGAATTTACCTTTAATGTCCTTAGTTGCATTTGTATTTTTTTGATTTTCTTTTAAAACAAGGTCACCGATCTCAAAGGAGCGATGACGAACTTTTTTAGCATATGATCTTTTAAGCTTGTTTTGGTAAGCACGGAGATGCTCCAAAGCTAAGAGTTCCAGTGACTGAGTCTTCCAGCACGATATTCATCTCCTACTTCGGTATCTCCTACTAGATAAGGCGTTCTTTTTTTTTTTTAGAATGAATTTTTTTTTTTTTTTTTTTTTGGTTTTAATATCCAATTATTGATTATTTTGAGGATTATCTCATATTTATATGATTTTTTAAAGTAAAGTTGGTTGGGGGGGCAATTCTTTGAAAGAATTCTTGTATCTTGTAAGGTTAATTTAGATAAGTCATTCTAAGGATTAGTGGCTTCAAGTTGGGCTATAGTTGGTATAGAACCATCAAAATAAAATCCATTGTGTAACATCTCTTCAACAGAGACATCATGGAAGATATCTCCTTCCAACTCTTCATCGGGGTCAGCAATCATTTCAGGGTATGCTATGGACAGCATGTTGCATGAAAACGATTGATTTTTAATAGGCAAATCAACATGCCTATCCATATAATCTTGATAGCATATGAGATGATCATCATCCTCAAAAGGAAAGGGTTGACCCTTACTAGGAAATAGGCCCACGCCACAGTGGGCAGGCCATGGTTCTACCTCGAAAGGTTCTTTCATGCCATTTTGGGAAGGTCCCAAGCCTTTCCCTTCATATCCCATTTTAAGCATCATGGGTTTAGCTTTAATATAATCATTGGTAAAATAACACCGAGCATATCCTTCATGATGAGTTTTGATATTTCGAGGGATTCTTCCCCAGTCATATCCTTTATAAATGAAGGCACAACTCCCGACTTGGTAAGTACTTCCCATAGGTTGTGGGAGGCCCAAAGTACGAGGAGATGGCGGTAAGTTATTTAAAAGGTTTGAATCTTGCATGAAAACATTTGTCTTTTCTGATATTAAGGTTGTAGATAAATCTGGTAAGAGTTCATCAGAAAGGGCATAAGATGTAGAAGGCTTATTACCTATGTCTTTAGCTGTGGAAGGTATGATAGATGTGTCTATAGGTTTTGAATTTATAGGGATAGAACTTGAAGGATTGGTTGTAGATTTAAAATCTTTTTGAGGTTCTAAAATGATTTGTTTAGAGGGTTGTTGGTCTATATAGGAGGATGAAATTAATGGAGGGGAAATAGGTGAAGTTATGGGTTTATGTTTCACGAGTTTTGGATGAAAAATAAGAACTAGGATGTGTGGATGACAGAGCAGGGCAAAATTGCACTCCAACGGGTTCTGCCAAAGCACACATATCAAAAGGTCTAGGGTCACCATGAATAGTGACCAACTGATTTTTAAACTCAAATTTAACACATTGGTGTAAAGTTGAGGGGACCGCTCGCATGGCGTTGATCCAAGGGCGACCCAAAAGTATATTGTACGATGCTGGACAATGTACAATAAACACGGTTGTTTCTAGGGTTCTAGGGCCAACTTGCAATGGGAGGGTAATAACTCCACACGTTTCTTGTGTTTCGTCATTAAAAGCTTTGATAATCATATCAGTTTTCTTCATTTCATCACTTCTAAAGCCAAATCGTTGGTAGAAGTCAAAGGTGCAAATGTTTAGAGATGAGCCATTATCAATCAAAACTCTTTTGATGGCTACATCTCCAATTAAAGCAGTAATGTATAAGGGATTGTCCTTATGTAAACTGTGTTGTGGGATATCTTTATCCCGAAAGTCAATACAATCAATCTCTCGAGTGATGATAGTATTAGCCATAGCTTCAGGTTGAATGTTTTGAGGTACCATCATTTGGCTCAATGTAAGCATCAACTCATCCCTATGGGTGGGAGAGGATCTTAATAAATCTAAGAGGGAAATTCTGGCCGTAGTATTGGACAATTGCTCATTAATATTGTAAGGGGGTTTAGATTGAACAGTAGGGAACATGATTCCCTTTATTGGGGTTTTTCAAAATGAATGGAGCTGATCCATCATTCTGGTTTGGTTCTTGTTGAGAGTTTTGAGCTTGTTGTCGAGTAACGACTCCAATGGTACCTACAATGTTATAGTGAAGACGTTGAACTGGTCTCGGTTGAGCATTAATGGCTTCTTCATTAGAAAGGAATATATTAGAAGAGGGTCGAGTAGTGACTCTTCTAGGAAATGGTTCTTCTGGAACCATAGCATCTGTGACGGGTTGAATAGGGTCTGATTCATTTTCAGAACTATTTGATTGGTTTGAAGTAATGTCTAGTTCACTTTCACTATCTGATTCTATATCACTAGAATCAGAAGTTTGAAAATTATGTAAGGGCCTGGTCGTAACCAGGGATAAGGTCGTGTCAAATATTTGAGGATCCTGAATAGGTAATTGTCCGCTAATGGTTCCTACATATCGGGTAGGAGGGGGAACATTATGATGTTCGATTTGATTGGCTACCTCTTTACCATGTCTTGGTAAAGGGTGTTGAAATATGTCTAGAGTTTGATTGGCATTTTGATTTTGATTTTGAGGAATGGTCTTTTGAGTATTATTAGGAGGGTTTTGTTTAGGTTGGAAGGCTTGCACTTCCATTTCATTATTGTCAATCAAATCTTGTATTTTATGTTTCAATATTTTACAAGCGTTGGTAGAATGTCCAGGTCCTCTATGGAAATCACAGTGCAAGTCAACTCTATATCCGGGTATAGTTGGATCAGGTTCCCGGATGGTTGGTAATTGGATCAAACCTCTTTCGAGTAATTGAGGTAAAATAGTTGATAAGGGTTGGTTTAATCTAGTGAATTCTCGAGGAGGCTTGTCAGGAGGTTTCAATATGAATTTTTTTGTTGTCTTCGTTGCATTGATATTAGCAACATTTCTGTTGTCAGTGACTCCGTCACCGACAACTTGTTTGTTTTTATATTGATTTCTGGATGTTTTCTCATCATCCTTCTTCCTGAGTTGGCCTCTCCTAATGAGGGCATCTTCTACTCTTCGAGCTAAATCTATAGCTTGATCGAAGGTAGTTAAAGTAGCAGTCGATAGCTCATAAGATATCTGTTCTTGTAAATTGTTGATGAAAATGTCCAACATTTCCCTATAAGGCAGCACAAAGTGCGGTTTTCCTGTCAATTGCCTCCATCTAGCTAAGAAATCGGCAAAGCATTCATCCTTGTCTTGTTTTAAATTGTATAGGTCTTTAATAGTTACATGCCTCTCGATGTAGGCACTAAATTGATGGACAAATGATTCCATTGTTTCTTCGAAGTTTCTCAAAGAATGAGTGGGCAATTGATAGTACCACTCTAATGCCATTCCACCTAAACTTTTGGGGAACATTTTTAGTAATAGCAAGTCGTCATGCGATATGTCGTGACATGCTATCCTAAACATGCGAAGATGCTCTATGGGATCTTCGGTTCCTTTATATATAGGCAGGACGGGCATGGGAAAATGCTTAGGGTATGGTTGAGCTACAACTATGGGATCCAAAGGTTGACTACAGATCTCTCGATAATTATACGAGGGGCGGTAGGGATCTATCTGGTCCATACGTGAAGCTAATTGTTTCACCATGGCTTCCAGATTACTAGTTTGCCCCCCATATTGGTTCGGTAGGGCATTGACATGAGTGTTATGGGCATATGATGGAGGAACATGAAGATTAGATGCCATGTTACTGTTGTGTAAAATATTGGTAGGAAAAGTATTATGGAGGAATTTTGAAGTTGGATTATGTTGTATTCCGGATTGTTGAAAGTTTGTATTTGGCTTTGTTTTAGGTTTTTGCTTACTTGAAGCATATTGCTCAATAGTTTGGCGGAACAAAGTAGTGAAGGAAGGTTTCTTTTGTATGGGAGTGATTTTAGGTTGAATAACAGGTTCCTTAGGAGGTTGGGTAACCTGTTGTTTTGACATGTTTTGAGCCATAGTGACCATATCCGTATTGGATGGTCCAGCCTTGTCACTTTCTTGATCAATGAAAGACAAGGGATTAGTGCGCATATTGCACATATATTCCATGGCTGCTTGAGTGTTACTAATTTGCCCTTTATCAAGGCGAATTGCCACATTAAGGTCATCAATGTTATCCATGAGAAATTTCTTGAAATGCTCTGCATTGTCAAAGGCAATAGTTCCATTTGGAGCTACTCTAGGGGATGAGGGTCCATCCTCTTTAACACTTCCTTCTTGTTCCTTATCTTCACCTAAGTCTTCGTCTGATTGACCTAGAGTTTCTCCTTCCGGATTTGAATCTCCAAGAAGGACATTTGGGTCTTTAGTTGTATCTTGTAACCAATCTTCTCCTTCTCCTAAAGTTTCTTTACCATTCCTAAGTTTAGGCATGGTGCTAAGTTTTGATTTCAGCAAATATATATATATATATATATATATATATATATATATGCAACAAATTAAGAGGTATATATTTACTATATACCTACTACAATATTTGAAAAATGAAATGTTTAAGTTTTTTGCTAAGTTTTTGATTTTTTAGTTTTTTAGTTTTTTTTGAAACAATATAATAAAGACAACAAATAACACAATAAATGCAAGAAATAATACTGAAGTAATAATCTAGTTTTCTATAAACAATTTATGAATATCATTAATAGGTTCGAGTTGTTCAGGAGTCATGAAGTGTTCTTCTTCAAATTGAAAGTTTTCTTTTAAAAATTTGATGAAAAGAGCTATAGTGATGTTGTCTGTTTCAGATGCTGGTTGATAAAAGTAAAGCTCGTGGCAATACTCTCGATATAACACAGCTCGCGGAACTCTATTCCATATTTCCCTATCTGTAAGAACAACCTCTTGGTCTTCTACACAACCTAGGAACTGGTGCACAATGGCTGCGTTCTCGAGGTATTCCTCGAAGGTGAACAACTCTGAAGATACTAGAGCTCTCCTATAGGCTAACCATCTATGGCAGGCTCTCTGAAGTTCATGATAAAAAACTAGTTGGTGAGGATCCAGGATTCTATCTAGGACTAGCCTCTTGATTTGCTTAAGTTGTGTGGACCTAGATGAGATGAGACTAAGTCTTCTATCAAGTTCGTTCCACAGGAATTGATTTCTACTTGTTTCAAGCACACTAAGGACAGAATTGACTTCTATGGCTGCCAATTGATTTTCTACGTTTATAGTAACCGCTAACCTTTTCTTAGGAGCTACCATCTAAACATGTTTTCAAACTTAAATGTTTTAAAATGCATCTATGTTTTAGTTGTTCTATATATGTTTTTGTTTTTGTTTTTTTTTTTTTTTTCAAAAGGTTATGATGCATTCACGTCGGGTTCACCAAAATGTATCGCTCCAAATTTTTTGCATCCCTACCTTCAGGCTATTGGATCCGTGCCCGGAAGGAGGATGGGAAAAGGATGTCGCGGTACCTCGGACTGAGAGGACTTTGCGAAGGTCCCGCCTCTCAAGGGAGGTGTATTTTGATGATTTTTCGACGGATGGTGGGTTCACCAGGAAACATTTAACGGCAGCTTCCACGCCTAGGTTTTGGAATGTGTTTTAGTGTGTTCATTTTTAACCTTAAGCATTCATATCCTAGGTTTGGCCGAATGAATCTAGATTAATCTATATGAAAATGCAAATTCCATGAATACAGAAAACAAGTTTAAAGACAAAAAATAGAGAGATTATAGAATGCAAATGAGGAATACCTGATCCGGATGTCTGAAGAAGATTCTGATGTTGAAGCAGTCTGGATCTGGAGATCATCCGAGATTCGATAGAATCATCCGAGATCGACAAGATCATCTGAGATCTGACGAATTCATCAGACGAATTCGTCAGAGACCTACAAAACCAAAAACAGATGCAAAATACAAAAAGTACTACAGTGCTAACAGAGGGAAATGATATAAAATGGCAGCAATGTTATCAAACTGAATAAAACTTAAACACAGATCAAGAAATGAATCATGCTAATTAGATGATAATTAGGATTTAATTATGCACTTAATCTAAATGGGTGAACTCCAAATGCAAAATAACATAAAACACTGAATAGACTATCTAATTTGCAGAATAAAATGACAGAGAAAAGGTTGAGAAAGGCAAACTTCAGGCACTGATTGCCTTAATACGGACTGCAGTCGAGATCGTCTCGCATCAGTACGAAATCGCCTCGAATTCGACAGGTTCACCTCCGATCTGAACAGGTTCGTCGACGACGATAGGTGCTGGCTCCGGCTGAAGAACAGTGATGTACCTACAACAAAATTGATATGGAACTAGTGCAAATGAAGAATAGGGATGATTTAACGTGAATGGAGTTAACTTGCAGAGAATTTCAGCCAGGGGGGTGCTAAAGGAATAGTTTAGGATTAAATAGGCTTAGGGGAGTAGTTAGGAGGTTGGAGATCATCCCAATTTGGGAGATCTCCAACGGGGGAGGGTCCCAACGGCGCAGACACGCTTCTGCCCAGATTGGAGACCCGTTGGAACAGAATCCAACTTTGCAAAATTAGTTTTGCGACAAGATCGTCTGGACGTCCTAGTCCAGACGAAATCGTCAAATCTGGGGCGATATCGTCTGATCGGCGACGATATCGTCAAACGGTCAAAACAACCTCTAAAAATGGCACGAAAAAGGGGGAAACGGATTTCTCGGCGGTTAACGGGCGGTTTGGGAGGTTAAATTTGAATTTTAAATTATTTACTAAGGTGAATGTAATTATTGTAATTTTACTACGCCAATTTTAGGGTGCTACAGGTTCAAAAAAGGCAAATATGGAATTGCCACTATGATCATAGAGGATTCCTCCAGCCCTCGCAATGCCAGGATTGCCTTTTGCAGCATCGTAAAAATTAAGCTTGACCCACCCAAAGGGAGGAGGTTGACATTTGATGCTGGTTTTAGATGAAGGCTGAGTAACAGGCCTTGGGACATCAATGCAAATATCACAAGAATTTAAGATGCCCTTATTAAAGGATGAACAAGGATAAGAATAAAAAATAGAAGCAAGGGCATTTTCCTTAGCATGAAGGATTCTTTTGCTGATAATAATGTTGGCATCCAAAGCCTTCAAGTCAAATATTATTTTATTGTGTTATAACCATATCTGCCAGAGGAAATGATGCAAACAGAACTTCCAAAATCCTCTGAGTATGGGATTTTTGAAAGGAATTGGCCACTGTTGGAATAGATCAACAATTGAAGGAGGACAGACCTAGGCAATCTTGAAAGTATGGAAAAGTGTGTTAAGCACCATTCTTGAATAGGAACAAAATAATAAGAGATGAGGAGTGCATTCCCAATAAGAATGAAAAATATGGTATCTATTAGGCAAAATAATACCTCTTTTTATAAGATTTTTAGTGGTAAGGATGTGATATTGAATACATAACCAGGAAAATGAAGCAATCTTCAGAATCAAATACTTAGTCCAGACAAGCTTGAAAGGGATGAGAGTATTAATACTATCAAGATATAGCAAGTAAGCTGATTTGATCATGAAATCTCTAGAATTAGTAGGTTCCCAAATAGGACAATCAGTCTGGTCATGTAAAGGAATTTTGATAGTAGAAAGAAGATTGTACAAATAGGCTAATTCATTTTCAAAATTTGGAATGTTAATCCTCGTCCATTGTTTATGACCATTTGTAGAAGAGATGAAATCTACCGCTAGAGCTCCAACCAATTGATTTGTATTATTCCTCAGCCTTTGAAACATAGGATTTTGATTGAGAGGTTGATCTCCTATCCATTTATCATCCCAAAAAGAAATAGAAGCACCATTACCAAATTGCCACCTTAGTCCTTTGATAAAAAGGGATTGAGCTTCGTAAATAGCCTTCCAAAAAGCTGAACCGGAGAAGGTGCCTCCCCATGAGGGAAATGTGATCCCTAAAGATATTTCCTTTTTATTATATTGACCCAAAGAACATTCTAATTAGAAATCAACCGCCAGGTTTTCTTAGCAAGAAGGGAAATATTGAGAGGATAAATTATTCTCAGACCTAATCCTCCATATTCTTTAGGTTTGCATACTTTATCCCAAGCTACCAAATGAAATCTGTGCTTATTTTCAAATCCTGTCCAGAGGAAATGTTTTTGATTTTTTTCCATTTTGTCATAAATACTTACTGGAGCTTTGAACAAAGAAAAGAACTAAACAGGAATACTATGGAAGAAAGCCATGGTGAGAGTAATTTTCCTTGCTTGAGATAAAATATTGCTTCTCCAAGTAGTGAGTTTTTTTTGTAACCTCTCAATGACATTATCCCATAAGTTATCTTTGACATTCCCAATGAAGAGAGGTAAACCCAAATAGGTAGAATGCAAAGAAGCTATGGAACAATTAAGGATGTCAGCAATGATGTTCTATCTTCTTGGAGGAGTATTGAGGAAGTAAAGTTTACTCTTTTGAAAATTAATCCTTTGACCTGCAGCAAGCTCATAAAGGAATATTATCCTCTTGTTAATATTAGCTTCATTGATAGAGGCAATTGTAGAAAGTAGAGTATCATCAAAAAATTGTTGATGTGTGATAGGATCACATTGGGAAGTTGCCTGAATTCCAAATAGGAGACCAACATTTTTTGCTTCAATAATTGCTCTTCCAAAGCCCTAGTAGCAATTATAAATAAGAGAGGAGACAAAGAATCTCCTTGCCTTATACCTCGACTACTTTGAAAATATCCTACATGAGAGCCATTAATGAGGACTGAAAACCAAGCAGAGGAGATGCACCCTTTAATTAGAGCAATTCATTCAGGATGGAAGCCTGTTATGACCCTCCTAACATGTCCTAATTACTTATATTATTTATTCATTATATTCTAGGGTCACAAACCTTCACTCTTACAACTATTATACTAGGTATTTAAATGCAATCCACATATGATAATAAGGCATCCTCAAAAAAATATATAAATTAAGTCTATTGTGGGTTTTCTACCTTACAATCGATTCAATATAAAAATGATCCTGCTTCCTGCACCATTTAGTTTCATACCATCTGGATCAGAGCTAAATCAAGGAGCAAATTCACCATTAAATTTTTTTCCCACCGTCCACATTCGCGAGGACGCAAACAACATTCACGCTTCATGGATCCGTGTCAAAATCCTTGCAAAAAATTAAACCTTCTCCTAAAGTACAAATTAAGTTGTCTTACACCAAAATTGCTCAACCTTTCCCATGGTGACCGGTGAATGTTTTGAAAAAGCTAAAATATTCAATGCAGCATCAAGGTTTTCGACGTCCGAAATGCAAAGGAAAAAAATTAAAATTATTTTTTATTTTTTTATTTTTTTTGCTTACCTGTACCAAGTCATATTGATCGTTACCTACACCAACCGCAATGGCTGAAGGACGACGATCATTGGATTCCATTCATGAGAAACATGAAAGGCTCACTGAAGAAGTTCAACAGGAAAGAGAGGAGAATACCCATACCACAAGAGAACTCTTCGAGAAAATATTTGCAATGGATGTTAAACTTGATGCCATCAATCAAAATTAGGCAACAACACATGCAAATTCACCCAACCATGGGTCATCAAACCGAGCAATGTTAGGAGGTCCACAAAATTCCATTCTACCATGAACGACCAAATTAGACTTCCCAAAATTTGAAGGAGGAGACCCTACAAACTAGATCTACCGAGCAGAGCAATATTTCTCACTAAATCAAATTCTAGAAATGCAAAAAGTGCATATCGCCTCCTTCCACTTGGAAAACGATGCCATCCAATGGTACCAATGGTTTGAGAAAATTAACAGCACTACAACGTGATCAACCTTTACACAGAATCTATTAGTGCGATTTGGCCCTAGCAAGTTTCAAAGCTTTATAGGGGCCCTCACTAAATTATGCCAAACCACTTTGGTAAGCGAATACCAAGCAGAATTTGAAAGGTTAACTATTCAAACATCTAGATTAGACACTGTCTTCTTTCAAGAATGTTTTGTTAGCAGATTAAAAGAAGAAATTTGAATAGAGGTGCAAATGTATAACCCTACAAACATGTTAGAGACCATCGGCTTGGCGAAATTAGCAGAGGATAAAATCAAGGCACGAAATTGGTTCACAAAACCAACTTGGGGGAAACCATAAAACACTTATACCAACCCAAACCAATGCAAAATGGACGAACCCAAAACTCCTACACAGCCCCCAAAATTAACCCCGCTCTACCAATTAAGCGTCTGAGTTTCGAGGAAATGAAGGAAAGACAAGCTAAGGGTCTTTGCTACCATTGCGATGAGAAATTTCACAGAAATCATAAATGTGCCTCATGGAAATTATATATTCTAGATGCCACAGAGGAAAGGAATTCTACTGAAGAGGAACCTGAACTAAAAGTAGAGGTATTATCCAACACACTTGAAAGTGACGAAGAAAATGCACCAAAGGTTTCCTTCAACGCCCTTGCCAAATTTTTTGCCCCTCAAACAATGCGAGTTAAAGGGTATTTTAAGAAATAAAACCTTACCATGCTCCTAGATTCTAGTAGCATGCATAATTTTATCGATCCAAAGGTGGCTAAACAAGCAAATGTTTTTATATACCCTTGCAATAACTTCGAAGTGATGATTGGAAACGGTGGAAAAATTGCATGCAAAGGAAAATGCAAAAATATAAAGCTAACTATGGGGGTTTATAACATGAAAGGTGACATGTACGTCCTACCCCTAGGTGGGTGCGATATTGTACTAGGCGTACAATGGTTACGAACCTTGGGCGTAGTCCAATGGGAATTTGATGAACTATGGATGAAATTCACAGCAAAGAACCAAACCTATATTATCCAAGGCCTAAAATCAGGACCTTCCCAAATCGTCAGCTCGCATAGAATGGAGAAAATTATCTGAAGAGGAAACAAAGGAATGGTCGCCCAATTATTTTCAATTCAACCTAGTCACAAAGAAGACGAGACACCAAAGTTACAAAATATTTTAGACCACCATAATGCGGTATTCAATGAACCAAAAGGACTACCTCCACAACGAAGTCACAATCACACTATTCCACTATTTCCAAGGCATCACCCTCCTAATATTAGACCTTATCATTATCCATACCTCCAAAAGACCGAAATAGAGAAATTAGTACAAGAGCTTCTTAAGGAATGAGTCATTAGACCTAGCAAAAGCCCTTACTCCTCTCCATTTATTTTAGTTAGAAAAAAGGATGGCTCGTGGCGTTTATGTGTCGATTTTCGAGCGCTTAATAAAATGACCATCAAAGATAAATTTCCCATTCCGGTCATAGATGAGCTATTATATGAACTCCATGGGGTAGCTTATTTTTCCAAGTTAGACTTACAGTTAGGCTACCACCAAATACGAGTCAATGAAAAGGATATTTCTAAGATGGCCTTTCCAACTCACGAAGGGCACTACGAATTCATGGTGATGCCATTTGGCCTGACCAACGCTCCTTCTACCTTTCAAAGTCTAATGAATAAGGTATTTCACCCTTTTCTTCGTAAATTTATATTAGTTTTCTTTGATGAAATTTTGATTTATAGCAAAACATGGGAAGAACATTTGGACCATGTTAGACAAGCATTCCAAATCTTGGAGGAAAATCAACTTTATGCAAAAATATCAAAGTGTTCCTTTGGAAAACAAGAAATTGAATACTTAGGGCATATTGTCTCAAAGGAAGGAGTTATGGTAGATCCTTCCAAAATAGAGGAGGTGAAAAATTGGCCTATTCCAAAAACCTTAAAAGCTCTACGTGGGTTTCTTGGACTAACGAGATATTATAGAAAATTTGTCCAAAATTATGGTAAAATTGCTACTCCTCTAACAACATTACTTAAGAAAAATGCTTTCAAATGGTTGTCTAAAGCGGATGAGGCCTTTATCACCTTGAAAGCTGCAATGTGTACCACCCCTATTCTAGCCATGCCCAACTTTTCTAAACCGTTCGTCATTGAAAGTGACACTTCAGGAATAGGAATGGGAGCCGTACTCATGCAGGATGAAAGGCCTCTAGCTTTTATAAGCAAAGCATTTTCTCCTAAGAATTTAGCTTGCAAAGCCAAACTTGTTGAGAATAGAAAAAAGGAAATCCCAATTTAGTATGTCATAGGCCTTATTCATATCTAGCTTGAGAAGAAATACTGCTTTTTTGTTGATTGAAACTGAATGAATTGCTTCATGAAATGAAATAATGCCATCTAGGATGGATCTACCTTTGACAAAACTACCATGGCTTTGATTAATAATCAAAGGCATGACTTCCCTCATGCAAATGGTGATGGCTTTTGTTAAAATCTTATAAATGACATTACAAAGACTTATTGGCCTGAAATCATTAAAATTACAAGCATTAGGATTTTTAGGAATTAAAGCAATGAAGGTGGAATTGAAGCCTCTTGGAATTATTTTAGAGTGTTGGATTTCTCTTATGGCTTGGCAAACATCCCTGTTGACAAGATACCAAAATGCTTGATAAAACCTTGGGGAAAAACCATCTAGGCCAGGAGCTTTGTCAGAATCCATGGAGAATAGAGCATCTTTAATTTCCTCATCAAAAAGAGTAGCTGTGAGTCTATTATTAATACTATCAGATATGAGATGAGGAATGAACTAGAGAAAAAATATTTTACCATCTGTGAGTTTGGTCTATGCTCATCCTGAAGAAGATGCATGAAATGGGAGATGCCTTCCTTCTTGATTTCTTTGATATCATTGATAATTTCTCCTTCTTGGGTATGGATTTCCATAATTCTATTATTGTTGCAATGTCTCATAGTAGAAGTGTGGAAAAATATGGTATTAGAATCCCATTTTTTGAGCCATAAGTCACGGGATTTTTGTCTCGAAAAAATTTCTTCACATTGAAGAATATCATGATATCTAGCTAGCAGTTCCTTCTCTTATCTTTTGATTTCAGCAGTGAAATCACCATTCTCCTGATTATTATTTTTTATTAGGGAGAGCCTCAACATGACATCCTACTTATTATGGAAAAGGTTACCAAATATGTCTCTGTTCCATACTTTAATATTCTCTTTAATGATATTGAGTTTCTGAGCCAGAATGTAGGAAGGTTTTTCTTGAATGTTAGTTTGCCACCATTGGTTGATTCTTTCTTTAAAATCGGGATGTTGCATCCACATTGCTTTGAACCTAAAAGGGGTTTTGTAAATTTTTGGATTATTTGTGTCCAAAATAATGGGACTGTATTCAAAACCAATTTTAAGGAGTGATTGAAGAGTGGCATATCCCTAGTTGTCAAAGGCTTCCTGAGAGAACAACACCCTATCTAATTTAACTTGGATTAGCTGAGATCCAGTCCTTCTGTTTGACAAAGTGAACTGATTACCTTTCAAGTTGACATCAATAAAATTTTGTCCATTAATGAAGTCTTGGAAATCCTCCATACTTTTAGAAAAGGACCCAACTCCTCCCCTTTTGTCATAAGGAAAAAAAGGGGTGTTGAAGTCACCAATAAGGATCCAAGGCAGATTAGAGAAAGCATTCTTCATAGAATATAAAGTGTTCCACATATTGGATATCCCATAAATGGAATTAGGAGCATAGATATTGGCTAGGACCCAAGAACAGTTGATGTCTTGATCACAAAAATGAATGCTAAAAATCTCATCATTGGAATGGATGATATTTCCTTTCACAAGAGAAGGATTCCATAAGTAGAGGAGGCATCCAGAATCACCCCTAGCATTGCAACTACAGAAATCACAGTTTTTCTAAATAAGATCACAAATCTTTTTATCAAGAGGTTCACTAATTTTAGATTCTTGAATCACAAAAATAGTCGGTTTGATTTATTTCCTTAATGATTTAACTAGACACTTCTTGGCTATACCATTAAGGCCTCTCACATTCCATGAGAGGATCTTCATTTTGAGGATTTGGACAATTTTTTGCCCCCATTTCCATGTGGTTGGGGAGGTTTGGTGCACTTTTTGGAGATATTGATTACAGTAGGAAACAAAGTTTTTTTGAACCCCATTAGCAATATATTCATGCACATATTGATTTATTTGATCAGAATGAGAAGGTCTTCCCCTCTTTTTTTCCATTCCATAATCTATAGGAGACCTCTTTTGGTTCTGAAGAATTTTGGGACTAAATGTGGAAGAGGGAATTCGTTGGATCACAGGACTGACAGGTTTGAAGAAGAAAGCAATAATAGAAGCATCTTCTATCAAAGGCTAGTCATATTGTAGAGAGAGGTCCTCGGCCAAAGGTTTAGGGTTCTCAGTCATTGGCTCAGAGGATGGTTCTTGAATGAGATTCTTCAGATCCAAAGGAGGATTGGGATTGGAAAAATCCTCAGAATTTAAATTCGCAAGAATTTGAAATTGAAACGGGTGAGAAAAAAGACTAACCTCATTGGAAGCATTTTCCAAAGAAATATTTTCCCTTTCTCATCAGGGGAATTGATGAAAGGGGTAAAGTTATGTCCTTTAATTCTGTATTCTTTGTCAGGCTTGAAGCTTATTCCTCTATACGAAAGAAATTTCCTTTTATCCTCATTTGACGAGACTTGAAAGGCATTCTCCTTAGCCATAGAAATAGGATCGTTCTATCGCTCATAGGAGGCCACATTCTTAGAGAAAGAAGGACAATGAACATGAATATGGCCCTGAGATCGGCATTCAATACAAAAAGGAGGTTTATTTTTATACTTAATGGCTTGTTTGAAGATTGATGAACCAAGCTCTAATTCCACGAAGGTAGGAAGAGCAGAATCTAAATTGGCCATAATACAAAGGCGAGTAGCATGCATTCTTGATCTGGAAAGAGTCACTTTTTCAATGAGAAGAAGATCTCTAATAGTCGAAGCCATGGATTTGAAAATAGATTTCCGCCATATGTGCCAAGGTAAATTTAGAAATCTGACCCATATAGGTGCAAAGTTAATGCTTTGCATTTCTAGGTTGAAGTCGGGATTCCATTTCATCAGAAAAACACTCTTGGACCCAAGGAACCAAGGTCCTCTAGACAGAATATGGTCAACGTCCTCTTGGGTATTGAGGCGGACCCCAAAAAACCCCTGGAAAGACCAACAATTTGCAAGGTTTCACAAACTTTCCAATGAGAAAAGGCCCATTGCCTGATGATGTCAAGATTTGGATTATCTCCAACCACTTTCCCTACCAAGGAAAAGGATTCTTCAGCAATGAATTTATGGTAATTTTGTATTATAACTTTATTTTTCATGGATTTTGACTCAATTATAAGTATTGAATTAATATTATTTTAATATTTTTGTATTTACAAAAATATATTTTATTTATAATAATATTTTTTTGTTAAAGCAAACGGGGATTCCATAGAGTCCCCTTATCAAAATGATAAAAATCATTACACAAGCATAAAAATAAAATGTCATAAAGCACGCATCATGCACTACTAGCTTATGCAGAAGCATCTGGGAGTCTAAAATAATAAAAACATGAGAGGTATTCCTAGTTGCCAAGGGAAAAGGAAAGGGGCACAACTTTTCATCTTCTTCCAGCATTGTTTCTCATGATTGGAAATACGTAAGTGGAGGTGTTGTTGCTAATTGTAGAGACTAGAAAACGATCAGATAAGGCCACAAAGAGTTGGTGAGGATCTTGGATTATCGACAAAGGATTGAATAAGGTCAGCAAGGAGTTGACAAATGATCGACAAGATATCAAAAGGGGACATCGACAAGGATCCGAGATGACCAACCAGGGTTGGTAAGGACCAAAAATGGAAGTTTGAGGTGTTGTATATTTTTAAATAAAGATATATAATTGTATTTTGTTTTATTTACTAGATTTTGCATGTGTTTGTGAGGATATGTTTGGTTTATGGTCTTTCATTGACCCCCTCCTCTAGTCTACATCATAATGGTATCATAGAGGGTGAAGATTTTGTGTGAGCATTGAGAATTTTTGTGCCACAACTTTCCATGCTAAAAACTTTGTTAATGTTGTTCCAGAACAAGTTGGTGTTTGAGATAATTTTTAGCAAAGGAGTTTTCAAATTTGAAGAGTAGATATTTTTTTGGGAATTTTTCAAAACTACATTTTTATTTTGAAGAAATTTATTCTAGAAGTGAATTGTTTTTTTCTCTATGCCTCTCTTCAAAAGGAAACCATTTTCTCTTGTGGAGCCATCAACAAATATTAAGCCTAATGATTTGGTGTTTCAAATTTGATCTATGAAGGAAATATTCAAGGATTATCAATAATATTTGAAGAATATAAATCACTACCACTAGAAAATAAGGATCTACAAAGTTATGGGGAAGATAAATTTAACTTACGAGGAGGCTCTCACGTCAAAAAATTGTGTAACAAAGAAGGTTCAAAATTTTCCAAAGGGGTTTATTGGATAGGTTGAGGCATTTTGGTTAGCATTTTTTTTAATTTTATGGACATAGTATCAATAGTAATAGGAAATATTAAATTGTACAATTTGTGTGATATTTTAAGATCAAAAACTTGTACCAGATGGGAAAAATGGAATATAGTTGTTTTGTTCTAAGATGTTAAAATGTAATAAAGGTTGTTGTGTTTGTTGTTTGTTGTTTGTTGTCTAAGATGTTATGTTGATTTTTTTTGGCATTATATTTTCTTGTTAGAAAATCTAATTTGAGGAAGATAAGTGGGGCAAGAGGGGATCACAAAGAAAATATTTTGACAAGGGCTTGGAGGAATTTTTTTAAGAGTATGACTCCAATGAAGAGGAGAGGAGGAACATGAAGAAGAGGAGGAACAATAAAGAGAAAGAGGAAGAGTGAGCACACATATAGAGAAGCATAGACAAGGAATATAAGAGGAGCCAACATAAATGATAAGAGCATGAGTTGCAAGGAAGAGGTGGTCACAATGTAATATACCATTAATTTGCATAAGCACCTTCATGGATGTAGTTATAAGAAAATGACTCCCAAATTCATAAAGGAGAACTAAAATTTTACCCAAAAGGCAATGGGTCTCACTGACATGAGGAATGATGTGAAGTTGAACACGGTTGTGTGAAGCAAGGGCATCTTGAGCGTACCTAGAAGGATTGGGTTTCAAATATATAGAAAGCAAAAATCTTGAAGAGGATGTCAAGGAGGAACTCTATTCACTCGTTACTATTGCCAATGTATCCCCAAGGAACTCAATAGTTTGGGTAATAAGGTTATTGAGGATAAATATTGATAATTGAGTTTATATTTTATTAGAAACTTATATTTTATCTATTTTTTGAGATTTGAGGCTATTTATTTAAAATATCAAAAAATGAAGAGGGTTTATTTGTTCAAAATAAAAAAATAAAGAAGTAATTCATCCTCGTAAGCAAGGGCTCATGAAGTATTTGTATTACCCGACCTGTATGATGCAGAAGCATTTGGAAGAGTAAAATGAGAAAAAAGTAGAAGGTGTTCCCAATTGCCAAGGGAAGAGGAAGTGACATAACTTTCCATATTCCAACATTATTTCTCATGACTGGAAAGGCATAAGTGGATGTGTTATTGCTAATTGCATTATAAGTCTTTCTTATGGCATTTGGTTCTTGGTGGTTAATTCTTTCTTCCACCCATGGGAAATTCTTAAAAATGTGTAAATCCATTAGCAAAATAATAATATTTCATAAAATAGATATATACAAAGAAACTAAACATGAAATTTTTAAACATCCATTAATAAGATAACATATTAGTTCTTATTTCTATCATATAAATACGTTTTCCAAGGGAGGGTCATGACATGGATAAAAATATTTTTAGATGGTAAATATCATAATGACTTGACGTAAAGAACAACCTCCTTCCCCCTATTAGATGATACTCTCTTGGATGGCATCCTTATTCAACAGGTTCATTATAGCATCATGTTGATGGCAATGACAATGGAAATTCAGTAGAAAACTTTATGACAACAATATTTGACTATGATAATAATACTTCAATGATAGTACCCTTAACATCATGCACTTATACAATAACACTTCCCCTGTTGACATGCACTTTCTTAACAACACTTTCACTTAACGACATGTAGATGATAAATATTTGACAAGACGATAAAGGGGTAAGGGATAATTTCTTATATGATAGTTTCTCTCCAAGGATGGGCAAGCCACTATCTACTACTTCACCAGGAATTTACTCGAAAATAAAAAATCAATAAAAACATACAAATGGCACTTCTTCAAGATGACAAATTCATACAACAATAACTCTTTTGAACAACACCCTTTGCCATGATGGCTTTGTATTTATAAATAAATTTGTAGCAATTGCCCACACTTCCTAACTCTGTCAACCTACAATAATATTTAATGTAACCTACAACACAACTATCTTTAATCCATACAATATTTGCACAACAAGATTTCAAAACACTAAGAAAAATAATTAGTTTTATTGATCATTGCATATGCAACAATGCCACTACATACAATATTTTTGAAACACGCACATGTCACATAGGGAAGCCTATTTTATATTTGATTTTAATGCTCTCCTTTTCTTCCCACTCTCATGCTCTTCATTTGTCCTCTTTATTTATAAGCATGAGAACAATGACTCTAGCTATGCATGATGGTTGAACTTCCAGTTTTTCCTAAAACAAAGACTATCTAACTACTCTAAATGGTTGAACTACTAGTTCCACGTTAATGATTCTTATCCAATATTTTACATGGAATTTCTAGTTGGAATCACTTATCCAATTTTCACATGGGTGCTCCTACATCATACTCACTAGGTAAAAAAAATATTTCATGAGCACTAGCTCATAAAGTGTTCTTCCAATCTTCTACTACTCTAGCTTGGTTATCTACATAAGGTCAATTTCATTGTCTTGTCTTGGCATTTCTCTGAGGATCAAACCCCCTTGTATAGAATGAACCTAGTATTCTCTTCACCTTCTCTCATTGTATCACATCCATCCAACGACAATCAACATGCACTCTGTTGGTGACTTCCTATTGCTACCAATGCCTTTGTTCGAAGTGATCATATCCTCCATAACTCTCACAAGGGTGTAGGTTACAACACCTAGTTGCAACATGTCCAACTCTTTCCACATTGAGTGCAACAATTCATTCTTAAATCTGCATTCCTTGTAGTGCTCTCGCATCTCAAAAATTTAGTCTCATTGCTTTCTATTGGACCTGCATACACAAGACATTCATTCCTTGTCCTAGATTATGGCATTATGGATATTTTCATATTTACCCATATTTTCCCAATCCCTTACCATTGTACCCCTTCTTATATGCAACTTGGATACAATGTATTTTGTGTGATTTTCAAAGCACACAAACTCTTCATCACCACTTTGATCTATGTTATTTCTTGATGAGGCCTGAAAATACCTCATTTTTACACTATGTTTGAGATATAAAAATTGTCATATTATTAAGTTAAATGCCAAATAGTTTATTAGAATATATATTGTTAAGTGTTTGCATGATTTTATGTTAGGAGCATTATATCTCTGTTTTTTACTATTTTCAGCATTTTGTGACTGCTTTTGCTTGATTAAGTAGCAAATAAAAATATGCATTTCAAATAGCCAAATGTGGTATGCTAATATCCATTAACTTTACAATGGTTTATGAATGTTTTCTTGTCCTTCAACTTGTTTGAATTCCACATTGAAGCCAAATTATTAATACTATTCTAAATCTGGAAATCTGTAGAAAACAACCATATAAAAATCAACAAGCTGTCACTTTATAGGAGCACCTTGAAATTGTCAAGCAAAGCATTAGGAAATAGATGGAATAAGTTTAGAAGGACTATAGAAGATATCTGATCTATTTAGAAGCATTCCCACATGGTCTAAATAGGCAGCAACAAGGTATAACAGAGCAGAGATAATTGTGCAGCACTGTTGCACTATTTCAACATGGTTACTTAGTGAATAAAGTGTATAAATTTGGTAGCAACTTGATGTACTTATTCATGTTGATATTTTAATTATTTTTCCATGTTCTAATTTGTTGAAATTGTAAGAAATACCAACATTTTATAATTGTGTAGCAAATCTGAAAAATGCAGCATAATGGAAATTGATTTGCAGGAGAAATAGTATATTTTCTATTTGTAAATAAATCTTATGCATCTATAAAAGGATAGCTCCCATGTAGATTGAGCTTAAGGAGAATAAGTAATAGAAAAATAGATAGTTTTTAGCTTTGTAACAGTCTATAGCAACAGGGAAACGTGATTTCTGAGCTCTGGCGATTTGGCGGGAAACCTTCTGAATTGCCGACGGCCGAGCCTCTAGGGTTTTTGATCGGAAGCCTCTTCCAGGGTCTTGGGGGGTTTGTTGTTGGTCTTTATTGTAGGCTCTTTCGGTGCCCCGGGAGGGCCCAATGGGGTCTCCTCCAGGTTTTCTCGAGGGGAAGAAGACCTCTTATGCGGAGATATTACGAGAAAATCCTGCGTCTTCCTCTGATGATGCTCAGCGGAGTGCTTTCCATCTGCTATCCAGGAATGCGGGCAAGGGTTCTCCTGTGCATAGAGTCAATGGATGTCTCCCGCAATCTGCGTCAAGACCGAAGATAGTCATTGAACCAGAGCTGGTTGAAGACACGATAAACTATCGTGCTACTCATGATCTGATCTGCAAATTCATGGGCATTCGACCCACCCTGCACTTTTTGCATTCCTGGGTGAGACAAAACTGGGAGCCTATCGGTGAGTACTCCTTATGGCCCATAAGCAATGGGTATTTTATTATTAGTTTTTCTTCCTTATTGGATAGAAACAGAGCATTTGAATCAGAGAAGAGGAGCCATGGCCCGGCAGGGTTATTTGTCCAACCATGGAGAGCGGGTTTCGACCCTCGCATTGAGCCCACGGCTGTCCCGGTTTGGATCCGGTTGTATGCTCTCCCGATGGAGTTTTGGGGTGAGCAGATTCTTGAACTGATAGGCAACTCTCTAGGTAGATATTTGGGAGTTTCCAAGGATACCATTGAAGGAAACACTGCTGTTTATGCGAGAATTTGTGTTGAACTGGATATTAGCCAACCGCTACCAGCTGAGATGGAACTGGAGTTAGCAGGACATTCCTGGATACAACAGTTAGACTATGAAGCCCTACCTTTCCGTTGTAGAGTCTGTCATTTGCATGGCCATTTGGCAAGGCTCTGCCCAAATATCTTGAGCACCAAAGCGGATGCTCCACAGGGAATGTCAAATCGCCCCCGAGAGGGTAAGTCCACTTCGGTCAAGGATCCACCCATCATTCCCCCTGGTTACGAGGGCCGAAAGATGGCTTTGAACAGCGAGAAGAGAAGAAGAAACAAAAAGAGAAATGGCAAGGAGCAAGCTCTTCCCAAGCCAACCAACCGGTATGAAATCTTCAAATCTCTTGTGGATCAAGAAGACCAAATTATGGAAGGAGCAGATGGGAACCTTGAGGATAATATCATCCTTACTCATGCTCCTCCCTCATCAACCCCTGTCCTTGAGCAGGTGATTGACTCCTATGAGACTTTGCAGCAAGAAAACCCAGGGACTACGGTAATCCACTCCCCAGTACAGCCAGCTATCAAAGATGTTACCATGGGAATTGCGGAAAAGCTCGAGAGAAAGACCGGCTCTTGGAATTTCCCGAGGTGGAGAAGAGGTCGAAAAATAGTAATTCTCAAGGGGTGGGCGGGGAAATCCAATAAGGATCTAATTGCAGTGCAAGGAGATAAGCTAATCAATGGAGGATTGGCGAGAACAATTGATTCGTATTGCTCCCAAGGTTTCCAATGATTATTCAATCTTGGAATGTGAGGGGTTTAAACAGTAGAACCCATCAATCTGCTGTTCAAAGACTTTTAGAGAGAAGTAAAACAGACTTTCTGCTCATTCAGGAGACAAAAATGTCATTAGACCTTATGAGTAAAACTGTCAGCCGAATCTGGAGGGGTGCTGGCCATATGGCGGTGGCTGCTCTAGGTGCCTCGGGAGGGATTGCTACTCTTTGGAATCCTCTGGCGTGGATAGCAATAGAACATATAGCCTGGAGAGGTGTCCTCACATCTCTTTTTAAGAATATTGTTACAGCTGAACAAGTCTTAATTACAAATTTCTATGGGGCTCAGAACACCGATGGTCAGCGGTTTCAATGGAAAGCTTGTTCAAAACATGAGGTCCTCCCGGGAAGATTTTGATTGGATTATTTTTGGGGACTTCAATGCTAAATTATCTGCTAGGGATCAGGAAGGTGGCATCCCTAGTTTTGGATACGGGGGACCGGTTGTTTATTGCCCAAGTCCAGGCCTTTAACCTTGTTGATATCAAAGGCCCTGGTACAAACTTTACCTGGACTAATAAGAGAAGAGAGCCATACAATAGGAGGGTTAAGCTTGACCGGTTTCTGGTCTCGGAGGAAGCTTATGTTAGATGGAATATCAAATTCCAGATTTTGGAGGGCCCAGTCTCAGATCACTCTCCCATTTTGCTGGAGGGAGGGACTATGTCAGGGAAGTATTACAAACCTTTTAAATTTGAAAATTTTTGGTTGCAAAAAGAGGACCTACGAAGGAAAATTCCACAGTGGTGGGAAGAAGGTCGTCTCCCTTTCGGAACAGCTATGTTCAAATTTCATAAACGACTTCTTTTTGTTAAGAGTAAACTAAAACGAGTGGAAGCAAACTAACAAATCTGATTTCCGGCTCCAACGGGCTCCCTTGTTGGCGGGATGGAATGAGGTGCAAAAACAATTCGAGAGAAGGAAGTATTTACGAGCATCTTAAATTCGAGGATGACGCTTTACGCAAAGCGGTTGAGGACATTGATAATCAAGAAGAGATCTCTTGGAGACGAGAGAGCAAGAAATACTTGGCTATTAGAAGGAGACAGAAATACAAAATTTTTCCATCGCTCTGCCTGTGCTAGAAGGCAATTGAATAACATGGAATTCCTTCAAGACGAGAATGGAAACTCTTTTGACACTCTCCCTGATATGCACTCCCTCTCTATGGAGTACTTCTCAAACCTCTTCAAGGAAAGTATGCAGCATGATGTGGAAGCCCAAAATGAAGTCATTGAGGGCATTCCCTCTATTATTTCTCATGAAGAGAATCAGGCCCTTCTTAAGCCCATTGATCGTGATGAACTCAAGAAGGTGGTCTTTGGGATGTGCACAGGAAAATCGCCTGGTCCGGACGGTTTCCCTATTGAGTTCTTTCAGGCCTTTTGGGATATCTTGGAGGAGGATGTGTTGGCTGTCATTGAGGAGTCCCGAACTAACAAAAGAATGCTCAAGGCTCTAAATCACACCTTTATCACCTTAATTCCTAAAGGAGAGGGGGGGCTCACATTTCTGATTTCAGACCTATTGCCTTATGTAATGTGATTTACAAAATTATCACTAAAATTATGGGTGAAAGACTAAAACCCCTTCTTCAGAATATAATCTCCCCCGAGCAAGGGGGTTTTGTTGAAGGAAGACGGATCTTGGATGGAGTGATATTGGCTCGGGAGGCTATCCATTCTATGCATAATTCGGGTAACAAGGGAATGTTCATCAAAGCTGGATATGTCTAAGGCTTATGACGAGTAGAGTGGGGCTTCTTGGTCAAGATGTTGGCAGCCTTTGGTTTTTCTCGGAGTTGGATTGCACTGGGTCATGAGCTGTATCTCAACGCCATCCTACTCTGTTTTAATTAAGGGACTTCCCTCGCCACCTTTTGGAGCCTCTCGGGGTCTCCGCCAAGGAGATCCTTGCTCTCCTTATCTCTTTCTCATCTTGGCTGAAGGATTAGGCAGACTCCTCCTGAGAAGAAGACGTCAAGGACAGATAACAGGAATTAAAATCGGGGCTGAAGTTTTGACTCATTTACAGTTTGTGGATGATCTTTGGTTTGGTGGGAGTTGCCGGCCTCGAGGGAAGCAAGAGGAATCAAAGATTCTCTTAACGTCTACCTCCGGGCTTCTAATCAAGTCATCAATGAAACAAAATCAAAAGTGGTCTTCTTTAACCTTGATCAAAGGTCACAAGAGAGAGTTATGGAGATCCTGGGTTTCACTAGGACCTCTCTTCCTGTTGTTTATCTGGGGGTTCCTCTGCATTTCAAAAAACTGAAAGCTGATTTCTGGAAGGACCTTTTGGATGGCATCAAAGAGAGAATGAATCACTGGTCTCATAGATGGTTAAGCTATGGGGGCCGACTAACTTTCCTGAAGTCTGTTATTCAGGCCATGCCAATTTATAAATTCTCTATTCTGGCCGCCCCTCCATCAATTTGGAAAGAGCTGGACAAAGTGGCTAGAAGTTTTCTCTGGGAAGGTGCCAAAGGAGAGAGGAAATGGGCCTTGGTTGGTTGGGATAAGGTCACCCAGCCCAAGGAAAAAGGTGGGATGGGTTTAAGAAGCTCCAAGTTTAACAATCGGGCCCTGGCTGGTAAATTGTATTGGAGGTGGATTTCCCAGCCTACGTCCCTCTGCAACAGAATCCTTTCTAATAAATACTTGGGTCTTGTTCATCCCAACGACTTGGGCCGCTATCCTTTGGAGGGTAATGGATCTCTTGTGTGGCAGGCGCTCAAGCTTGGATCTCGCATTATCAAAGATCAATTGTTCTAGAAAGTTGGGAGAGGGGAGAAGGCCCGGTTTTGGACTGATTCTTGGGATCAGAATCCTCCTATCCTTGCTGTGTTTCCTGATTTGCATCCGTTAAAATCAGCTCTTGAAGATAAGGGATGGATTAATATTGAGAGCTACTTCAATACCAGCCAATTGGGGGAGTATAAGGTTCAAAATTTTAAGCGGTTGGGTGAATGGCCTATTCCAATCCCTCCGGAGCAGGCTCCAACTCTGGAAAAACTATTGTCAGAAAGGTTTCTTACTGGGAGAGATGTGGAGGATGAGCTTGCCTGGGGCTTTGGGAACCTAGGGGTTTATTCTGTGAAGGAGGGCTATGATTCGATCCTTCCTGAGCCCCCCCCACACTCTTTTCCAGTTCAAGAATGGAGGAAGATATGGCATCCCAAGGGCTGGCCGAAAGTGAACTTCTTTGCTTGGCAGCTGATGCATAATGGTATCTTGACCTTTGACAACCTCAGAATTAGAGGCATCATTGGCCCCTCCCAGTGTGTTTTGTGTTATAGGAATGAGGAAACTGCGGATCATCTTCTGTTTGATTGTCCTTTCACACAACAGATTTGGCATCGTTGGTTCTCCCACTTTAAACTTCGGGCTCTTGGAGACTTGTCTCGGACCAATTTATGGGAAAGCTTGGAAGAGAGGTAGATTTATATCTAAAGCTCTTCGTGCTTGGTTGGGAGCTCGGTTTCCTTTTTATTTGGTGGCAGGTGTGGTTGGAAAGAAATGCTCGTATTTTCCGTGAAACCTTCTCTTCGGTGGATGGGATATGGCGAGGTCATCTGGAGCAAAGTTGTGGAAACCGTTGCCATCTATGCTGAGGAGGAAAATCAGCCTGCTTCTAAGCCTTTGGAAGGGAGAGCTGCTGATCTTGAGAGACAGGTAAGAAGTTGTTGGAAACCTCCCCCAGAAGGCTGGGTCAAAATCAATACTGATGGAGCTGCAAAAGGCAATCCGGGCAATGCTGGTAGTGGAGTTATCTGCCGTGATCATGTTGGGACTGTGCTCTATTGGGAATTGCAAGGTCTGGGATATGCCACAAACAATGAAGCTGAGGCCTTTGCTATTAAATCTGCCTCCATATGGGCCGTCAAGCAAGGTCATAGAAAGATAATCATTGAGTCTGATTCCCAAATCCTGGTTGGTGCTCTTGATTGCATGAGGAACTTTGCCTTAAAAGCTTGGAGGCTGCGGATTTTGGTCTCCCAAATTACAGAGCTTTGGAAGGAATTAGAGGATGTGATACTTGTTTATGCTAGTAGATCTCTCAATAAAGCGGCTGATTTCCTTGCTAAGATGGGTCTTGAGAGAGAGGTTGGGATGCATCTGCATAGTAATATGTACGTGGAGGATGCAGAGATTAGACAAGGCCTTGAACAATTTTTGAAATAATGTGCAAAGTTTTTTTTGCTAAGGCTCTTTTTTGTCGCGATATCGCGACATGTAGTGCTGTCGCGGCCTCTGGGTGGTTGCTTTGTCGCGATATCGCGACAGGTTGTGCCTTCGTGGCCTCTGGTGGGTTTCTGTCGCGATATCGCGACATGTCGCGATTTCGCGACACGCGATATCGCGACATGTCGCGATATCGCGACAGGAACCGCTTTCGTGGTCCGTGTGGAGTTCCTGCCGCGATTTCGTCCCCTTTATGAAGTTGAAAAGCAAAGTTAATTTTTCGTCGCGTTTTCGTGACAAGTTTGAGAATTGGAAGCTGCAAGGTTTTCCTGTCGCGATTTCGCGACACGTTTGGCACTTAGGCGGCTGGGTGGAAAATTGTCGCGATATCGCGACCTGTAGCGCTGTCGCGGCCTCGAGTTGGTTTTTATCGCGATTTCGCGACAGGTTGTGCCTTTTCGGCCTTTGGCGAATTTCTTGCGCGATTTCGCGACATGTAGCGCTGTCGCGGCTCTTGTTGGGTTTTTCTAGCAATATTGCGCCTATTTTGAAGATGCAGTACAAAGGTGGTATTGTGTCGCGATTTCGCGACAGGTTGGTTAATTGGTTGCAGCTTGGCATTTTTGTCGCGATTTCGCGGCACGTTTGGCTCTTAAGTGTTTGGTTGGTTTTTTGTCGCGATATCGCGACCCTTTTGCGGCATGAGTGTCGTTTAGTTTTTTCGTCGCGTTTTCGCGACGCCTTCTGCGGGCGGCTGTCGAGGGCCCTTCCTGTCGCGATATCGCGACATGTCGCGATATCGCGTCTATTGGCGCCGAAGCGGCCGTGACGGGGTGCCTGTCGCGATTTCGCGACATGTCGCGTTTTCGCGACATGTCGCCTTTTCGCGCCGTTTGTTCTCTTTGCCCTGTGGCTGCTAGTGTTGCCTTTGTGCGTTGCCCTTGTTGTGTTGCTCTTGGCTCTGGGTCGGGATGTGCTCTCTCCCGCTTGTATCTGGTCTTTGTATTAATACAAGTTTTCATTTTTTCAAAAAAAAAAAATAGTCTGTAGCAACATAACAATAATGCCATTTTCAGAGTAATAAATTGCAGTTCTTTTGTCAAATTTTGTTTTGATTTTAAATTAGTTAAGGAGTATTTTTCACCTCCTTCTATATCAAAAAGTATGGGCCCACATTCAGATCTAGAAGGAGGGATATTATGGCAGGTTTTAATCTGTAATTTTGTTGCAGCATAATTAATAGATTGTTTGCTAGATTTCATTTTCTTGTTTTTATTTTGTATTATGTGATTGATGTTTTCTATTATGTTTGTGTACAACATTTATGTGTGTGGCAACTGACAAATTAGATTAAACATTTATTTCTTATTTCCTTTGCTTTCCATGTTATGTTATTTTTATGTTTTAGCAGCTTTCAATTTCCAGTAGATTTCATTTTGCTATCAATTTCTATAGCAGAAGCTTGATGACCTTTTGTGGTAGGGCATTGACAGGTGTTTCATTTCCAAGAATCACTTCCATTCTGCAAGAGTAAACTAGATTTCAATTTTGCAAGTGTAATTTAGGATTTCATTTTAGCAACATTTCAATTTAGCAATTTCAATTTTGTTATTTCAATTTTGTAAAAGTATATTAGATTTCAATTCAACAATTTCAATTCATGAAATTGTAGTTAACTTTAAATTTTTGAACTTAGAATTAGTTTTTATTTCTTGCAAGTTTTCATTCTATAGATTAGGTTTAATGTGACACCAAAAGGGTAAACCAAATCTGTTTCACCCAATAATTGCTTGAAATATGAATGCTTGAATTGTACTCTGCCCTAACCTTCTATCGTAGATAGCCTTGGACACCACCCCGGATTGATAAATCATTGAGATTAAATGATGATATTAATGACACTCACCATTTTGCCACTATTTTTGGGGATCATGGTGTTGTTAGAGGGTAAAAGCAGTCAAATAATTATTATTGTGCTAAGTTATGAAGTTTAGAATAAAATCTAAATGTAATAGCTGGTATAAATAATAATTATTGATAGTTGCATTTCAGTCCATTTAGAAAACAAGCAACCACAGGGAGGTGATCTTCACACTTGGGGGTTAAATTTCTTATGTCTGAAATTCTTGATAGAAATTGAAAGAATTCATCATCCTCATTATCAAGAAACATAAGATCTCTTAAAAAATTTAGAAGATCCATCTGCTAGTACTGCCCTTTTTATATCCATATCATCAAGGTAGTATAAACAAATTTGTACTAGGTGTTGGAAAGATATCATGGTAGATATACAAGACTATCCCTTGAACAAAATAGCCATATCAGCTACCTGTAGAATTTTTTCACAAGGACATATCATTGATGAATGACATTTACTTCCACAACTCAGAGATGCAAAATTTCTTGTCTAATCTGAATTCTTCTCAAAGAGAGATCTCAACAACAACAAACAGGGTAAGTAAATCAACCACCACCTTCAGCCCAACCTGTGGCCAATATGAATAATACAGGACATGCAACCCCTATCTATGTAAGTTGAGTCTGTTAAAAAAATAAAAATAAAAAAAAATAATCACAAAACTTTTGCATAATCAAAATAGAAGTTTACAGCTTAACGATGATCCTAGAGTTTTATCATTATTGCCTAAAGATTATTAGGATTTTACTGCGCAAAACTGCAACCTAGCAATTATTAGACTACAAAGACAATATTTGATCTCATTAGAGGTGATCCTACCTGACAAGTAGTTGATCTGCTAAGGTACACTTCTTGTCTTATTGTGCAAACCAAAAATATGTTTAGTTAAATTGTATTTTTTTTAGCCCAACCTGTGATCAGTTTGAATAATACAGGATAGGTAGCCCTTATTTATGTAGTTGAATCTGGTAAAAAAAAAAGTGTAGGAAATGTTATTAACTACAACAACATCCAAATGTGCTCAAACAAGAACTTACCTGAGCTTGAAGAGATAAAAGTCAATGGAGATACACAAAAACCCTTTAGTCCAGACACAAAAATCAGCTTTGGATAAAGGAGAAAAATTGGAAAAGTTGCACATAGAAAATTTACTTCCATTAAGGATAAATTTTGTCCTCCTAAGAATGAAATAAACTGAAGTACAACCAAGGAAATTCTTGAACATTATTGACCGGTTGACTTATGAACAAAAAATAAAATTGTTTGTTGTTTTGAAACAATATTTCAATCTCTTTGCATAGAATTACAAGGGTATGTCAATATTTCATCTTGATGTATGCACTTAACATATTTGAGAATTGGTATTGAATTGTTTCAAGTATAGATTGACAAGATTTTGCAGATTAGGAGGCATGGACAAACACTTGATTGAAGAAATTTTTAGATATGAAGCAGTGTTTCTTTCTCCCATTGGTGATTCACAGAGGAAGTTAGTGGTGAATGGATATTGCCTTCGGGTATACCATGCACCATTAACTAAGGAGGAGTTCTTGAGGTGAAAATTTGGATGTACACAAAATGGAGGAGAATTTCTCTTCCATGTCAGATTAAGAGTGATGATAAAAGTTTGAAAAAAATAAAAATAAATAATCTTGCTTGTGAACTTCCTTCATGGGCACAAGCAAGACAAGAGAAAATTATGAAAAAGAGAAAAAATAAAAGAAAATAGAAAAAAGAGAAAAAAATCGTAAAAAAAACATGTCCCATAAAATGGAGATACATGAGAACAAGCATCAATTTTAGCATGGAGGAGGAAAAATGAAGTCAGCACTTCATTTCCAGCAATAAGGAGTTAAATGATGACATAAGCAGATTCTTACTACTCATCTAGAAAGGAAGGTTGCATCATTGTTACAGATTTCAATAGAAAAATATGGTGTTTTCATACAAATATTGACATGTTTTTGCAAAATAAGAATTGTTCTCATCCAAATAAGATTGAGATACTTTCTCTCTCATTGTAGCCTCATGAGAGACACTCTTTTATTGAGGCACTTGAAAAAAAATAACAGAATTTGGTTGAAAAATAGAAATGGCAGCCTCTTCTGATGAAAAAAAGAGATGAAAAAAAAGAGAAGAAAAAAAAAATGAATAATTCAGTAGTGAAAACCTCCTTGACGTGCTACTGATTTGGCTTGCATGAAAACCAATTTTTCGGCATGCATTGTTGTGTTGATCCACCCATCCTTGTTTCACCATTGTACAAATCTCACACTACACATGTATATTTATGTTTTCAAATAGCTTGCTAACAATCATCAGAAGCAGCTTGTAAGGTGCATGATCAATTTTCAGGACAGTAAGGTATGTGTTTCTTGCATCTAAGTCAGTAATTATTTAGCATTTAATATATGATAATCGGTATTTGGCATTAAACTATTCATACAATATTGGCAAGTTGAAAATGGAACATGTTTAAGATGTCAAGAAACACCCCCTTCTGCCCTTAGTTGCATGGGAGCATCTGAAAATTATATTTTACTACTACTGCAATAAAATAGTAATGAATAACATCTAAAGAAAAGGATAGAGATGAGATTTTTGATGTTATGGAAGGCTTACATACCCTAGAGATGGATCCAAAACAGAATTTGTAGCTAACTTTTGCATAGGTCATTTTTGCATTTTTGGATGAATCTTCAGAATAAAATAGGTTATCTTTGGAATGAACAAGATATCTTTGGAATAAGCAAAAATTGTACCAAAATTGTTGAAAATACTGTAGAATAGTAAAAAGAGTAGGGTACAACAAATATTGAGGTTCCTAAGGCTCTACCACATGTAAGTACATCCCTCAAGCATTTCAAAATCAAAATTTTATCAATTTTGTTCAAAAGGTGCAAACAATAGAAATAGGCATTCAGGCTGAAATGTTGTTAAGAATAGAAAATTTCACCAGTAGTAGTGCATCTGCCAAATATGGTTCCACAATAAGGCTATTGCAAGATGAATCACATGATACCAAGCCTTTAAGAGGTACCTTGCAGCACTAAAACTTGTAAAAGGGCAGAAAAAGAGTTAAAATTGCAGTAGTTGTAGAAATTGCAATATTGAAGGATGAAAGTGCAGAAGTCAAAAAGTTACAAGTTGCAAATGAAAAAAATATATATGCAAGAAAAGAAAAAAAAATAGAATAAAAAAAAATTGAAAAAAATTGATTGAAATTTTTTTTGCAAGGTTGTAGAAAAGTGAAATACCTGTGCTTAAATTGAAAAATGCTTGGTGTAGTGCAACAAGGAGAAATTTCTTAGGTAGCAGGTGGCAAAGGATGTTTTTCACAAGGATAAAACCAACATATTACTATGGCTTACTAGGATGCATGAGGACATGCATCAATTCAAGCTGGGGGGATGACGAGGCCTGAAAATGCCTAATTTTTATACTATGTTTGACATATAAAAACTATCATATTATTATGTTAAATTCCAAATAGTTGATTAGAATATATATTTGTTAAATGTTTGCATGATTTTATGTTAGGAGCATTATATCTATGTTTTTGACTATTTTCAACATTTTGTGACTGCTTTTGCTTGATTAAGTAGCAAATAAAAATATGCATTTCAAATAGCCAAATGTGGTATGCTGATATCCATTAACTTCACAATGGTTTATGAATGTTTTTCTGCCCTTCAACTTGTTTGAAGTCCACATTGAAGCCAAATTATTAAGACTGTTCTAAATCTAGAAATATGTAGAAAACAACCATATAAAAATCAGTAAGCTATCACTTTATAGGAGCACCTTGAATTTGTCAATAAAAGCATTAGAAAATGGATGGAATAAGTTTAGAAGGACTACAGAAGACATATGATCTATTTATAAGCATTCCCACATGGTCTAAATAGGCTACAACAGGGTATAATAGAGTAGGGATAATTGTGTAGCACTGTTGCACTATTTCAGCATGGTTACTTGGTGAATAAAGTGTATAAATTTGGTAGCAACTTGATGTACTTATTCATGTTGATATTTGAATTATTTTTCCATGTTCTAATTTGTTGAACTTGCAAGAAATGCCAACATTTTATAATTGTGTAGCAAATCTGGAAAATGCAGCATAATAGAAATTAATATGTAGGATAAAAATAGTATATTTTTTGTTTGTAAATAAATCTTATGCATCTATAAAAGGATAGCTCCCATGTCAATTGAGATCAAGGAGAATAAGTAATAGAAAAATAGACAGTTTTCAGCTTTGTAACAGTCTGTAGCAGTAGAACTATAATGCCATTTCAGAGTAATAAATTGCAGTTCTTTTGTCAGATTTTGTTCTGATTTTAAATTAGTTAAGGAGTGTTTTTCACCTCCTTCTAGATAATGAAGTATGTGCCCACTTTCAGATTTAGAAGGAGGGATTTTATGGCAGGTTTTAATCTATAATTTTGTTGTAGTAGAATTAATAGATTGCTTGCTAGATTTCATTTTCTTGTTTTTATTTTGTATTATGTGATTGATGTTTTCTATTATGTTTGTGTCATTTATGTGTGTGTCAGATGACAAATTATATTAAATATTTATTTCTTGTTTCCTTTGCTTTCCATGTTCTATTATTTTTATGTTTCAGCAGCTTTCAATTTCCAACAGATTTCATTTTGCTATCAATTCCTATAGCATAAGATTGAGGACCTTTTATGGCAGGGCATTGATAGGTGTTTCATTTCCAAGCATCACTTCCATTCTACAAGAGTAAACTAGGTTTCAATTTTATAAGTGTAATTTAGGATTTCATTTCAGAAAAATTTCAATTTAGCAATTTCAATTATGTTATTTCAATTCTGCAAAAGTAGATTAGATTTCAATTCAGCAATTTCAATTCATGCAATTGTAGTTAACTTTAAATTTATGAACTTAGAATTAGTTTTTAGTTCTTGTAAGTTTCCATTCTATATATTAGGTTTAGTGTGACACCAAAAGGCTAAACCAAATCTGTTTCACCCAATAATTGCTTGAAATCTGAACACTTGAATTATACTCTACCCTAACCTTCTATCGTAGATAGCCTTGGACACCACCCCAGATTGATAAATCATTGAGAATAAATGATGAGATTAACGACACTCATCATTTCTATCACAATGTCCTTTACCCATACCTTGTAGTACCATTACCACTATTAACTATGGCAATATGGCCTTTGTCATGGCCAATAATGACTTGATGAGGTTCATATTCCACCACTATCTCTTTACCCTTTCTTTTTGTCTCTTTTCCTTTATTTTTTGTAGGAGTCATTGCACCATTGTCTTCATTGTCACTACTACTGATATCATACGTCAACCACTTCTCTATGCTTATCCTCTTGCATGTGTCCATCCCTTCCTCTGTCGATTATTTTCCCTTCAAATTGGTCTTATAAGTCTTAAAGAATTGTTTATTTGTGTTTAGGCACATTATAGGACTATTATCCACCTCTTTTCCTTTGCCCTTAAATGGATTTAATGTGTACCTCTTATATTATTTCTCAATAGTGTAGATGTTGTCCCTACCATCATGTACTACTCTTTTGTCAAATTGTCATGGTCTTCTCAACCAGACATGAAAAGCGTCCATAGGCATAATATCACATAGGAACTAATCTTCATAGGATTTGATTTGAAATTTCACTTGATATTGTGCACTAAATAAAATATGGTATCCCCTTTGCAACCAAGATATCTTGTACATATTGGGGTACTATATTCTCTTCAATCCAAGCTTTTCTACCATCTCTATAGACACTAGATAATCCATATTCCCATTGTCCACAATAACATTGTAACATTTCCCTCCATAATTGTAAATCATTCTGAACAAGCTTCTTATTTTCTTAGGTTCATGCATCTACTTTGTTGGGTTCAAATATAACCTTTGTATCATAAGAGATTATCCTTGTTCTGGTTCTTCCATGTGATTTTATAAAGCAACATTCTCTTCATTCGCTTGTCAATTTGACTATGGGCTTCCCTTCCACCTTTTCTAATTTATTGTACTTGAGGACACTAAAACACCCTATATCATTTTTTAAAATATCTATAGCACTTGCCAACAAAATTCTGACCTCTACCTCTACGAAATCCACCTTGTACTCTTGATGATTCACCCTTTTCCTTGGTACTTTAGTTAAAATCACTTTGAGAGTTACCAACTTCTCATTCTTGCAAATGTTGTCTGCTACCATTGCTTGATTGTTATATCCCTTGAGGATCTCCCTCTTCCTCTCATATTATTTTGTTGCATACATAATAATTATTCCTCTACCTTGGATGCATATTGGTATGCCTCTTCAACCATCCTCATTCTCATCATGTAAAATTCATATTTTATGAACAATTGCAGCCCATTTACATACTTTGAAACCTTCTCCTCATCATCTTCCACATGACTAACTTGAATGGTAAGCCTATAAAATTTCTCTGTGTAATCCTTCACACTTATATCCTTTTGTCTTAAGTTCTACAATTTTCTAAAAATTCCCAATTGGTAGTCTAACGACAGGAATTTGGCTTTCATCTTGGTGACAATTTTCTCCCATGTCTTAATACTCTCCTTTCATTTTTTTCATTTTTTAATTTGAATATGGTCTCATCATAAGGATGTATATCCTTTTCAAATTTTTTTAGGTAAATTTCACCCTTTGGGGTATTCTATTGAGTCAAAATCAAAATACATCTCTATTTTAGTAATCCAGTCTATGAGCTTCTCTAGATTCAAGCTTCCATTGTATGAAAAATTTTGTATCTTCAACATTCAACCCATATTCTAAATTTCTTAGATAAATCATTCTTCTAGATCTTCCTCTCACTCTTCATTTTGAGCTTCTACATGACAAGTCTCATCTTCACTATCACTCACATCTTCTATTTTAATGCCCCTCCTTTGGGTAATTTCTATTGCATCAAATCAATAAGTAATTCCTCTTAGCACCTCAACTATATCTATTGATCAAGGGCCTCATGGTCTTCTTCTTCCCCATTGTGCTATTGATCAATCCTCAATGATATTTCAGCTCTAATACCAAAATGATGCAATGGCAAGGTGGGGGTAATTTGTTTTCAATGCAAATGATGGATAATAATATTTTCATACAAAAACTATCATAATAACCTAACTTAGATGACAATATCCTTTCCCCTCTCATATGACACAACTTGCATAACTAGCTAGACTACCCAATTGCCTATATGACACTCTCTTGGACAACATCCTTAGTCAATAGGTTCATGATGACAATGGTAAATCAACAAGAATATTTATGATGATAATATCTAATGATGATGGCAATAGTTTGATAGCAGTACCCTTGGTGGCATGCACTTATTTGATGACACTTCTCCTATCAACACACACTTCCTTAGTGGCACTTTTTCTTGATGGCATACAAACATTAAATATTTTTAGTTGGCAATATGATAAGGGGTAAGGGGTAATATATTAGATTATAGTTTCTCTCTAAGTATGGAAAACCCATGATCTACCACTTCACCAGGTAGCAACTTAAAAATTAAAAAGCAATCAAAATATACAGATGACACTTCTCCAGAATGACAACCTCATATGACAATAACTCTTATGGATGACATACTTTGCTATAATTGAAAAATTTGTAGATGATTTTAAGTACTTCTTGTAGGTCAAAATGACTACATTAGGAGAAATAAGGTGATAAACTCTAAAAAAAATTAAAGTTTTGCATAAGGATGAAATTAGGCATGACATCACGACATGTTTCAATATCACGGTTAGAAAATCCTGGGAAGTTCTACGTCTAAAACAAGGTGTGATATCATGACATGTATCCATGTCATGGTTGCCAAGGATCGAGATACTTGAAGGAAGAAATATATCATGAAATCGTGGCTTTTCACTTCATCATGGTCATAGAGGCTTGGAAAATATTAAGATAAAAAATTAACGTGATGTCGGGACTTGTTTCCATGTTACGGTCATGAATTCTTAAAAATATCTAAGGAAAAAATAGAGCACGACGTCATGACATGTATCCCCATTGAGGTCACTAATGCATGGGAAGCTCAATGGGTGAAAAGTATCACGACATAATGATATGTTTCTATATGATGATCATAGAAACTCCAAAAGCACTAAGGGTAAAATAAAGGTGCAATACCATGACATTTCTCCATATCATGATCGCAAAGACTAGAAAGGGCTTCAAATAAAGAAAGAGTGCAACATCGCAACACGTTTTTACATCATGGTCATGAAATATTGGGAAGCCAAAAGACATGAAAAGGGACATGGCATCACGTCATGTTGCTATGATGCAACCATGACCGCTTGTAGAGAGTTGAATCTTCAAAAATGTTTCAACCTACCAACATCTGTTATAGAACGGTGATAGATGGTTTCAAGAATGAAGAATGGACCAAATTTAAGCTCATCTCCACTACTTTCCTACTTGCAAAAAATATTTTATTAGCAACCATAAATCAATCATGTTGTCCTAGATTAGATCAACGGTTCTGCATGGTGTCCTTGCCAACATGGTCATCTGATATTTTTTTGTAACAATTTTTAAAATAAAGCACTTTTGTAAATTGGAAATATTGAACCATAGGAAAATTATAAATAAGAGTAATGGCCTCTTGTGAAATGGTCGACTCATAGGCATTTAAAAGTTGTATGTATAAAGAGTTTTTGAAGATAGCAATACAACTCAAACTTTTGTTTGACATTTGGTTCACCATTTTGCAAAATATGTATGTATGAGTGGATGAATATTTTTATTTTAGCTAGATGATGTGTATGGCATTAATTTTATTTCCTAGATTTTTGTGTATGCTTGTTATCTAGTCCTAGAAAAAATAATTTGTTGGATTAAAAACTGATTAAAAGATATTATTCTACATCTTATAAAATTGGTTGGTTTGTTAGGAGGTTTGAATGTTTGTTCTTTTTCATGATCTTCATGCACTTCTTGATGATTCTTAATCTGTATCATCTTAACTTCTATCTTCAGTTGCATTTATTTCTTTCTGCACCTTTTTCCCCACCATAGTTTTAGCTAGTTAGAACCTTACAAGAGCCAACATTCTTTGGAGATTGACCTAGTTGAGCCTTGCAGCTCGATCGATCATTCAATTTTGGCCAAGTATTGGGTGCATAATTTACCTTAGCTAGATTTTGGACCAACAATTCCTAACTGCATTAACCTACAATTATCATTAGTAAAACTTGCAACACAATAATCTTGAATGCATACCATATTTTCAAAACAAGATCCCAACACACTAAGGAAAATAAGGATTTTTATTAATCATTGCATATGCAATGACATCACTATATATAATGTCTATGAAGCACATAGATCTCACACAAGGAAGCCACTTCTATATTTTCTTCTAATTCTCTCCTTATCTTCCCCCCCTCATGCTCTTCATTTATCCTCTTTATTTATAAGCATAAGAACAATGACTCTCTAGCTATGCATGTTGGTTGAACTCCTAATTTTTCCTAAAATCAATGATTGTCCAACTACTCCAAATAGTTTAATTGCTAGTTTCATGTTAATAATTCTTATCCAATCTTCAACATGGAATTTGTAGTTGGCATCACTTATCTGGTTTTCACATGGATGCTCTTGCATCAGTTGGCACCCATGGCAGGATTACCAAACAACTAGAATTCTATTTCCTACCATATTGGAAAGTGCTTATCACCAATGGTATTCATTTCCTTTGACTTTATCTTTTCTATTATCTCTCACCTTCATATCCTTATACTTAGTCACATAATGAATATATTTAATCAAATATGTAACATATTAAAAATGAATTCAAAAGCTATTATTATTGTGAATTTGGGTTTGATCCAAGTTTAAAGAGATGAATTCAAAGGCATCAATTTGAATTGTGTTCACAATTTTACAACTAAATTTTCTAATGTCATTGTTTTTCTTTTGCAGCAATTCAAACATTCTCCCCAATTAATATCCAAGACCAAGTTGATTATAAGAATGATGGGGTAAGTAGTAGGAAAATATAGACAAAGAAGCAAAAGCTAAATTATTTGAAACAGTCATTGATACAGGTGATGTACCTCAGTTGTTGGGGTCCCTAATAATTCATTTATTCATTTAATTAGTTATGTATTTAGTATTCAAGAGAGGATATTCCATAGCCTCATTCTATTATAAATTACTTATTTGGCTATGAGAGTCACTTGATATAAATGAGAAGAGGGACCCTCTTTTTACCCTATTTTTTACTTTTTTATTGTGATTACAGATTGAGAAAATACAATCTTACAAATTTTAGTTGAAGGAAAAACGGTAATGATGACTAGGGTTTAAAGTGTCTCCACCTACAAATTTAAGAATATTTTTTGGACTTGTTTAGAGGATTGGTTATGGAGGATGTAAGGGAGAGGAGCCACTAGTTGAGTAGAGATACAAGTTAAGATATTGACTTTGTACTTGTTTACTATAACTATATATTGATCAAATGTAGTCTTACAATTTTTAGTTGAAGGAAAAATGGTAATGATGGTTGGGGTTTAAAGTATCACCACATATAAATTTAAGAATATTTTATTGGACCTGTTTAGAGGAGTGGTTATAGAGGATGTAATGGAGAGGAGCCACTAGTTGATCATATTCTAGTAATTGATATATAAGATAAGATATTGATCCTAACATTTATAAAATTATACTTTATATATTTAATTTGTGCTATGAGATGATACAATTGATGCATGAATTTGAAATCGTCCAACAAAAGGCTTTTGTTCAAAGATTAAATTTCTAGCAAGTCATGGTGGGTTGGTTTTTAAAATACTCATCCATAATTGATTTTAAGGACTATTAAAGGATTGGACAGAGATAGATCCATAAATTTGCATCCATCCACTATGATGAGTTTTTATGACATATTGCAAAAGGTGTACAAATTTTATCCTTATGGTCCTAAATTTTACAATGTAGACAAGTTTAACCTATAAAATGGTAGACAATAAGAAATGCATGTTATTATAAAAAGATAAAGTAGAAGTGTAGCCAACGTGGTACCAAAGAGCCATGAATAGTTAATAATTTTAGTTTTTATATATACAATATATTGTGTTGTAAAAGTACTCTTTTATATATTGTACCAAAGAGAAATCGTATTTTTTAATATCAAAGAGCATTAATGTAAGACCAAACTTGAATGTGTAGGGATATTTGAGTTGGCATAACTCTTTCAAGATAGAGGGTTTTAATTAGAGGTCATGCAACTTAGGGATGTCATCACATTTGAGAGGTACCTATTACACTAATATTTTATTTCAAATAAAGATCAAAATATCATATTTGTATCTTGATAATCATATCATGGTCATCATAATGTGTTAGCAAGCCTTGATATAATTACTTTAAAAAATGAGCTTAAACCCTACCAACTAACCCATGAAAGCTAGATCATTCTCCTAGAATAATTTTTTTTGGTCAAAGAATCTATCTAATGGAAAGCTTTGTGCGCCCATAGACCTTGACCAACATTGAATGATCGGGGGGCTTGTGACAACTGCAATGGTCAATCTACGAAGGAGGTCGGTTCCTTTAAGTCACGACTAACTATACCTAAATCTAGGAGAAAAGGATGTTGAAAGAAATAAAGGAACCTAAAGCCAGAACTTACAGTGGTGCAAATTAAGCAACATCAATACAAATGTAAAACAAAGGATTATGCAACTAAACAACCAACTACCTAATAGACCAACTAGTTTTGCAACCAATTACAAAACATTTAATTTTAATATACTATATCTTATCAGACCACAAATTCCATACAGGTGAATGAGTACATTGCAAATCCAAGATTCATAATAAAACACCATAAATATTCAACATGCTTAAATTAGAAAGAAGCCATCATCAATACATACATGTTTACAAATAAATCAAACCAAAGGTCAGACAATAGTCACTTCGTATTAATATGTAGTATTCTATTTTACATATGAATTGTAAATACCCAAGAGCTGACCAATTTTCATTTTACGTCCTTGTATTTATAGGTATCTTACAATATCAAGTCATGATTTCTTCTGAGTGGATTGATGATATGTTAGAGATTCTTCCAACTTGTAGGGCTACTTAGATGTATGGTTGATCCAATTACCATAACATGGCTTGTTGACATGGTCAGGATCTATGTTTCCTTGACTCATGCCTAGATTATTGGCTACATCTAGTCTCTTGATTTCTACTATCCATCTTTGCTCAGCCACCCTATATTCCATGTTATGGCTTTTGCTATTGAGATATCCTAACACAAAATTGTGCCCAATAGACATCATGGGCAAAAGATACCTTATCTTATTGGGAAGCGGCTACCAGATCGTGCATGCACTTATGTAATACGTCTTGATTGCTCAAATAGCTTTCGATCATGTACTAATATCCTAGTGACTTTACTCTTGGACTAGATATCTCTTTTATCATGTTGGGTCCTCAAAACCTAACCAAGTATTTTAGGACATAATTCTTTTGGTGCCTTCTCCCTTCCCCTGTATGCATCAGGTCTTTGAGCATTGTCTAGATTTCAATTGGGTATGGATCTCTTGGTATCCTTCGACCTTTTTTATTTTGCATTATGCTCTCTTTGTTAACTTTGAGGTCTTGAATCAAAATATTGGGACCCCATCGGGCTCCGATCAGGCATGAATGTTCTAATGCTCTTGGAAATTTACCATTTTCTTGGTCAGGCCCTTATGATGCTATTGGGCTCTAGTCAGGCCTAGTTATTTTGGTCTCTATTAAATTGGGTTGCTTTCCTATCTTGGAAAAGGTCAGGCTTTTGGGACCCTACCGAGCTCCTACCAGGTGCAATTATTTTGGTAATCCACAAACATTACCATTTCAATCCTTTTATGCTCTTTCAACATCGATATGGATATTCAGGAACTCATAGTTACAGTAACCTAATCCATCATCTTTGTTTTAGGTTTTGATAAGGTATAAATAATACAACAAGTTCAAAGGGATTCCTTCTTATCACTTTTTTGCTCAACTCCATTTTTGGCAATGATTTTGGACTTGTAAATAAATCTTTTTGATAATATCTAGTTTTTTTTACAAAAAGGTAAACCGATTATATAGCTACTAGTAGTCAGGCATGGGTAGGTGCAAAAAATACCCATATTATTGATGAATCATAGGGGATTTTTGCTTTGTGAAAATAAGGAATCCAAATGGCCAATAAAAATCTTGAACTTAACAATTTTTTATGGAAAGGGAAGGGAAGAAGGATCTAGAAAAGAAGCTAGCAATAATGCAGTCGATTGAGGCTACAGAAAGAGGGAAAGAACTTGATGGGACAACACAAATATGAAGAAAATAAGAGGGATAACAAGAGAAAACAACAAGCAAAAAGAAAATACAGGGATAGGACAATACGAGAGAAAAAGGGAGGCAACAAAAAATAGTAAAGGGAATGGAACAGAAGCCATTGACCAAAAAGGTCGATGACAACGAATAACTAGGGAAAACAGAGGAAGGAGAAGGATGCAAAGAAGTAAAAACACAAAATGGAAGACAATTGTAGGGTTAAATAAGGAGAAAGCAAAGAGATTTCACCCACTCCATGGGACACCCCCACATATTGTATCCCAATATACACACTCTTTGAAGCCCCATCATGATTTCAAGAATGGGCAAAATACCAATGATATTTGCCCATCCTCTCATGGACTTTTTTCTTGATGCAATCCAACAAGGACTCCTTTTTCTCATCTTCATTCACCATGGGATCACTTAGCTACAACTACACTTTGAGACTCATATTTCTTGGATATTTCTATAGTTTTGCATGAAGGGCTACTAATAGAATGTCTACCTTACTTTGGATAGATTTGGTATACATTGAATCACATGAAATTCTGATTAGCGTGTGATTCTGGATCCTCCTCTCTAGGAACTTTTCTCTGCCATTGATCCCATGTCCTACTTACACGAGTCACAAATTCTTCGTCATATAATTTTATATCTCCAAGGATAGTATTTAAAGCTTGGTTGTACTTGTTGGGTATTATTCATTGGGCTACAGGGTTAGAGCAACAGAAAAGAAAAAAGAAGAACGAAGAATAGATAAAATAGAAGACAAGTAGGAGGTAGAAAAGAAGTTTTATTATTCCAAGAAGCAATGTAGGAAATATCCTCATGATTTTCAATTTATTTTTTCTGGTGCTTTAGCCAGATGGAAATCCATTGTCCAGTGTTTTCCTTGCAAGTTTGTGGGTGAATTTTGGCATCACTTTACCCACTCTTTATTTTTTGAGAAGATTTTAGCAAAGAAAATTGTCCAATTTTGAAGCATTAAAGGGTAGATGGAAAAATGAGAAGGTGAACGCTCAACCTGGATCCAAAATCCCTGCCCTGATCATCAGACAGAAGAATGGGATCCCAAATGCTCGAACAAAAAAAATAGACTATGGTCCAATTGTCGCAAGTCCCAAGTTCCCATCTAAAATATAGATATAACTTTGGGAAAATCAATATTAGAAGTCCAAAACGAATCTTTCATCCACATCAAAATATGATGAGCAAAATACTAGGAGGTTGGTGCAAGAGAAGTCTGCCCAAAAATCCCATCCAAATATGAGATCACCATGCAATAATATGGAAGCTTTGAGGATCCCCAAGAGTGAGCTTTAATGACCTTATTTGCCTGATGCAGATGGTCAATGGGTGCAAAGGAGGATCATTTGAAAGTGCACAACTTTAGAGGTAATTAATCTTTGACCTATCTACAACATGAAGAGATAGGGTAGATCAAAATTTAAGAGGTTATCAGAATAATAAAAGGCCTAGATCTCTATAGAGACACCCAACTCCTTCCAGACAAACACCATCCCTCTTAGAGTAAAGCATCAATAGACTTTCCAGTCATTTCATTTTAATATTTCTATTCAAGCACCATTAATCCTTAATTTTGAGTTCATTGTAAAATATTCTATAAATAGTGAAATGCTTGGCATTCCAAAATAGTGGATTTGTGGCATTTATAATTTGTATGTAATCCTCTATTACTTGTAAATAATAGTAAGGTCTCTCAATCCATCTTTCATTTTGCTTCTTCCTTTGTGTGAATTTTTATTTCTACGATGGCTGTCTGAGTGGGTTCACTTAATTTTGCTATCTGGATTTCATGAGCCTAGCTAGGTGGTTCTGGAGTTCACATTCACCATTGGGCATCAAGGTTTATTTTTATTAAGGCTAATTGGGTGGGAGTGCTCTAATTTTACTGCTTGGATTTCATGCACGCTTTAGTTGGTTCTAGAATTCACCCTTATACACCGAGTCGAAGGAGAAGCGATAGGCAAGATGGGCTAATATTTTAGGTGGTTTGTTGTAGTTTGTGTCAAAAAAGTGGGAGGAGTGTGTCTTGATGTAGCCATGCATTGTCCTTATCAGTTTTGGCTATGACTTCCTTTGATTTCTTTCTCATTCTCTTTTTCCCATTTTCCCCCCTTATGGTGTAGGTAGTTGGAACCTCAGGAGCCATCCTTCTTCAAATATCGACCGCCTCTACATCTTTTAGGTTGGGTGATCATTCAATGCTAGTTAGAAACCTCCAGATGTAGCTCCCATTCATCTGATGTCAATTTTTGCACCAACAATTTTTTGTGACTTTGCTGGGGAACTCTATGAGTTTTTATGTTTAAGAAAACCACAATCTAGTGATTCTCTGGTTTACCCAGATCTTGGCAAATCACCTAACAACTTTGACTGAGTAGTATCTCCACATCATGAGATCAGTTGTCTTCTTGTACTGATATTTTCCATCTCTTGAAGGACCCAGGGTTTGATGAGCAGCCCTAACCTTGCAAGCAATGATATTATGTTCATTTTGTGACTCTGACTCTGATGCATGAACCAAGACCTCTGAAGGCCAGTACCTCAATGACATACTTGAGCTACCCATAGTGGAATGATCCTGGTCTATTGGACCTCCAATGTGGCATGATATTCCTAAAAGTTCCCTAAAACACCTGACCAAATATGATGACATTTTAGAAATTTCTCGATAACACCTCAAATATGTCATTGCACTAGCACCCCTCCATGGTATAGTACATGAAGATGTCATGATAAGGCTCTCGATCTTGTCTCTAAAATGGAGGGCACTATGGTGGTACAATACCCTTGGGTGAAGAACCATTCACTCATGAATAGATTTTGTGGGAGCTCTGATTGATGCATTTGATGGATCCTTAGATCCTTTCCAACTCTTGATGCACCTCTCGTACATCAAGATGGCCCCTTTTGAGTCCACAATAGATTTTAGAAATCGATTCAAAAGGATATGGGAGAGGATTATTTTTGAATATCAGTTGTCTCCTTCCCAAGCTCACCTATACTATAGTTGGGCTCTTAACTCAAATATCAGACTCATCTTGTATCAATATGGGGAAAGGATATTCCCTCAAATTTTTAGGAGGTCGTGCGAGTAGAGTGACTCTTGCTTCAAGCAGGAAAAGCATATTTAGACAACTTCACCCTTCCATATCATTTTCCAAATTTCACTTACCCTTTCCCTACTACACAACATCCACCATGTGTGCCATCTCAAGTTGTGCATGAGCTAAGGCTACAGTTAGACAGAATACAAAGGGAAAATTCCTTCTTAAGCCCATGCAGGAGAAATGCAGGCACTAGCCCTCAAAGTAACAATTTTATCGCTTGCACCTTCTTCCAAGAAGCGGAGTATCTGGACCAAGGTAGGAATTTCACCCACAAAGAGGGAATGTTTTTGCACCCTTTTTGTATCCAAGAGAACATTGAGCAAAATATGAGTCATCTTTATGAGGACTTGACTGGTCAACATTTAGGTCCTAAGGATATTTTGCCCCTAGCAGGATTAATCAATAAGGTCTATAGGGAGAAATGTTCAAGGATGCTAGAGGCTTGTGAAATAAATATTTCACAATAGATGGATCCTGAGGAATGGTGACATTGGAGCCTGTTGCTAGTATTTGAGAAAGTATCCCATGTGGAAAACTCATTGTCACTCTGATCATCAATTGCATAAGTACTAATATGTATGATGACCTGTCAAGATGTGATCTCCTAGTAGCTTGGAAAAAATTTGGCAATATCAATCGAACTACAGAAGGCAACTCAATTTTAGTATGATTTGGTTTGATCATTGCAAATTCACTGGATGAACTCCAGAGTGTTTTAATGGCTATGACGTACTATTTTTACCACAATTTTGGGTAAATAAGCTAGAAAATAAATAAAGGGTGTGGATCGCTCAAGGCCGCATGATTACTAACATCACTCTGGGAGATATAATTTTGATAAGCATGATGATTTCAGATGGCATCTCTTCCTTCAATTTTCTTTCTTCCTTTATTTATCTTGAGACTTCGTAGCCCAATGGACAACTCTTAAAAAACTTGCAATATTATATAGCAGGTACACCTTAGCTCATATGGTAAAGATACGCATCAAGCTAAATATTTCAAAGCAAATACATAACCCAACAAGAAATCACTTTATAAAATGTCTTGTATGCACCTATGATAATCCATTCATCAGTCCATGAGCATGATCACAGGGTCAAATATGAATTCTAGTAATCTAAGAAGATTCCTATTGAATTGCGTAAAGAAGGAATATATTAGAATAGACAAATGTCTCTGGAATTCTATCTATTCTTAAAAATACCTTCAACCATGAAGGAGTATATCAATTAAGGACTACTTTGAGAGGTTTTCTCCAGGGCTACTCTCTCTTTTATTTCCTTCTTGCATTGTTTCTCTCTCTCCTCCTTCTTCTCTATCTATTCCTTCAACTCTTCTTTCCCTACGCTTCTTTTTCTCCTATTATGCCTTCCTTCTGCTCTTGTTCTCCATTTTATGCTACCTAGTTGTGTCCATCCTCTTCCCCTCTTTTCATATGGTAGCATTTTATTGGATACTTTGATTCATAGTTTATTTTTTCTGTCCTAGTATTTGGTCCTCCCCTTTTCTATATTGCTTTTTGAAGGAAGAATGCTATCCGGGTTCCTATTTCTAGCAAGTGGAAATCCCCTATGAGTCACCAAGAGTGTGGGTGAATTTTGGCACCACTTTACCCACTCTTTATTTTTTGGCAAGATGTTAGCAAGGTAGATTGCTCAATTTTGAAGCATTAAAGGGCGAACAAAAAAATGGGAAGGTGAGCGCTCAACTTGGATCAAAAATACCCACCCTGATCATCATATGGAAGAATGGGGTCCCAGATCCCTAAAAAAAAAGTGACCTATGATCCAATGGTCATAAGTCCCAAGTTTCCATTTAAAAGCTAGATGAAACTTTGGAAAAAGCAATATTAGAATTCCAGACCGAATCTCTTGTCCACGTCAAAATATGATGAGAAAAATATTGGGAGGTTGGTGCAAGAGAAGTTTACCCAAAAAGCTTGTCCAAAGCTGAGATCACCATGCAAAAATATGGAATATTTGAGGATCCCTAGGAGTGAGCATTAATGACCTCAACTACCTGATGTAGATGGCTTATGAGTACGAAGGAGGATTTGAAAGTGCCCAACTTTAGAGGTAATTAATCTCTGACCTGTTTGCAACACAAAGGGACAGGGTAGACCAGAATTTAAGAGGATATTAGAATAATAAAAGGTCTAGATCTCTACAAAGACACCCAACTCCTTCTAGATGATCATCATCCCTCCTTGAGTAGAGCATCAACAGACTTTCCAATCATTTTAGTTTAATATTTCCTGTCAAGCCCCATTAATGCTTAATTTTGAGTTTATTGTAAAATATTCTATAAATAACGGAATGCTTGGCATTCCAAAGGGTGACTATGTGGCCTTTATAATTTATATGTAATCCTTTATTTCTTTTAAATAATAATAAATCACTATTTTGTCTCTCAATCCATCTTTCATTTTTATTCTACATTTGTGTGAATGTTTATTTCTACAATGGTTGTTTGAGTGGGTTTGCGTAATTTTACTATTTGGATTTTATGAGTCTAAATGGGTGGTTCTAGAATTCGCATTCACCATTGGTTGTAGGGGTTTATTTTTGTTAAGGCCAATTGGGTGGGAGTGCTCTAATTTTGTTGCCTGGATTTCATGCACCCTCTCACTGGATTTGGAATTTGCCCTTATACGTTGAGTTGAAGGAGAAGCAATAGGTAGGGCATATTGATCTGTTAGGTGGTTTACTATTGTTTGCACTAGCAACATGGGAGGAGTGTCTCTTGATGTAGCTATACACAATCCTTGTTAGTTGACCTCCTTTGCTTCTTTCTCATTCCCTTTTCTCCCTTTTTCACCTTGCGATGTAGGTAGTTGGAATCAGGAGTCGACCTTCTGTTGAGATCGACCACCTTTACCTCTTCCAATTTGGATGACCATTCAATGTTAGTCAAAAACCTCTAGGTGCACCTCCTACTAATTCAGTGTTGGTTTTCATACCAACAAAGTTGTGAATGAGCATATCTTTGCTGCAATTTTTATGTACTTATCTACTATTTACACAAAATTTTGGTGTACTTGACATGCTTGGGTGATAAATACTATAGGTCAACCTATGAATCTGCAATGTTTGGACCAGATGACATTGAACCTAAGTTTTTCTTCATGCTAATCCTAGTACTACCTACTGACACTCTTGGATCTCATGGAATGCCATCTAGGTCTAGTACTCTCTCTTGGGATTAGTAGAACTAGGTCATATTTAATCAATAAAGGATAGGCAACCATATAATTATCTTTGATGTTTGAATCAATCGGAGAAGGGTGCCAGAGTTGCCTCCCAATTGGGTTCATTAGGTTCAAGGCCCATGTTGTGTCTTGATTTATTCCCATCATGATCTGAGTTACTATCCAACCATTATGACTATCATACATTAATTTCTAGGGTTTTGAAAAGTGATAGTTGGCTCTCCAAAGTGTGTTGTGGTAGAGAACGTGTCACATGGCACGGGTTAGGATGTCCATGTTGATTGTTCTTCATTAGAGCTAAAATGATCTTGAAACTCAATCGACTGAAGAGGAGATATCTTGAGTATGTCATTAAAGAGCATTGGCCCTCCCTCTTCTTGCCTAGGACTACCAACTAAGAACAATTACCTCTTGCTTCCAATCAACCTCTGTTGGTTTTCGTGGGAATCTAACAGCAAGGAGAACCAAGAAGATGCTAGTCTCCAAAAATCCATGTTCTATGCCGATTGAGGAGAAACTGATGTGTTGGTATTTTTCTCATGAGTAAAGCCTATCTTACCTTTATCTTGCTCTATAAGTGTCCAAGTTTGTGCCATATCCCATTCCACCAAAGATTTGTTTTCATAGGAATTGATGGGGAAATCATTCTGCATTGTTTGGGTAAAGCTTGACGTAGATGCTTCAGGGGGTGGTTGTGACTGGGCTTGCCATGAAGAAGGGATATTCTTGAGGGGTAATTTTCCCATATGGATTAACATATTTTTAGCTTGTACAACCTCCTTGTAAATTTTTGGAAACCTCTTTTCTACGGATTGTTGAATCAAAAGACTTATATCATGATGAAAAGTTGAAATGTAGTATAAGTAGGCCTAAGCAGGAGAAGGTCAAAATTTGTAAGGGATCCTATTCCAAGTTCTCTTGAAACGGATGTTGAAGTCAATGATATTTTCTTGAGGAAAACATCTAGTTAGTGAAAATTGATTGAGCATCAAGTAGGGGTCCCCTGGATTATCAAATGTGTTGATAAGTTCTTCTACTAGATCGGCCCATGTACAAATACTTCCATATGCTAAGGATTTGTACCATAGCAAGACTTTTCCCTTAAGAGTGAGAAGAAGGAGTTTAAGCACTACGTCTTCATGCATGAAATTATAAATTATTGCCATGGAAGCAACATTTTGGTAATGTTCCAATGTAGTATTACCTATCCCATCAAAGCTTGGCAAGAACTTCAAGATAATTATGGAAATATCGTGAAGATTTTGAACATTCAAAGGGCCAAAATAATTCCAATAGGGAAACTTGCACTAGGCCATTGTTGCACTTGGGTCCTTGAAATCATCCAATGAGCATAACTTCTCTCCTAGTGAGGTTGAGGCTACTTATCAAACCTTGATTCCTCTAGGAGATAGACCTTTAAGAATGATGCAGAAGGGAAACCAACCATGAACCTTGATTTATTTTTAGTAGTTACCTTATTATGTGTACTTCAAAGGCAACTGAGCATAATAGTTAGGTCCAAACTATAGGGGAGTCACCAGGTGATTGAGATTATCGACCAAAACAAAGCATCACTTAGACCTGAAAGGTAATTTGGTCATATGATGCAAATTTTTTTATTTGAGTGGAGTCACTAGGTAATTTTGATGATATTTGATTATAAAGGATATCACAAATACTTATATTATCCAACTAAGAGACCTTCGGGTCCTACTAGGAGTGCCAAAAACTATTGGTCGAAGAATATATCTAATGGAAAGGTTTTTGTGCCAACATATCTTGACCAACATTGAATGACCAGGGAGCTTGTGGCAACTACAATAGTCAATATTTGAAGGAGGCTGGTTCCTTAAAGTCCCAGCTAACTATGCCTAAATACGTAGAAAAATGGCCCTAAAAGAAATAAAGGAAGCTAAATCCAAAACTTACAATGGTGCAGATGCAACAACATCAAGACAAATGTAAAACCAATGATTATGCAACTAAACAACCAACTATCTGACAGACCAGCGAGTTTTACAACCAATTACTAAAAATTTAATTTTAATAAACTGTATCTTATCAGACCATAAATTCCAAATAGGTGAAATAGTACAGTGTAAATCCAGGATTTAGAATAAAACACCATAAACATTCAAGATGCTTAAATTAGAAAGAAGTGGTCATCAATACATACATGTTTTGCAAATAAATTGAACTAGAGGCTAGACAACAATCACTTTGTATTAAGATGCAATATTATGTTTTACATATGAATTGTAAATGCCTAAGAGCAGACCAATTTTCATTTTACATCCTTGTATTTATAGGCATCTTATAATATCAAGTCATAATTGCTTTTTTAGCAGATTGTTGCTATGTCAAAGATTTTGCCAGCTTGTAGGGTTGCTCGAAAGTATGGTTGCTCCAACTACTAGAATGTGGCTTGTTGATGTGGCCACTATTTACATTTCATTTATTCATGTGTAGATTTTTGGTTGCATTTGGTCCATTGATTTTTGTTGACCATCTCTGCTCAATCATCCTATAGTCCGTGTGATGGCTTTTTCTGTTGAGATCTCCTAATACGAAATTGTGCCCAACAGACATCTTGGTAAAAAGAGACCTTATCTTGTTGGGAAGCAATTTTTTAGATTGTGTATGCATCTATGGAATACCTCTTGATTTTTCAAATGGCTTATGACCATGTATCGATCTCTTGGTGACGTTACTCTTTGATTGGATATCTCTTCAATCATGTCGAGTCCTCAAAACCTATTCGGGACTTTTCGGGTATAATTCTTCTAGTTCCTTGTCCCTACATGCACTGGGTCTTTGAGTATTTTCTAGGTTTCATCTAGGTATGGATATTTTGGTATCCTCCAGCCTTTGTTTCTTTTGCATTATTCTCTCTTTTTTAGCTTTTGAGCTTCGGATCAAAACATTGGGACCTCATTGAGCTCGAGTCAAACACGAATGTTCCAATACTCTTGGAACTTTATCATTTCCCTAGTCAGGTCCTTATTATGCTACTGAGCTTTGGTCAGGCCTAATTTTTCCAGGCTCTATCATACTAGGCCACTTTCCTATCATGGTGAATGTTGCACTTTTGGGACCCTATCGGGCTCCTACTAGGTGCAATTATTTTGGTAATCCCAGACTTGGTCATTTCAATCCTTTTATGCTCTTCCAACATCGGGACATATGTTCAGGAACTCATAGTTGCAATAACCTAATCCTTCATATTTATTTCAATATTTTATTGAATATAGATAATACAACAAGTTCAAGGGGCTTCCTTATTATCACTTTTTGGTTCAACTCCATTTCTGGCAATGCTTCTAGGCTTGTAAACAAAAAAAATTTACGATCTCTGGTTTTATTTATAAAAAGGTAAACCTAATATATAGCTGCTAGAAATCAAGCGTGGGTAGGTACAAAAAATACCCACAACTTCTAGGAGGAAGTTCAAACAAAGGTGAAGAGGATGTAATGTCCACTCTCTCCCCCACTTGATTAGACTTTAATCCATAATTTATTGGTTAAACCTATTTTAATAGTGTAGTTAGATAGTAGTTGAACTTATAGTATGAGTATGTATTGTTATTGATAATTAATTTATGATGTATTAATGTGGATGTTGTTTATGCAAATATATAATCAAAAATTATTATTTAGTTATTATAGGAATTTAATTTAGTTTTAATATATAAAGTTTCATAACATGCTAGATTTTTTGTTTATGGGATAAAGTAGAAATTTTATTGCTTTTAAATGGTCAAGAAGATCATATGATTTAGCATCTGGTTTAACAATTGATATATATATATATATAGAAGATGTCAAACATAACCCCAAGGTCAAATACCAACCTTAGGGGAGGTACCTATACCCATTCTTGACCTAGAATTTACTAGCTTAGTTGTGTCATGTGGTCCTATCCTTATTGAACAAGACTATGAATTATTATGTGCAATGAATTGATATTAATCAGGTGCCTTGTGTGATGTACCTTGTGTTATGTGCCTTGTAAATGTGGAAATGTATAGGATGATGAGTCTTAGGATTTAATTATTAATACCTTTTGATGTGAATCCATTATTTAGTAATTGATTTGTATGAATTGACAGTGTTTTCTTTAGCCATATGCTAGATGATACTTTCAACACTCCATCATAATTTATACTAAGGATTCAAGGAGATAAGATATTAGTAACAATAATATCTCATCCATACATAACAAATGCTCTAGTGAGACTGTATCATTGGTGAAGACACTTTTGAATCCCATTCATAATTTGGAATATGCCCACTCATCTTTAGAAATTCGTTTTCACTCCTTTGCAATTTCAACAAGAAATTCTTGGGATGTTCTTCCTTCTTGCAATATACACAAATGATATTTGAATTTTTTAAATATTTATCCTTACCCTTGGGCCTCTAGGTCTTAGCCTTCTTAATTTTAAAGCCTATACTTGTGAAATACCACCATAATTCCTCATTCCTACCTAGCACGAAACTAGACGAAAGTAAAGTTGATCAAGAGTAAGAGTATTTTGTTATTTTGTTATGAGGTTCAACATTTGAAAGAAGAGGTATTGACAAGGAGATTATTCACACATTCTACATCATATTTTTTTTCTATAATATGCAATATCTATTCTTAATACCTTAATTCTCATAATATAGTCCTCAATGTTATTAAACTCAACCAATTTGAGAGAAGAAAGCTCTAATTCCAAGCAATTTATATTTTTTATAAGATTGAACAAGGGGTTTTGAATAGCTCCTTGAACCTTTTACATCACACTGGAAGAGAGAAACAAGAGATACATAAGAGGATAAAAGAAAAAAAACCAAATGACTTATATTAGTTGCATTTATATTACCAAATAACTCATGCAATTTTGACCATACCTTAATAGGTTTGTCTTTGTAATAAGTCCATTTGAGTTGACCAAATACTATAATTTTCTCCATTAAGACAATTAAAAAGGGCATGTTGATCCATATTATATTATTTATCCCCTAACACTATAATAGGTCCTTCAACTAATGCTACCAATGCATGGAGCTTAAAAAATCTTGTGATTTTAAAAAATAGGCTCATCTGAATGTTTTACTTTAATGGACCTCAAAAATACAAATATTAAAGCCCCAAAGTTTACAAAAGTATAAATCAATCACTTACTACCACTTGGTATTCTATGATTTCCTACTGTCCATTGATTTTTTGCCACATCAATGCTTTTAAACTCCTACAATTACAATACTTGTCTTAGTTTGATTGGTTTATAGGGTATATATAAGATAAAAATATGGTTATGTGGTACACAAGGGTGCCACATTAGCCACCACATCAGCCATATCTTCATATTATCTTTGTCAGTTATTTGGAAATGCTAAAAATAGACTCAAACATGGTCTCCCATGTGTTGGGCACCTTGCACTAAATAAGGCACCCACCTTGCAATTGTGAGGAAAACCTCCATTCCATCATCAAGATAAAATGACACAATAGAAAAAATAACCTTCTTATGATATGACCTCGGGTTGTAGAATCCATGAATGGCTTAACCAATGAAATATAGCTAGTTGATCTAAGCTCTCTATTGATCCAACCAATCTAGCACCTCTATGAAGAACACCCTTCATGCCAAATAAAATTTGTTTCCCTAAGAAAAATTATGGTTCAAACTCTAAACCACCTAAAATAAATGCCTCTTCCTCCACTTAGCTATTCAATTGGCCAAACCACCATGCGAGAATGAAACATGAAATCTTCAATCTTCTTTGAATGATATTTGTTTTAAAAGGTAAAAATGATGATATGATGATTGAAACCATGATCCTTTGTACACAACATCTTGTATTTCCTTTTACTAGCTATATTGATGGCATATCAGAATTTCTCCATTGACATAGGAGCATTTGGGTAAAAAAATAATAAAGAAAATAATTTGAATATCTTGCCAGGTGCCAAGAGAAGAAGGGGCATGGCTTTTAACCTTCCATGTCTCACCTTCATTTTTTTGTTGGAGAAACATAAATTAGGAGTTTTGCTACAATTTCTATATTACCGATAAGAGAAACTATCTAGTGAAAATTTTGAGTTATGTTGCAATTTCCAAATTGTCAAAAGAGAAGCTATCTAATAGAATTTTTGAGTTTTTCTAAAATTTCTTGATTTTCAGCAGGAGAAGCTAGCTAGTGAAGTTTTTTAATTTTATTGCAATTTCTAGATTACCAAAAAGAGAAGAAAATTAATGAACTTTTAAGTGTTGCTACAAATTCATGTTTACCGACAAGGGAAGTTTTTTCATCTCTACACTTTTTGTTGCTACAATTTTTTTATTTTTGGTTTTAATTTTATATGTTGAACAAATGTTAGTCAATTAAAAACATATTTTTTGAAAGTAAGTAAATTCTTGTAGTTCATTTTTTGGTTGTGTGGATTTGTTTAGATACATCTAGACTAAATTAGTTGGTATTAGAGCTAAGGTTGAATAAGATATGGTACATTGAGGAAGGCCACAATAACCACAAAATACCAAAAATATTGATATTATTGAGATGATAAGAGGAATTACAACCAGGTTGGATGCCATAGAGATAACATAAAGAAGGAAAGTGCATGTTGATAATGTTAATGATTATGAGGAAGATTAATTATTTCAAGAGCCTAAAGAAGAAGGCCAAGTGGACAAACTAGAGAGTAGATTCTTGAGATCAATCATAAAGATATGTAGTAAGCCAAAGTAAGGGATCTCATGCTACAATGAAAGTTTGAATCTGGATGAGCTGATAAACATGATTATAACATGGAGAAATAATTTGAATTTAAATCAATGGAAGACCCAGTTGAAAGGAAAATGGAGAGGCAAAGAAAAGGGAAAAAAATCAAGACTTGGTATAAAATGGTTGCTAAAAATAGACCAAGTTTCTTCCATTAGATTATCAAATGGTTCTCTTCAAAAAATTACAAAATCTAAAGCAAAAAGAGATGAATGTGAAGGACTACATGGAGGATTTTTACAATCTCATCATTCATACTAACCATTTATAATATTATGAAGAGAATATTTTGAGGTGTATCAATGGACTTTGCATGTCTATTCATCATGAATTGTGTATAATCAGGTTGAGGTCCATGGAAGCGGCATATCAATGTACGTTGAAAGTGGAGGAGAAGTTGTATTTAAGACAAAAAATAATTCCAAAGGAATAGGATGGTTCTCTAGAGGAAGAGGACAAGCCAATAGTGGAAGAGGGCAGCAAAGTTAAGAGGGAGAAGCTAGTACTTCTTAAAGTAATTTCAACTAAAAAATAAGAGAAAGTGGAGTTTTCTCAAGAGGAAGAGGTGGTTATGGTAAAGGAATGAGTGGAGGGTTCCCCAAAAGTTTCTTTAGATGTGGAGAAGCTAGTCATTAGGCATTTTAATATCCAATAGTACAACTAGGAAATAGTAAAGGAAAGAAAGCCACGAATCATATTGCATAAGCAAATAAAGAAAGTATTACCTCACCAAAATGCATGGAGAAACTAAAACAAGGATAATATCTCATGATGAAGAGAGTGTTATTGAAACTAGCCAAAGAGGAGCATGAACCTATACAAAGAAGAAGTATTTTTAGAATAATATAAAAATCAAGAGGCAGTGTTGCAAAGTCATTGAGTACAATGAAAGCATGGATAACTTAGTATTTATAGAGATGGTAGAAATATTGGGTTGAAGAGGATTGAACACCCAAATTAATACAAGACCTCATGGTTGCAAAAGAGACATCAAATTTTGGTAAGTGAAAAATATATGGTGAACATTCAAATTGGTTCTTATAAAAATGAGATACTATGTGATATTATGTGTATGGATGCTTATCATGTTTGTTGGGAAGGCCATGATAATTAGATAGAAAGATAGTGCATGATGGTGGGGTGAACAACTACACTATTGTGAAGGATGGCAAGAGATACACATTAAGTCCATTGAGGGATAAAGGAGAAGAAGTGGATAAAAGTCCTAAAATGTGCTTGATTGTGGAAAACAATTCTTAAAGGGGATAATGAAGAAGAAAGTATGTTTGGATTTCATTCCTAAACCCATGAAATATGGGACAAAAAATAATATGACTAATATTCTACATGAAGTGAAGGAATTATTGGGATTTCTTTGGGGTGGGTTTCCTCGGGGCATTGCACGCATTTTCCAAATTGAGCTTACTAAATAAGGTAGCTTATAGAATGACATATGGAGAATGAGAAAACAAAGAGACAAGTCTAGGGGTTATTGGACAAGAGGCTAATTAGAGATCTTCAGCCCATGTACAATACTAGTTGTACTACACCTAAGAAGGGTGGAGTATGGCATATGTGCATGGATTCTCAAGACATTAATAAGTTGACCATAAAGTACAATTTTCCATCACTATGCATGGATGCTTTAATGGATTTATTGAGTGGGGCTAAGTATTAACAAATATAGATATCAAGAAACACTATAATCAAACCCATATCAAAGAAGGGGATGAGTGGAAGACCACATTCAAGACAAAGGATCAATTATATGAGTGGTGGTCATGCTATTTGTATTGACCAATGCACCAAGTATTTTTGTGCAGTTGATGAATAAAGCGTTGAAACAATGTTTGGTAAGTTTGTTGTTGTTTATTTGTATGATATTTTGATATTTAGAAAATGTAAAGAATATCATTTGGTGCATTTGAGATTGGTTTTGCAAAGGTTGAAAGAAAAATAGTTGTTGATCAACTTGAAGAAATATAGCTTTATGAAGAAAGAGTTAGTATATTTGGGCTTTGTTATTTCACAAGAAGTCTTGCAAATGGATTCCAAAAAGGTTAAAGCTATTGTGGATTGACCATCATTAAGAAGTATGTTTGAGGCAAGAAGTTTCCATGGTTTGAAAATTTTTTACAGGAATTTTATCAGAAAATCTAGTTGGATTTGTGCACAAATCATAAAAATAATGAAGGGTGGTAGGTGTGAGTTGAAATTGATGCTTTTAGCATAAAAGAGTTTTAAAATCCTGAAGGAGAAGGTAACATAGTAGTTGGTTCTAGCTTTGTCAAATTTAAACAAGGTTTTCCAAGTGGATTGTGATATAAGTGAGACAACTATAGGTGGTTTTTTGAGACAAGAGGGTAATCCAATTGCTTATTCTAGTGAGAATTTAAGTGAAGAAAAGAGGAAATATTCGATCTATGATCAAGAGTTTTATGCCATTGTTAAATCCCTTAAGAAGTGGAGACATTATTTTCTATTGAAGGAGTTTGTTTTATTCACGTATCATCATGCTTTGTAATTCATTAATAGCCAAGGAAAATAAATCAAGGGCATATGAAGTGGGTAAAATTTCTTCAAGGTTATTCATTTGTTTTGAAGCATATAAGTGGTAGCACAAATCGGGTAGTCGATGCATTGAGTAGAATATGTTTATTGTTACATGATATGAGAATAGAGGTTGTTAGTTTTGATCCCATGAGAGAGCTATACACAGATGATGTGGAATTTAAGGAGGCTTGGGCTTCTTGTAATGACCCAACCGAGAAAGATAAGACCCCATGGTTGGACTATTTCATGCAATAAGGATTATTGTTTAAGGAGCAACAATTGTGTATATTGCATGGTTCTATGAGGGAAATTTTGATAAGAGAAAAGCATAATGGAGGTCTAGTCAGATACTTTGGATTGGATAAGATATTGGGATAGATTTGTGCAAGTTACTATTAGTCAAGAATGGGTCTGGATGTGAAGAAATTTGTGTAAAATATTAGAGTTATCAATGTGCCAAAGGAAGGAGTCAAAACACTAGTTTGTATCAGCCATTACCTATACTAGAAATACCTTGGGAAGATGTGAGCATGAACTTCATTCTTGGGTTGATAAAGGACACAAAGAGGTAATGACTCTATTTTTTTTGTTTTTGTTGATATATTTTCAAAGATGGCACATTTTATACCTTATAGGAAGACAAATAATGCTACTCATATTGCTACATTATTCTTCAAATAAGTGGTGAGATTGCATGGGTTGAAAAAGAGTATTGTCTCAAAAAGAGACACTAGATTTATGGGCCATTTTTGGTGAACTTTGTGGAAGAAATTGGATACTAAGTCAGGTTTTAGTTCAACCTATCATCCATAAACCAATGGGCAAACAGAGGTTGTCAATAGAAGCCTTGGGAATTTTTTGAGATGCTTGGGTTGAAAGAAATTGAATCTATGGGATACTACCTTAGCACAAGCTGAATTTACATATGATATATCAATTAATAGAAGTAAAACCAAGAGCCCTTTTAAAATTGTGTATGGATTTAGTCATAGAGGAGTGAATAATTTTAGAGATATGAGGCTAAACATGATATTTACATCAAACATCAGGATGGGAAAACTTTGGTGATTTTATTTTATAGTAATGATATTCTCATCACTAGAAACTCTTCTACTCTAATTAGAGATTTGAAATCATAGCTTTATTCCACTTTTGAAATAACAAATTTGGGGCTTCTACAATATTTTTTGGGGATTAATATTGATTAGATAGATTTTAGCATTGTCATTTCCCAACTTATGTATGCTTTGGATCTTCTTTAGCATTTTAGGATGGTGGATTGCAAGTTTTCTCAAAGTCCTTTTGCCTCAAGCCTGAAGCTTCAGGATGATTGTACCACTCTTTCAATGGATGATACATTGTATCAGTTTCTTATGGGATGACTTCTCTACCTTACTCATACTAAACTTGATATAGCCTTAGCTATAAATTATTTTTCTAAATATATGCAGTCACCCTAAGAGAATCACTAGACAACAAAAAATAGGATTCTTAGATGCATCCGAGGGACCTATGAAGTGGGTATTCACTACTCTATTAGCTCCCATTAAATTTTAATAGGATTTTTAGATGTTGATAAGGCTAGTAGCTTGGATGAGCAATGGTCCAGCATAGAATTGGTATTCTATATGGCATCCAATCGATTTCTTGGTGTTCTAAATTCCAATCCACTATTTCTCAATCTTCTATGGAGGTCAAATATTGTGCTACTAATGATGCAGGTAAGCATATTAGGTGGATGCTCATGATTTTTTAGGAAAATAGTATTCCTCATAGTTTCCTAGTCACTCTTTGATGTGATAATAAGAGCACCATCCAACTTATCTATAATTTAGTGTTTCATTAGAATACAAAGAACATAGAGATATGGATGCATTTTATGAGATGGCTTCAAGGACGTGGGATGCTTGATATAATTTTTATTCCTTCATCAGAGTAGGTAATTAATATTCTAAACAAGGTCATGTGTAAGGTCACTTTTGTGTGCATGTAGAAGTTTCTTGGAGTTGGAGAGTGTCCCTTAAGAGGGGATGACAAATAAGGGTATCTCTCCATGTACCATATTCAACTTAAGAAGGGATGTTGGAATATGTGGTGGTTAATATTTTATTGAGGCCATGACTTACGTTGGTACCTGTATTGATCATATTTTTTCTTTGGGCCCATGTAAACCTTGAAAAAGGTTCTTTTGTAAATTTTTGTAATGTTTATTCCTAAAGTTTAGTCTCACATCCTTGAACTAAAGATATGTATTTTGTTATAAATACCCTTTAATACCAACCATTTTGCTTATTATTTGGAGTGTAATTTCATTTTCATTTACATTTGGTGTCCATGGACACCCCCAATATATTTTGTATTTTTTATTCTTCATTATTTGTATTTATTTTCAAGCTATACTGGGTAATGTTTGATTCTATTCATTTTTGTAAACTACTGTAAAATTTGATAATTCCAAAATAGGAGCATAAGATGATGGTTAGAAACCTAGCCCTAATACGATGTGAGGGAGTGGTTAGAAACCATGAGGTAAGAGTGCTCTCTATGTTTACCTTGAGCATTCCTCTATTAACATAGAATTATGTTGAGGCACTTAGTCTTATTATAGGGATCCAAATGGCTAAAGAAGAAAGATTCAATAATCTTACTATGGAAGGTGACTCATAGGTCATAGTGAATACATTCAAGGAATTAGTGAATTATTGTTTCCCATTTGAAGAATTCTAGATGGTTAAAATGATGAAGTAGTCCTTGTTCATTGCAAAGGTAATTTCTTTGCTAGCAAAATTCTCAACTTAAAGTAGATTTTCCTACCCATTTCTATTTAACTAGAAGCTCATACTTGAGCCACATCCCTCATATATAAATTTGGGCAATTAATGATGTTATAGAAATCTCATGGTTTTGGTACCCTTGTGGCTTAATGTTTTTATTTTCTCATGGCAAGTTTATTTTATGTGGTGTGGTAGTAGTGCATGATGCTTATTTTATGGCCTTTGATTTTGATGCCTGTATAATGATTTTTATCATATTAATAGGGGGCCTATATAGAATCCATGTTTGATTTAACAAAAAATATTATTATAGATAAAATTTATTATTTTGTTTTTAGTATAAAATTAAAATAATATTGATTCAAAACTTATCACATAGTTGAGTCAAAATCCATAAAAAAAGTTATAATACAAAATTACCATAAAATTCACATAAAAATATTTTAATCTAAGAGTTGGAGAATCATATTTTTTATACTATATTTGAACCTTAAGCATAAATATTTGCTAGTTATTGAACACAATCATGATCCCTCCTAGTTAAGAACATGTCATTCATTTTAAATTTGTATATACATTTAAAAAAATATGTAAATAATGTAATCAAGAGTACAAGATAATCATAAAAGATAAATATACTAAAAATACCAAGATGTTACAAAATGACATGAGCTCAAATGGTTAAATTCTTTAATTTTTGTGGAAAATCTTGGCAAGTGATACTGAGTTGGTTACATCCACACTATTTTTAGCAACTTCCAAGTGCAGGGTTCAAATCATAGGGACTCATGATTACCAAGATGATGTAATTCAACAACGGGTCATGATGTAATAAGATTTCAATTCCATATAATCAATTTAAAAAATCAAAACTTATTAGCTCAACTCATTAAATTCCTCAACTTCCAAGGAGGAAAACCATGTTCGAATCTAGCCAAAGGATACATGTATAATTACTAAAATTTTATAATACTACTATATAGTCAATGATTTAATACTATAATCATTATTTCAATTTAAATATTTGCAAACAAGATACAAGAATTAATTACCAAATGATAATAATACCTAATAAAAAATTATTTCAATTGTATATAATCAATTAAAATAAAAAAGAAACTCATTCAAAAATAAATAAATAAAAAATAAAATAAAGTCATAAAGTATTATTGGTAAAAAAAATTGAGAATCCATCACGTCCATGAGCTTTGTCCTTTGGTAGAGTTGTTATAGCCTCCTTAAGTTCCTCCATAGTGATTGGCTAACTGATATCATGTTTATCTTTCAAAATTAATATTGTTGATATATGTTGCAACAGTATTCATTGGGAATGTTGGTTACCATTTTCTTGGGAGAGTAGATTTGAGTAATGTTGATTGGCAAGTTCCTTAATTTTCTCTCTATCTGTATTAGTGGTTCCTTCATGCTCTATCTCCTTGATTGTGTTCCTTTGAAAATGTTGCATTCTTTTTAGATGAAAATATTTGGTGTTTCTATGCCCCTTTCTTAGCCAAACCATTTGAGATCGAAGCCTCCAATGTGTTTCTTATTCATTGCTTAATTTATTGAGATTTTGAATCAAGTCATTTCTTGCATCTTCTTGCCATGGTCGAGGAGGATGATCCCCAATTTTTTTCTAGCTACACTAGTTGTTGCATCAACTGCTTATTGTCTGATTTGACTCTCACTTTTTCTGCCAACCATTATTTTTATCACATGCTTCAATTTTTGAATTTTGCTTTCCCATTTTTCTTGGGGGTTGGTGGATTGGACCTATTGGTTCCATGTGCTTTCCACAAGTTCATTGAAATCTTCTTCTACTACCCATTCAGAGTTGTATTTAAAAGGAATTTTTAAGGTTATAGGCTTTGGCCACTATCCAAGAGAATTGGCTTATGATATGAGATAGAGTTCTTAATGATGTGATAAGAAGTGAGAGGAAAGTTGTTCTTGCTCTTCTATTCATCCAATTGTACTTTCTTTTGGTTGATCTAATGTCTTGAAAGCTTTCATTTGCCATAATTTTATTGAGTATATCTCTATTTGGATCCCTTGCTAAACTTCCCCCAACCTTCTCCTAGTGGTAGAGAATCATGTTGAGATCTCCTCCCAGTATTATGTTGTCAAACTTATCATTGTCTAGCCATTGTGCTAAGTTTGGCCATGCTTATATTTTCTATATAGGATGATTTAGACCATAAAAATTTATTACTGCTATACTAGTTTCATCTGGTAGGATGAATTTTTTAGCTATCTAGTTATTGTGATTATGTTGTAAGCTACAAACTAATTATTGTGGATCCCAATCCAAATCTAGTCCTCCTAAATCTCCCATAAAATAAATGGTTATCAATTCTAATTGTGTCCATATCTTCTACCATTCTGTAGAAAGTGTTGCCTTTACTATTTTTATTTCCTTAATATAAACTATTGTTGGATTTTGATCCTATATTAGAATTTTGAGATAGGTTTTTTCATAGGACTTCCCAGTCTCTTATAGTTCCATGACATAATATTAATTTTTTATATTCCTTCTTATTTTTTATGAAGCTCTCCTTAATTCTAACTTGGGTTTTGGATTGCAAGTCTCTTTGTGCTTGCTCATTTTTGAGTTGTTGGTTTGATTTTCTTCCCTTAGCTACATATCATGTGGTTGGCAGGCCCTCAGGAATCACTATTTCCTCTAGTTGTGTTTCTTCTACCTCTTCCTTTGAGTTCTCATCAATTTATTCTCCAGCTATTGTGTTCACTAGTTTTGGTCACTAGAAGACAACAACATTAGAACTTGGGCTAGCCTAGTTGAACCCCTCAGATTAGAGTTTGATGACCTAGGAGATCCCTTCTTACTATTCATTCAATTTTTATTTTTCATAGGAAGCCTCAGGAGACTATCACTTATTTTAATATCTAGTTTAAGAGAACCTAAAGAAGAATCCCTTAAGAAATAAGGCTCATATGCCCAAGCCTATATTTATTACCTTCGTGCATTCACCCCAAACTTAAGCCTTAAAATTAGACAATCTAATAAGAAAAGGTTACCACATATATTTTAGGTTGCAACCATAGTGGACAATGTGTTTATCTCAGTCAAAAAGCTTCCTCTTAAGATAACCATGCTAGATATGACTTAATTTATCAATAAAACCTACAAAATTCATTTCTAGTGTATTTCTTGACAATAATTATACCCACCATGCACACCCTAGAATATCATAAGATACATGAACTAAAAGTTACGATTCAAAACTTTACAAATGAGCTCAAAATTGTGAAGCAGTAGAAAACTGAGGTAGGATTTGAAGAATACCTTCAAGGGGAATCTTTTACCTTAGAAGATCAAATGATGTCTATTAGTGAGGTTGATGAAAAATATTTTTCTATAGTTGAAAGATCAGAATAGAAAACATTCACCACTCTAGATAGACATAAATATCCATCATTTGATAGTCATTGCAATGGCAATTCCTACTGGGAATATCAATATCATTTTCAACAAATCGTAGTCTACAAAGCATATGATGGCAAGCCGGGATTCGCATGAACACATTCACAATAATTTCACTGAATTTTCATTAATTTGCTTAATACAGTCTTACAGCAGCCTTCCCAGCATACAACTTCTCTTTCCCAATCCCGAACTTCACCATCCCCCCTTACAAAAATTTTGGTCTTTTTTTAACGAGGCCCCCGATCCTCTAGGCCATCAATGCTCTGCCTAACCATTTTCAAATTCGAATTTTCCCTCCCTCGGTCGAACTTCCAAATTTTTGTCATAAAGGGGCCATTGTCCGACCCACCATGAGAAACCCCCATTAATGATCTTCTCTGACCTGCAAACGCCGCCTTGCTCAGATCGTCCTTCTCAGTCTCTGTTACGCCCATAATGTCCATGCTCTGTACTATTGCGAAAGCCATCCCCCTCTTTAATACACGCGGTCATCAATTTTAAACTTTAACCTTCGCGGCAGCCGTGCGTCTAACTCTAGCTCGATATTCAACTGGCCACATCACCATAAGACACGTGGAGACCACGTGTCACTGTAGCTTGCCTTCTCACCAGCCTTCATGTTTTCATAAGCTTGACTTCCTATCAGTCGCGATATCGCGACATGTCACGATATCGCGACCCACTGTCTTCCCGCCTTCATTTTGGCAAACAAAGTCGTGATATCGCGACATGGCGTGATATCACGACCCAAAGATCAACCTTTCTCTTCTTTGCAAGACACGTCGTGATACCGCGACGTCGCGATATCACGACGTCGCGATATCACGACCAAACCAACCTCCCTTCAAGTCTGCACCGCCCTTTGTTTTCTTTTGATATCACGTCACGATATCGCGACCCAAACTGTCCCTTGCCCATGCCGAAGTCTTGGGGTCACGATTTTGCGACTCCAGCTTAACCTTTGCCTTACTTTTGAAAACTTCCCCGAAACTTACCTCCTTTTACAAAACTTCCCCACAGGAAAGGTTTGGAACCACACTAAATTCAAAGTACTTAGAAAATAAAATAAAAGAATTTGGAGGATGCAAGATTGCCCTTCTCACACCGGATGCTCCTGCATCAGACACCTGGGGTAGATTAGAAGTGAGCCTCACTTCTGTTTTGTTGGGGGAAGACCCAAGCGGTCAACCTCCGTCTTCGACACCCAAGTTGCATCCTCAACAGGTCTGCCTTTCCACTTAACTAAGTATTCAGAATATTGTCTATTTCTGGTGCTTCTGCCCTCACGAGTATCCAATATCTCTTCAACCTCATTGGTGGTTGGAGTAGATGCCGAAAATTGCCACACTTCTGCACTAGGTGCCTCTGCACTTTCCCCTTCATGGTACTCCACTAGATCTGAAACATTGAAGACAGGCGAAATACCAAGCCAACTTGGCAATTCCACTTCATAAGCATTTCCTGACTCCCGTTTTCCCAGTATTTTGCATGGCCCAAATTTCTTCATCTTCAATTTGTTATAAGTCTTGGCAGGAAATCTCTCCTTCCTGAGATGCACCATAACCTCATCTCCCACCTTGAACTCCTTGAACCACCGCTTCTGGTCCGCCCTTGTCTTATACTGAGTGTTCATTTTTACAATCTGTTTCCTCACTTCCTCATGCAGACTTCTCATGTGTTCTGCAAATTCTTCTGCCTCGGCACTACACTTTTCTGTCCTGTCCAACTTCCTCAGTTCAGATACATTCCTCGGGCTGTGTCCATATACTATCTGGAAAGGAGACTTATTGGTGCTCTTATTGACTGAGTTGTTATATGCAAATTTTGCTTGCGGTAAGACCAAATCCCAACCCTTGGGTTGATCCACTATCAAACATCTCAGTAAATTACCCAGGCTTCTATTGACCACCTTCGTCTACCCATCAGTCTGTGGGTGGTATGCTGAACTGAATTTCAGGTCTGTCTTCAATTTCTTCCACAGAGTTCTCCAGAAATACCCAACGAACTTTGTATCTCTGTCCGAAACTATACTTCTTGGTAGACCGTGAAGTCGTACCACCTCCTTGAAGAACAATCCAGCAATGTGAACTGCATCACTTGTCTTCTGGCAAGGAATAAAATGTGCCATTTTGGAGAATCGGTCAACCACCACAAATACAGAGTCATTTCCCCTCTGTGTTCTCGGCAACCCGAGGACAAAATCCATGCTTATATCCTCCCATGGCCTCTCAGGTGCAGGTAAGGGCTGGTACAGTCCTATGTTTTGCCTTACACCCTTTGCCATCTGGCATACTCTGCAACCTTGCACAAACTTTCGCACATCCTTCTGAAGCTGTGGCCAGTAGTAATTTTCCTCCACCAGGGCAATGGTCTTATCCCGACCAAAATTCCCAGCCAGTCCTCCACTGTGTTTTTCTTTAATTAAGTTCTCCCGCATAGAGCTCCTTGGAATGCATAATTTGCTTCCTTTGAACAGCATTCCATCTTGGATCAGGAAATCCAACCATTTTGTTCGGTCCACCGTAACAGGTGTTAAGCAAGCCTTCCAAGCTTCTAAAAAATCCGGATCTGCAGGGTACAAATCATTCAGTTCTTCAAACCCCACTACTTCGACTGTTAATCTAATCAGTAAAGTCTGCCTTCTGCTCAAGGCATCTGCAACTCTATTTGACTTCCCACTTCTGTGTTTTAGCACAAAGGTATAACTTTGGAGGAACTCCACCCATTTCATGTGCCTTTGATTCAGTTTTGTCTGATTGTTAATGTCTTGTAAAGCCTGATGGTCAGTAAATAGTACAAACTCCTTTGGCAATAAATAGTGTCTCCACTTTTTCAGAGCCTGAACTATAGCATAAAATTCCTGATCATAGACTGAATACCTTTTTCGAGCATCATTTAACTTTTCACTGAAATAAGCAATTGGCTTGCCTCCTTGACTCAGTACAGCCCCTATTGCACTGCCACTGGCATCACAGTCCACCTGAAATACTTTGCCAAAGTCTGGAAGTGCCAAAACTGGTTGTTCTATCACTTTTCTCTTTAATGTATCAAAACTCTTTTCAGCCCCTAATGTCCACTTGAACTCCTTTTTATCCCCCCTCATTGTTTCTGTGAGAGGTGCACAAATACTGCTGAAGTTCTTTATGAACTTCCTATAAAAGCTGGCCAAACCATGAAATGACCTGACTTCTGTTGTGCTTCTCGGGGTAGGCCACTCAATGATGGCTCTTACCTTCTCTGGGTCCATTTTCAGGCCGTCTGCTGAGATTACAAATCCCAGGTATACTAACTCCTTCTTGACAAAATTACACTTTTTCAGATTTATTAACAACTGCTCTTCCCGCAGTTTCTCAAAAACTCTCCTGATGTGCATCAGGTGTTCCTCCAGGGTCCTGCTGAATATCAATATATCATCTAAGTAAAAAATAACAAACTTTCCCAAGAATTCCTTTAGTACTTCATTCATCAGCCGCATGAAAGTACTTGGTGCATTGGACAGCCCAAATGGCATGACCAACCACTCATATAAGCCTTCTCTTGTCTTGAAGGTTGTCTTCCATTCATCTCCCTCTCGGATACGGATCTGATGATAGCCACTTTTCAGGTCAATATTTGTGAAGTATTCAGCTCCACTTAAACAGTCCATGATATCATCCATTCTTGGCAACGGGAATCTGTACTTAATAGTAATTTTGTTGATGGCCCGTGAATCTGTACACATCCTCCATTCCCCATCCTTCTTTGGCGCCAGCACTGCAGGTACTGCGCATGGACTCAAACTTTCTCGGATCAATCCCTTTTCTAATAATTCCTGGACCTGTCTATTTAATTCTTCAGTCTCTACAGGTGTCATCCTGTGTGCAGCTTTATTTGGCAAGCTTGATCCTGGTACTAAATCTATATGATGGCTAATTTTCCTCACAGGGGGTAAGCCCTCAGGCACATTGTCAGACACAATGTCTGGAAATTCCTCCAGTAGATTTAGAACTTCTGCTGGGGTACCCTGGCATTCCTTCCCCCTAACTCTAGGGATTATTGCATAACATAAATGTTCATGCTTTAACCCGTTCAAAAACTCTCTCCCCTCAACTAAACAGACTCTGGAAATATTACATACCTTTTCATCCGCATCCTTTAAGGGCTTTAGTTTATGGCGTACACCATTCTTTGTCAATGAGTAGGTGTTGGCATGGCCATCATGCACTGCATTTCGGTCGAACTGCCAGGGCCTCCCCAGCAACATGTGTTAAGCATCCATGGGCAGGATGTCACACAGGACCTCATCACAATAATTTCCAATGTTAAATTTAACGGAACACTGTTAAATATTCATCTGTTATATCTTCCTCAACTTCTTTTAAGCAGTAACCTATAATAACATAAATATCTTTAAGTGATACATCACTGAGAAGTGCTCATTGTATGTCCTCTAAAGAATTATGTAACTAAATTCTACTTTAAAACAATGTATACATAAGTTTATTTTATAAGGAAGTCTAGGTTCAATCCTTACCTAGAATTTTATTCCAATCCAAAGAAACTATAAGTATTGAAATCCTTCCTGGATTACAAGCCTTATCTATCTTTTTCAACTTTAGGTTTCATAGTAAAAAAACCATCATAAACCCATTTAGCATATTTAAGATCTACTCTCATACAAATATTTAATAGAATAACTGCAATAATTATTCATCGTAATCCATTTGTCCTAACAACTCATCATTAATATTAAATCCCATTGGTGTTACAACATTTTTTATACGTAACCAATGTAAAAGACTACTTTCTCCAATTTTATTGTCTACAATAAAAATATAAAACCATAGCATGAATTCCATTTTAATCATAATAAAAATGCCTTGTTGGATCTTATTTAAATGATCAACATTGTTATATTTTCAACATGGAAATAAACAACTAGATATATGTATGTTTTTAGAATATGTCTCTATTTACAAGAGAACTAAATAATAATGTTTAGTACAAAGGATACATCCCAAGTATCCTATATACAAATGATTACTCAATGCTTACAAAGTCCATTTCATACATGGACTACAAGTTTGACAACATAAAACTATTTCTTCTATTTGTAGCTTATGTGCCTTGTAGACCCCACCATATTTGGGTTCTTTTAACCAACCAAGAAGAAGATAATACAAGGGATCGAAAATGACTTCTAGCATGAGTGTGCATTCCTAAATGTATTTATTTTATATTTATTGCAAGCAATAAATCAAACTAAACCAAAATATGTTCCATTATGTTCTTTAATAAACCATAATTATAAGCATGCTCTCTACTTAATAAAAGGGTTATAATTCCAAAGGAAACCACATATTTCCCTTCGTAAATAGTGGGCTTTGCACCTCACAAAATCTATAAAAGAAACACAAGCATATTTTATAGGACCCCATAATCCCTTCACAAAAGATCTATAAAATGACATCCAATTACGTTTATTTAAATTAAATCACACAAGCAAACCTTTGGAAGAACACAATCTAATAACAATCATTTTCATAAGGAAAGTATTCATGATGCTCTATTACAATTTTCATAAGGCTCTTCTCTTACTTTGTCTATACGGAAAGCACATCTTAAAGACTCAAGGACGTTTTACGATGGTAAGACAACTACGACAATCCCTCATGCTTATATGCAATATTATTTAATCGTGCAAAAGAGGAGCTATCTTAACTATTATGGAAGTTGTTTTATTTTGAAAGGACCTTTTGTGTTATACCCTATACAATTTATCTCTTCAAGATTTGATTGAAATATAGGAAATGTTCCAATCCCCTTTTCACCAGAGTGAAATATCAAAATGAAGAAACCAAGCAATAAGAAAGACTTATTAATGGTTATAGTGAACATACATGTTGCTATTACCCCATTCAAAAATTCACAAGCTCTTTCTCGAGCTTCATGCTTTGTCTACGATTTCAATCAAGAACCCAATGTAAGTCTGAATGGAAGTACATTTTAAGTTAAACTAGTAACACAAGACCACCTATGCCTATATTATCCATACAATAGAAAATAGATTGTGTTTATTGTATTCACTTCTAAGGCAAATAATATAAAATGGATATCAACACTTTAAACATTCATTGTAAATAAAAGTAAGCTCAATGCATTTTTTTCTCAATGCAACAATGACAAGCTTTAGTATAAAATAACTACAACCATCCCCTCGGTAATAAATATAGCAAGAAGGATTTTATAATAAATATAACGACAATTAAATCAAATAATATTATTGCTAAACTTACCTAGGTGTTGTAGGTGAGTTGGAGAGGATAGGGCAATCCTCCAAGGGAGGTCCCAGGTTCAAATCTCCACCCTAACCAAAAATCTGAATTGGGTATCCAAAAATCCAATTGATAATGTTGGTGCGGGCAGGGTCGAGTGCGACTCCTGGGTGACTTTGACTATTTATAACCCTTGTTTGTGGTCTCTCAGACCAAGGTGGCCCAAAAAGGGGTTTTTTGCTTTAAAAATATATATATATTATTGCTAAACTTTCAACATTATCATCCAGTTACACACAAAATCCATAAACTTTATAGTATTCTATCCTTTTCAATTCACTTTCAGGAGAGAAGGACGTTAAATGATGGATTCCCAAAGATAAAAAATCAAGAGGGTTATGTATATATTACTCTAGGACGTATTCCTGATGAAAGAGCATGTATCCAAACCATTAAACATATTGAATGCATAATAAGCTAAACAATGTGGGAACCAGACATAATCCCTTCTCTTTTTTGATCAAATAAATGGTTTACAAACCAAACCAAAACATACAACCAACAATATACATCAAGACAAACTGGTATTAAAAGAAAATAACAATACTTCAAGCCAAACCCATGAAACAAGTTCTCGGAGTCTACCTGTAAATCACAAGTTAGCTTTTGATCAGCTAGCTTCATTTTTCCTCCCCTCCATTAACGTTTCTCTCTATCTTGTGCTATTAACTACACCCTTCTCATAAGAAAATGTACCATCTTTTTTTAGTTTTCCCCATGATATGATTCGGCTAGGGCATGATTATGAGTTGTGTAGTATCCCTAACTTCCACAATGTACGTCTTTCCCATCCGAAGCACGATGGACCATCTCCAGCCATAAGGTAATGTTATTGCATATTCAAAAGTCCTCACCTTAGTCGTAATAAGAGACTTAAATATATTTTTTTCATTATAAGCATATCATCAAACTCCTTATAAATATAAGTTGTATTTCAAATAATCAAACATGGGATCATTAGATTTCCATACAATAAGCCTTTCTTTCTAGGATGTACTTTTCTTTTCTAAGGTAAATGGAAGAAACAAGAATCATTAACAAAAATAATAATATGAATTCTTACTCTACATTGAATTCAAGCAAGCCTAATTAAACCTTCATTTTAAATGCTAAACCAATAATGTCAACAAAAGATAACTCTATTATAAATTTTATTCTTTTCTATATATTTTTAGAACAAAAATAATAAAAGCAAGCATTGACTATTATTTGCAATGAATCACTTTATATCAAACACAATCTCATCTAAAGGAATATTATAAAGCAACAAATAAGTTTCACCTAGAACTTGATATATTTTCCTCATGCAAATCATGATATGCAACTACATGAAAATATCATCCATCCATGTTGATTTGAGTCATTTCAATGAATAAATCATCACATCATTTCCCTTTTTTATGGCATCTGGTTCTTGGTGGTTAATTATTTTTTCCACCCATGATAAAACCTGTTCTTGCAAACGTGCAAATCCATTAGAAACATCATATTCTTTCATAAAATAGATATATACAAAGAAACTAAATATGAAATATTCAAACATCCATCAATAAGGTAACATATCAGTTCTTTTGTCTATCATATAAATGCATTTTCCAAGGGAGGGTCATGACATGGATAACAATATTTCTATATGGCAACTATCATAAGGACCTGACTTAGAGAACAACCTCCTTTCTCCTCTTGGATAACACTCTCTTGGATTACATCCTTATTCAACAGGTTCATGATAGCAACCTATTTATGGTAATGAAAAGGGGTAAAGGGGTAATTTCTTAGATGATAGTTTCTCTCCAAGGATGGGAAAAACACACAAATGACACTTCTCCAAGACGACAAGATCATACAATAATAACTCTTTTGAACAACACCCTTTGCCATGATGGATGGCTTTGTCTTTATCAATAAATTTGTAGCAGTTTTCCACACTTCCTAACTCTGTCAACCTACAATAATCTTAAATCTAATCTACAACACAACTATATTTATTCCATACAAGATTTGCACAACAATATTCCAATACACTAAGGAAAATAATTAGTTTTATTGATCATTGCATATGCAATGATGCCATTGCACACAATATTTTTGAAACACACACATGTCACACATGGAAGCCTATTTTGTCTTTGATTTTGATGCTCTCCTTCTCTTCCCACTCTCATGCTCTTAATTTTTCCTTTTTATTTATAAGAATGAGAAAAATCACTCTCCAACTATGCATGATGGTTAAACCTTCCATTTTTTCCTAAAAATAATGACTATCCAACTACTCTAAATGGTTGAACTACTAGTTCCATGTTAATGATTCTTATCCAATATTTTGCATGGAATTTCTAGTTGGTGCTACTTATCCAGTTGTCACATGGATGATCCTACATCATACTCACTAGGTAACAAAAATATTTCATGAGCTCTAGCTCATGAAGTGTTCTTCCAAGCTTATGCCACTCTAGCTTGGTTGTCTGCATAAGGTCAATTTTATTGTCTTGTATTACCCTTTCTCTGAGGATCAAACCTCCTTGTATATAATAAGCCTAGTATGATCTTCACCTTCTCTCATTGTGTCACATCCATACAACTACAATCAACATGCACTCTATTGGTGACTTCCTCTTACTACCAATACCTTTGTTTGGAGTGATCATGTCCTCCACAACTCTCACAAGGATGTAGATTCCAATACCTAGTTGCAACATGTCCAAATCTTCCACATTGAGTGTAATAATTCATTCTTAAACATTCATTCCTCGTAGTGCTCTCACCTCTCAAAAATTTAGTCCCATTGCTTCCTATTGGACTTGCACACCCAAGACCTTAATTCCTTGGCCTTAATTATGGTATTATGGATATTTTCATACTTGCCCATATTTTCCCAATCCCTTACCATTGTACCCCTTCTTCTCATATACAACTTGGATCCAATGGCTTTTGTGTGCCTTTCAAATTACACAAAATCTTCATCACCACTTTGATCTATGTCATTTCTATCATAATGTCCTTTACCATACCTTGTAATACCATTATCACTATCAACTGTGGCAATATAGCCTTTGATATGGCCAATAATGACTTGATGAGGTTCATCTTCCACCACTATCTCTTTAACCTTTCTTTTTACCTCTTTCTCTTTATTTGTTGTAGGATAAATTGCACCATTGTCTTCATTATCACTACTACTGATATCCTAGGTCAACTACTCTATGCTTGTCCTCTTAAATGTGTCCATCCCTTCCTCTGTTGGTTCTTCTCCATTCAAATTGGTCTTATAAGTCTTCAAGAAATGTTTATATGTATTTAAGCACACTGCAGGACTATTATCCACCTTTTTTCCTTTGTCCTTAAATGGACTTAATGTGTACCTCTTGTCTTCTTTCTTGATAGCATAGATGTTCTCCCTACCATAATGTATTACTCTTTTTTCAAATTTTCATGGCCTTCCCAAAAAGACATGAAAAGCATCCATAGGCATAATATCACACAAGACATCATATTCAGAAGATCTGATTTGAAATTTCACTTGACATCATCCACTAACTAAAATATGGTGTCCCCTTTGCAACCAAGAGACCTTGTACATATTGGGGTGCTCTATCCTCTTCAACCCAATAATTTCTACCATATCTATAGACACTAGGTTATGCATACTCCAATTTTCCACAATCACCTTGTAAAATCTCCCTCCATAATTGTAAATCATTCTGAAAAAGCTCCTTCTTTGCTCAAGTTCATACATCTACTTTGTTGGTTTCAATAATACCCTTTCTATCATAAGAGATAATCCTTATTCTGGTTCTTCCATGTACTTTTGTAAAGTAATATTCTCTTCATTTGCTTGTACAATTTGACTATGGGCTTCCCTTCCAACTTCACTAATTTGTTGTACATGAGGAAACTAAAATACCCTATGTTCTTTTTTAAAACATCTATAGCACGTGCCAACAAAACCACGACCTCTACCTCTACCTAATCCACCTTGTCCTCTTGACGATTCACCCTTTTTCTTGATACTTTGGTTGAAATCACTTTGAGAAGTACCAAATTCTCCGTCTTGTAAATTTTTCCCGCTACCATTGCTTTATTGTTAAATCCCTTGAGGATCTCCCTCTTCCTCTCATAATATTTTGTTGCCTACACAACAATTATTCCTCTACTTTAAGTGCATATTGGTATGCATCTTCAACCATCCTCATTATCATCATGCAAACTTCATCTTTTATGAATAATTACAGCCCATTTACATACTTTGAAACCTTCTCCTCATCATCTTCCACATGAATAACTTGAATGGTAAGCCTATAAAATTCCTCCATGTAATCCTTCACACTCATATCCTTTTGTCTTAAGTTCTACAATTTTCTTAAAAGTCCTAATTGGTAGTATAACGACAGGAATTTGGCTTTCATCTTGGTGACCATTTTCTCCCATGTATTAATATTCTCCTTTCCTTTTATTCATGTTTTAGTTTGAATATGGTCTCATCATAAGGATGCATATCCTTTCAGCTTTTTATAGGAAATTTCACCCTTGTGGGGTATTCTATTGAGTCAAAATCAAAATACATCTCTATTTTAGTAATCCAGTCTATGAGCTCCTCTAGATTCAAGCTTCCATTGTATGATGAAGTTTGTATCTTCGAATTTCAACCCATATTTTAAATTGCTTAGATAAATCACTCTTCTAGATATTTCTCTCACTCTTCATCATGAGCTTCTACATGATAAGTCTCCTCTTCACTATCACTTGCATCTTCTATTTTAATACCCCTCATTTGGGTAATTTTTATTACATCAAATCAAGAAGTAATTCCTCTTAGAACCTCAACTATATCTATGGTTCAAGAGCCTCATGGTCTTCTTATTCCCGATTGTGCCATTGTTCAATCCTCAAATATATTCTGGCTCTGATACCAAAATAATGCAATGGCAAACTGGGGGTAATTTTTTTCAATGCAAATAGTGGATAACAATATTTTCAAACAAAAACTATCATAAGAACCTAACTTATATGACAATCTCCTTTCCCCTCTCATACGACACAACTTGCATAACTAGCTAGACGACATAATTACCTATATGACACTCTCTTGGACAACATCCTTAGTCAATAGGTTCATGATGACAATGGTAAATCAAGAAGAAAATTTATGATGATAATATACAATGATGATGGCAATAGTTTGATAGCAGTACCCTTGGTGGCGTGCACTTCCCCTATCGACACACACTTCCCTAGTGGTACTTTTCTTGATGGCATATAGACAATAAATATTTTTAGCTGACAAGATGATAATGAGTAAGGGGTAATCTCTTAGATTATAGTTTCTCTCTAAGGATGGGAAACCCACGATCTACCACTTCACCAGGTAGAAAATCTAAATTTAAAAAGCAATAAAAATAAACAGATGACACTTCTCTACAATGACAACCTCATATGACAATAACTCTTCTGGATGACATACTTTGCCATGAAAATATCATCTTCATTGAGAAATTTGTAGATGATTGTAAGTGCTTCTTGTAGGTCAAAATGACTACATTAGGACAAATAAGGCGATAAAATCTGAAGTGGTCGACTCTTAGGAATATAAAAATTACATGTAGAAGAGTTTTTGAAGATAGCAATACATCTCAAACTTTTGTTTGGACTTTGGCTCACCATTTTGCAGAATATGTATGTATGAGTGGATGAATATTTTTATTTTAGCTAGATGATGTGTATGGTATTAATTTTGTTTCCTAGATTTTTGTGTATGCTTGTTATCTAGTCCTAGAAAAAATAATTTGTTGGATTGAAAATTGATTAAAAGATATTATTCTACATCTTATAAAACTGGTTGGTTTGTTAGTAGTTTTGAATGTTTGTTCTTTTTAATGATCTTCATGCACTTCTTGATGTTGCTTAATATGTATCATATTAAGTTGTAGCTTCAATTGCATTTATTTATTTCTGCACCCTTTTCCCCACCATAGTTTTAGCTAGTTAGAACCTTACAAAATCCAACCTTATTTGGATATTAACCCAGTTGAGCCTTGCAACTCGACCAATCATTCAATTTTGGCTAAATATTGGATGCACAATTTACCTTAGGAATATTTTGGACCAACACTTTCTAACTACATCCACCTGCAATAATCATTAGCAAAACTTGCAACACTATAATCTTGAATGCATACCAAATTTGCACAACAATATCTCAACACACTAAGGAAAATAAATATTTTTATTAATCATTGCATATGTTATGGCGTCACTATATATAATTTCTACGAGGCAAATATATCTCACACAAGGAAGCCACTTCTATATTTTATTTTGATGCTCTCCTTATCTTCCCCCCTCATGCTCTTCATTTCTCCTCTTTATTTATAAGCATAAGAACATTGACTCTATAGCTATGCATGTTAGTTGAACTCCTAATTTTCCCTGAAGGCAATGATTGTCCATCTACTCCAAATAGTTGAACTGTCAATTTCATGTTAATAATTATTATCCAATCTTCTGCATGGAATTTCTAGTTGGCATCACTTATTTGGTTTCCACATGGATGCTCTTGCATCAGTTTACACCCATGGCAAGAATGCCAAACAACAAGAATTCCATTTCCTGCCATATTGGAAAGTGCTTATCACCAATGGTATTCATTTCCTTTGGTTTTCTCTTTTCTATTATCTCTCACCTTCATCTCCTTATACACGGTCACATACTGCATAAATTTAATCAAATTTATAACATGTTAAAAATGAATTCAAAGGCTATTATCATTGTGAATGTGGGTTTGATCCAAGTTTTAAGAGATGAATTCAAAGGCATCAATTTGAATTGTGTTCACAATTTTATAGATAAACTTTCTAATGTCGTTATTTATTTTGCAAAAATTCAAGCATTCTCCCTAATTAATGTCCAAGCCCAAGTTCATCATAATAATGATGGGGTAAGTAGTAGGAAAATCCAGACAAAGAAGAAGAAGCTAAAGTAGTTGAAACAATCATTGAGACATGTGATGTACCTCAGTTGTTGGGGTCCCTCCTAATACAATTATTTGTTTAATTAGCTATGTATTTAGTAATCAAGAGAGGATAGTCCATAGCATAATTCTATTGTAAATTACTTATCTGGCTATGAAGGAGGCACTTTATACAAATGAGTAGAGAGACCCTCTATTTGCCCTATTTTTTACTTTTTTATTGTGACTGTATATTGAGTGAATGCAGTCTTACAAATTTTATTTCAAGGATTAAAGTTAATGATGGCTAGGGTTTAAAGTGTCTCCACCTACAAATTTATGAAAAAAAAATTGTACTTATTTAGAGGAGTGGTTATGGAGGATGTAAGGGAGAGGAGCCACTAGTTGAGTAGAGATACAAGTTAATATATTGACTTTGTACTTGTTTTCTATAACTATATATTGAGCAAATGCAGTCTTACAATTTTTAGTCGAAGGACAAATGGTAATAATGGTTGGGGTTTAAAGTATCTCCACCTATAAATTTAAGAATATTTTATTTGAACTATTTAAAGGATTGGTTATAGAGGCTGTAAGGGAGAGGAGGCACTCATTGAGCAGAGTCTAGTAATTTATATATAAGATAATATATTGATCCTAACATTTATAAAGTTATACTTAATATATTTAATTTATGTTATGAGATGATATAGTTTATGCATGGGTTTGGAATCATCCAACAAAAGGCTTTTGTTCAAATATTATATTCCTAGCAAGTCATGGTGGGTTGGTTTTTAAAATACACATCCATAATTGAGTTTAAGGAGTATTAAAGGATTGGACAGAGATAGATATATGAATTTTCATCCATCCACTATGATGATTTTTAATGACATATTGTGAAAGGTGTACGAATATTGTCCTTATGGTCCTTCTAAATTTTACAATTCAGACAAGTTTAACCTATAAAGTAGTAGACAATAAGGAATGCATATTATTATAAAAAGAGAAAGTATTTGTGTAGCCAACGTGGTACCAAAGAGCCATGAATAGTTAATAAATTTAGTTTGTATGAATAAAATATATTTTGTTGTAAAAGCACTCTTTTATATATTGTACCAAAGAGAAATTGTATTTTTTAATATCAAAAAGCATTAATGTAAGACCAAACTTGAATGTATAGGGATAGTTGAGTTGGCATAACTCTTTCAATATAGAGGGTTTTAAGTAGAGGTCATGCAACTCAGGGATGTCATCACATTTGAGAGGTGCCTATTACCCTAAAATTTTATTTCAAATAAATATCAAAACATCATATTTGTATCTTGATAATTATATCATGGTCATCATAATGTGTTAGAAATCCTTGATATTATTACTTTAAAAAATGAGCTTAAAACCTATCAACTAATCCATGATAAGCTAGATCCTTCTCTTAGAATAAACTTTTGTTGGTCAGATAATCTATCTAATGGAAAGCTTTGTGCGTCCACAAAACTTGACCAACATTGCATGATCATGGAGCTTGTGACAACTACAATGGTCAATCTTCAGAGGAGTCTGATTACTTAAAGTCTCGGCTAACGATACCTAAATGCAGGAGAAAAGAGTGCTGAAATAAATAAAGGAACCTAAAGCCAGAACTTACATTTGTGTAGATTAAGCAACATCAAATAAATGTAAAACCAAGGATTATGCAACTAAATAACCAACTACCTAATAGACCAGCCAGTTTTACAATCAATTAAAAAACATTTAATTTTAATCTACTATATCTTATCATACCATAAATTCTAGATAAGTGGATGGGTACAATGCAAATCCAGGATTCAAAATAAAACACCATAAACATTCAAAATGCTTAAATTATAAATAAGCGATCATCAATAAATACATGTTCTGCAAATAAATCGAACCAAAGGCCAAAAAATAGTCACTTTGTGTTAAGATGTAATATTATGTTTTACATATGAATTGTAAATGTCTAAGAGCCGACCATTTTTCATTTTACATCCTTGTATTTATAGGTATATTACAATATCAAGTCATGATTGCTTTATGAGTGGATTGCTACTATGTTAGAGATTCTTCCAGCTTGTAGGGATGCTTAGAAGTATGGCTGCTCTAACTACTAGAACATGACTTGTTGATGTGGTCAGGATCTATGTTTTCTTGAGTCATACCTAGCTTGTTGGCTGCATCTAGTCCCTTGTTTTTTTATGACCATTTCTGCTCAGCCACCCTGTAGTCCACGTGATGGATTTTACTATTGATTTCTCCTGATATAGAGTCATGTCCAGCAGATGTCATGGGTAAAAGAGATATTATCTTGTTGGGAAGTAGCTATCATATCATGCATACACCTATGGAATACCTCTTGATTGCTCACATGGCTTTCAACAATATATCGATCTCTTGGTGAATTTACTCTTGAATTTACCTAGTCGGGTCTTTTAGGGTATAATTATTTTGATGCCTTCTCTCTACCTCTACGTGCACTGGGTCTTTAAGTGATATCTAGGTTCTAACTGGGTATGGGTCTTCTGGTATTTTTTTTACTTTTTTTTTTTGCATTATGCTCCCTTTGTTAGCTTTGCGGCCATGGATCAGAATATTGGGACCCCATCAGACTTCGATCAAGCATCAATGTTCCAATGCTTTTAGAACTTTACCATTTCCTTGGTTAGGCTCTTATGATGCTGTTGGGATCTAGTTGGGCCTAATTATTCTGGGCTCTATTATATTGGGCTGGTTTCCTATCTTCGTAAAGATCGGGCTTTTGGGACCCTACTAGGCTTCTATAGGGTGCAATTGTTTTAATAATCCCTAAACATTACCATTTCAATCCTTTTCTGCTCTTCCAACACCAGTATAGATGTTTGATAACTCACAGTTGTAGCAACATGCTTCCTTATTATCACTTTTTTCCTCAACTCCATTTATGGCAATGCTTTTAGACTTGTAAACAAAATTTGTTGATAATCTTGGGTTTGATTTTCAAAAAGGTAAACCTAATATATATCTACTAGTAGTCAAGTGTGGGTAGCTGAAAAAAATACCCACATTATTGGTGACTCACAGGGAATTTTTGCTTTGTGGAAACAAGGAATCTAGAAGGATCTAGAAAATAATTTGGCGAGTATGCAACTGATCGAGGCTATAGGAAGAGTGAAGAGGGGGATGATGGGCAGAAAATAACTTGATGGGACAACATAATGATGAAGAAAATGAGGGGGATAACAAGAGGAAACAAGTAAAAATAAAATACGGGGACAAGAAAATACAAGAGGAAATGGGAGCAATGAAAAATAATGGAGGGAATGGAACATAAACCATTGATCAAAAGAGTCAGTGATAATGAACAACCAGGGAAAGCATAGGGAGGAGAAGGATGCATAAAATTAAAAACACAAAAGGGAAGGCAATTGTATGGTTAACTCATGAGAAAGCAAAGAGAATTTTCCCACTCCATGGAACACCCCTATAAATTGCATCCTAATGTACACACTCTTCGAAGCCCCATAATGATTTCAAGAATAGGAACAATACCAATGATATTTGTCCATCATATCATGGAATGTTTTCTTGATGCAATCCAACAAGGACTATTTTTGCTCATTTTCATTCACCACAGGATCTATTAGCTACAACCACACATTGAGAATCATATTTCTTGGACTTTTTTGTAGTTGTGCATGGAGGGCTATTTATAGAATGTCGACCCTACTTTGGATAGATTTGACATGCATTAAATCACATGAAAGTTTAATTAGCATGTGATGTTGGATCCTCCTCTCTAGGCACTTTTATTTTCCATTGATCTCATGTCCTACTTACACAAATCTCAAATTCTTCTCCATATGATTTTAGATCTCCAAGAATAGTATGTAAAGCTTGTTGTACTTATTGGGCATTATTCATTGGGCTATGGGGTCAAAACAACCAAAAAAAAAAATAACAAAGAACAGAAAAAACAAAAGACAAAGAGAAGGTAGAAAAAAAAGTGTTATGATTCCAAGAAGCAACCTAGGAAATATCCTCATGATTTTCAATTTATTATTTTTGGTGCTTTAGCCAGCTGACAATCCATTGCCCGACATTTTCACTGCAAGCTATGAATGACCATATCTTTGCTATAGATTTTATTTACTTACTAACTATTTACACAAAATTTTTGTGTACTTGACATGCTTGGGCAATAAATATTGTAGGTCAACCTATGAATCCGTAATGTTTGGACCATATGATATCGAACCTAAGTTGTTCTTCACACTAATCTTGGTACTACCTAATACCATTATCAGATCTCATGGAACACCATTTGGGTCTAGTGCTCTCTCTTGGGATTAGTAGACCTAGGTCATATTCAATCAATTAAGAACAAACATCAATTTGATTATATTTGATGTTTGAATTGATTGGGGAAGGTGCCAAAGTTGCCTCCCAATTGAGTTCATCAAGTTCAAGGTCTACGTCGTGTCTTGATTTATTCTCATCATGATCTGAGTTACTATCCAACCATTATGACTATCATACATTAATTTATAGAGGATTTGAAAAGTGATAGTTAGATCTCCAAAGTGTGTTGTGGCAAATAACATATCACATGGCACATATTGGGATGTCCATGTTGAGTGTTCTTCATCAGAGCTGCAATGTTCCCAAAACTTAATATACCAAAGAGGAGGTATCCCGAGTATGTCATTAAAGAGCATCAAACCTCCTTCTTTCCTAGGACTTACAACTAATAATAGTGGCCTCTTGCTTCCAATAAGTCTCTATTGGCTTTCGTGGAAATCTAACAGCAAGGAGAACCAAGAAGGTGCTAGTTCCCAAGAATTCATATTTTGTGCCAATTGAGGAGAAACTGATGTGTTGGTATTTTTCTCATGGGTAAAGTCTATATAATCTTTATCTTGATCTGTAGGTGTCTAAGTTCCTACCATATCCTATTCTGCCAAAGATTTATTTTCATAAGAAATGATGGGGGACATTCTGCATTATTTAGGCAAAGCTTGACATAGATGCTTCAGGGGGTGGTTGTGACTAGGCTTGCCATGAAGAAGGGATATTCCTTAGGAGTATTTTTCCCACCTATTTTTACATGTTTTCAACTCGTACAACCTCCTTGCAAATTTTTGAAAACCTCTTTTCTCTGAATTGTTGAATCAAAATACTTATATCATGATGAAAAGCCGAGATGTAGTATACGTAGGCCTGAGCAAGAGAAGGCCAAAATTAATAAGGGATCCTATTCCAAGTTATCTCAAAACAAATGTTGAAGTCAATGATATTTTCTTGAGGATCATTGAGTGAAAATTGATTGAACATCAAACAGAGATCCCTTGATTCATCAAACGTATTGATAAGTGCTTCTGCTAGATTGACCCATGATAAGGTTTTTGATATCCAAAAAATTGCTTTAAAGAGTTGCGTGAAATTTGAAAGAATAGCTTGTGAGATTATTAAGGGAGATATAAGGTGTGAGAAATTTAAAATATTTTATTTTAATTTTGGTAGTTAGAATTTATTCTATGATATAGGAGTTATAAGGTTTGCAAAGGAAATTATATTTTATATTTTGAGACAAAGATATGTTGTGTTAATTATTTTGAAAGGAGAAATAAGGGGTATAAATAAAATTATTATGGTTATTTTATTTTATTAAATTTTTGACTGATATTTTGAAAGTGTGGAGATTATAAGGTGTATTTAAGACTTGTTATTTTTGTATGGTTATTGGAAAAATATTTGCAAGGATATTTTGAGAAAAAATGTTGTTAATCTTAAAATTGAAAAAGAAGATTTGATTGTGGTTATGACAGGTTTTGAAGATATATATCCATTAAAACAAAAGATATGGGCACATCTTCCTATGAGTGAAATTTTGTTGGATTGAATATTGTGAAATGCAATGTTGGAGTGAAAAGGATTGTTGGAAATATTTGAGTGAGTGTTCATGTGTATGATTAGGGTTTGTGAAAGACCATGAGTATCATTGTTATGTGAAGTTGAGAACTATCTTGAATTAGGGTTTGTGAAAGATCATGAGTATCATTGTTATGTGAAGTGGAGTACAATATTGAACTAGGGTTTGTGAAAGAACTTAAGTATCATTGTTATTCAAAAATTGGAATTATCTTGAGTCAAGGTTTGTAGTGTTAATTGTTGGAAGTATAGTGAAACACTTGGTTAGGATTTGTATGAAAGTTGTGTTTCATTGAGTGGATGGTTAAGTAAAGTTGATTGATAATTATTGATTGAAAGCATTGGAGTGATAGTTCAAGATATGTGAAACAAATTGTTCTTTATTTTGAATTAATTTGAGATAGAGTTTGAAAGTGATTGAGTATTTTGTGAGTGTGAAACATATTGACTATCTAACCATTCTCTATATATTTCTGTAAGTTAAACAAGATTCTAAGTGAAACTTATTTGTGTGATTGAAGAGGTTTTCTATGATAGATTGAGTTGATTTGAATAAGCTTTTGTGAAAGCTAGTGGACAGATTTGAGTAAGTCCTAGAGTGGACTTCAGGATAGAGTTAAGCAAGATTTTGTGAAAGCTTGTAAATAGATTTGAAGTAAGTCCTAGAGTGGACTTAAGGACTAAACATAAGTAATCTTTTGTGGAAGATTACAATGCATATTTAAGGTAAGTCTTGGTGAAAACCTGAGAGCAGTTTGAGCAAGTTCTAGAAAGGACTTGTGGACAAATTTGAGGTAAGTCTTGGTGAATACTTGAGAGTAGTTTGAGAAAGTAATAGAGAGGACTTTTGGAAAGATTTGAGGCAAGTCTCTGAGAAGACTTGAGAGCAGATTTGATTGATTGATTTATTCAAGCTTTGTGTTAAGGATTGGGACATATCTAGCAGAGTTGATTTATGATTGGATCAAGATTTATGTTAAGGCTTAAGGATAGATTTAAGGATAGAGTTTGGTGCAGATTTGAGGATAGGTTTGTGCTAGACCAAAGATAGAGATTGAGCAAATTTGTGCTAGATCGAAGGACTATGTTTAGTGTAGATTTGAGATAGATATTGAGGACAAATTTGTGTTATACTGAAGGACTATGTTTAATGCAGATTTGAGATAGATATTGAGAAGATTTTTGCTAGACTGAAGGACTATGTTTAGTGTAGATTTGAGACAGATATTGAGGACATATTTATGCTAGACCGAAGGACTGTGTTTAGTGCAAATTTTAGACAAAGCTGAGAGCAAGATTTGGAGGTGACAGAGTAGAGGATAGTAGTCTCTAGTGGATAGAGATCCATTAGCCAAGGTAGTGAGGATAGAGGCCTTCAGAGTAAGGACAAGAATATTCAGTGGAGAGAAGTCCACAAGCCAGTGCAGTGGAGGCAGTAGTCTTCTAGAGGATCACTAGCCAGAGCAGAGGATAAGGATTTTTCCTATGGATAGAGATCCAAAAATTAGCTAAGGGGAAAGAGTTCTCCTATGGATAGATATCCATGAACCTGATTAGGGGATTGATGTCTCCTTTAGATAGAGGTCCATAAGCATTGTAATAGGTAAGGATTCCCAAGAGATTTATTGAGAAAATTATAGTGAAATATTTTCTCCATGGAGTAGCCCACATTGGGTGAACCACGTTAAATTGGATTCTCTATTGTGTGTGATGATTTATGCATTGCTTTGGTTACTGCTATTGTTATTTCCATTCATAATATTGGATATTATTATTTGGGAAAGATAAGTAAAAAGTGATATTATACTGTTCACCCCCCCTCTCATTATAAGCTTGTGTTCTTCATACATATATGTTCTACAAATAAATCGAACCAGAGGCCAAACAACATTCACTTTGTATTAAGATGCAATATTCTATTTTACATATAAATTGTAAATGCCTAGCCAACTCATTTTCATTTTACATCCTTGTATTTATATACATCTTAAAATATCAATTTATGATTATTTTCTGAGTGGATTTTTGCTATGTCAAAGATCCTTCCAGCTTGTAGGGCTACTCAAAAGTATGGTTGCTCCAACCACTAGAACATGGCTTATTGACATGGCCAGTATCTACATTTTCTTAAGTCATACCTAGCTTGTTGGCTACATCTGGTCCCTTGAATTTTGCTGACCATATCTACTCAATCACCCTATAGTTTGCATGATGGCTTTTGTCATTGAGATCTCCTGATACGAAATCGTGCCCAATAGACATCATGGAAAAAAGAGACCTTATCTTGTTGGGAAGGTTGTTGGATCATGTGCACACCTATGGAATACCTCTTGATTGCTCAAATGGATTTTGACCATGTACAAATATCCTAGTGACTTTACACTTGGATTAGATATCTCTTATATCATGTTGGGTCCTGTTGTGGCTGATCCACAACGTACCCCAAAATTGGGGACCCACCTTTTTTGCATGTTTTCCAAGAAGACCGAAGTGGCCCATATGCTAAAGATCAAAGAAAAAGCAAAACACCACAAGGAGAAAAAGTGTCGCGATATCGCGACATGTTGCATTTTCACGGTCCAAAGCAAAGGGAGAGGCCAAAAGAGAAAAAGTGTCACGATATCGCGACATGTTGCACCATCGCGGCCAAAAGAGAAAAAGTGTCGCGATATCGCGACATGTTGCACCATCGCGGCCAAAAGAGAAAAAGTGTCGCGATATCGCGACATGTTGCACCATCGCGGCCAAAAGAGAAAAAGTGTCACGATATCGCGACATGTTGCACCATCACGGCCAAAAGAGAAAAAGTGTCGCGATATCGCGACATGTTGCACCATCGCGGCCAAAAGAGAAAAAGTGTCGCGATATCGCGACATGTTGCACCATCGCGGCCAAAAGAGAAAAAGTGTCGCGATATCGCGACATGTTGCACCATCACGGCAAAAGAGAAAAAGTGTCGCGATATCGCGACATGTTGCACCATCACGGCCAAAAGAGAAAAAGTGTCGCGATATCGCGACATGTTGCACCATCACGACCAAAAGAGAAAAAGTGTCGCGATATCGCGACATGTTGCACCATCGCGGCCAAAAGAGAAAAAGTGTCGCGATATCGCGACATGTTGCACCATCACGGCCAAAATAGAAAAAGTGTCGCGATATCGCGACATGTTGCATTTTCGCGACCAAAATAGAAGAAAGAAAAAGTGTCGTGATATCGCGACATGTTGCATTTTTGTAGCCAGAATAGAAGAAAGAAAAAGTGTCGCGATATCGCGACATGTTGCATTTTCATAGCCAGAACAGAAGAAAGAAAAAGTGTCGTGATATCGTGACATGTTGCATCGTCGTGGCCAAAATAGAAAAAGTGTCGCGATATCGCGACATGTTGCATCGTCGCGGCCAAAAGAGAAAAAGTGTCGCGATATCGCGACATGTTACATTTTCGTGGCTAAAAGCAACAAAATATGAAAGGGGCCAAAAGTGTCGTGATATCGCGACATGTTACATTTTCATGATTCAAAAGGGGCAGGCAAACAGAGAAACAAGAAGTGTCGCGATATCGCGACATGTTCCATTTTTGCCAAGGTAACAGACCTACATAGTGACGTGGACATAAGGACAAAATCTAATGAATAAGACAAAATGTTACATAAGGAATATTTAATGATTTGAAATCATTTAAGATGGTCGTTACACATGAAAGGAAACAGACGCAAGCCCATGTGGAGAAAATGAAACGAAGGGCCACAAAATAGAAATGAAAAGTTTCTTGGAAACCGAAGCACATGCATGCAGGGAAGGTGAAACGAACAGCCATTGGAAAATGAAATGAACCGTCATGGAAGGAGAAACAATGTTTTCACAAGTTTAAATACGCCATTCAAAGAGGCCAAAGGGGGTGGAAAACTGCTGCAAGTAGCGTTGCAGGTTTGAAGGCAAGATAGCCATTCTGGACCTAGTTGGGCTGTTTTTCTTTCGTAGACTGGTTTTTCTTCTTCATGGACATGGGTTGGAAATTTCTACGAGCAGAGTTGCAGACTTGAAGGCGATGAGGCCATTCTGGACCTGTTTGAGTCGTTTTTCTTCCATGGACTGGTTTGGGAAAACCAAAAATTTTGCTATTGTAAAATGACATATTTTTAATGCAGAAGTCTTCAGAAATTTGCATCTTGTGGGCAAGAAAGAAGGAGATTTTCTTTGCATGCTATGGATTTAATGTTTATTCTTTCATTTTTTCAGATTTCGAATTTATAGATAATGTTAATGCCATTTTTTTTGGGTTACATTATGCGAATATTTGAAATCTGAATTTTATTTCGTACCCTAGGAACCAACACTTAGTCTATGGGGATTGTGCTTGTTTTGCAAGTCCAATAGGTTAGGTTGCATGCATGGAGACCTCACATCTTCGGTTTTGTCGAAATAGGATAGCATCATACTGAATGCATTTTATTTTCAGTTTTCTGCATTTCATTTTCATTTTTCTGCATTTTATTTTTTTCCAAAAATTTTAACTTATTTTTAGGCATTAAAATAAACATTTAAAAATTTTCAAAATCCAAAAAAACAATGAACAATCACTAAAGTTTCATGGTGAAATAAACCAACATTGCCCCTTGTTTACAGTTACTTGCAATCACTAAGGTGTTCCAAGCATTTAAATTGAATATCTTTATTTGAGATTACTAATACACATATGCAAATGCTAATACAACGGAGACCTTGGAGAAGTTGTTTGTTTAACTTCTTTGCAAGAGGGGATTTGGAACCCAAATCCTAAAGGAGAGTGTACTTTCACAATCGGGTGAAAATACCACTCAACAGATTGGCGCTAGAAGGAGGGCCTGAATTGTTTTATTTCAATGTGATTTAAATGCTATAGGGATTTAAATTTTGAATATTTCATGCCCTATTGATTATTATCTTTAGCCCTCTTTTAACAATACAACCTTGTAGTGTTAAAAGGAGGACATGAATTGCTATGCATTGTTCTAACGCTTTTGATTGTTCATACAGGAATAATGTGTTTTGATTTGATTTAAATAAAAAAAATTGGCTTGACTAACGAGGTTGTCTCCATGCAATTACTTTCATTTGATTTTAATGGATACATCTCTTGGTTGATGCTAACATGATTATTCATACGTTACATGTTTGATATTTTCTAGTCAATTTCATGCTTATTTGTAAGGAATTATTTTGTCTAAAAATGTATTTGTTGTCGGTATTATGCTCTTCACTTGCGCGTAATGCGATCTTGTGAATCAGAAAGCCTACAACACTAGGAGTATGCTCTTCACTTGCGCATATGCGATCTGGTGAATCAGAAACTAATTTACATTTTTAGAATATTGCTTTGTCATGGTTCCTTCTTTCATTCATGACTAACAAATTGATTTTGAAGTTATTCTTTGAATTTCATTAATTGCAAGATTTTCTTTGTGTCGCAGGTTTTCTTTGAGGTATTGAGAGTTTTGTCAAGTTTTGTAGGGTAGTTTCATTTACAAGCTGGACCCACCACATCGCATCGCAACTAGGTCCAAAACAATTGAGGAAACCATATTCCAAAGCCTCTCACTCACTCATAGGAATCCAAGGAATAAAATTGAGCAAATTGTGGTCCCACTAGATATTCTTGTTATAGAATATCCTTCTATTTCAGGTGCATCTAGTGGACTTGCACCGGTGGTGTCATTTGCCACTAGTGTACCAATTATCAGTACCATTTCCATGGTTCTTGTAGGGTTATCATCATCGATTTTGAATCAAATGGCCCAACCTCCACCACCTCCTTGGTACGGAGCCAATAACATTCCTTTGAATATTGCAGGGGATATTCATGAGATCCCTAAGAATATAGAGAGATTTTTTCCCAAATACAAACCGGATGGCCCAAGGACCGCAGAAGAACATATTCAGGCCTATAGGGATGTTTTGATAAGATTGCAAGTTCAACATGAAGATGTGGCTTGTAGACTCTTCCCCATGAGCCTAGACCAAGTGGCTTACGAATGGTATATTTGCTTACCTACTGGTTCCATTACGTCATGGACGCAAATGGAGAATGCTTTTGTCAACCAATTCAGGTCACCATTAGATCCCACAATCATCTATAATCAGTTCATTACATGCAAAAGAGGCCAGGGTGAGCCAATCCAAACTTTTAATCAGAGATTTTAGAAGTGCTATAATAGAGCAATTCGACATTTTGCCATTGATCCCGCAGTAGCTTTGCAAATATATTTTGGGGCATTGGATCCTATGATGACAATGTTTGCAAGGCAAAATCCTCAAGTTACCATGCTTGCTCTAGCCTACAATGAAGCTATGACCATTGAACAACAAATGACACCACAGGGTTATGGGTTTTCCTAGATGCCTATGGTAGGACAATATGGTCCATATGGTCAAGCTCCTATGATGAATCAGATCATGGCACCACAAATATCAGGCATAAATGCTTTGCCTTATCAACAACCATATTCATCAACACCCTCTTATGCACCCAATCCAATTCTGATTCAAAGTGTGAATCCCTATGCAAATCAAGTGGCTCAAAATCCAACTCAAATGTTAAGTCAAGATCTCACCAATTATGCAAATCCTATTGGAACTAGCAATAACATAGCTCAACCAAAAGAGATTTATTCAGAGGTTGAAGAACTCAAAAATATAGTTCACAAATTGAGTAATGATTTGGTTCAAAAATAGAAGTATGAATCCCATGCCCCTCACCCAAATCAAAATTTCAACAATAGAGGGAGAAAGTGGAATACGAAGCCAAACAATGGGGGTGTGCCTTCCCCTATTGCTAATCGGATAGATACTTCTGCAGGACCAAGTCACTCTAGTTCCATTCTTAATATTTCTGATTTTGCATGGGAAAAGGGGTGTAGATTGCATAATACAAAGGAGCATAATGAAAGGAATTGTCCCGAAATTGCTAGGTATACCCATTGTCTCCAAGCTCAAGTGGATGATTTGGAACTTGTGCCAAATAAGGGTCCACCCCAACATCAACAAGGAGAGGACAACATTTTGGTGGTGGAAACTCTATATCGTCAAGAGAGTGATGACCAAGAGGATCCACACCTTCCAAATTGTGATAAAATTGAATCATGGGTTACAAATTTGGATTATGATAGCTTTACCAATTTGAATTCAAGAAATAACCCACTTTTGGAAATAACTGGACCATCTAAGGAAGGTGAAGATGAATTGGATGAGAAACATGTTGATGAATCAGAAGATGAAGAAGAAGTACTTGAGCGTCACAACTTGAACTTGGAGGATGATTACTATGATTCGTGGAAGAAATGGGAAGAATATTATCAATCTAAATCTTCTAATAAACTTGTTGTGTCAATTAATATGCAGGATAACTCAATTGCTTCCTCACATGAGGATACTATAAATCCTGTACAATTTGAGAAAGTTTTGGAAGAGGAATTCGAATCTCATCAAATTTTGGAACATGATAAGGATTCTACAACCATGAATCAAGAAAGAGAGTCATTTGCTTTAGATTCCTTTGGAGGAAAAGAAATTGAAAATCTTGATCCACTTACTTGTGCTACAATGATTATGCCATTTCAAAATGAGAAAATTACAAAACCTGAATCATTTGGGTTTGATATCATTGATGATCCAATTGAAAATCTCACGTTACCCAAAACAACCCAAGTGATTGATCACGGAAATGTGTTAGTTAACCCACCCCTAGATAGACAAGACTTATGGTTTGAAAGGGATGGGCATATTTTCAATTGGGTACCTAAGTTTGGTGCCTTTGATAAACGAGTCATGGAGAAAGAACAAGTGCTACATGATGATGAATGTCATGAGAGAAAAGAGGAATTTTCAAATCCTCTTCAAGTAAGGTCAAATGAAAACATGCCAAAGGTAAAATCTCATCTTTTTGGTTTCACCATGCAAAATTCGAATGAAGGTTTGCCTAATGAATGGTTTGATTCAAATATTATTAATGTTATGGCTTTATTGAATGAAAATGAAAGCTTATTTCTACACCATGAATCAAAGTGCGGAATGGACATCTTAAAGAATAGACATAAAGGAATTGAATATCAATCATTGTCTAATCAATTTGAAAACTTGAAACTCCACCATAGGATTATTAATGAAACTAAATCAAATTGGTATGGTGAGAGGGGCAAGTGGAAGTTTGTTTCTTTGTTTGGTTTGATCTTGTTTTTGTTGGATTCCTGCAAAACTTGGTATGCGTATCACGTCATATGTCTTTTAAAGAATTCTAATCAGGTTTGGGATCCGGGAAAATGATAATCCAAACTTTTTGTACATTTGTATATACTTTTGGTTTTCGTGTTTTGGTTTTGGATTGGATCTCATTTTGGTTTTAAGTTTTGTGTGTTGGTCCTTTGGACACTTTTGGTTTGTCAACTTAGGTCCTTATGAATGTTGACTAAGACTAGGAGAATATGAAACATCGGAATTGTATTGCAGAAAGCTCCACGAATATCGCAAACACATTAAAGAATATCGTTTGGAACTTGTGATGCATGAAGTTGTCAGTTTTATAAATTATGGCAAAGTAGGTGGTATACTCCATCCGCATTTCAAAAGGAGCAATGCATTCATATCTCATGTACATTCCGCATTGCATATACATTTCATCTCAGTTGCATCTTCATTTCATGTACAATCATTGAAAAGGTGTCGAATCCTCTTAGGGTTATTACATAACATATATTAAAAGGATCCTAAGGTTGGGAACCGATGCCCGAACTATCTTGAACCAAGCACGTTCTACACATATTAAAGAGGATCTTGAGCAAAATGGTCAAAACCATACTTGGAAGAAAAGGTGAGGCGAAAGGAGTATTTCGTGTCTGTCCTATCATGCAACATAATCCTTAAAATAGTGGTTTTTACCACTCCCATAAGTGCTTAAAGCCTAAAATCAGAGTAGTAAGGATAGGGTTAAATCCTCATCGAACTTAGGTTGAGGATCCAACTCCCCAAAGCTCTGATTTGACCTTCATGGAGTAGTAAGGATAGGGTCTAATTCTCATCTCGCTTAGGTTGAGAATTCGATTCCCCAAAGCTTCTATTTTGCCCACTCAAGAACTTGAAATTCAAAAGAAAATATTTTTCATTTCTTTATTAATATTGGATTGGAAGGATCGTACTACATGTCCCTTGCAAGGATGGGTAGTCATCCCCAAGGTCCAAGAAATCAAAAGTAAAGCCAAACCATGGATTATGGGGTTAATCTCCACCGGGGCTATAGACGCCTGGCTGGAAGTGGAGTATGCTCATGCGTGGCAACATGTCTTGTCTAAAAGCAAGACCACTGACTGCTCAAACGGACAAGGCTAGCTCGACAGTTTCATCCATAACAGAGTTAAATCATTTTGTTCAAGATGAGGTAATGAACTCCGGATCGAGTAGTAAGGATAGGATTAAATTCCCATCTCGCTTAGGTTGGGAATCCTATTCCCCAAAGCTCTGATTTCACTTACACTTGCACATGGGTTCAAGATGGTAGTGACACATAACCAACTTTGGGATCTAGTAAATTAATTCAAGTATACATATATTTGGTCCTAAGAGGGTTTGACAGTTTTAATATGTTTGTTCATGATACTAGAAAGTCTGAGCCTTTGCAAAGCAGGTTGTTATATCTCTAACATAGTTGTCATACATCAAATCCTGCACAAATCATTCATAGCCTTGCATACGAATCATAAGTGAAACTGACAATGGAAAGTTGAACAAGTTTCAAATGATAGGGAATGAAGCACATTGCACACACCGAGCTGATGCTTAATAATTCTAATGCTTCATGTATTTCTCATCTAGTTTCATTCTTGGGATATTTGCTGACGCTTGTATTTGAGTCTGTGTGTTTTTCAGGTTGAGTTCTCACCGAAATGCTCAGGAGCATTTCCCAACAGAGTCACCATTTGTTGTGGCTGATCCACAACGTACCCCAAAATTGGGGACCCACATTTTTTGCATGTGTTCCAAGAAGACCGAAGTGGCCCATATGCTAAAGATCAAAGAAAAAGCAAAACACCACAAGGAGAAAAAGTGACGCGATATCGCGACATGTTGCATTTTTGTGGTCCAAAGCAAAGGGAGAGGCCAAAAGAGAAAAAGTGTCACGATATCGCGACATGTTGCACCATCATGGCCAAAAGAGAAAAAGTGTCGCGATATCGCGACATGTTGCACCATCATGGCCAAAAGAGAAAAAGTGTCGCGATATCGCGACATGTTGCACCATCATGGCCAAAAGAGAAAAAGTGTCGCGATATCGTGACATGTTGCACCATCGCGGCCAAAAGAGAAAAAGTGTCGCGATATCGCGACATGTTGCACCATCATGGCCAAAAGAGAAAAAGTGTCACGATATCGCGACATGTTGCACCATCGCGGCCAAAAGAGAAAAAGTGTCGCGATATCGCGACATGTTGCACCATCGCGGCCAAAAGAGAAAAAGTGTCGCGATATCGCGACATGTTGCATCATCGCGGCCAAAAGAGAAAAAGTGTCACGATATCGCGACATGTTGCATTTTTGTGACCAAAATAGAAGAAAGAAAAAGTGTCGCGATATCGCGACATGTTGCATTTTCGCGGCCAAAAGAAAGAAAAAGTGTCGTGATATCGTGACATGTTGCATTTCGGAAAGAAAGAAAAGTTGTGCGATATGTGACATGTTGCTTCAAGAAAGAAAAAGTGTCGCGATATCGCGACATGTTGCATCGTCGTGGTCAAAAGAGAAAAAGTGTCGCGATATCGCGACATGTTGCATTTTCATGGCTAAAAGCAACAAAAGATGGAAGGGGCCAAAAGTGTCGCGATATCACGACATGTTACATTTTTGATTCAAAAGGGGCAGGCAAATAGAGAAACAAGAAGCGTCGCGATATCGCGACATGTTCCATTTTTGCCAAGGTAACAGACCTGCATAGTGACGTGGACATAAGGACAAAATCCAGTAAATAAGACAAAACGTTACATAAGGAATATTTAATGATTGGAAATCATTTAAGATGGTCATTACACATGGAAGGAAACGGACGCAAGCCCATGTGGAGAAAATGAAACGAAGGGCCACAAAATAGAAACGAAAAGTTTCTTGGAAACCGAAGCACACGCATGCAGGGAAGGTGAAACGAACAACCATTGGCAAATGAAACGAACCATCATGGAAGGAGAAACAATGTTTTCACAAGTTTAAATACGCCATTCAAAGAGTCCAGAGGGGGTGGAAAACTGTTGCAAGTAGCGTTGCAGGTTTGAAGGCAAGATAGCCATTCTGGACCTAGTTGGGTTGTTTTTCTTTCGTAGACTGGTTTTTCTTCTTCATGGACATGGGTTGGAAATTGCTGCGAGTAGAGTTGCAGACTTGAAGGCGATGAGGCCATTCTGGACCTGTTTGAGTCGTTTTTCTTCCATGGATTGGTTTGGGAAAACCAAAAATTTTGCTATTGTAAAATGACATATTTTTAATGCAGAAGTTTTCAGAAATTTGCATCTTGTGGGCAAGAAAGAAGGAGATTTTCTTTGCATGCTATGGATTTAATGTTTATTCTTTCATTTTTTCAGATTTCAAATTTATAGATAATGTTAATGCCATTTTTTTTGGGTTACATTAGGCGAATATTTGAAATCTGAATTTTATTTCGTACCCTAGGAACCAACACTTAGTCTATGGGGATTGTGCTTGTTTTGCAAGTCCAATAGGTTAGGTTGCATGCATGGAGACCTCACATCTTCGGTTTTGTCGAAATAGGATAGCATCATACTGAATGCATTTTATTTTCAGTTTTCTGCATTTCATTTTCATTTTCTGCATTTTATTTTTTTCCAGAAATTTTCACTTATTTTAAATTTTCAGGCATTAAAATAAACATTTAAAAATTTTCAAAATCCAAAAAAACAATGAACAATCACTAAAGTTTCATGGTGAAATAAACCAACATTGCCCCTTGTTTACAGTTACTTGCAATCACTAAGGTGTTCCAAGCATTTAAATTGAATATCTTTATTTGAGATTACTAATACACATATGCAAATGCTAATACAACGGAGACCTTGGAGAAGTTGTTTGTTTAACTTCTTTGCAAGAGGGGATTTGGAACCCAAATCCTAAAGGAGAGTGTACTTTCACAACTGGGTGAAAATACCACTCAAAAGGTCCTTAGAACCTAGCTGGGTCATCAAAACCTAATTGAGTCTTTTTGGATATAATTCTTCCAATACCTTCTATCTGCCCTTGTATGCATCGGGTCTTTGAGCATTGTTTGGATTTTAGTTGGGTATGGATCTTCTAGTATCCTCTAGTATTTTTTTCTTTTGCATTATTATCTCTTTGTCATCTTTTGAGCTTCATATCAGAACATTGGGACTCCATTGAGCTTCAATCAAGCATGAATATTTTGGTGCTCTTGGAATATTACCATTCCCTTGGTCGGGTCCTTATGATGTTTTTAGGCCCTAGTAGGGCCTAATTGTTTTGGGCTCTATTATACTAGGCCACTTTCCTATCTTGGTGAAGGTTGGGCTTATGGAACCTATCAAGCTCCTATCGGGTGCAATTGTTTCGGTAATCCCAAACCTGGCCATTTCAATCCTTTTATGCTCTTCCAGCATCGAGATATATATTTGGAACTCATAGTTGTTGCAACCTGATACTTTATCTTTGTTCTAGGCTTTGATTAGGTATAGATAATACAAGTTCAAGGGGCTTCCTTCTTATCACTTTTTGGCTCAACTCTATTTTTAGCAATGCTTATGGGTTTGTAAACAAAATTTATTGATTATCTCTCATTTTTTTTACAAAAAGGTAAGCCTAATATATAGTTGCTATAGGTCCGAGGTGTAGACCAATTGGTTCATCCAAACCCCATAAGGGGGTGGAGGTCCAAGGTTCAAATATTGGGCCTCACCGAATTTAATGCTTATCCCTTTCTTGGTGCTTTCAATGGCATAAAAAGTTTAAAATTATTGTGGCATGGTGGTTATAGGGGCGGACTGTGTGAAGATCTATGTGGCAACTTCTAGGGTAGACAATGCAAAATACTGTGGTGGCCATAAAATTTGGATAGCCTGCCCGGATTCCACCATGTAAACTAAAATATATATATATATATAGTTTCTAGTAGGTCTGAGGTGTATACCAATTGGTTTGACCAAACCCTGTAAGGGAGGGAGAAGGTCCAAGGTTCAAATCTTGGGCCTCATCAGACTGAACACTTGTCCCTTTCCTAGTGCTTTTAGTAGTGTAAAATATTTAAAATGATTATGGCATGGTGGTTATAGGGGTCGACTGGACGAAGATCTATGTGGTGACTTATTAGGTGGATAGCGTAGAATACTGTGGTGGCCATTAAAGTAAGATAGCCTACCCAAATTCATGGTGACTATCGATTCTACCATGTTAATTCAATATATAGTTTCTAGCAGTCAACCGTGGGTAGGTGCAAAAAATACCCACAATTTCTAGGAGGAAGTTCAAACAAATGTGAAGAGGATGTAATGTCCACTCTCTCCCCCACTTGATTAGACTTTAATCCATAATTTATTGGTTAAACCTATTTTAATAGTGTAGTTAGATAGTATTTGAACTTATAGTATGAGTATGTATTGTTATTGATAATTAATTGATGATGTATTAAAGTAGATGTTGTTTATGCAAATATATAATGAACAATTACTATTTAGTTATTATAGGAATGCTATTTAGTTTTAATATATAAATTTTCATAGCATGTTATATTTTTTTTTTATGGGATAAAGTATAAATTTGATTGCTTTTAAATGGTCAACAAGATCATATGATTTAGCATTTGGTTTAACAATTAACACACACACACACACACACACACACACACACACACACACACACACATAGTATGTATAAGATGTTAAACATAACCCCAAGGTCAAAGACCAACCTTATGGAAGGTACCTATACCCATGCTTGACCTAGAATTTACTAGCCTACTTGTGTCATGTGGTCCTATCCATATTGAACAAGACTATGAATTATTATATGCAATGAATTGATATTAATCAGAAGCCTTGTGTGATGTGCCTTGTAAATATGGAAATGTATAGGATGATGAGTCTTATGATTTAATTGTTAATCCCTTTTGATGTGAATCCTAAGGGGTAAAATAAATTAACAATATTGAACATAAAAGAGTAATAAATTAATACATAAGAATACAAATTTACCATTTAAGAAAAGAAATGATCCTAAGATGGTAGGAAGTACAAAGAGGAGTTAATTAGAGTAAGAATGAAATAGGTTGATGAAAATATGAGAATTAGAATAGCATGAAGAAGAGCATGTGTGAAACTCTCCCTAGAAATGAATTGCATGAATGAGAGGATGTGGGAAACTCTCTCTCACAAGGATATTAAATGGAAGGTGAAGAGGTGCAAATATCACCATGATTAATGGTTGAATAATGAGGAAGGGTATTTTATGAGGAGGGGATTACTCAATAGTTTATGTATTTGGGAGATTTTGTAGATTTTGGCACCAGTAAAAAGGGGAAATCTTGATTGTTTAAGGTGGTAACATGAAGAGCAATTGGAGGAAAGGAGTAGAATGAGATACATTTTTGTCTCATATACTTGAAAATTTATTATCTTAATTTTAAATTTAAAAATGATAAGATTTTAATAATGAGTATATTAGTTATTACAATGCATTAATGATCTCATTGAATAACCTTGTTGCTAGTGTTGTTATTTTGTAACATGTGCATGAATCCATTGTTTAACCATTGCTTTGTATGACTTGATAGTTTGTAACTTGTATGAATAGATATGTGTAAGTAGGAATAATTATATGCATTTCTTCAATTGGAATGTCACTGCCATGGGTGTGTGAGAGTGTGGAGATTTTTGGTTGAAAGGTGGACCAAGCCCCTTTCCCTAGTTGGTTGTTGCAACATGGTAAAGGAATATATCAAACATGCATATATTTCATATTCATTGTAGAACTTCCTAATTTTCACCGTAACCCTAGACATTAGAAACTAATATAGATAAAATTTAAATTGATACTAGGAATGTATATGAACGTTCAAATTTATTCATGTTAATTTAAATGTAATTATAAAAAATATCTAGATATATGAGTTTGATTTATAACCTTTCTTAAATTAGGAAACTTAACTACCAATAAACAAAGTGAAAGATGCAAAATGCAACACCCAAACAATGCTTGAACAAATAAAATACAAGGAAACACAATATTGCACAATAGAATAATTTTCATTGATGGGAGGAGCCTAGAAACTCCATTGTTTACAAGCTTGGATCCTTTGGGTGTGGCATGGATTAATGTGGATGGACGGATGAGATTAAATAAAATCAGATGGTTGGGATTAATTTATTTATATAAATATATATTAATTATATATATATCAAATATAATAATAAATATTATTATTTAAATATATATATTATAAATATATATAAATAATAGGTGAAAATTATAGGAAAGCTATGATGGAAGGCAAATGACTAGATTTTAGTGGTGGAAGTGGCGGGAAAGCATGGATGGAGGATAAATGGCTAGATTTTGGTGTCTACATATGCCCCTTTTTGTACTACGTTGCATGGAACACAATGTAGTACAAAAATATGAGACACCTATATTTTCCAGGTGTAGAAACATCTTCTATTGGTATGTGGAGCACGAGCTTGAAGACAAAAGAATAAAAGAATTTTGTTTTTTGCATAGCTTACCCCCTTAATTGGCGAATGAGGTTACGGATGAATCTCATGAGCCAATTGAAAAATTTGTGCAAATGGAATGTGAATGATATGAATGATGTAAAATGTGATACCATTATTTCCCCAATAGTAGGAAGGGTATTGGTGATGATGTGTCTATTTTTTCCCTAACAGATGAAGGGTGTTGCTGAAAATATGTAATGGAGATGTGTCTATTATTGCCCCAACAGATGAAGGTATGTGTGTTTGTTTTTGCCCCAACAGATGAAGGGGTTTTTGCCAATTGCAGATGCCATGATCATATAAGGTGTATCCCATTGTGGGAAAGTCAAAGTCAAATGTGGTTGCCCTAGATTTTGGGGTGATTTGATGCTATCTAAATAATTTTACCTTCTGGCATCATTGATATGCAAATATGAAGATGCATATATAAAAAATAAGAGTCAACCTTGGATGGCTTGCTAGTGATTGTTCGAAGAATTTTCATGATTGGAACCAATCATCCTAGCTAGTTCCTATCTCTATGGTGTTAGGGAGTTTTTTAATGTTGAAATTTAAGTTTTGTCCATGTTTTAAGCCCCATGAACTAGGCCATCAAGGACAACGTTTGTGCAAAATTACTCTTGGTAGGGTTTCACTCAAAATGTGAAGTATCATATATGATTGTGATCTCAAACAAGGAGATAAGTGATGATGATCATGGTCAAGTGTCCTTAATCTTATCGAATTGCATGGATGCAAATCACTGCGATTACCAATTATATAGAATAACCCACTATGTATGAGATTCACTTGAATGTTATGTGAATTTGGCAAATATGCAAATGATGATGTGAAATGAAGTGGGGATGATGTATGAATGTTGAAAATACTGATGATCATAATTTTGTGAAGATTTTGACTATTTTGGGGTGCTTTTGTAGCATGTTTGGTGAATATACAAAATGTGGTCGTAAACAAAAATTATGCATCCAAATCAGTTGAAATCTTCACAAAACACTATAAAATGATGACATGTATGCATGGATGAAATTTGGAGTGATTTGGTTTGGGGAAAATACTATTTTGTGCCAATTTTATCTTTTGTCAATGTTGACATGAAATACCTGTGGGTGCTTGCAGTCGACAAAAATACCCGTAGGCACTTTAGTGTGCTAGGAAATGTCCATGGGCATCCCAAGGCACCTGAAGCAGCTATAAATAGCTTGTTGGGTGAGATTGAAGCTCATTTGTGCATTTGGGAGTTTGAGAAGCTGCATCTGAGGAGTGAGGTGAAGTGGTGAGTGAAGTGAGGTGGTTGAGTTTGGGCGCAGAAGCTATGGTTGTGGAGGGAGATGGTGTGGAGGTCAGGGTTGTTGTTGGGGCATGAATTACTGAGGTAAGGCATTGTATTGTGCAAAGTTTTTTTTGTGTTTTTATGATTTTTTAATTATTAACTAATGTTTTTGTGTTGTGTTGTAGCTTAGAGTTTTGGATGCTTGGCACTAGTTTTTTTTCCTATATCCCTGGGATGAGGAAGGTGATTACGGAGGATGAGTGGGAGTTGTTGGGGAAGGTGGGACTAGTGGAGGTAGCCCAACTGGATGTTGTGAGGACTAACAAGGGGTACCTCTTTGCCTTGTCAGAGAGGTCAGATGTAGATAGGGGGACATTTTAGATCTCCATAGGTGAGGTGACTATGACCTTGGAGGATGTATATCGCATCATCAAGGTGTTGGTGGAGGATCTGCGGGTTGAGGTTGGCCTCAATCATAATATGAATATGATGTAGATGTTTTGGGATGCATGGTAAGGATTAAAGGTGGAAAATGGGGGCATACCCTATTTATCCATGTATGTGGACAAGTAGTTGGATACCCTCCAAGCTTTGGTGATGTTCATGCTAGCCAATATTATGGCCTAAAACAACACTGGGTGTAGGTTTCCATGGAACTTGATGAGGCATGTGTATTCATGGGCTCCCACCTTATTGGCATAGGTGTACTGAGAGTTATATTATGTGACTAGGCAGAGGTGAAAGGGTTTTGGATGCATCTTATTGCTACAATACTAAGAATGAGAGCACTTCAAGGTTGCTCGATCAAAGGGCTTGCTTGTGGAGGAGTTTGGTAGGGATAAGCCCTATGCTAGGTGATGGGATTTGGTGCGGGAGATTCAATCGAGTCATCCAGTGAGGAAAATTTAGTGGTATAGGGAGATATGGGTAGGATTAACATTTGCCCAAGTGGTTTGGAGGTCATGGCAGGGTGCCCAATGGACCAGCAATGAAGAGCATCTACAATGGGTGTGAAAGGGTAGATGGGTGGTTGTGCAACATCAAAGTGAGGCATAGTACTTCCAATTTTTGTGAGTGCTTCATTAGTTTAGGATGAGGCAGGATGTCCCTAATGATCCAATGCACTATAGGAGGCATCAAGAGGAGATCGAGCTACCTTTCATGGAGCTATGGAGGGTAGTTTTTGAGGATGACAAGGATATGGATATCCCTGATGTGGAGGATGCAAGGATGACCATAGAGTATGCCACGTGGATTCTGGCTCAGACACCATGGGGACCACCTTGAGGAGTAGCTGATGGGGATGGAAGTGGAGAGGTAGTGGATGAGGGTGCCCAGGAGATTCAATATGAGGGGATCCAAGAGGCCCCCAAGCGACAATAGCACCTTCGATCAGACGGTTAGAGGCAAAAGGCTAAGGGTATGGTACATTAGGCTCTTGAGATTAGGATATAAAGGGAGGATGTGAAGGAAGTCCCAGATGTACCCCTAGGCTAGAGCGAGGATGAGTGGGTACAGTTGGAGTAGCAAGTGGCTGAGCGGGAGGTGAGGATCACAAGGCTCCAAGCAGAGCTAGTAGAGAGGGAGCATTAGTATAATGTCAACATAGCACACCTTCAATATTGATAGAGATATATTGAGGCATTTGAGGATAGTTTGATGGAATATCATATTCCACTTCTTGATCCTCCAACCTCATTTGTGTCTGGGGGTATGAGGCGTAGCGAGTCTAAGCATAGTTCTAGGTCTAGGGCTCCTACTAGGTCACATGCTCTTGCTAGGTTACAAGGGTCCTCTTGGAGAGTATAGCTAGTGCTTAGATGCACTATTGTATATGAGCCTTGGTGCTCTATTGTATGTAGCCTTTGGGCACTCATTGTATATGCGATATTTATACATATATATACATGGCTTTTACCTTTTGTGTTATATTTTTGCATGCATGCTTTTTGTGAAATTCTTTTGTGGGATTCATGTTTATGTTTATGATTAATGCATATAATATGTTATAGATGATTAATGCAAGATGAAATATATGGATTATTAATGCAAGATTTTATGGATGATCATTTGTAGTTTAGATCTTTTCTTGGCCATTTTGTTATCAGTGTTGTTTAATCAGGGGCACTAAACTTGGTGGCGAATGGGATGGGTCACTTATATATTGACATGCATGCTGACATGGAAGAAGACATGGATTTTGATATGGAAGAATACATGGATTTTGATATGGAAGAAGATATGGATGTTGATATGGAATACTGCCTATTTTGTAGAGACTCAAACATCCTACTGACATTAAACAAACTCGCTAAAATTGCCTAATTCCTCTGGGACCAAATGTGTGTGCAGTGTGTTCATTTACCGAATTAGGAGCATGGTAATAACCTGAGACAATCAAGAACCAATGTGTGTGCAAGTGAGTTCATTAACTCATCTTGAGTAAATTGGGTAAATTTGTTATGGATGAAACAAAGAAGCTAGCTTTTTCGTATGAGCGGATATAGGTCAAAATTAACAAAGACATGTCACCATGCATGATAGTACTCCATTGCCAGTCAAGAATATATATATCCAATGGAGGGTAACTCCATAGTCCATGACTTTTATTTTTGATCTCTTAAGTTTTGGGGATGACTACCTAACTGTCTAATTGATAATGTAGTATGATCCTTACAACCCAATTGATCAGTGGTGTGTGATGTAAAAGATTTAAAGTTTTTGTTAGGGGTTTTTTCCTACTCTTTATTTTATTTTTGGAAGTGTGGTAGTGGTGAAAACCATTATTTTTATGGACTATGTTGCATTATGGGACTAGCAAGGATGACCCTTTTTGCTTCAAGGTTCATACCAAGTATGGTGTTATCCCTCTTTGACACAAGATGTTTTTAAGATGTGAAAATTATGCTTGGTTCAAGAATGTTTTGGAGTCAATTTCTAAAACTCAAGATTTGTTTAGTGTATATGTGCAATGGTCCTAAAAGAATGCGACATGTTTTTTGGAGGTTGCTTAAAAAACTAGGAGTGGCTGAGTGATCAAAAATACCTAGGAGTTTGTAAATGTGACTTGTGCTAATGGCAATTTGATTTTTTGGAATTGTGTGGATGACATTGTGAAGGTGCCCTTGATTAAGATAACATGATTTTTATTGGACCAATTAAGACCTTGAACTTAATGAATGATACCTATATGAAATTTGAAATGTGGATGTGAATGTAAATGCAATGTATGATATGCAATTTTATGAAAGGAAATATGAAATGTGGGTGAATGCATTGTTTTTAGAGTGTAAATGCAAGTGAAATGCAGTGTTTTGAATGAAGTGTATGTAAATATTTTTGTGTATTAGCCATGTATATATATACATATATAGTAATCAAATCATGCATAGAATACTCTCAAGTGTATAACATTAAGTGGTTTGGGTTCTTCCTCTCCCTCTAGACATGCAAGTTTGTAAGTACCATTACCCACTCTTTGTGTAATGATGTATGTACCTAACCAATTGGTCGTGAATTTATCACGAAGATGCAGCACTACGTTGGTGTTTTGCTGATTTTTTTTAAGGACAAGATATCCTACTTGAAATTCATGTAGATGAACTTTGGTGTTGTAAGCACGTTTGACGCAGTCTTGATAAACTCATAAATGCTCTAAAGCATTGACTCATCTCTCATCAAGGAGTTTAATTTGGTCAAGACATGCTTGTCTAGTAGATCTATGAATTCTTGCAAAGAAATTCATGAGGGGATCTCGAGCTCAAGAGTCATGATTGCTTTAGCTCCATAGACCAATGAAAATGGTGTTGTCCCTATAGGTATGTGGATGCTTGTTCGATAAGCCCATAATGCTAAGGGAATTTGTGTGTGCCAATCTCTATGATTTAATTTGACAAGTTTCTTGACAATAGCAACTAATGTCTTCTTGGAAGCTTCAACTTATCCATTTTCTTGTGGGTAATAAGGAGTCGAGAAACTATGTTGAATGTTTTATTTCTCGTAAAGTGCTTGAAAATCCTTGTTCTTGAAAGACTTTCCATTGTCTGAAAATATTTTTGATGGGATACCAAAATGACAAATGATGTGATGAAGTATATCTCCACAATTCTAGGTCCTATTGTGCTGGTTAGAGGAATTACCTCAACCCAATTTGTGAAGTATTTAGTGGTTGTGATGATGAAAGTATGTTGTCCCAAGGAAGGAGGTGAAATTTTACCAATTAGATCTAGACCCCATTGTGAAAATAGCCAAAGACTTTGAATGGGTTGTAATTCTTGTGATGGTACATGAGTTAAATTAGCATGTTCTTGATACTTTTTTAAATGTTTAACATATGTGCAATAATCACGTTCCATTGTGGTCCAATAATAACCCATGCATAAAATATGTTTTGCAATGGCAATTACACTAAAATGACCACCATGAGTACCATTATGGGCTTCAACTATGGCTCTTTGAGCTTCACTAGCATCAAGACAACGAAGGAGGAATCCATCATAACCACATTTATACGACACATCCCCTAAAAGAATGAAATGGGCTATATTTTGCTTGAAAGTGTGTTTGGTAGTTTGATATATATAAAATGGGAGTGTTCCAAACTTGAGAAAGGCTATTATTTGGCTCGACCAATATGAATCTGATTGGATAAAGAAAACATCCTTTTCATCTTTTGACTCAGCATGGGAAATTGTAGATTTAGAGATCTTTGAAATGATAAGGGGTTGTACCTCTCCAAAGGAGTCTTTTGGAATCAATGATCCAAGAGAGGCCATCGCATCTGCAAATATATTAGTTGAATGTGGCAATCTATTGATTTTATGCCAATCAAACTTAGAGAGAAATTTGATTGCTACCTCATAATAAAGCTTAATGGTAGGTTCTTTGCATTGGTATTCTCCATTAATTTTCTTGACAACAAGTTGAGAATCACCAAATATTCTAATACACTTAATGCTCATAGTTATAGCTGATTGAAGACCTAAAATTAAGGCTTCATACTCTATAGTATTATTTGTGCATTGAAAGTCTAGTTTGAATGACAAAAGGATAGGTACCCCTTGTGGTGTGTGAAATACAACTCCAGCACCTTGACCTTTCATGCACTTAGAGCCATCAAAGAATAGTGTGATATCGACATCTTCCTCTAGAATGACATCTTCTTCTTGTTTAGTGACAACAAATACTGAATCATCTGGGAGCTCAATAATCAAAGCATGATCACTAGGTAGTGGAGCTTCCACAAGTTGATAAGCTATTACCTGATCAATGGATTTTTGGCTAATGAATTCTAAGTCAAATTTAGTAAGGAACATTATCCATTTAGCAGTGTGAGTATTATTGTATCATATAACATAGAGGATTTTCTCTAGCTATGACATAATTTGTATGGCTAAGCATGTAATGTCAAATTTTCTTAGTGGCAAAAACCACTGCTAAGCATGGTTTCTCCACATAAGCATATTTAGTTTCATAGCTTACCAATTTTTGACTAATGTGGTAGACAACTTGCTCTCACTTTTGTTCATTATTTTGTGCAAGCATTGTCCCTAATGCAAAGTTTATTGTTGAGATATAAAGGTAAAATGGAACCCCTAAATGAGGAGGAGCTAAGACTAGCAGAGAAGCTAAATATTGCTAAATGTCATCAAAGGATTTTTGACATTCATCTATCCAAGAGAATGACACCCCCTTTTGTAGTAGGTGGTTGAATGGCCTATATTTTTTAGAAAGATGCACAATAAAATGACAGATTGATTGAATCTTTTCTTGTATACTACAAAATTCCTTTAATTTAGCTGGGTGAGGCATCTCCAAAATTGCCTTGACCTTGTTAGGGTCCACCTCAATGCCTCTTTTGGAGATAATGAATCCTAGAAGTTTTCCTGAGGTAACACCAAAGACACATTTCTTGGGATTCAACCTTACATTATGATCTAGGAGATGGTAAAAAAATTTCTCCAATACACCATTATGTTCTTGTTAATTTTCAGATTTAGCCAAGAGATAATCCACATGGTCTTCGATAATATTATGCATGTAGTCATGGAAAATGTAGGTCATGGCATGTTGATAAGTGGCACCTGTATTTTTGAGGTCAAAGGGCATCACCTTGTAACAAAAAGTTCCCCAAGATGTAGTGAATGTTGTTTTGTGTTAGTCATCCTGATTTATTCAAATTTGGTTGTATCTTGAAAACTCATCCATGAGTGAAAGCACTTCATGGCCAACGCAAGTGTCGAAAAGAGTATCAATATTTGGTAGAGGGAAGTCATCCTTAGGACACTTTATTGAGATCTCAAAAATCAGTGCATACGTGTATCACATCGTTAGGCTTAAAAATGGGTACCATGTTTGAGAGCCATTTAGGATAATCGATTGGAACTATGAAGTTCACATCTAGGAGTTTCTCAAGCTCTATTTTTACCATAAGTGACACAGTAGGATGTATTATCCTAAGTTTGTGTTTGACCGACTTAGAATCAGGTTGTAAGGTGAGATTGTGAACAACCAAACTGGGATCAAGACCAGGCATGTCCTTGTATGACCATACAAATATACCCTTTTTCCTCTTGAGGAGAGCGATTGATTACTCTTGTTCATTGGGTGATAAGCTTTTTTTGAGCTTGATAATTTGGGGATTGTCTTTGTCTAAACTAAGATCCACATTGATAGTATCTTCAAAAGACATGTGGGAACATTCTTAAATATGATGGGGCATAGGTATCTATTAGGATCCCACATCCCAACATTACTTATTAATTATTAATTATTAATTTAATTATATATTTTATTATTATTGAAAAGTCATGGTTGAAAACTCATGGTTAAAAAGTCATGATTAAAAATTTATGATTGAAAGGTCATGATTGAAGAAGTCTATATATATGATATGATAGGGATACATATCAAATCATCCATGAAGAAGAATATATAATTGTTTATTGAATGCATTGGAGGGACCTTCCTACCAGTGAAACAGTGATTCTTATACCAAAGTGATTCTTTTAATTTAGATGTTATTTTAGTTATTTCTTTATTAAAATTGTGCTAGAATATTCAGGGTTCTACCATCTGGTATTAGAGCCATGTTATACCCAGCCATGTTTCACCCAGTCAAGTTGGATGCACTGATCAAAATCAAGGAAATTAAAAGCGATATCACAGACTTTAGAAGATGGAATGAACAAGATCACAATAAAAAAAACATGGAACTTCTTGATAGTATTCTGAGCGATATCGAGTATCTAATAAATACTAAAGTGAAATCTAAGGAATATGAAAAATATGAGGAAGATGTAGAAAATAAGGACAATGAGCAATAAATACCCAAAATACCTGATCCCACCAATGTCAGTAATAAGGATGATATACCGAAAGTGATTGATGCACCAAGCAAGTATGAGGTAGACATACCTGAAGTGATCAATACCAGATAGAAATACACTCTACAAGATGTGTACACACCTTCCTCACCAATAGTGAGTTCTCACCATATTACCAAACCTATTTGGAACCAACGCAGAGTGACCACACACTCCTCTATTGGCTCTACCAAGGAACCACAAAAGGATATGAAAGTGTTACCACCACTTTTGATGCATCATTCTAAAGTGTTTGAGGAACCCCAAGGGTTTCCCTCCCATCATCATCATGATTCTCCTAAGGAATATTCTACTATTTTTCCTGGCAACCCATCACTAACACTTCGACCTTCAAGATATCCCTGCCTTCAAAAAAAGTGACATTAATATGGTACAATAACTTGGACAAATTCAACTAGGAAAACAAGCAACGAAGCTCCTTACTTTGAGCTTTGAGGATAAATATCTTTTTAATGAGGATGGCATGTTAGGATCCCACATCCTAACATTACTTATTAATTATTATTTATTACTTTAATTATATATTTCATTATTATTGAAAAGTCATGGTTGAAAAGTCATGATTGAAGAGTCATGATTGAAAAGTCATGATTGAAAGGTCATGATTGAAAAAGTCTATATATATGATATGAGAGGAATCCATATCAAATCATCCATGAAGAAGAATATATAATTTTTTATTGAATGCATTGGAGGGACCTTCCTACCAATGAAATAGTGATTCTTATACCAAAGTGATTCTTTTAATTTAGATGCTATTTTAGTTATTTCTTTATTAAAATTATGCTATAACATTTAGGGTTCTACCAGGATCATATGAATATCATATAATATGTCATCAAACTCTTCTGGCTTATCCTCATCTAATTTTGCTTGTAAAACCTCAGGATCCGTAGGTGAAGGTGAAGGTGAAGGCAGAGGGGATGGAGGAATGTAGTTGGCGGAAGCCCTTAACAATTCCTTAGATAAGACAAATTCAAAAAAGGTTGGAGGCAAGTAAATACAGTCCATATCGATGAGACTTATGTCAATTGGAATTGGCTTAATCGGATCATATGGATTATGGAGCAGGGTAAATAAATCAATAGGATTCATGTTGACTTATGGGCAAGGCAGACAAGGTTGGTAGGAATGGATGGAACCTAGGAACCGGTGCTAGTAGCTTAGTTAACCTAAATAGTAGCAAGCAATGCAAAACATGTTTTATTAAATGGTATATTTACATATGTAATGCTAAAAAAAACATGTTTTTTGATTTTTGATTGATTTTTTATTTTTTTGTTTTTTTATTGTAGTGGTGATAACCACTGTTTTTGTTTTATGTACATATGTTACAAGTTGTCTTATGGAATGGCTTAATGGAATGGAGGTGGTGGTTCACCGATAGGGGTGGATCGTTCTTGTGGAAGAAGCAAGTGAAATATGGGTTCATGGATGGGGAACTTATTGAGATAAAACTCATCTTGTTCGGAATGGGGAATGATGGGCTTCAATTCTTCTTCAGATTCATCTAAAATTATCAACATAAGCTGAAATTTTTCATATATTTTCTTGCCAAAATTATCATGATGGAGGGCTTCTTCTCCTTAATTGAGGTTAAGTATTTGGAAGACTTGTTCAAAAGAAGAGGTAGTAGGTAGTGGATGGTAGTGTAACAACCCAAAAACACACAAAAAGAAAAATACATTAAAAAAAAAAAGTTTTTTTTCTACTAAAGAGAGAGGTGCATGAATCCTTCATGAACCCCTAACCCACTAGAATATCCTAAATTTTCAATATCTTAAGTTTCCCTGGAAGTTACATCTCACAAAGTACCCTAACACAAATTCGTCTGTGTAGGCGTATAATGTGTTACTGCGGATAAGTCCATGGGTTTCATCATACTTGATGAGCTAGACCTATCACCCTTAGTCCATCAAAGGTGTACATGTATATCTATACCATACACAAATCCTTATGTGTAGGTATGCTATGATTACCGTGAGTTAAGCTATATCGCTCATCTCCACGATGTGCTATCTTAACACAGATGTAATCTCTTCCCACTTAGTCCTCTATCTCCCTAAGGGGGTATCAATTACCTTAGGTCACCTAAATTCACCCTAAGGGGTTCTCAATTCCCTTAGGTTACCTCTAAGGTCACCCTAGAAATCTACACTAGATTCCCTATCATCAGGCAATCAAACAATAATATGTCTAGATGCTACAACATTAGAAAACAATAATAGAGAAAATGAAGCAAGCTTTGAAGAACACAAGCTTATACTGAGAGGGGGGGTGAACAGTATAAGACCTCTTTTTACTTTTTCCTTTATACTTCAAAAAAGTAAAGCAATATACCCAAAGCAATATCAAAGCAATGCACAATATCATCCACAAAGTGACACCAATTTTAACGTGGTTCACCCAAAATGGTCAGGCTACGTCCACAAAACTTTTCTCTAAAAGTTATCTCAAAGTTCTTTGGGAATCCTTCCCAATTACAATGTTTATGAGCCTCGGCCCAAAGGAGATACCTTCCCCCAATCAAAATTTATGAGCCTCTGCTCAAAGGAGATACCTTCCCCTCTGCTCTGGAAATGATCCCTCGGAAGATCAATTGCCTCTACCTCTTGCCAAGCACGTGGAACTCCTTTCCACCGAAGACCTCCTGTCCTCAATGCTTAGCCTAAGAGACCTTCGCCTTCTATGATCACGTCCACAGCAGCTCAAGCAACCTCGTACCAAACACAGTCAGTCGGTCTAGTACAAGTCTTCCTCTATCTATCGAGATCTGTCCAATAGCTTGAACAAATCAATCCTCTGCACACAAGCCTTCTCAAAGACTTGCCAAATCTATCCTCGGGTTCTTCTCAAAGAACCAGTGCACCTCTGTCCTCAAGTTCTCCGATAGAACTATCAAACTCAGCTCACAAGTCCTCTGCTAGGACCTATCCAAATCTGCTCACAAGTCCCCACCGAAACCTGTCCAAAACTTCTCACAAGTCCCCATCGAAACCTGTCCAAGACTGCTCACAAGTCCCCACCGGAACCTGTCCAAAAACTCAGCAAGCTCACCAAGAAAAAAAACTTTCTTAGTAGGAAATCACAAGGTGAATTGTTAGAGACCCAATGTGATTTGTCAAACTCATAGAAGCATAAAGAGAATTGTTAGAGACTCAATATGTTCTATACTCAACTCCCAATCTCAAAACTCAACTCAAATCAACTCAGCTCAAACTCAATCTCAAATCTGAAAACTCAACTCAATATCTGAAATGGATAGGATAGAATGCTTTCTTTCAAGAACATGAAACCCCAACAATTGCCAACTATGCAAAGAATCACATAACAATGATACTCATGTTCTTTTCACCATCAATTAGGGCTTCAACAACAATGCTCATCAAACAAGGTTCAATCAACACCATTCAACTCAAAACACAACCTTGAAGCATTTCACAATCAACATCAGAAAAGGAAACAAGTAGAACTCCTTTTCTCTCCAATATTGTTTGAACAAAAAGCATCCACCAACTCAAATCACAATAGCACAAAACAACTTTTCAAATCATCAACAAAGGAGTAAGCCCAACACTTTAACCAAGTAAAGAATAGCTTGATTATTACCAATTTAATGAAAGCAAATGTCAATCTCAAAGCTGCCCACTTAAGGTTTCACAACTTCACACAAGAAGCAATTTTAACCTTAAAACATCATGCTTTCATTTCCATAATCAACCAAAAGCACTCTCAACATTACAAGAAAAATTTATCCCTTATACACCTTATTTCTCCCTTATAGTCTTATCAAAAATAAAATTTATTTCTCATAAGAATGCAATAAGATATTTCAAACAACACCTTCAAAAGAATATTTTATCAAAATAAAACAAGCTTTAAACTCCTTATAACTCCTAAGCTATTTTTCCCTCTAATAAACTTCCTCCATCCGCAAAATACACTTAGCAAAAATTAATTTCGAAAATACCTTGGCCAACATCAAAAATCGCGCTATGGAGAAATTGCGCACGAATTCTAACACCACCCGCTGCGTCCACTTCACGATGAAAAACCCTTTCGCGTTATTCGAATGCGGAACCTCCCATTCGGGTAGCGCGCCAATAGCCTAGCCGCTATCGGTGCACCAAAGGCGCCCGGTGAGGTTTAAACCTCACGCTGTTAGCCTTGTTCCTTCTACGCCAGGGATTAAATAAAACAATAGTGCCTCCCTTTCTTCTGACGTGAACACGAAGACGAAAACCTTACAACGGATTTACGACAAACGACGAGTACAAAAAAATGAACATCGGATTCACGAAAACGGCGAAGACACAGTCGAACAGTAGATCATGAATTCACAACGAGCAACTCTTTTCAAAATGCGGATGGGATAATTCTTGATTTTCATCGAGGGAGATTTATATGCATTTTTACCATAAGCTCTTGACGTCGGCGAGGAGTTTAACACGTCGACGGAGGTCTTGGCTAGCGCCCACAATCTTAAAACATAGCGCCATGGGTTAGGAGAACCCATTGCAAACAATAATTTAATATTTATTTAAAAATAATTAAAGGGAACCTTAACAAGGTTTTTAATTATTTAAATAAATACTTCCTCCTAGACCCAAATGCATTAAACTAATGCATCCACCTGTAATCTTTAAACCTGCCAACTTGGGGTTTACAAAAGACCTTTGAAACTGTCATGTCGTAACCTTCATCAAAACAAATTATTTGACATCAAATCAAATTCCTTCAAGAGCTTCTTGACATCAATGACAACTTATACACTTGAGCAAAGGCAATGTACCCAAAGTACCCAAAATTGCCAACAATCTCCCCCTTTGTCATTGATGGCAAACCTTTACTGAAAACACTTCTCAAGAGCCAAAACTGAAACCAACTGTGCTAAAATGCCCACAACCGAGAATCTTCCTTTGAAGTTTTTCTCCCCCGACTTGAAACTCTCCTCTTCACTTTGAAGCTCTCCCCCTTACTCATATCTCTCCCCCTTTGTCATCAATGGCAAAGGGTCACCTTTGGGGCTCGGGACTAAGAATGAGCCTCTTAGCTTAGTCCCTCCCCCACCTCCTGATGAGGTGATTAATTCTAGGGTGGGAGTAAAACTCCCATTAGGCACTGATCATCATCAGTGTCTATAACTTCCTTGTCGGGCCTTCTCTTGAACTCTTTGTCCATATTCCTGTTCTTGTCATTGTTCTTGTTCTTGTTCTCATCCCTGTTCTTGTCCATGCCTTGATCCTTGGACCTGATCATGCCACTGTTCTTGTTCCTGTATTCTAGAATTTCAGCTCTACACTGTCTGATTATGTGACCTTCATTGTTGCACTTGAAACACTTGACGATGTTGTTTCTCTGAGGTAAACCTGATCTTTGAATCCACCGAGCTTCTGACCAAACCTATTACTCGACCAAACCTGTTCTGACCAAACCTGTTCTGATCAAACATGTTCTTGTTATTTGCCTTGCAATAAACTACCTTGTGCCCAAACTGTTGACAAGAGTAGCAATACCCTTGAAAGAAACTAGCACTTCTAAAATTGTCATTTACCTTCTTCACTTGAGCCATGCAATGTGAAGCCATGTGACCAAACCTGTGACAAGCAAAACATCTGCCTTGAAACTTTCCTTTATTTGACCTCTTAGGTCCTGAAAACTTCTTCTTCTCATTCTGAATTCTGTTTTCTATTTCTGTGCATCTATCATTCAAGGACTCCTTTTCTGAAATACTTTCCTCATCAGAACTCTCTTCCTTTTGGAGTCTCTTACTAGACTCTCCAACTTGTTCCTTGTGTGGCTTAACAAAACCAAGGCCTGTTTTATCTGTTGTCTTTCTTTGACCTTTGATGAGTGACTTAACCTTTTTGGAGCTATCTTGAAACTTGTAAAGCTTATCCTTGTACTCTTTAGTTTCCTCTTTCAAAGAAGCCATTTTCTGTTCTAACTCACTATACTCAAGAACCTTAGACTCTAACTCATCCTTGAGTTCTTGTGTCTTAGCTATAGAGAAGTCAAGACTTTCTATAAGATCATCTCTCTCCATACAACATTCATCTAACTTATCCTTGAGTTTAGCATTCTTCTTTCTTTCCTTTTTCAAAGCACTAAGAGCACTAATAAGTTCACCTTCAAGATCTACTTCACCTTCCTCTATATCTTCCTCTATTTGTTTGCTTTTTGAATCATCAAAGCCTTTTTCGATTTCTTATCACTAGAGGTGCTACCCTTTTCAAAACCATACATGCATCTTCCTTATAGTTTTCTGAAGCATCCTCATACATACTAGAAACCAAATCATTATTTGTGCAATCATCCTCAAGGTGACCAAAGTTTCCACATCTAAGACATTTCATGATAATGAATCTATGTTTTGGTTCTTCCTCTTTTTTGATATGAACAACATCTCATTTTCATTATCACTTATTTTTGTTGTCTCTTGGTGTGAGATCTTTGGTGTTTTGATTTTGTATTCTTTTGAATTGTTTTCTTTTTTGTGTTGTGTTTTTTTGATTTTTATCTTTGTGCTTTCTAGAGAACTTGCCTTTCAAGATTGCATTCATTGCTTTTGAATTGCTGTGATGTAGGAGCCTTTCTTCTTTAGTATTAGGACCATGTTCAGGAATAGTGTACTCATCTTCAATCACTTCCCAAACCTCATTCCCAAGTGCCATTAGATGAACCTTCATCCTTGCACTCCAAAGACCAAAATCTGACCCATCAAGAATAGGTGTTGCATTGCCACTTGAATGATCCATTGTGTTCTTTACTAGCTTTTCCTTCAAGTTGTTAAACTTTCTGAAGGCACCGGCTCTGATACCAATTGAAGAACACAAGCTTATACTGAGAGGGGGGTGAACAATATAAGACCTCTTTTACTTTTTCCTTTATACTTCAAAATAGTAAAGCAATATACCCAAAGCAATATCAAAGCAATGCACAATATCATCCACAAAGTGACACCAATTTTAACGTGGTTCACCCAAAATGGTTGGGCTACGTCCACAAAACTTTTCTCTAAAAGTTATCTCAAAGTTCTTTGGGAATCCTTCCCAATTACAATGTTTATGAGCCTCGGCCCAAAGGAGATACCTTCCCCCAATCAAAATTTATGAGCCTCTGCTCAAAGGAGATACCTTCCCTCTTGCTCTGGAAAATGATCCCTCAGAAGATCAACTGCCTCTACCTCTTGCCAAGCATGTGGAACTCCTTTCCACCGAAGACCTCCTGTCCTCAATGCTTAGCCTAAGAGACCTCTGCCTTCTATGATCACGTCCACAATAGCTCAGCAACCTGTACCAAACACAGTCAGTCGGTCTAGTACAAGTCTTCCTCTGTCTATCAGATCTGTCCAATGCTTGAACAAATCAATCCTCTGCACACAAGCCTTCTCAAAGACTTGCCAAATCTATCCTCAGGTTCTTCTCAAAGAACCAGTGCACCTCTGTCCTCAAGTTCTCTGATAGAACTATCAAACTCAGCTCACAAGTCCTCTGCTAGGACCTGTCCAAATCTGCTCACAAGTCCCCACCGAAACCTGTCCAAAATTGCTCACAAGTCCCCACCGGAACCTGTCCAAGACTGCTCACAAGTCCCCATCAGAACCTGTCCAAAAACTCAGCAAGCTCACCAAGAAAAAAAACTTTCTTAGTAGGAAATCACAAGGTGAATTGTTAGAGACCCAATGTGATTTGTCAAACTCATAGAAGCATAAAGAGAATTGTTAGAGACTCAATATGTTCTATACTCAACTCCCAATCTCAAAACTCAACTCAAATCAACTCAGCTCAAACTCAATCTCAAATCTGAAAACTCAACTCAATATCTGAAATGGATAGGATAGAATGCTTTCTTTCAAGAACATGAAACCCCAACAATTGCCAACTATGCAAAGAATCACATAACAATGATACTCATGTTCTTTTCACCATCAATTAGGGCTTCAACAACAATGCTCATCAAACAAGGTTCAATCAACACCATTCAACTCAAAACACAACCTTGAAGCATTTCACAATCAACATTAGAAAAGGAAACAAGTAGAACTCCTTTTCTCTCCAATATTGTTTGAACAAAAAGCATCCACCAACTCAAATCACAATAGCACAAAACAACTTTTCAAATCATCAACAAAGGAGTAAGCCCAACACTTTAACCAAGTAAAGAATAGCTTGATTATTACCAATTTAATGAAAGCAAATGTCAATCTCAAAGCTGCCCACTTAAGGTTTCACAACTTCACACAAGAAGCAATTTTAACCTTAAAACATCATGCTTTCATTTCCATAATCAACCAAAAGCACTCTCAACATTACAAGAAAAATTTATCCCTTATACACCTTATTTCTCCCTTATAGTCTTATCAAAAATAAAATTTATTTCTCATAAGAATGCAATAAGATATTTCAAACAACACCTTCAAAAGAATCTTTTATCAAAATAAAACAAGCTTTAAACTCCTTATAACTCCTAAGCTGTTTTTCCCTCTAATAAACTTCCTCCATCCGCAAAATACACTTAGCAAAAATTAATTTCGAAAATACCTTGGCCAACATCAAAAATCGTGCTATGGAGAAATTGCGCACAAATTCTAACACCACCCGCTGCGTCCACTTCACGATGAAAAACCCTTTCGCGTTATTCGAATGCGAAACCTCCCGTTCGGGTAGCGCGCCAACAGCCTAGCCGCTACCGATGCACCAAAGGCGCCCGATGAGGTTTAAACCTCATGCTGTTAGCCTTGTTCCTTCTGCGCCAGGGATTAAATAAAACAACAGTGCCTCCCTTTCTTCTGACGTGAACACGAAGATGAAAACCTTACGGCGGATTTACGACAAACGACGAGTACAAAAAAATGAACAACGGATTCACGAAAATGGCGAAGACACAGTCGAACAGTAGATCACGAATTCACAACGAGCAACTCTTTTCAAAATGCGGATGGGATAATTCTTGATTTTCATCGAGGGAGATTTATATGCATTTTTACCATAAGCTCTTGACGTCGACGAGGAGTTTAACACGTCGGTGGAGGTCTTGGCTAGCGCCCACAATCTTAAAACATAGCGCCATGGGTTAGGAGAACCCATTGCAAACAATAATTTAATATTTATTTAAAAATAATTAAAGGGAACCTTAACAAGGTTTTTAATTATTTAAATAAATACTTCCTCCTGGACCCAAATGCATTAAACTAATGCATCCACCTGTAATCTTTAAACCTGCCAACTTGGGGTTTACAAAAGACCTTTGAAACTGTCATGCCGTAACCTTCATCAAAACAAATTATTTGACATCAAATCAAATTCCTTCAAGAGCTTCTTGACATCAATGACAACTTATACACTTGAGCAAAGGCAATGTACCCAAAGTACCCAAAATTGCCAACAAGCTTAACTCTAAAATAGAATCTTCTACATGACATAATCAAATATAGAAATATAGTAAAATTACTTTCATTAACCGAAATATAGTAAAATTACTTTCATTAACCCAATATAAATTACCTCATCATAACTTGCATAAGCCTTTCCTACTCAAAGGTATCACATTAATTGCATTGGCGATATTTCCCCACAATTCTAATCGATGGAACGTAAGTAAATCAACATAAGATGCAAATGCCTATTCTTTGTTTCCATTCGATTCCTTGCTTCTCCTTGCTTCCCTTTGGTTATTTGAGGGTAGTAGGGGATAAGGATACTCATGGTTCAAGATAAGCATGCCTTTAAATACATCTATTCATCTACTTTGCCAAATTGCAACTATACAATATTTCATTAAGTCTCTAACCATCTAATGCATAATGGACATCATAAAAGAAACCAAACTTTTATTTTCACCTCCCAAAATCCCCTTAGAGAGTCATCCAAACATGCTATCACTTAGATTAAGGTTTAACTTAATTTAATTTAATTCATGTCCTAAAGCATTAAATTCCCATAACCTTAACCTTTAGAACAATCATTCCTTCATTCCCTAAACCAAAGCCCCATAACTTTAATTTAAATAATAAATCCACATTTCATTTTATTTAAAAATTCCTAATATAATCAACATTAATCCAAGGGTTCTCTTTAAATTAAAACCTTCCATATATTTCCCTAAGATCAAATGTTCCTTTTAATAAAAACCTAACATTTACATATCCCATATAAATCAAAGGTTCTTCTATTAAAACTCTAATATACGCATCATATAAATCAAAAGTTCTTTTAATTAATACCCAATATGTGTCTCATATAATTCAAAGGTTCATTTAATTAAAACCCAATATGTGTCTCATATAAATCAAAGGTTATTTTAATTAAAACCCAATATATGTCTCACATAATTCAAAGGTCCATTTAATTAAAACCCAATATGTGTCTCATATAAATCAAAGGTTCCTTTAATTAAAACCCAATATATGTCTCATATAAATCAAAGGTTCTTTTAATTAAAACCCAATATGTGTCTCATATAAATCAAAGGTTATTTTAATTAAAACCTAATATTTGTCTCATATGAATCAAAGGTTATTTTAATTAAATCCCAATATGTGTCTCAATAGCACTAGACAAGCATGGTGATATCTCATGGCATGAGGGGGTTTCCAACTCAAACACAGCGCAGAGCACTTCCAAGGCAGAGTGGTCTCTAATTAACAACACATCTCTCCCATGCAAGGTGGTTTCCAACTTAGACACAGTGCTTCCAAGGCAGTGTGGTCACTAATTAACAACGTATCTCTCCCTCGCAAGGTGGTTTACAACTTAGGCACAATGCACAACGCTTCCAAGGTAGAGTGGTCTCTAATTAACAATACATCTCTCTCTCGCAAGGTGATTTCCAACTTAGGCACAATGCACAACACTTCCAAGGTAGAGTGGTCTCTAATTAACAACACATCTCTCCCCCGCAAGGTGATTTCCAACTTAGGCACAGTGCACAACGCTTCCAAGGTAGAGTTATCTCTAGTTAACAACACATCTCTCCCTTGCAAGGTGGTTACCAACTTAGGCATAACGCACAACACTTCCAAGGTAGAGTGGTCTCTAATTAAAAACACATCTCTCCCCTGCAAGGTGATTTCCAATGTAGGCACATCGTAGAGTGCTTCCAAGAAAGGTCAAGCTTACACATAGTGCACAGTGCTTCCAAGAAAGGTTTCAAGCTTACACACAGTGCACAACGCTTCCAAGCAAGGTTTCAAGCTTACACATAGTGCACAACACTTCCAAGCAAGATTTCAAGCTTACACACAGTGCACAATGCTTCCAAGCAAGGTTTCAAGCTTACACACAATGCACAACACTTCCAAGAAATATTTCAAGCTTAAAATATATTTAAATAAAATCCATAGTTCAGCTTAGAATAACCCAACCTGTTGGTTTCACTGAGATGGAGGTCCGATGAAGTCTGTTGCTTGGTGTGTTTCCTATCCTGTCCTTTATCCTCGCTTCCTCTGTTCCTCCCTTACGTTCTCTGTTTTTCCTTCCTCTCTGTTCTGCAATTTTCTCCCTTACGTGTCCCCTCACCTAGGCGGTTCATCCACCACCCTCTCGAATCCTACACCACCACCTTCCCTTCAATGCCCGTCCCCTACCCTTTGTGCATTCTTTCCAAATTTTCCATATTTGGAAAGTTAACAGCCTCGTAGGCTCTTCCATAGGTTGCACCATGTAGGAATGGGATCATGACATATTATTTTATTTTATATAGTAAAAGATATTTATAATGTCTCTATATATATATTCTTTTGTTTAGATGAAAGATCATCTTTCATTTATTATTAGTTAATTAAAACCTTTTAAGGAATTTTCTCTTATCATTAAAATAATCACTTTTAATTAATCTCCAATGAATCATAATCACTTTTAATTAAAATCACCACTTTTAATTAAATTAAACCCAATTAATTAAAATAGCCATTTTTAATTAATTAAAATGAAAACTCCTTAATTAATTGCAAATGAAGTTTACAAATGACCTCTAATGAGCCAATCATTATTTTCTTTAAATTTCATTAATTAATTTAAAAGCATCTAAATTTAGTATATGACTTAATTTATTTTCTTTCACAAGGAGGGTGCTTTGTTTTCATTTTCAATATGACAATTAACCTTATGCATCTATAATCATATTGCAGTGGTTCCTATATAGGAACTAAATCATCAAACTACTCAAGCTATGATGCAGTAGAAGCAAACACATTTATACAATTAACCAAAGAGGGAGTCTTTCCATCAATCCAATCACCCATCTTAGCTAGAGATTTTACGATAGCTTCTAGGCTATCAACTAAAGCTCAAGGTGATCAACTATCGATGATTATCCCTTCCATCAATGCATTCCTATATGAAGGTATCTATCCATGTTACCTCCGAGTACCTTAATAATCATTTCCCTCGATCTTTGGTACCCTCGTTTATGGTGGGTAACTCTGCCTGTTCCACCTATGAGTGTACATGATCCTGCACACTTGGCAATATGTTAGCGATAATATGCCCTTATAAATCAACTAAACATCACATAGCTGGTTCAATTGTTCAAACTAAGTATCACCACATCTTAGGTTAATACATTATCTTCTTGTGTCATAAAGTCAGCTAGGGAGGGTCATGACATCCTCCCCCACTAGGATTAAATATCGTCCTTGGTGTTTCCAATTTTCCTTTTGTTGTTCAATAGAAAATAAAATTATTACATCATATAGTTTCAAACAAAAAGGGAAAATGTTTTCACATAACCTCCACTTTCTCCCAAGTGGAATTCTTCTCAGAGAACTGGTCCCATTGGACCTTACACTGATCGAGAGTCCGATTTCATAGAGATTTGGAATGAAACTCAAGAATCTTCATTGGTAGTACTTCAATGGCCTTTGGATTTGCCATCTGCAATTTAGAAACATCCCACACATGTTCAGGGTTAGCAAAATATTTCCTACGCAAGGATATGTGGAAGGTGTCATGGATTTTGGATAGATTAGGTGGTAATGCAAGTCGGTATGCAACCGGACTAATCTTTTTTGTGATCTCAAAGGGCCCCACAAAACGTGGATCCAACTTCATGGATTTGATAGCACTTTTCTTTGGTTTAACCCTTAAGAACACCTTATCTCCAATAGAATACTCTCTGGGAGTCCTTTTTAGATCTGCATAACTCTTCTACCTATCCGCAACTTCCTTAAGACTTTGCCTAATTTCTTTTAGTTGCTCTTCCATTACCTTGACCATTTCTGGCCCAATCACAACTCGATCCTCTAGGTTATCCCATGACAATGGTGTTTTGCACTTTCACCCATACAAGGCATCGAAAGGTGCCATACCTAGCGAGGAGTGATATCCATTATTGTAGGCAAACTCTACCAAAGGTAGACAATCTTCCCATTGAGATTTATGATCCATGCAGTACATGCAAAGCATGTCTTCCAAAACTTGGTTTACCCACTCCGTTTGACCATCGATTTCAGGGTGGTATGCTGAACTCATATTCAATTTCATACCAACTGCACTATGAAGGGATTTCCAAAATTTAGAAGTGAATTTGGAGTCTCTATCTGAGATGATTACCTCAAGAAACCCATGCAATCGGAATACCTCTTTGATGAATCTTCTAGCTACTACCTGAGCATCATCCTTGGTATTTCCTGGTATGAAGTGGGCAACCTTAGTCAACTTATCGACCACTACAAATATGGCATCATGTTGGTACCAAGTTTTGGGTAAACCCACAATAAAATCCATGGATATAACCTACCATTTTTGCATAGGTACCTCATGTAGATGAAGTTTTCCTACAGGATGTTGGCATTCTGCCTTAACCTTCTGACATTCGAGGCATCGAGCAATAAAATTTGTGATATCCTTCTTCATTCTTACCCAAAAGAAGGCTATTTTCATGTTTTCTCACATTTTGGTTCCCCCTAGATGAGCAGAATAAGGATATCTATGAGCTTCTTGCATTATCAAGTTCCTCAAATCACCTATATTTGGTATGATGACCCTTCCCTTATAGCATAGAAAGTCATATTTCACACTAAATTCTTTATTTCCTTTAGGATCTCTATCCATCTTGACTCAAATTCCCTGGAAATACTCATCCTGAGATTACCTCTATCTCACTTGATCCATCAGATCCATGTGAGCTCTAGTGATGGTTGCTATATATCTCCTTCTACTTAAAGCATCAACTACTTTATTCTCTTTTCCTTTTATGTACTCAATCTCGAAATCGTACTCAACGAGGAATTCTACCCATCTTCTCTACCTTGCATTAAGTATTGGTTGGGTGAATATATATCGTAGACTTTGATGGTCTATTTTTAATTCAAAGGGCCTTCCCACCAAGTAGTGGTGCCAAACCTTTAGAGCATGCACCACTGCAGCCAACTCCAAATCATGCGTAGCATAATTAACTTCATGCTTTTTAAGCTTCCTTGAAGTATATGCCACTATTGAATCCTCTTGTGAGAGTACCCCACCCAACCCATCTATTGATGCATCAGTGCATACTAAAAAGTCCCCTTGAGGATCGAGAACCTTTAGTAGGTGCATAGAATGTTTAGTAGTTCAAATGTAGCTTCACACTTCTCTAACCACTTGAATTCTTTCCCTTTCTTCTGAAGGTTCATTATGGGTCCAACAATATTGGAATAGTCCTTTATATAACGTCTATAATAGCCTGTTAACCCCATGAAACTTTGCACTTTAGTGACATTAGTCGAGGGTGGCCAATTCAGAATAGCCTCTATCTTTTTTGGATCCACAACAATCCCCTTTGTCGATATAACGTGTCCAAGGTATCTCACCTCTGGAACATAGAATTCACTCTTAGCCATATTTCCATAAAGTTGATTCTTTCTCAACAATTCCAACATGATCCTAAGATGCTTATCATGCTCTTCTTTATCTCGAGAGTATATGAGGATATCATCTAGGAATACCAAAAAAAACTGGTCCAAGTTTCTCTGGAACACATTGTTTGTTAGGTTCATGAAAGCGGTTGGGGCATTAGTCAGTCCAAAGGGTAGAACCGTAAACTCATAATACCCATACCTAGTCTTAAATGTCATTTTGTGAGTATCTTCCTCACGAATTCTCAATTGGTGATACCCTAACCTCAGATCAATCTTGGTAAACACCTTGGCATCCTTCAGTTGATCGAATAAATCTTCAATCCTAGGTAAGGGATATCGATTCTTGATTGTAGCCTTATTTAGCATTCTGTAATCAATACACAGTCTTAGTGAAACATCCTTCTTTTTCATGAATAGAACCGGTGCACCCCACGGTGACACACTTGGTTTTATCAAACCCTTTTCTAATAACCCTTGTAATTGAACCTTCAGTTCATGCATTTCAGTAGGATTCATTCTATATGGGGATCTATGAATAGGTTTAGTTCCCATCATAAGTTTAATTTTAAAATCAAATTCCCATACAGGTAATCCAGGTAGGTCCTCTAGAAATACATCCTAAAAATCCTATAGGATTGGATGTTGTCCTAGTATTTCTTCTTTCTCTTGGTCCTCCACCTTCTTGAGTTTTACCACACACTATCCCTCCTCTCTTTAGGGCCTTTTTCAATTGTATAGTGGACAAAATTTGAGGTTCAAAAACCCCTTGATCGCTATGAACTCTTAGTCTTTCTCTGCCTTTCTCTGAATACTCAATCCAGTGGTCTTGGAAATTGACTAAGGCTTTATGATCCTGTAGCCAATCCATCCCCAGAATCACATCAAAGGCATGTAGGGGAGCTACATATAAACAAAATTATGTATTCCCTTTATATAGAGTAACTTTTGCCATAGGATAACACTGGTTTAACGAGTAGGTTTACCTAGAACCATACTCAACCTTCCACCCTTGAGCCAAATACCCAGGCCTTTTCGACATAGTCCTTGCTAGACTAGATGAAATAAAACTATCAGTGGCTCCACTATCTATTAAAATGTTTACTTGTTATTGAAAACCTTACCTTTCACAAGTAATGGGGTGGCTTGTCCCTCTAGCTTCTACTTCCCAATTGTAGCATAGATCCAATGTTTCGGTTCCTTCCCTTTTGCACTAGTTGAGCTAGTCCTTGCTTGATATGGACACTAATTATAGTAATGATGTCCTTGAAAATTGTAGCACCCTTCCTTGGGTCCTTGTTGTTTCTCAGGTTTCTCATTCCCATTCTTAACTACTGGAGTTGGAGCATGCGACTTCTATGGTTGAGGCTTCGTATTACCGGGCTTGTTATCCTTCTTACAAAAGTTCTTCTTGAACTTATTCTAATTTCCATAGGGTTTCTTCTTAAGATTTTGGGGATTCTTGGCCTTTCGCTCTTGCTTAGCCTCCCATTTTACAAACCCATTACTATTCCTCTTCTTTAGTTCTTTTTGTGCTTTCTCGGGTAGAGCATCATACTTATAATAGAAGTGTGACTCTGCTTTCTTTGCTAGGTCATATACCTTTTGCAGTGATTTGGGCTCCTACATCTCCACATCGTGCCTTAACCTAGATTCCAATCCAAGGATGAACTTATGAACTCGCATTTTCTCATTATAAATAGGTACATATTTGAATAGTCTTACCAACTTCTTATAGTACACTTCTACTATGTTGGTTCCTTGTCTAAGACTAGCAAATTCTTCAAATTTTAGGGCATAAAAATGCTCTGTTAGAAATCTCTTTTTGAATATGTTTATAAATTATTCCCATGGAGTATCAATGGGTTCAATATTTGTTTCCTCATAGTGTGTTTCCCACCACTCCAGAGCAGCTCCTTCTAGGTTAATCATAGCCCAAAGTGTCCAAGTTCTAGATGAGTAGCCTTTTACCATAAAATGAACCTCTGCCTCTCTCAGCCATGCTTTCGTTGCATCCCCATCACCTTCTCCATAAAACTTTGAGATACTGATGTTTTTCATGTCCCTAGCTATTTCCTTTTTTCTAAGGCTCTGGCTTGTACTTGTTCTACATTTAGTCCATTATCTAGGCTAACCTTTGAGCCTCGAACTTGCAAATTCTTATTTCAGCCATTTCAAGCAATTGTCTTATCTGATCCTTCATAGCAGTGACCGTAGTGGTGAGGTCTTCTACCTCCCTATTGGGGTTTTTTGGTTCCTCATATTGGTTTTCTTCCCCAACATTACTTTGTTGAGTTTGTCTAGGTGTAGGCCTCCCTCTTCTAGTCTTAGGTGGCATATTAACTTGATTCCATCCAAGCAAGGGGATTAGATTACAATTTCATCTTAAGTTGTATCTCTAATCAAGCCATAATACAAAGTTCTCTTGCTATATGCATCAACAACCTAACTAGGGCAATACCCCATGTTGGGACACATCACCAATACCAAAGCCCATACTAAGGCATCCTGACACTCCACACTCCATTGGGCTAATTCTCGTTATATTCTAGCAATTGGGGTATCCTAGATCATCCCAACTTTAGCCTATACCATAAGTGAGCCTTCATTGGATGCATATAATTTCCCTTTAGCATACATAGAAGCTCTATACCCTCGTACCTAGAGCTCTGATACCAAATGTAACGACCCAAAAACACACAAACAAAAAAATACAAAAATAGAAAAAGTTTTTTTTTTACTAAGGAGAGAGGTGCATGAACCCTTCATGAACCCCTAACCCACTAGAATATCCTAAAGTTTCAATCTCCTAAGTTTCCCTAGAATTTATATCTCATGAAGTACCCTAACATAAATACATATGTGTAGGTGTATAATGTGTTACTATGGATAAGTCCATTTGTTTCATAATCCTTGATGAGCTAGACCTATCACCCTCAATCCATAGAAGGTGTACACGCATCTCCATACCATACACAAATCCTTATGTGTAGGTATTCTAAGAGTACCATGAGTTAAGCTATCTATATCATCTCCACGATGAGCTATCTTAACTCAGATGTAATCTCTTCCCACTTAGTCCTCTATCTCCCTAAGGGGGTCTCAATTCCCTTAGGTCACCTACGTTCACCCTAAGGGGTTCTCAATTCCCTTAGGTTACCTCTGAGTTCACCCTATAACTCCACACTAGATTCCCTATCAGCAATCAATCAAACAATAATACGTTTAGATGCTACCACATCAAAAAAAATCAAACAATAAATAGAGAAAATGAAGCAAGCTTAACTCTAAAATAGAATCTTCTACATGACATAATAAAATACAAAAATATAGTAAAATTAATTTCATTAACCCAATAACAATTACCTCATCATCACTTGCATAATAAGCCTTTCCTACTCAAAGGTATCACATTAATTGCATTGGGGATATCTCCCCACAATTCTCATCTATGGAACATAAGATGCAAATACCTATTCTTTGTTTCCATTCGATTCCTTGCTTCTCCTTGCTTCCCTTTGGTTCTTTGAGGGTAGTAGGGGATCAGGATACTCATGGTTCAGGATAGGCATGCCTTTAAATGCATCTATTCATCTACTTTTCCAAATTGCAACTATACAATATTCCATTAAGTCTCTAACCATCTAATGCATAATGGGCATCATAAAATAAACCTTACTTTTATTTTCACCTCCCCAAATCCCCTTGGAGAGTCATCCAAACATGTTATCACATAGATTAAGGTTTAACTTAATTTAATTGTATTCATGTCCTAAAGAATTAAATTCCCATACCCTTAACCTTTAGACCAATCATTCCTTCATTCCCTAAAGCAGAGCCCCATAACTTCAATTTAAAGAATAATTCCACATTTCATTTTATTTAAAAACTCCTAAGATGATCAACATTAATCCAAGGGTTCTCTTTAAATTAAAACCTTCCATATCTTTCCCTAAGATCAAAGGTTCATTTTAATCAAACCCTAACATTTACATATCCCATATAAATCAAAGGTTCTTCTATTAAAACTCTAATATATGCCTCATATAAATCAAAGGTTCTTTTAATTAAAACCCAATATGTGTCTCATATAAATCAAAGGTTATTTTAATTAAAACCCAATATATGTCTCACATAATTCAAAGGTCCATTTAATTAAAACTCAATATGTGTCTCATATAAATCAAAGGTTCCTTTAATTAAAACCCAATATATGTCTCATATAAATCAAAGGTTCTTTTAATTAAAACCCAATATGTGTCTCATATAAATCAAAGGTTCTTTTAATTAAAACCCAATATGTGTCTCATATAAATCAAAGGTTCTTTTAATTAAAACCCAATATGTGTCTCATATAAATCAAAGGTTCTTTTAATTAAAACCTAATATATGTTTCACATAAATCAAAGGTCCATTTAATTAAAACCTAATATATGTTTCACATATAAATCAAAGGTCCATTTAATTAAAACCTAATATATGTTTCACATATAAATCAAAGGTCCATTTAATTAAAACCTAATGTATGTCACATATAAATCAAAGGCTCTTTTTAAATTAAAACCATAATTTAAAGGCTCCTTTATGTATTGCAAAATCTACAGTCAGTGCTAACACCATTCAAGGCATCCTAAGCATCCATGGCAAACCCAATGTCCACTAGAGCCAGGGACATTCTGTTGATGTTGAACTGTTTCTCAACCTGCACTCCCTAAAATATAGGAGGGTTTCCTTTGCTGAACACTATGCTCCACTTGTAGAACATTGTTCCAAAAGAAAGCAGAGTACTTACTTTTAATAGCACTAGACAAGCACGATGCTCTCTCATGGTGCCAGGGGGTTTCCAACTCAAACGTAGCACAAAGCACTTCCAAGGTAGAGTGGTCTCTAATTAACAACACCTCTCTCCCATGCAAGGTGATTTCCAACTTAGGCACAATGCACAACGCTTCCAAGGTAGAGTGGTCTCTAATTAACAACACATCTCTCCCCCTCAATGTGGTTTCCAACTTAGGCACAGTGCACAATGCTTCCAAGGTAGAGTGGTCTCTAATTAACAACACATCTCTCCCTCTCAAGGTGGTTTCCAAATTAGGCACAATGCACAGCGCTTCCAATGTAGAGTGGTCTCTAATTAACAACACATCTCTCCCCTGCAAGGTGGTTTCCAACTTAGGCATAATTCACAGCACTTCCAAGGTGGAGTGGTCTCTAATTAACAACACATCTCTCCCCCGCAAGGTGATTTCCAACTAAGGCACAGCCTACAATGCTTCCAAGGTAGAGTGGTCTCTAATTAACAACACATCTCTCTCCCGTAAGATGTTTTCCAGCATAGGCACAACGCACAGTGCTTCCAAGCAAGGTTTTAATCTTACACACAGTGCATAGTGCTTCCAAGCAAGGTTTCAAGCTTACACATAGTACACAATGCTTTCAAATAAGGTTTCAAGCTTACACACAGCGCATAATGCTTCCAAGCAATATTTCAATTTTACACACAGTGCACAGCACTTCCAAGCAAGGTTTCAAGCTTACACACAATGCATAGAGATTCCAAGAAAGGTTTCATGCTTAAAATATATTTAAATAAAATCCATAGTTCAGCTTAGAATAACCCAACCTGTTGGTTTCACTGAGATGGAAGTCCGATTAAGTCTATTGAATGGTGTGTTTCCTATCCTCTCCTTTATCCCCACTTCCTTTGTTCCTCCCTTATGTTATCTATTTTTTCTTCCTCTCTGTTCTATATTTTTCTCCCTTACATGCCCCCTGACCTAGGTGGTCCATCCGCTGCCCTCTTGAAGCCTGCGCCACCACCTTCCCTTCAATGCCCATCCCCTATCCTTTGTTCATTCTTTCCAAATTTTCCATCTTTAGAAAGTTAATAGCCTCGTAGGCTCTTCCATAGGTTGCTTCGTATCGCTCCAAATTTTTTGCATCCTTACCTTCAGGCTAAAGGATCCACGCCCGAAAGGGGGATGGGAAAAGGATGGGATGGTACCTCGGACTGAGAGGCCCTTTGAAGGTCCCGCCTCTCGGGGGAGGGGTATTAAGGTGATTTTTTGACGGATGGTGGGGTTCACCAGGAAACGTTTAGTGGCAGTTTCCACGCCTAGGTTGGGAATGTGTTTAATGTGTTCAGTTTTATCCTTAAACATTCAAGTCCTAGGTTTGGCCAAATGAATCTAAGTTGCTCTATATGAAGATGCAGATTAAATGAATACAAAAAAACAAATTAGGACAGAAAACAGAGAAAGTAAACAAGATTAAAAAGTCATACCTGATCCGGATGTCTGATGAAGATTCTGATTCTTGAAGCAGTCAGGATCGCCTCTAATTTGATAGGATCATCTGCTATCAGACAAGATCGTCTGAGATTTGATGAATTCATCAGACAAATTCGTTAGAGACCTGCAATCAGAGAAGTAGACACAAAATGCAGAAAATGCAACTATTCTAACAGAGGGCAATGATGTAGAATAACAGTAATAACATTAAAATGATGATAATAAACAAAATACGAGTGCACTACAATGATTTGATGACAATTGGTGACTTAATTATGCATTTAAAGCTACATGGGTGAACTCCAAAATGCAAAGTAATAAGAAATAAACTTAGATTTAACTAAATGCAGAACAATGTATAAAATAAAAGGATGAAGAAATGCAAACTCCGGGCACTGATTGCCTCAATATTGACTGCAGTCGAAATCGTCTCGCATTGGTACGAAATCATCTCGAATTGAACAGGATCGTCCACGATGAACTGAGCTTGCTCCAGCTGAAAAATACTAAGGTTCCTGCAACAAAATTTGGATAGGACAAGTGCAAATAGTAATTTAGGATGTCTTAGTGCGTGTAAAGTCAAGTTATAGGAAATTTCAGCCAGGGGGATGCCAAGGGGAGGGCCTAGGATTAAATAGGCTTAGGAGGGAGGTTAGGAGGTTGGAGATCATCCCAATTTGGGAGATCTCCAATGGGGAGGGTCTCTAACGATGCAGACACGCTTCTACCCGGATTAGAGACGTCGTTGGAACAGAGTCCAACTATGCACAAGTCAGTTTGGGACGAGATCGTCTGGACGTTCTGCTCCAGACGAAATCGTCCGATCTGAGGCGATATCGTCTGATCGGCGACGATATCGTCAAACGGACAAAACAAACTCTAAAAATGGCACGAAAAAGGAGGAAACGGGTTAAACGATGGTTTGGGAGCGGTTTTGGGGTTTAAAATTTGAATTTGATTTATTACTAAGGTAATTTGTAATTATTTAAGGTTTACTGCACCAATTTTAGGGTGCTACATTTTGCCCCCTCTTTAGCGAATTTTTCAAAGAAAATGCGTTAAAGACGAGTTCTTCTCGATCTATGAGAAAGCAAAAATTTATTCCCATTTTTAGGCGACGATTCTTGGTCGAATCGTACGACAGCTTACTATGGTGCCCCCTCCGTGTTTTTACCCAAATCGAACGTTTGAGGTAAAAACGTGGAAAAGCAAAAAATTTTGAAATGTTTTTAATTGTTTTTTGAATAAAATTAAGAAAAATAGGGAAAAACCCTAATTCATTTTTACTGTTCATTTTTTAGTTTTCTGGTTTCTAGAGCTCTGGAGACAAAATGGTCGAGACAACGCACAGATCGACAGAGGTCCGATGCGGGCTACGGGTAAGGGTCTAAACTTAGTTTAGAATGCTTTACTTTAGAATTTCATGCTTTTTAGATTAATTTTTGATTGATTTTTGAGCATCACGGCCGTTTTTGGGCCGTCGACGTCATCGAGACGAAATCGTCTCGATTTCATCGAAATCGTCTCGATATCGTCGATTTTGTCCAAGGGCGAAATCGGCGAAATGAGGACGATTTCATCAAAAAAGGGACGATTTCGACTCGCGACATCGGAGACGAATTTGCTCAAATTTGGACGATATCATCCAATAGTGGACGATATCATCATTTATGAAATTGAACTTGTTTTACTTGTATTTGTAATTAATGATTTATTAATGATTTTTATTATTTTGTTGTTTATGTTGCAGAGAGGATTACTAAAGAGCAGAGAGTGGAAATACGGTGGGCTGAGGGATGACTTAGCCACTCTATCATAGGCAGAGCGGGATCAGTTGGCTCAGGTCGGCTTACAACATGTGGCAGAGATGCCACAAGTTGCTACAGATATGGGGCTATTGACAGCCCTAGCAGAGAGGTGGTATCCGGGTTCTTCATGTTTTTGGTTACCGATAGGGGAGATGACTCCCACATTGGAGGATGTATGGAGGATATTGAGGATCCCCATACAAGGACGGTTGATCACTCCTACGGCCAACCAGGGCCATGCTATGATGCGGTTGTGTGGCGATCCGAGCTTCGCCCTAGAGAAGGGCGAAGTGAATATCGAGTCACTGTGCCAGATGCCTGGGGCATCTAGCCTCACACGGGTTTTGGCCGGAGTGGTAGGTGGACTTCTGCTGTGCCACCAGAGCGGATGCAGGGTACCATGGGTACTAGCAGATGTGGTCTGTGACATGAGAGACCATGGATACAGGTTTGCTTGGGGGAGCTTCGTTCTATGCCGATTGTACAGGATCCTGTATGGGGTCGTATACAAGGGCGACCGATGTCTGGTTATGACATCTCTACTACAGGTTTGGTGCTGGGAGCACATCACGGTGCGGAGGCCGGTAGGGCTTCCACTGATAGGGATTGACGGGGAGAGGCCCCGAGTTTTCTACTGGTGGCTCCGAAGAGGGTCACAACGACGGATAGATCTGCCAATGTCCCGGAGACTACTTGACGACCTTGTCTCCGACCAGATCACCTGGAGGCCTTGGAGAGATCATCCAGGGTGGGCCGAGGATGGACAGGAGCTGGCTCGCATCAGGCAAGTCTGCTGGCTGAGGATGGAGAGGGGAGAGGTGGAGCTCCACCGCTATGACCGAGTTTTGAGGCAGTTCGGTCTACAACAGGGGATCCCATCTCTCAGGGACTACGAGTTTTCTCGGACTATCCTGGGATAACACTACGGTTAGCGGGGCTCCGGATATGCAGCGCTTCTGGAGCAAGGACATGAGATGATGCCCCCATTCAGCCAGTGGATGGGGATGATGCTAGGGGTAGCCGACGGCTACGATGCCCGGTACACAGGCATCCGCCCTCCTCGGATGACGAGGGCTCAGGGTCCGATTCATGCAGTTGTGCGTCGGATGGGGAGGCGGCACCAGGCAGCCATTGAGGCAGCACAGGGTCACGACAGGAGAGAGCAGAGGAGACCACAGGCTCAGCATAGGCCATGACAGTGGGAGAGGAGGGAGGAGAGACCCCCTTCTCCATAGAGAGAGAGGCCACCATCGCCCGATAAGGGCAAGGGTGTTGACACTGGGGAGAGCAGCGAGACAGCGACTCTCCAAGCTGAGGTTGCCCACCTACGGGCTCAGGTGCAGACATTGCAGGATGAGGCTACACGACTTAGAGCTCGGGGTGGAGGAGCGAGCACTCGAGATTTAGCACGCGCTATTTCCCAGGTTACATTCTATCAGGCTCTATATTACCAGGCGGTGCCAGCAGAGCAGAGGGTGCCATTACCAGCTCATATTGCAGAGCCTGTCGTGATGGGGTCATCTAGGACATCATCACGATCGACATCTAGGACTCATGGCACCACACGGACTGCGATGGGGCCACCTCCTCCACCTCAGGGCGGGGGAGGAGATGAGGCTGAGAGCTCGAGGGGTTCTCGAGGCGAGGCTACTGCACTACACAGAGATTGTATATTTGATTGAGAGGATTGAGTATGCCAAGATGTAGATTGTGGCATACCAATCTATTTTTGATATGATGTACATATATTTGATATATATATATATGAGATATATATTTTTGATCATATGACTTGTCTTATGCGTTTGTATGATGCTTTTAATGTTTTGGTGTGATTGATTTGATGATTCATGTAATTATGTCGTTGGAAAATATTATGGTTGAAATGTCATGCTTTAAAAATTTAAATGAAATAATCTGATGTAACAAATTGGTTGTTGTGATGATAATTTTGATAAAAAATAAAAGGGACTTTTAACAATAATTTCAAAGGACATTGTCGTTGTTATAGACCATTTCATGGAGTCGCCGCTCACTCGGTCGTCAAGCTAATCCCAGTATAGAAATATTGTTAAAAAGTAAAAGAGTGCTTAAGAGACTGTCTTAAGACTTTGGTGTGATGATGCAAATGATGATGATGATGATTTTGTTTTCAGACTTTTCATGAAAATATTATGCATGAAATATTTTAAAATGATTTTTTGCTAGGCATAAATTCCTAAGAGTGATGAAATTTTTGGATAATTCCCTAGGAATTATACCATCATTGCAAAATTGAAGTTTTGACATAATGACATGAAATAGAATAGGTGTTTGTTTTTAAAGCATAATTGTATAACATAATGATTTAAGTCATATGTTTTTATGATTTTAAATAAATGGAAAATAAAAGTGGTACAATGATTTGCGCTAGGCATAGAATATTTAGGTATAAACTTATACCATCATCGCGAAATCCAAAGAAAAAAGTGATATAATAGTTTTATTGTATGGTTGATTTTTAATTTTTGAAAATAAACAGAAAATATGAAGAGGAGGACTTGCGCTAGGCATAAAATTTCCACTTTTAGTTCTGGAACTATACCATCGTCGTGAAAGTCGACAATATATATATGATTTGAGATAAATTTTGATTTGTTTGATAATGCATGTAGTTGTCTTTATACTAAACAACTGTACTTTAAAGAAGAAAATGAATTTATTCCAAACAATTTTGCAGAAATATTTCAAAGTATCTTAAAGACAAAAGTTAGATTTATAAGGAATCCCATGTGCATATGTGAGTTTATTTCCAATCTTGATTTATCATAATGATACACAAAATCTCTCAAATACAAATGTGTGTGCAATTGCATTGTTCATTTACCAGTTTTGAGCAAGATAATTTGATACAAGTGATTTGAATGAACCAAATAAGTGTTCATTAACCATGATTTAGATGCATATAACCATACCAGACTACTATGTAAGTCGGATTATCAAGAGCTAGCTAATCCATAAGCAGACATAGGTCTGTACAAAAGAAGGTCGCTAATGTGACAGACATATCGCCACGCTAGGGATTACCCAAGGCCAAGCGGGTTGGGCACAAACCACCTGTTATGGGGCTTACCTCACAGTTTTCGAATAATTGAGAATTCCAGGGATTCAAGCTCATCAACCCTTCTTTTCTTTTCAATGGGTAGGGAAAGGGATTTTATTGCTTTTGCTTTTGCTTTTCTTTTGCTTCTTTTTTTTTTTCTTCTTTTTTTTTCTCTTTGCTTTTTGTATTTTTGCTTTTGTATTTGAGATAATGCTGAAATAACTTCTTTCTCTTTTCTCTTTTTCTTGAACTTTTTCATTTCTTTCTATGCTAGGGATACTTGCTCGGATTAGCTGTAGAGCAAGGGATTTTTATTCCGGGTAGGGGTGAGCTTGTCCTTTTGCCAATTCTCAAAGATTCTAGACCATGTGCATGATAGGATAGCAGGGGAAACTTTTCACTCAAGAAACCACTTCTACTATGTAACATAGCATGGAAATTACAAATGTAATCATTTTATTGTGAAAGGATATGCTTGGTTTAAGTAAATAACAAGATCAATTCTCTATGCTCAAACTTTATTTAATTGAATTTTGTGGACTTTGATATAAGAGAGATTAGTAATCATGCCAGATAAAAATCAAGATATTTATTTTTGTGTTTGTGATAGTGCGGGATTCCAAATAAATGCTAATTTATCCAAAATAATTTGAAATATATAACTGCAACATTTGTAAGAAATATATACAAATATTCTTCTGTATTTATTTTTATTTTTTTATTTTTAAAATGAGACAACATACAAAATATGTACAAATGATGAAATGAACAAATTTTATGCCATAGTATCGCTTTAAGATGCAAAATGTTCATAGGTTCTTTAAATCTTTACCATCTAAGGTAGCTAATTTGTATGCTCCCGATTCAAATTTATAGAGATGATAATATATGGTCCAAGCCATTTGGGCTCAAATTTACCTTTAAGGTCTTTAGTAGTGCATTAGTATTTTTTTTTGAAAATTTTGATGATTTTGATTTTTTATTTTGATTTTTAGATTTTGATGGAATTGGTGGTATATACAAGATGATCTATATACACTATACAAGGTTATTTGAGTATAGCATGTCTAAGGTTGCTTCAAAATCAAAGGAGGTTTTGAAGGATAATTTGGTTGAGGTGAAGGTAAGAACAAAAGGTGATGAATAAAAGGTAGTGATAACAAAAGCTTTGTTATAATGTAGAATAATGTAGCAAAATATTTGACTTTTATATGTGTAAAATTGATCATGTTACAAAATAAAATGTCAGAAGGATAAGAAAGTTCTTCATTCTTATCACTATATTCCAAGTCTTGATAAGATGGAGGGAGCATATGTGAAAGATATGCATGGGTGTTATTTGGTAAACAAGGATGATCATATATGGATGAAGAAAAGTGATGGATAGAAGATAATTGTGATAATAGAGAATGTATAGAACTTGATGTTTCAACCGTTAAATATTCTTCAAATGGTGTTGGGTCACCATGTATGGTAACAATTTTATTTGCAATTTCAAACTTCAAACATTGGTGAAGAGTGGAAGGGACAACCCTCATCGTATGAATCCAAGGACTTCTGAGAAGTAGGTTGTAATATGAAGGGCAATATGCTACATAAAATAAAGTATCCAGGATCTTGGATCCAATATTGAGGGGAAACATTATAGTACCTTGAGCTTCTTGAATTTCATTGTTAAAAGATTTTATAATAACATTTGATTCATTAAGATCTTCTTCCTTTGTTTTGAGTTTTTGGAATAATTGATAAGTGCATAAATTAAGAGAGGAGCCATTATCTACCATGATAGTTCTAACAAGTGTTTCTTTACTAGATCCGGTAATGTAAAGATAGGAGTCTTCTTGTGGAGTAGAGGAAGGAATATCCTCATCATAGAATGAAATATGGTTAACCTCAAGAGGGTTTACACCATTAATTATGTTCTTAGAGAAAATATGATGAGGAACAAATTGTTGGCTAGGTATTTTGAACAAAATTTCCTTGTGATAAATTTGTAATACTTCTAAAAGGGATATCTTTGCTTGAGGATTAATCACTTGTTGTTGGCTATCAAAGGGGATTTCAGATTGAAATTTTGATTCTAAATATGAGCTTTCTATGCTTACATTCCATTTTGTATCATTCTCTAGAGCCAAAGATAGTTTTGAAGGTTGGTCAAATGAGGAATCCATATCTTGAATATCAGATTGGGTTGATTGAACTTGAGGTTGCTCATTTGTAGTTTCTGTTACAATATTAGTAATATCATCATGATGGGACACATTAACATGCAATATTTGATTGGTTTCCTGTTGTTGATAATTGAATAGGGGTTCTTGGGAGATCCCCATGTCTTGATTGATTATTGGTATTTGTTGTGTAGGAGTTTGATTGTTTACTGGAGATTTATAATCAGTTGTAGATTGTAATTCCTTTATATTAAAAAGACCCTTATCAATCAAATCTTGAATTGCACATCTTAAATCTTTACAATTTTGTGTCATATGTCCATCTACTCTATGATATTCACAATGTAGCTCAGGTTTAAACCAATCTGTTGTGGTATCAGGTTGTCTTATGGAAGGGAGTTCAATCCTATTTGTGTCAAGTAAATACTTGAGAATTATATCCATTGGTTGATTGAGCTTAGTAAATTTACGTGATGAAGGTTTTCGAGAGGTTTTTGATAAATGCCTTAGGAATTTCGTCATAAAAGGACCTAATGGTTTCTCACCTCTACTTTCTTTATTATGGGTAGAATGATGACAGGAAGATTGCGAAGTAGGAGGTGAGTGCATGGTAGAATTGGAAGAATAAGTATTTTCTTGTTGAAATGAATGTGTTGTATTGAAAGAAGAATATTGAAAGGGTGGAGGAGGATTGTATGTGGATCGATAGACATAATATGGATATATGGGAGAATAGATAATATCGTTATGAAGAGGATTGGAAAAGGGATTGTCTTGTTGGGTTAAGGATGAAAAATGAGAAAAGTGTGATGGAGGTGGTGTTGAATAGGGATGAGGTTGGTCATAATCAACAAATGTATTTGGCTGAATTCTTCCAACATTACTGATGGGCTCATATTGATTTGAGTAAAAACTCATGGTTTCTTTAGTACTTCTAAAAGTAATATTTAGTATCTACTATTTAGAATTGAATCTAAAACATACAAACTTGAAATGATGATTTTGTTACTTTTTTTTTTGTATACATATATATTTATATATTTTTTTTTTATATTTTTGAATCAGAAAGATGCCTATGTTATTCACGTCGGGTTCACCAAAATGTATCGCTCCAAATTTTTTGCATCCTTACCTTCAGGCTAAAGGATCCGTGCTCGAAAGGGGGATGGGAAAAGGATGGGACGGTACCTCGGACTGAGAGGCCCTTTGAAGGTCCCGCCTCTCGGGGGAGGGGTATTAAGGTGATTTTTTGATGGATGGTGGGGTTCACCAGGAAACGTTTAGTGGCAGTTTCCATGCCTAGGTTGGGAATGTGTTTAATGTGTTCAGTTTTATCCTTAAACATTCAAGTCCTAGGTTTGGCCAAATGAATCTAAGTTGCTCTATATGAAGATGCAGATTAAATGAATACAGAAAAACAAATTAGGACAAAAAATAGAGAAAGTAAACAAGATTAAAAAGCCATACCTGATCCGGATGTCTGATGAAGATTTTGATTCTTGAAGCAGTCAGGATCGCCTCTGATTTGACAGGATCGTCTGCTATCAGACAAGATCGTCTGAGATTTGACGAATTCGTCAGAGACCTGCAATCAGAGAAGTAGACACAAAATGCAAAAAATGCAACTATTCTAACAGAGGGCAATGATGTAGAATAACAGTAATAACATTAAAATGATGATAATAAACAAAATACGAGTGCACTACAATGATTTGATGACAATTGGTGACTTTATTATGCATTTAAAGCTACATGGGTGAACTCCAAAATGCAAAGTAATAAGAAATAAACTTAGATTTAACTAAATGCAGAACAATGTATAAAATAAAAGGATGAAGAAATGCAAACTCTAGGCACTGATTGCCTCAATGTTGACTGCAGTCGAAATCATCTCGCATTGGTACGAAATCGTCTCGAATTGAATAGGATCGTCCACGACGAACTGAGCTTGCTCCGACTGAAAAATACTAAGGTTCCTGCAATAAAATTTGGATAGGACTAGTGCAAATAGTAATTTAGGATGTCTTAGTGCGTGTAAAGTCAAGTTACAAGAAATTTCAGCCAGGGGGATGCCAAGGGGAGGGCCTAGGATTAAATAGGCTTAGGAGGGAGGTTAGGAGGTTGGAGATCATCCCAATTTGGGAGATCTCCAACGGGGAGGGTCTCTAACGGTGCAGACACGCTTCTGTCGGATTAGAGACGTCGTTGGAACAGAGTCCAACTATGCACAAGTTAGTTTGGGACGAGATCGTCTGGACGTTCTGCTCCAGACGAAATCGTCCGATCTGAGGTGATATCGTCTGATCGGCGACGATATCGTCAAACGGACAAAACAAACTCTAAAAATGGCACAAAAAAGGAGGAAACGGGTTAAACGGTGGTTTGGGAGCGGTTTTGGGGTTAAAAATTTGAATTTGATTTATTACTAAGGTAATTTGTAATTATTTAAGGTTTTACTGCACCAATTTTAGGGTGCTACAGTTGCACCTTGTATGAATGGGATCATGACATATTATTTTATTTTATATAGTAAAATATATTTATAATGTCTCTATATATATTCTTTTGTTTAAATGAAAGATCCTCTTTAATTTATTATTAGTTAATTAAAACCTTTTAATGAATTTTCTCTCATCATTAAAATAATCACTTTTAATTAATCTCCAATAAATCATAATCACTTTTAATTAAAATCACCACTTTTAATTAAAATAAACAAAATTAATTAAAATAGCCATTTTTAATTAATTAAAATGAAAACTCCTTAATTAATTGCAAATGAAGTTTACAAATGAGCTCTAATGAGCCAATCATTATTTTCTTTAAACTTCATTAATTAATTTTAAAGCATCAAAATTCAGCATATGACTTAATTTATTTTCTTTCACAAGGAGGGTGCTTTATTTTCATTTTCAATATGACAATTAACCTTATGCATCTATAATCATCTTTCAGTAGTTCCTATGTAGGAACTAAAAAATCAAACTACTCAATATATGATACAGTAGAAGCAAACACATTTATACAATTAACCAAAGAGGGAGTCTTTCCATCAATCCAATCACCTATCTTAGCCAGAGAATTTATGATAGCTTCTAGGCTATCAACTAAAGCTCAAGGTGATCAACTATCGATGATTATCCCTTTTTTCAATGCATGCCTATATGAAGGTATCTATCCATGTTACCTTCGAGTACCTTAATCATCATTTTCCCTGATCTTTGGTACCCTCGTTTATGGTGGGTAACTCTGCCTGTTCTACCTACGAGTGTACCTGATCCTGCACACTTGGTAATATGTTAGAAAAAACATGTCCTTATAAATCATCTAAAAATCACATAGTTGGTTCAATTGTTCAAACTAAGTATCACCACATCTTAGGTTAATACATTGTCTTCTTGTGTCATAAAGTCAACTAGGGAGGGTCATGATAGGTAGCCTAGAACTGAACGATCGTGCACCTCTTGATATGGAACATCAATAGGTTGATGCACTCCTTTTTCATGTATTCCTAGGCCATAGCCTTGCCAATTGACTATATGGAAATAGCGAGGTGGAAATACTGACATGTTTGGAACATTGGCAAGTTTTGGTTCTTTGAGCTCGTCTATGGGAGTTGGGCTTGATGAAGATTCAATCTCCCCATATACAAAATTTATGCTATTTGGAGCTAAAACCATATTATATACTACTCCTATTGTTAAAGGTGGGTCATGTGGGTGACTAAAATCCTTAGCACTAGGAATGGTAAGGTGTGTAATGGTGATTTCGTCGACCACATATTCACCAATACCAGGATTGGTGAGATGGACCTTGACTTAGGATGACATGGAATAATTTTGGTCAAGTGATGGCTTAGGCGATGGTGTAGATAGAAGTATCTCACAATCCATCAATTTGACTTGTGAAACACTGGGTGATGGCAATGGATTGGCTTGGGAAGATTGCATAGTGGATGATGATGATGTGTATGGTGGTGATGTTGATGATGTGGACTACTTGTGACCACATGTGCATGTTGTCATTGATGGAGATAATGGTGATGTGGAAGATTGTTGAGGGTTTGTGATAGGGACCTCCTCAGGAATAGGATCCTTTTATGAAGAGATTGGTGAAATGGTGGATTAATTGGATGATGGTGATAGGAAAAGGTACATTAAAGGGAGCATGGACACATAAGGTTTTGAGATGAAATTGCTATACTTAAACATCTCGACATCCACTGGTATGCAATGTACCTATCCCTCATGAACATATTTCAAACATTGATATAGTATTGAGGGGACACATCTCATTTTCCTTATCCAAGGTCTTCCAAGGAGTACATTGTACACCATGGATCCCTCCAAGATGTGGAACATTGTGTGCAAAATTTTAGCTCCTACTTTGATGGGAAAAATAACAGTGCCAATTATGGAACACAAAGCATCATTGAATGCTTTGAGGGTGAAGGATGACTTGGTGATGTGATATAGAGGAAGGTTCAAATGATGAAGAGAGAAAGTGGTGATGATGTTGATAGAGGAACCAGTGTCAATTAGGACTCTTTTGAAAGGATTCTTGTCAATTAGAGTCATGATATGCAATGGAGGGTCTAATAATTTTGATAATATTGGCTTAATCTCAAAGTCATAAAATTTTATGGAAGGGTCCATGCATATTTGGATGCTCTCCACAAAGTTATTGAAGGCATTAGGGTCTTGCGATTGCAATTCAATGGATTTTAGAATGTCCATTAATATTTCACAATGTGGAGGAGATTTTTGGATTAGCTCATAGATCAATAGTTTAGAGGAAGTCATTTTCAGACTTGTAGTTAGCTGACTACTCAATGAGATGACTGGTCGAGGTGGACGATTGAGGGGTGGATTTGGTGGATTCGATTGGTTAGGAACATGGATGGCTGATGATGTAGAAGGTTGTGACACACTTTCTTGAGGTGTTTTCCTTTTTTTATTATTTCATTGACCTCTAGTGACCACATGTATGGCCCCTAAAAACCCTTGGTATTGTTGAATGTGGTTGACTTGGTTAGGAGGATTTTTAGTGTTAGCTCCCCCTACATTTTATTGCACCTCCTTGTGATGGGGAAGTGGTGTTTGAAATATACCAAGGTCTTGGTTTTGTTGAGTGAGGGGACTATTAAATTTAATTGCCCCCAAGTCAATGAGGTCTTGGACTATGTTTTTAAACACATGGCCATTATTGATGTCATAAGGACAAAATAGGTGTTCTCGATAATTTTTACTATGTTTTGTGGGATCATATGGTCTAATATTGGGTAAAGCAAGTTTATTTGTCTCATATAACCTTTTAAAAATGGATGCATATGATTTGGATAATGGGGTGTATTGGTGATTTTTATGAATAGACTATCACCAAGGATGATCTTCCACAATTGGCACTGTGTTCTGAACTATTGGAGCTTGTGTTGTTGAGGGGACCGCATGATATAAAATTTTTTGTAGTGTTTATTGCACAGGTTTTTATGGAGTGATTTTGTGGAGTGATCAAATGATGATGAGATTGGTACTAATGACTAGGTGAATTGGATGGGATATGATGAATGGGATATTGTTGGTGAAAATATGGGGAATTATGAAATGATGTTGATTGATAAAGTTTATGGCTAGGCTAGCCAATAGAAATTGTATGGGTGATGGTGTGGCTAGGTTGGGGAACAGGGATAGAAACCATAGAATATTGTGGTGCCTGTGATGGATCCTTTTTGACAAGGGTATTCTAAGTAGAGTTATGTAAAGGCTTAGGGTTTACTTGTACTTGTTGTTAAGCATTTTGACACTATCTAAGCAAATTGTTTAGGTGCTCCTATGCCTCACTAATATCTCTATCAAAGGCTAAAGGTATGGAGGTAGATGATATGGAATATGTGGCTTGGGTATAAGTTATACTAGGTATGTTAACTTATGAGGCTAGAACTTGTGAAGCAGCATTGACTTGTGCTTCATACAAGGGGTTGGTGTAGGTGGAGGTATATGAGGTGCTAGGATCACATGAAGGTTGGGGAATGGAAATATTGAATGAAGGTACAGCTAATGCCTCAAAAAGAGGGTTAGTATAAACTTGGGTAAAGGTGGATGGGGGTTGGGAGTAAATAGGCTCTTACTATAAAGTAGAATCCTATCTAGGTGAGTTGGGGATAGAATCTAGGACATAATTAGAAGACTCCATGAAAGCTTCTACTCTTGCCATGTCTATATGGATAATATGGAGGTCAATTATGGTGGAGGTTGACTCCTCTTGGGGTATGGTCATGTGATAGAATGTGGATGGCAAGGAATTTGAGGGACCTGCAAGTAAATCTGCTTGTGTCACATTCAAGTATTCTACCATAGAAGTGGTAGGGAATGTGGATGAGGGTTCCATTAAATTATCCTAATTTATTGCTTTCTTTTGATTTTTAGTTAATACCATAAGCAAAATAAATCAAGATACAGATTAAAATACTAAATATAATACAAAAATAGAATGCTTAAGTAAAAAACCAATCAATGCTAGGTTTCAACCAATGTGGTTTACCTCATTCATTGATTATCTCCTTATTAATGTGTATTCCTTTTATGTACCAATCTTGTGTGTTTTAATTTTCTAATCTTTCTTAATGAAACAAGGGTAAAATCTATGGTGAAGATAGGACAACGAGATTCTTTTTGGTGATGAAATCCAAAAATTTTTCTCGAGGGTATCCTAGGGTGTAGAGATTGGTGGATGGAGATGAATGCCACCATCACCTAATATCAAGCAATGGTTGGTGATGAAATCTAACCACTATTATTTTGAATGAACCATGATGTGTGTGAATTATTTTTAAAGCTTATATTCTCTATTGTGTACAAACAATATTAAAAACAATTAATTTCATATATCTAAATCAAAATCCAACGAGAATTCCAAGTTATCTAAAGGGCGTGAAGTACACCGCCTAAGACCCTTTATATAAATAACAACCAGAGGGTTCGTCCACCCCTCTACCTGGAATCACCCAACTAACAGGGATACTTTTGGCAATCTAATGGTGTTCCAACTTAGATAAACAAAAGAAAATATTTTTAACCCTAGGATACAACACTATGTTATGCAATTTTCAGTTCAAATGCAAATAAAATGTAGTAGTTTGTATCAAGAAAATAGAAACCCTAATCAAAGTATGTGAATGAATGCAGACCTAAAAATGTAAAATAACATGAGTTCATTTCCAGATTGTTTAATTATGGTTCATTTTAAACTTAAAATCTGAAAAATACAACAAATAACCCAAAATACGTAAAATGAAATACTAGGGTTTTAGACATCATACTTACTGGACAACCTATGTATTTGTTCCTAGCTCTCTATAAATACCCCTAGGCACTTCTGTATACTTTTGATATGCCCCTAGGCATTTATGAGTTGCCCTAGAATGTCGTCAGGTATTTTGCACACCTTCTACAAGCTTCTGTAGACTTCAAAAACTCTAGATCTAGTGAAATCTGTGCTTCTAAAAAACCTATAAGATGACTAAAAATAGAAATAAAATCAGTAAAACAGATCATAAATAGAAACCCTTATGGGGTCCCATCATGATCACCATTTGAAATATGTGAAATGCAACACCCAAACAATGCTTTAACAAATGAAATACAAGGAAACACAAGATTGCATAATAGAATAATTTTCATTGACGGGGGGAGCCTAGAAACTCCATTGTTTACAATATTGGATCCTTTAATCCTTTTGATACAATACTACAAAGGGTTAGAGTTCTTCAAAACCCTAACAAGAAAATTTGTGATGTCTTCAAGAGCATCTTAATCCCAACAGGGTTGAGGGGGATTTTTGATAGCCAATGTTGGGCCACTCTAGATTTTGATGTAGTATTTTCAGATCTACACACAAGGACACAACAAAATAGTTAGTAATACCTATGAGGGCTCCATAGTATGAGGCCCTCTATAATCAATAATAAACCCTAACTAAGTGTTGCAAATAGAGTGAACAGAAGAAAAATAACATGTATAAAATAATAAATGATGGACCTATTTTACTTATTGTGCTCTGATGTGAGATGTCTGATGCAGATGGCTAGTGCAGTGATGCCCTAGCATCACCTAAAGGCTAGGGGGTCTTAAGGAGTACTAGCAAAAAATGTCTGCGGGTTCCTGGATATTGTAGGAAACACCTGAGGGTTCCTGGGGATGAGGGTAAGGATTTTACATAAGCAGATACTATGAGGGAAAAAGGATGGCAATGATGATGGGGGGTTACAACGAGCGAGGATGTTGATGAAAGTAATACGAGGCAGCTTATGGCACTTAAAAGAACTCAAGAAATCTAGGATCAGGGATTTTGGAACTTAGGGAATTCAGGATAGTTGAAAAATTATGAAAAGACTCGGGGATTGAACCATCAAAATGGCTCCTACTTATCGTCCAACCTAGGGCATCCTAGGGTTTCAACGACACTAATTGTGTGGTTGAGATTAAAACACATCCAAGGGTGGATACTAATTTTAGGGTGTGGCATGGATTAATGTGGATGGACGGATGAGATTAAATGAAATCGGATAGCTGTGATTAATTTATTTATATAAATATATATTAATTAAATATATATCAAATATCATATTAAATATTATTATTTAAATATATATATGATAAATATATATAAATAATAGGTAAAAATGGTGGGAAATCTAGGATGGAGGGAAAATGACTAGATTTTGGTGTCTACACAAATCAAGAAAGTAATATTATTTTGAAAAATGAGAATGGAAAATTGCAAAGGGCCTCTTAAGGGATCTGAAATGATGTTTTCCACTCTTTTCTCACCTAAATTATGGGGCTAGTTTATGAGCTTAATTCTAGAGACTTAGAGAACACATACATTTAATCTTAATCTGCTAGCTATGAATACATGAATCAATAAAACAAGAAAGTCCTAATGAACTAAAATACTTTTGAATATTTGATTTTGATGATCAAGGAAATATGATTTTTTTTTTTAAGAGCAAGGATTCAAGATGATTATGTAGAAAGCAATCCTAATGCAACTACGTACAATTTTACTTGAAATGATATACAAGATTAAAAATGTTTCCTTAATGATTAATGGTAACTAGTTTCTTTCTTTCCCTTTTACCTTTAATGGATAAATAGAAATAGACCTAATATAGACAAAAAGTATTTCTATAACCTAAACACAAGAAAAAAAAAATTGGATTGAAAATTTTGATCTTTTTCCTCAGAGTAAAAAGTGCTACAACTCTACAAAAGTTATACAACCTACAAATGTGTTGCTAGCAAAACAATTGCTAGTCCTATAGAAGTGTTACCAATGCTACTATTTCTTAATGGCAATTTAGTAGCAAAGAAATATTGCTAAGCTAGAGGAGAGTATATGGATTCGTTGACCAACAGTTAGATCCCTATTTAGAGATTGGATGATAAACTATAGATTGAAAAAAATTAGGATTGTGTGCTTGGTGGCAAAAGTGCCACTATGTGAGAGATATCACCACTAGTACTTTTGCTTGCTATGACTATGTCTCTATTTTTGCTATGTCAGAAATAGAAAGTGATAACACCATAAAACTTATAATTTGGCAATGCTTTCACCTAAGATATAAAAAATGATGCTTAGATGTGATATTTTATGATTTTGAAAAAGGATGCAATGAGGGTCCCTGACCAAGGGGGTGTACGGGCTTGAATATGTGTAGTAAAATAATATGCTTGCTTATAAAAATTTAACCTAAGGGAATTAAAAATCTAAATGAAAAATAAATAAATTATCTGAATGAACAATATTGATATATATGTAATAATTAAAGAACACAAAGCTACAAAATGATAATGAGTGATAAAATATAAGAGGCAAGAGCACAACCTAGGTAAGCTTGTTGCTTCAATTACCTTAGTTGATGTCCACTTGTATGTTAATTAAGTTGATGATCTTGTTTGTTTCTTAAGAGCTTGAGATGCTTGAGAGCTTGAGGGATTGATCACTTGTGAGCTTGAGATGCTTGAAGGACTTGAGATGCTTGAGAACTTATAAACTTATGAAATTGAGAGCTTGAGGGCTTGAGATATTGAGAGCTTGTGAGCTAGTTGCCTTCAAAATATCATGACATAAATTTGATAAAAGTTTACCATGCTTGAAGATTGATTGTCATGAATTTTTATAGAGTTTTTTCACTTTAAAAATGCCAATGATTGACCTCCCCAAGTGTTGGTTTATAGAAATCCATGGCTCCTTAGAGGATGATTGAATAGAAGTCGACAGGATTGGTTAAGATAAGATTTTGAAATGGGCTCAAGATGCAATTAATTTATGGAAGATAGAAAATAGAAACTTTTAGGCTTTGGATTTCTATTAGAGCTACAGATTAGACTAATGTGATTAGATCCATTTTTTATGGATCTCTTGGAAGGTACTAGCTATCAATATTTACCTTATTGGTGTTTGACAATCAGTAGCACTAGAGGCTATAACATTGGTAGTGCTAATGCCATAACACATTTGCCAAGATGACCATTGCCTATCAATTTAGACGATAAATAATAAAAATTTAAGTTGCACAATAGAATTATTAGGGAGCATAAACTTTGCTAGTGCTATCGCTTTAATCCTAACACTTTTGGTTTTGGAGCAATAAATGCACTTTATTTGAGCTTAGATACAATTGATTTGGTTTTGATGCCTTATTGGTTGATTGATGAAGATGTTGGCAAGTTTGGAGATCTAGATGTTGCAATCAAATTTGGGTGTCTAAAATTAGCATGTGATGGCAATCATGATTTATATTATATGTTATGCATGAACAATATTTTTTTGTTGAAAATTTCCTTGTATTACTAAAAAGAATATTAGTTACACTGATCACAAAAAAAAAGGCATGTGGTATGGAAGCACACCCTATGATGTCAACCTGAGAATCCACCCAGAATCTAAAATAGGATCTGGGGCTTACATAGATAATCATGAAACTAAAACAAAATGATCAAATTTAAAACCTAAACTGATAAACTAAATAACCGTCGAGAACAAAAAACTTTGCATATTTTAGCTCCTATGAATGCATGAGACCTAGATTTGATGCATGAACAATATTTTAATCAGTTTTATTTTTAAAATGTGATTATTTTATCATCTATATTTTTTAAAATAAATAAATAAATTGATAAAATGGCTTTTAATTACAACTCGATGTATATATGATATTAATTAATAAATTATTTCATTGCATATTTTTATTATATGAATTTTTTTAACTATATCTTGTGACTAGACTCCATTATTGGTATGATATTTTTTGAATCCTAAATTATATCATGGATAATAATATTTAACCTACAATGGTATAATACAAATAGAGATTGAACCCAATAATTGATTTTTTAATCTATTTGTCTACTTTGGGGTGAGAGGGAAGGGAGAGAGGGGATAAGAACAAAATTATCCAAATATTGAGCATTTTTTCCTTTCCTCCAAATTTAAGCTCGATGGAAAAATTAATAATTTGTGTCTGACAATTTATTAATTTTCAAAATTATCTATGTAATATGTATTATTGGATTGAATATTCTTTTATATTGCAAAATATCAAGTCAAATGAATTTGTGAATACTACATTTTTTACTTTTTAAATGGGAAAAAGATATTATTTTCTCTTAATGATTTTTTTAGAGATTATTCTTGATCTTTGTTTATGTTTTTGGATTGATCTAATTTTTTTTAATGATATTGCTTGATCATTATTCATATTTTATAGTAATCACATCATAGGATTTGCAAGGATAACTTGGTTTATCTAAGGGTGAGTGCGTAGCCAAGTTGGTGTGAGGGGGCCAATTGAGGAACTTGATCCGTACGGTATAGATCCATGCAAATCCGATTCAAATCACACTAGTTTACCATAAACTCTTTTACCCCCGAGGGCTAGGTGGATTGGTAAGTGCTTGTCTGGCTAGGTACTTACCAAGAAGACACCTAGGTTCAAACCTTGAGGGTAGCTTGTTTGCAAAGGTAGTTGTCTGATCTAAATCCTTTGAGTGTGCACCAAACTAACGATGATAGTACGAATTTTGAGCGACTGGTCATCCCCTTCACACCGGGTCAATAATAACGAAGTGGAAGAGTTTTGGTGGGAGCAGCCCCTATGTTTTGAACCCTCTACTTATTGATCACTAAAATAGTGTGGTTGTGACCAACTCTCCTATGTAACAAAAAAAAAAACTTGGTTGATCTAATATACAAATATAGATCAAGATATATCTATGAAAAATTAATTATCTAGCTCTGTGAATGGTAACAACCATACCCAATTGAAAAATAATATCATCCAAATGAATTTAGAGTAATTCTAATTAGACCTCACCCATTGATCCTTTGGCTCTTCTAGTGATACAAAATATTGAAGTAATTATCACTTTGTCAGTCTATTATGAATATATATTTTGTATTTCTTCTTGGAAGATATGATAAATAGTTTTCCTCTTTGTCAAAATCAATTCTCTTATAGTAAGAGAGTCCTAGAAAATTTTTTAGACAATTTATTAATCTTATATGAAGTCCCCCATAATGGGATATAAAAACTCTTTGTTTTACAAAAGGAACAAATAATACTAGAAAGAGAATTAGTATAAACTGTACAAATATTCAAATTTTTATTACTATTATACATATGTATGTATGTATAATAGCAATAATAATATATATATATATATAAATGTATGTATAATTATATGTATATATATATATATATATATATAAGCATCTCAGGGGAACTTAGACCTAATAGGGTATGAGGGAGTGTATAGAAACCATGAGGTAAGAGTGCTCTCTATGTTTACCTTGAGCATTCCTCCATTTACATGGAATTATGCTAAGGCACTTAGTCTTATTATAGGAATCCAAATAGCTAAAGAAGGAGGTTTCGATGATCTTATTATGGAAGGTGACTCATAGGTCATAGTGAATGCATTCAAGGAGTTGATGAATCATTTTAGGCTTGTTCCCCAGTGGAAGAATTTTGGATGGTTAAAATTGGTGAATTAGTCTTTATTCATTGTAAAGGTATTTTTTGCTAACAAACTAACCAACTTTAGAGTAGATTTTCTTACCCATTTCTAATTAACTAGAATATCATACTTGATCCACATCCCTCGTATATAAATTTTAGCATCTAATGATGTTATAGAAATCTCATGGTTTTGGTACCCTTATGTCTCAATGTTTTTGTTTTCTCATGGCAAGGTTTCTTTATGTGGTGTACTAGTGATGCAGACTAGAGGAGGGGTCTAATGAAAGACCACATCTTCTAGAAACCCAATCATCTCCACACTATTTGTATTTATTTGTTTAAAAATATATGTCTCAAACTTCCATTGTTGGCCCTTGCCAACCCTGGCTAGTCATCCCTAATCCTTGTTGACCCCCCTACCAGTATTTTGTCATTCTTGTATTGACCCCTTACCAGTCCTTGTTGATCCCTTACCAACTTCGTATCGACCCTATCCGATCCTTTTTCGATCATCTTGGATCCTTGTTGACTCCTTGTGGTCATGTTTGGTCCTTTTATGGTCACTTCAATTAGCAAGAATACCTCCACTTATGCCTTTCCATCCATGAGAAATAATGTTGTAATATGGAAAGTTATGTCACTTCCTATTCCCTTGGTATTTGGGAAGACCTTCCATTTTTTTTTTTTTACTCTCCCAAATGCTTCTGCATAATACACGTCGGGTAATATAAATACTTCATAAGCCCTTGCTCATGAGAATGAGTTACTTCTTTATTTTTTTGCTTTAAACAAATAAACCCTCTTCATTTTTGGATATTCTAAAACAATAGCCTTAAATCCCTAAAAAATAGAGAAAATATAAGTTTCTAATAAAATATAAACTCATATATCAATATTTCTCCTCAATAACCTTATTACCCAAACTGTTGAGTCCCTTGGGGGTACATTGGCAATAATAATGAGCGAATAGAGTTTCTCCTTGGCATCCTCTTCAATATTTTTTCTTTATGGTAATTAAAACCCTAATCCTTCTAGGCATGCTTAGGATGCCCTTGCTCCACACAACCTTCTTCAACCTCACATCAATCCTCATGTCAATGAGACCCATTACCTTATGGGTAAAATTTTAGATCTCCTTTACAGTCTTGGGAGTTATTGCTCCATAGTTTATTCTTTCTATCCTAGTATTTGTCCCTCCCATTTTCTATCTTGCTTTTCAAAGGAATAATGCTATTCATATTCCTATTTCCAGCAAGTGGAAATTCCTTATGAGTCACCAAGAGTGTGGGTGAATTTTAGCATCACTTTGCCCACTCCTTTTTTGGCAAGATGTTAGCAAGGCAGATTGCCCAATTTTGAAGCATGAAAGGGTGAATGAAAAAATGATAAGGTGAGCACTTAACCTGGATCCAAAATCCCCACCCTAATAATCAGACGGAATAATGGGATTCCAAATCGCCAAAAGAAAAAAGTGGGCTATGGACCAATTGTCACAAGTCCCAAGTTTCCATTTGAAAGTTGGATGAAACTTTGGGAAAAGCAATATTAGAATTCTAGATAAAATATTTCAACCATATCATAATATGATGAGCGAAATACTGGGGGGTTGGTGCAAGAGAAGTCTACCCAAAAATCCCATTCAAAGTTGAGATCACCATGCAACAAGATGGAAGCTTCGAGGATCCCCAAGAGTGATTATTAATGACCTCAACTACTTGATGTATATGGTCGATGGGTGTGAAGGAGGAGGATTTTAAAGTGTATAACTTCAGAGGTAATTAATATTTGACCTGTCTACAATACGAAGGGATAAGGTAGATAAGAATTTAAGATGTTGTTAGAATAATAAAAGGCCTAAAGACACCCAATTCCTTCTAGACGATTGCCATCCCTCCTGTAGTAGAGCATCGGTATAATTTCCAATAATTGTAGTTTAATCTTTTCCATCAAGCATCATTAATGCTTAATTTTAAATTCATTATAAAATCTTCTATAAATAGTGAAATGCTTGGTATTCCAAAGGGTGGCTCTATGGCCTTTACAATTCATATGTAATCCTCTATTGCTTGTAAATAATAGTAAATCATTGTTTGGTATCTCAATCCATACTGTGAATGTTTATTTTTGCGATGGTTGCCTGAGTGGGTTTGGTTAATTTTGCTATCTAGATTTCATGAGCCTAGTTGGGTGGTTCTAGAATTTACATTCACCACTAGGCATCGAGGTTTATTTTTGATAAGTCCAATTGGGTGGGAGCACTCTAATTATACTACCTAGATTTCATGCACCCTCTCGCTAGTTCTAAAATTTTCCCTTACACACCGAGGTAAAGGAGAAGTGATAGGCAGGGTAAGGTGATCTATTAGGTGGTTTGCTATTGTTTGAACTGGCGATGTGGGAGTGTGTCTTGATGTGGCCATCCACAGTCCCTGTTAGTTCTAGCTATGGTCTCCTTTGCTTTCTTTCTCATTCTCTTTTCCTCCTTTTCTCCCTTACGGCATAGGTAGTTGGAATTAGGAGCTGACCTTCTCCAAAGATCGATCACTTTTGCTTGTTTCGGGTCAGGTGACCATTCAATTCTAGTCAAAAACCTTCGTGCGCAACTCCCGCTCATCTGGTGCTATTTTTCACACCAACAAAGTTGTGAATGACCATATATTTGGTACAAATTTTATTTACTTATCGACTATTTACACAAAAATTTTGGTGTACCTGATACGCTTGGGCGATAAATACTGTAGGTCAACCTATGAATCTACAATATTTGGACTAGATGATGTTGAACCTAAGTTTTTCTTCATGCTAATCCTGGTACTACCTACTGCCACTCTCGAATCTCATGGAATTCCATCTAGTTCTAGTACTCTCTCTTGGTATTAGTAGAACTAGGTCATATTTAATCAAGAAAATATAGACATCCATATAATTATCTTCAATGTTTGAATCGATTGGGGAAGGGTTCTAGAGCTACCTCCCAATTGGGTTCATCAAGTTTGAGGTCCATGTTGTATCTTGATTTATTCCCATAATTATATGAGTTACTATCCAACCATTATGATTATCATATTAATTTCTAGGGGATTTGAAAAGTGATATTTGGCTCTCCAAAGTGTGTTGTGGTAGAGAATGTGTCACATGACATGAGCTAGGATGTCCATATTGATCATTCTTCATCAGAGCTAAAATTATCCTGAAGCTCAATCGATCAAAGAGGAGGTATCCTAAGTATGTCATTAAAGAGCATCGATCCTCCCTCTTCTTTCCTAGGACTACCAACTAAGAATAATGACCTCTTGCTTCCAATCAGTCTCTGTTGGATTTCAAGGAAATCTAATAATAAGGAGAACCAAGGTGCTAGTCCCTAAGAATTCATGTTCTATACCAGTTGAGGAGAAACTAATGTGTTGGTATTTTTCTCATGAGTAAAGCCTATATGACCTTTATCTTGCTCTACAAGTGTCCAAGTTCCTACCATCTTCCATTCTACCAAACATTTATTTTCATAGAAATCGATGGGAAAATATTTTTGCATTGTTTGGGTAAAGCTTGATGTAGATGCTTTAGGAAGTGGTTGTGACTGAGCTTGCCATGAAGAAGGTATATTATTGAGGGGTAATTTTCCCACCTGGATTAAACTATTTTCAGCTCGTACAACCTCCTTGTAAATTTTTTGAAACCTCTTTTCTTTGGATTGCTGAATCAAAAGACTTATATCATGATGAAAATATGAGATGTAGTATAATTAGGCATGAGAAGGAGAAGGCCAAAATTTGTAAGGGATCCTATTCCAAGTTCTCTTGAAATGGATGTTGAATTCAATGATAATTTCTTAAGGAACATGTCTAGTGAGTGAAAATTGATTGAGCATCAAGTAGGGGTCCCTTGGATCATCAAATGTGTTGATGAGTGCTTCTACTAGATTGACCTATGTACAAATACTCCCATATACAAAGGATTTGTACCATAGCAAGGCTTTTCCCTTAAGAGAAATAATAAGGAGTCTAAGCAATATGTCTTCATGCATGATATTATAAATTATTGTCATGGAAGCAACATATTGGTAATATTCCAATGCAGTATTATCTGTCTCATCAAAGCTTGGAAAGAACTTCAAGATAATTATGGAAATATTGTGAAGATTTTGAACATTAAAAGGGCCAGTGTAATTCCAACAGGGACACTTGCATTGGGTCATTGTAGCACTTGGGTCCTTGAAATCATGCAATGAGCATAACTTCTCTCCTATTGAGATCAAGGCTGCTCATCAAACCTTGAGTCCTCCAGGAGATAGACCTTTAAGAATGATGCAGAATGGAAACCAACCATGAAACTTGATTTATTTTCAATGGATTCACCTTATTATGCATACTTCAAAGGCAACTAATCATAATAGTTAGGTCCAATATATAGGGGAGTCACCAGGTGATTGATATTATCGACCAAAATAGAGTATCACCAAGTTCTCTTTAGATCTGAAAGGCAACTAGTCATATGATGCAACTTTTGGATTTGAGAAGAGTCTCTAGGTGATTTTTATGAGATTTTATAATAAAGGATATCACCAATCCTTATATTATCCAACTAAGGGACCTTCGGGTCCCACCGAGAGTGCCAAAAACTATTGGTTGAAGAATCTATCTAAAGGAAAGGTTTTGTGTCCACAGAACTTGACCAACATTGAATGACTAGGGATCTTATGCCAACTACAATAGTCAATATCTGAAGGAGGCTGGTTCCTTGAATTCTGGGCTAACTATACCTGAATACGAAGGAAAAAGACCTTGAAATAAATAAATGAAGCTAAATCTAGAACTTACAATGGTTCAGATTCAACAACATCAAGACAAATGTAAAACCAAGAATTATACAACTAAACAACCAACTACCTAACAGACCATCCAATTTTGTAACCAATTACAGAACATTTAATTTTAATCTACTATCTTATTAGACCATAAATTGCAGATTGGTGAAATAGTACAATGCAAATCCAAGATTTATAATAAAATACCATAAACATTCAACATACTTAAATTAGAAAGAAGTGGTCATCAATACATACAATGTTCTACAAATAAATTGTACTAGAGGTCATATAACAATCACTTTGTATTTATATGCAATATTCTATTTTACATATGAATTGTAAATGCTTAAGAGCCTACTAGTTTTCATTTTACATCCTTTTATTTATAGGTATCTTACAATATCAATTCATGATTGCTTTCTGAGTGGATTGCTATTATGTCAGAGATTATGCCAACTTGTAGGGCTGCTCAGAAGTATGGCTACTCCAACTACTAGAACATGGCTTGTTGACATGGCTAGTATCTATGTTTCCTTGAGTCATGTGTAGCTTTATGGATGCATCTGGTCCCTTGAATTTTGTTGATCATATTTGCACAACCACCTTGCAGTCTGTATGATGGCTTTTGTCGTTGAGATCTTCTAATACAAAATCATGCCCAGCAAACATCTTGGGTAAAATAGATCTTATCTTATTGCGAAGCAGTTGTCAGATCATGTGCACAACTATGGAATACCTCTTTATTGCAAAAATGGATTCTAAACATGTACCGATATCCTAGTGACTTTACTCTTTGATTAGATATCTCTTCAATCATGTCTGGTCCTTAGAACCTAACCGGGTCTTTCTGAGTATAATTCTTCCAGTGCCTTCTCTCTAACACTACGTGCACTGGGTCTTTAAGAACTATCTAGGTTTCGATTGGGTATGGGTATTTTTATATCCTCCAACCTTTGTTTATTTTACATTATTCTCCCTTTGTCAGCTTTTGAGCTTCGGATTGGAACATTGGGACCCCGTTGACCTCTGGTCGAGCACAAATATTCCAATGCTCTTAGAACTTTACCATTTTCCTAGTCGGGTCCTTATGATGCTATCGAGCTTTGGTCAAGCCTAATTGTTCTATGCCCCATTAGACTATACCGCTTTCCTATCTTGGTAAATGTTGGACTTTTGGGACACTGTCAGGCTCCTACTGGGTGCAATTGTTTTGGTAATCCTATAATTGGCCATTTCAATCCCTTTATGTTATTCCGACACGGGACGTATGTTCAGGAACTCATAGTTGTAGTAACCTGATCCTTCATATTTGTTTCAGGATTTTATCAGGTATAGATAATACAAGTTCAAGGGGCTTCCTTCTAATCACTTTTTGGTTCAGATCCGTTTCTGGCAATGCTTCTAGGCTTGTAAACAAAAATTTTTGATGATCTCTGGTTTTATTTGTAAAAAGATAAACCTAATATATAGTTGCTAGTAATCAAGCATGGGTAGGTGCAAAAAATACCCACAACTTCTAGGAGGAAGTTAAAACAAAGGTGAAGAGGATGTAATTTAAACTCTCCCCCACTTCATTAGACTTTAATCCATAATTTATTGGTTAAACCTATTTTAATAGTGTAGTTAGATAGTAGTTGAACTTATAGTATGAGTATGTATTATTATTGATAATTAATTGATGATGTATTAATGTGGATATTGTTTATGCATATATATAATGAAAAATATAATTTAGTTATTATAGGAATTTTATTTAGTTTTAATATATAAAGTTTCATATCATGCTAGATTTTTTGTTTATGGGATAGAGTAGAAATTTTATTATTTTTAAATGGTCAATAAGATCATATAATTTAGCATTTGGTTTAACAATTGATATATATATATATATATATATATATATATATATATATATATATATATATATATAATATATAAGATGTCAAACATAATCCCAAGCTCGAAGACCAACCTTAGGAGAGGTACCTATACCCATGCTTGACCTAGAATTTACTAGACTAGTTGTGTCATGTGGTCTTATCCTTATTGAACAAGAATATGAATTATTATATGCAATGAATTGATATTAATCAGGTGCCTTGTGTGATGTGCCTTGTAAATGTGGAAATATATAGGATGATGAGTCTTATGATTTAATTTTTAATACTTTTTGATGTGAATCCTAAGGGATAAAATAAATTAACAATGTTGAACATGAAAGAGTAATAAATTAATACATAAGAATATAATTTTACCTTTTAAGAAAAGAAGTGATCCTAAGATGGTAGGAAGTAGAAAGAGGAGTTAATTAGAGTAAGAATGAAATAGGTTGATGAAAATATGATAATTAGAGTAGCATGAAGAAGAGGATGTGTGAAAATCTTCCTATAAATGAGTTGCACGAATGAGAGGAGGTAAGAAACTCTCCCTCACAAGGAGATTATATGGAAGGTGAAGAGGTGAAAATCTTACCACGATCAATGGTTGAATAGTGAGGAAGAGTAGTTGTTTATGAGGAGGAGGATTACCCAATAGTTTATGCATTTGGGAGATTTTTTAGATTTTGGTACCAACACAAGGGGGAAATCTTGATTGTTTAAGGTGGCAACATGAAGAGCAATTGGAGGAAAGGAGTAGAATGAGATACGTGTTTGTCTCATATACTTGAAAATTTATGATATTAATTTTAAATTTAAAAATGATAAGATTTTAATAATGAGTATATTAGTTATTACAGTGCATTAGTGATCTCATTGAATAACCTTGTTACTAGTATTGTTTTTTTTAACATTTGCATGAATCCATTGTTTAATCATTGCTTTGTATGACTTGATAGTTTATAACTTGCATGAATAGATATGCAAACATGTGTCTTTTGTATAAGTAGGAATAATTATATTTCTTTCTTCAATTGGAATTTCAATGCCATGGGTGTGTGAGAGTGTGGAGCTTGTTGGTTGGAATGTGGACCAAGCCCCTTCCCCTAGTTGGTTGTTGCAACATGGTAAAGGAATAGAACAAACATGCATATATTTCATATTTATTGTAGAACTTCCAAATTTGCACCGTAACCCTAGACATTAGAAACTAATATAGATAAAATTTAAATTGATACTAGGAATGTATATGAACATTCAAATTTATTCATATGTTTATATAAATGTATTTATAAAAAAAGCTAGATATATGAGTTTGATTTAGAATATTTCTTAAATTAGGAAACTTAACTACCAATAAACAAAGCATGAAAGTAATATTATTTTGAAAAATGAGAATGGAAAATTTCAAAGGGCCTCTTAGGGGATCTATCATGATGTTTTCCACTCTTTCCTCACCTAAAGGATAGGGCTAGTTTATGAGATTAAGTCTAGGGTTAAATGGATTAGTTAGAGAACACATACACTTAAACTTAATCTAGTCCTATGCTAGCTATGAATACATCAATCAATAAAATAAGCAAGCCCAAATGAACTAAATACTTTTGATTTTGATGATCAAGGAAATACACTTTTTCTTTTGAAGAGCAAGGGTTCAAGATGATTATGTAGAAAGCAAGCCTAATGCAACTACATACAATTTTACTTGAAATGATATACAAGATTAAATATGGTCCCTTAATGATTAATGGTAACTAGTTTATTTCTTTCCCTTTTACCTTTAATGGATATATAGAAATAGACCTAATATAGACAAGTAGATCTATGACCTAAACAAAATAAATAAAATATTTTGATTAAAAATTTTGATCTTTTGCCTAATAGGAAAAAGTGCTACAACTCTACAAAAGTGCTACAACCTACAAAAGTGTTGTTGGCAAAAGAGTTGCTAGTCATATAGAAGTGTTTTCGATGCTACTATTTCTTAATGGTAATTTTATTCAACTGTAAAATAGACAAAAAATAATGGATTAGTAGCAAAGGGGTCTTGCTAAGCTAGAGGAGAGTATATGGATTCGTTGACCAGCATTAGATCCCTATTTAGATATTGGATGATAAACTATATATTGACAAAATAAGGATTGTGTGCTTGGTGGCAAAAGTGCCACTATGTGAGTGATATCACCACTAGTGATTTTTCTTGCTATGACTATGTCTCTATTTTTGCTATGTCGGAAATAGAAAGTGATGACACCATCAAACTTATAATTTGGCAATGCTTTCACCTAAGATATAAAAAATGATGCTTAGAAGTGGGATTTTATGATTTTGAAAAAGGATACAATGAGAGTCCCCAACCAAGGGGTGTACGGGCTTGAATAGGTATAGTAAAATAATATACTTGCTAATAAAAATGTAACCTAAGGGTATAAGAAAATTTGAATGACAAATAGATAAATTATTTAAATGAACAAGATTGATATATTTGTAATGATTAAAGAACACAAAGCTACAAAATTATAATGAGTGATAATAGATAAGGGGAGAGAGCACAACCTATGTAAGCTTGTAGCTTCAATTGCCTCAGTTGATGTCCACTTATATGTTAATGAAGTTGATGAGCTTGCTTGTTTCTTAAGAGCTTGAGATGCTTGGGAGGTTGATGGATTGATAGCTTGTCAGCTTGATATGCTTGAGAGCTTGAGGACTTGAGATGCTTGAGATCTTATAAACTTGTGAAATTGAAATCTTGAGGGCTTGAGATAAATTTGATAAAATTTTGCCATGCTTGAAGATTGATTGCCATGAATTTTGATAGATTTTTGTTACTTTTAAAAGGTCAACGATTGACTTCTCCAAGTGTTGGTTTATAGAAATCCATGGCTTCTTAGGGGATGATTGAATTGAAGTTGATAATATTTGTTAAGACAAGATTTTGAAATGGTCTCAAGATGCAATTAAATGATGGAAGATAGAAAATAGAAAATTTTAGGCTGGATTTCTATTAGAGCTACAAATTAGATTAATGTGATTAGATCCATTTTTAGTGGATATATTGGAAGGTACTAGCTATCAATATTTCCCTTTTTGGTGTTTGAAAATCAGTAGCGGTAGAGGCGATAGCATTGGTAATGCTAATGCCATAACACATTTGCCAAGATGACCATTGCCTATCAATTTATATGAGAAATGATAAAAATTCAGGTTCCACAAAAGCATTACTAGGGAGCATAAGCATTTCTAGTGCTACCACTTTAGTCCTAACACTTTTGGTTTTGGAGAAATAAATGCTCTTGATTTGAGCTTAGAGAGAGTTGATTTGGTTTCGATGCTTGATTGGTTGATTGACAAAGATGTTGGCAAGTTTAGAGATCTTGATGTTGCAATCAAATTTGGGTGTCTACAATTGGCATGTGATGGTAATCATGATTTATATTATATGTTATGCATGAACAATTAGTTTTTTGTTGGAAAGTTCCTTGTATTACTAAAAATAATATTAGTTACATTGATCACAAATAAAAGGCAAGTGGTATGGAAGCACACCCTAAGATGTCAACCTGAGAATCCATCCAAAATCTAAAATAGGATTTGGGGCTTACATAGATAATCATGAAACTAAAACAAAATGATCAAATTTAAACCCTAAAATGATAAATTAAATAAATGTCGAGAACAAAAAGCTTTGCATATTTTAGCTCCTATGAATGCACGAGACCTAGATCTGATGTATGAACCGTATTTTAATAAATTCTATTTTTAATGTGATTATTTTATTATCTATATTTTTTAAAATAAATAAATAAATTGATAGAATGGCTTCTAATTACAACTCGATGTATATATGATATTAATAAATAAATTATTGCATGGTTTCAATTAACATGGATTATTTTTATTACATGAATGTTTTTAACTATATCTTGTGACTAGACTCCATTATTGGTATGATATTTTTGGAATCCTGAATTATATCATGGATAATAATATGTAACCTACAATGGTATAATACAAATAGAGATTGAACCCAATAATTGATATTTTTAATCTATTTGTCTACTTTGGGGTGGGAGGGAAGGGAGAGAGGGGATAAGAACAAAATTATCCAAATCTTGAAGATTTTTTCCTTTCCTCCAAATTTAAGCTCAATGGAAAAAATAATTTATGTCTAACAATTTATTAATATTCAAAATTATCTATGTAATATGTATTATCGGATTGAATATTCTTTTATATTGGAAAAGATCAAGTCAAATGAATTTGTGAATACTACATTTCTTGCTTTTTAAATATGAAAAAGATATTATTTTCTCCTAATGATTTTCTTAGAGATTATTCTTGATATTTGTTTATATTTTTGTATTGATCTACATTTTTTTAGTGATATTGCTTCATCGTTATTCATCTTTTATAGTAATCAAATCATAGTATTTGCAAGGATAACTTGGTTGATCTAAGGGTGAGTGTGTAGCCGAGTTGGTGTGAGGTGGCCAGTTGAGGAATGTGATCCGTACAGTGCAAATCCATACAACTCTGGTTTAAATCATATTGGTTTACCATAAACTCTTTTTCCCCCAAGGGCTAGGTGGATTGATAAGTGCTTTTCTGGCTAGTTACTATTGGTATTTTTGCCATATTAAAATTTTGTAAAATTTTACCTGAAATATGTAAACAATTTTGCCAGCAAAATTCATAAATTCATCTTGAGCATTTTTGCCACATTAAAAAATTTGTTTAAAATTTTTTTAAGTGTTTGATGGATGCATTTTCGAGAAAAATCTGAGCAAAATACCTTTTCGCTCTCATGCACAGTGAAATATCTTTTCACCCATAGGTGCAGAAAAAATCATTTTTCAGGCATTTCACTGGTGAAAACACTTCCTAGGCATTTCACTGGCGAAATAATTTTATCGGTAGTTTCACTCCCATTAATAGCAAAATTCCTTTTCACTTCATTTATTAGTGAAATACAATCTCAAATATGAGTTCCATTTTTTGTACTGCAAGCTTTTCCCAGGTGAAGTCATAGCAAAAAGGTAAGATTGGGGTGAAATTCCAATTCAGCCAGGTTTGGGTCAAAACTCCATTTCTAAGTGCAAATCTAGGCAAAAGCCCATTTCGAGCATGACTTGGGCGAAATAAATATGAAGGCCCATTTCAGGTGAAACTTTGAGCGAAAGCACATTTTAGAAGCAAACACCATCGCTCCTACATTTTTAGTGCAAATCTTCTTTGGAAAAGGATTAAGGCTGGTAAAATTTATTTTTGTGGCAATGCAATAGATATATCTAGGATCACTGCTAAAAAACTGTTGAATTTAAGTATTGCGCCCTTGACTCTGGTGTAATATTATTCATTTTTTAAGTGTCGTCCACTTTTTTGGGTATTCATTTCTAAGGCACCATCATGGAGATTGAAATTAGATCGATGATTTTTACCAAAGTTTCGATGCCATGTGACGAAATTGCTAGATGTTTCCCAATGCATTTTCTAATTGGTTCATTGCTATTGCCAAGAAGGAATTATTGTTTTTTTATCCTTGACTAGCCAACATTTTTTTTTAATGTGTATTTAATTACAGAGGTGCAACCCTCTATAAATACCAAGCATTTTGATATCAAAGAGGAGGATACACATTTTGCTGAAAAAACTCTTTGAGTTTAATTTTTTTCCTTAATCGAAAAATGCTTGACTCTGGTTCCTGGAGTAGTCATTGTGTGTATGCTTTTTGCTTGTTATTTCTATTAAATTCATATCTTGGTTAGATAAATTAAATTTTACATCTGAATTTGATTATTGATGAAGAGTGAATGTTGAAATGCTAACTGGAGGTTATCTTTGTAAGTTGTGATTGGTTTCTATGTTATTCTTTCAGTTAAATATTGTTAAAACTTGATGTGGTTGCTTAGCTGCTATTTTATCCGCATCTTACATTTTTGGCTCATAGCCATATTTCCCATTCTTTTCTATCATTTTCCATCTCTTTTCGGTTACTCTAAGCTTTAAACCGAATTAGATTAGTAAGGTAACCAACCCTCTCTAGAGATTGGCCTGAAGGACATCTCTCTCCTTCGACCTTTCAAAGTTGGTCGGGTCTAGGGTGCATATAATTTATGATTAGGTAGATTCATGAACAACAGTTTTTGGCATACCCAGTGGGACTCTAAAAAATTTCCACTTTGAGCAGTATTAAGATTTGATGTTCATCTTTTTACTATCTGACTAGAACATGTGGTGACTCAGTTTTACCTAGAAGCCTTCAAACGTGAAGTGAGCGAAAGATTTTCTTCATGATCACAAGATCGAAGGCTAAAAATTTTGAAGATCTTGTTGAGTTTTATGAACTTGACACCCAAGTTCTAGGATAACATCCTAGGTTAGTCACTCTGACTATTCCATCAATCACAATTTCTTCATAGGTAGCTGGTGTGTTTTCTATTCCTTCGAGTCCAACTAGCACATCCACTAGTTTTCCTCCTCCCCAAGCAAATACTCCAATATAAATGGCTTAAAATCCACCACCACAGCCACAAAGATAGTTCCCAGTATAGAACCACTCCGAACCTCTAAATTTGCAATCTTAAAACCTGATTCCACAAGTAGCAATGAAGGCTTTGCCTACTTACGATGGTACAGGGAAGATGACTTATGAGCATATCCAATATGTTGCTACCTTTGTGATAATCCATAACATCACATATGAGGATATCATGGTAAGATTGCGCATGCTCTCTCTTAGAGGTAAGTTTATTTACTGGTACCAATCGTTACAACCTACCACCATTACCACCTGGGATTAGTTGGCTGAATTATTAATCAAAGGTTTCAATGAACAGGTAGATTTGTTCTCTCTGTTGCATTAGTTTACCACCATTCAAAGGTATCCGTAGGAGTAAATCATAGACTTCAATGTCAGGTTCACCTGAACTTGACATATAGTTCCTAATGGTCTCCGGCCAACTCCTAAGAAAGTTGTGTTCCATTACCTCCATGCTTTTAATTCTGACATTAGCATGGCCATCCAACAGTCCAATGTCAACATATTTTCTCATTTGTATTCTATTGCACAAAAGGTATAGATTGATATGATTGCTATTGATAAGCTTCTATCAAAAATGGTGATGCCTATTTTTTTATCTCCCATAATATTTGTACATTAATGCATCTTCTCAACCCTTTCCCATGTCTCCCATGTATCCAATCCCTTCATGGATTCCGAGTCTATCTCAAACCACAATGATATTTTCTATCCCTCAACTACCTAATGCAACCATTCCATAGTTACCCACTCTAGTTTCATTCCCAACACTGCCATATTTTCTTGTACCACTTCTATTACCAGGTCCTCTAGCACCCTCAAATCCTAATCCATAAGAGAATTTGTTGAAAGAGATGCAGTCAATGAACTCATCCATAAGAGTGATGGGCAATGAGATCATAGTTATTAATAGGAATCAAACTAAAATATATTTCTAGCCTAGGAGATTTCAGCCTTTGCCAATCACCATGGAGCAAGCAGCTTCAACCAAAAATGCACCTAAGATAAATCTAACTATATTGACAAACAAATAAGTTGGCACAACAGATAAAGTATACTGGTGTTCTACCTATAATGATCCGCATGAGGAGGAAATTTGTATGGTTCACCTGAACTACGTGCAGACGTTAGTATAAATTTCTTCTGGTGGGATCATAATTTCATGGTCCCTTCTAAAGAGCAAGTTTCAATTCTCACAAGAGCTGGAAGAAAACCTATCACCTTGGGCCTAGCTAAAATGGAGCCCCTAAAGGTACCTATTGATCTGAAGATGCAAAATAATAAAAAATAAGTGCAAGTGAAAGCATTTGTTTCAACACCCAAGCCAAATGTACTTGTCCTATTAAAATATCTTTTACCTTTGTGAGTGAAAGAAAGAGTGCAAGAAAAGGCTTCAACTTCACAAGTGAAGGTTGAAACGAAGGAACAAGCCAAGGAAAAGCTTAAATACCCATCCTTGAACAAACTTCAGAGAGTAGAGGCTACACAACAGCATCAGAGAAAATATGAGGCTTCCAATGAAGGAAAAGAGTCCAGTGCATCCACGTACAACATCGTTGAAGAGCTGAAGAGGATTCCATCCATTGTCAATCTCTATCATACCTTACAATTGCTTGGACAAGTGTACTTGTTGCTAGAATCGCTAAAATTTATGAAATATAAGGGGAAGAATCTGACTTAGATAGTTTTTGCTCAAACACTGATGACTTCTACCACTAGAAAGAATAGACCACCCCTTTCTACTTTTCTCTTAGGATGGAAGGTTGAATTGTGCACAATTGCATGATCAACTTTGGCACTGCAACGAATGTCATGCCAAAGGCAGTCTGTGACATTATGGGTATGGAATATACAAGAAGTAGCCCTGGAATTTTACAATTATATGGAACCCCTATGAGGATAGTTGGGGTCATCAAAGACATCCCCATTGTATTACATAAAATAACATCGCATCACAGTGATGCAAGAGGTGGTCATGGTTGATCTGGAACCAGACTTCAGCATGTGCCTATCATGATAGTTCACTACCAAGTTGGGAGGCTACCTTTCTATGGATTATTCTTATTTGGAGATCCCTATAAAAGGGAGGATAATATATATTTATAATGAGAAGCCTTGTACTTATCACATAGAAAATATTGAAGAAGAAGAAAAATCCATGAATTTTATCAACATGATGACTGAAGAATTGGAAGAATTGGATTTGATGGAAGAAGTTTTAGACGAGCTTCAAACAGAAGGCGAGTTTTCAATGCTCGATTTTAATGCCATGATGGAGACCAAAATTATCTGTTAAAATATTACCAAGCCTAAAAAAACTAAAGTGAAGGTGTTTCATGAGCAAGGACCTATTCTAGATCAATTATGGAAGTTGTACTTTGATGACACAAGATGCAAGAATGGTGTAGGGATAGGGATCATTCTCATTTATCCTTTTGGCATACAAAAGACTTATTTGTACCAATTGACCAGGAGTTGTACAAATAATGCTATCGAGTATGAAGCATTCTTCTTGGTTCTAAAGAAATCTAAGAAGCTCAAGATCAAAAAACTATAGATTTTTGGAGATTATGAGATGATTGTCAACCAGGTAACTAGTAAGTGCATTTCCAAGCAACACTACTTGAATGTGTATCATAACAAAGTATGGGATTTGTTTGAGTCTTCATAGCATTGAACGTTCAAGCGATTTCATGAGAATAGAACAAACATGCAGATATCTTGGCATATCTTGGAATTTTTTTTTTCTCCAGTTGATAATGTGGTGAGAAAGTCCAATATTGTGAGGTTAGTTTATAGACCTTCAATCCCTAATGAAAATATCTACTAGAAAGTGTTTGAAAGTGACAAGTAAATTGTAAATTTCTTGATAAGAGAAGCTAGTACTAAAGAAGAAAGAACACTTTATGAGGAAGAAGCTGAGGGATTGATCCAATTGAGGAATAACCATATTTAGAAAGGATTGATTACGCTTGAGAGTCTCTTTGATCAAAATGATAGAACAAAAAAGCATAATATCAAAGTGGACAAGAAGGAGTACACTGAACTGCAGTTGGGACCCGAGAAGTTGATAAAAGTTAGCATTGATTTTACTCTAGAATATTTGGAGTAGATTAAGGAGTTGTGCCATGAGTACCCAGATATTATCGCTTGGAGCTACCAGGATTTGAAAGGCTGCAACAAGGATGTGATCCAACATACCATTGAGTTGCAGGAAGGAGTGAAACCCTTTAGGTAAAAGCAGAGTCCAATCAATCCCAATATTGAAACCTTGATGAAAGTAAAATTGCTAAAGATGTTGGAAGCCAAGATCATTTACCCGATTAAGCATTCTACTTGGGTAGTGAATCTAGTCCTTGTGCAGAATAAGAATGGAGATATTCGCCTATGTGTTGACTTCCAAAATTTGAATTAGGTGTATCTGAAGGATCATTATATTTTACCTTAGATTGACTAGATTCTTCATGTATTTATTGGTGCTCAAATATTTTTGTTGTTGGATGGATTCTCTGGCTATAACCAAATTTAGGTCAAAGATGAAGACCAGCATAAAACATTGTTCACCATGAAATGGAGAATATTTTCTTATCAGCGAATTTCATTTGGTCTCTCAAACGTTGGAGCAACTTTTCAAAGAGCAATGGATGTAGCTTTTGGTGAGATTTTAAATCGTGTCATTGTGATTTATCTAGATAAAATGATCGTCTTCTCTCATAACAGAGATGAGCATAGTCTACATTTATGATAAGTGTTCAAGAAATATTGAGATTTTAGAATATCCATAAACCAAAAGAAGTCCATATTCATAGTAAAAGAAGGAAAGATCCTGGGCTACATCATTTTGGAGAAAGGTTTAGCTATTAATACAACTAGAGTTGAGGCTCTCCTAGAGCTTTCTTTGCCTACCAACAAGAAGGATTTGTAATCATTATTCGAGAAGATTAACTTTGTCCAAAAGTTGATCGCAAATTTTGCTCAATTGGTAAAACCTATGACCAAGATTTTAAAGAAGAATGCTAAGTTTAAATGGACTGAGTAGAGGAAGTGAGCATTCTAAGCTATAAAAGAAAGAATTTATCAAGCCCTGGTCCTAGTAAACCTTGATTATTCAAAGGATTTTATCTTGTATGTCATTGGTGAACAAGATAATTATGTAGTGGTGCTCACGCAGAAGGAAGATGATGGATATGAGCATCTAATTGCTTTCTTAAGCCAATTCATCCAACTGCATGAAGACAAATACAATTTTATTGAGAAGTAAGTATATGTAGTGATGAAATCCTTGAAGAAGTTTTGGCATTTTGTTTCCTAGAGCAAAACAATAGTTTATGTGGTTCATCCAGATGTCCAAATTTTTATTATCCAGGGAGATCTTGGAGACAAGAGAGTTGGTTGGGTTTCCAAAATCTAGGAAATTGATGTTGAAATCTGACCAACCAAGCTGGTTCAAGGTCAAGCACTATACCAAGATCTTGCAAAGAGCGCTGCTTTTGAATCTATGGTCTATCGACTTGAATATTCAGAAAGCAAAAGTAATTTTTCTAATCACTCTAACATTGATCATGATTAGATAGAGGACCTTGTTGAATATTTCAATTCAAAAATATGTCCTTCACATATCAATGCTTCACAAAGGAGGAGATTCAGACTACAGGTCCTTAGGTATGTGATGTTGCCAATGTGAGACAAGCAAAGTCTCCCCAAGATCAAATAATGCTCCACAAGATCAATCACACATAAAAGAGGTAAACCCACAACACAAATATTGAGTGGTAAAACCCTACTTCAAATGAAGAAGGGAAACATCCACTATGAAGCTCACTATATTACTCAATGATTCAAAAGTACAAGAATGCTTCAATGTTATGCAACAATATGCATCAACATAAACTACAACACAAGTCAATATGACAAGATATGATAAGATATGATAATATATAGTAGAAAACACCTCTATTTAAAGAGAAGCTTTTATACTACAACCCTAAATCTTATCACAATCTAATATTATCAGAATCTATCAAATATTAGAAAGTGCTTTAGTTACTTTCTAATTTTATCACAATCTAATATTTGAGATATGTGATAAGTGGCATCTATCAAATATTAGAAAGTGATTAGTTACTTTCTAATATTTTTTAAAAAAGGGAAATAACTTTTTTCAAGAAATTAAATATTCCTAGCACCCTTAATTTATTTATTAATTGGGTGAGAATATTTTACATAAGATAGAATTATATTCTAATTCAAATATTATTCTTTAGACTTTATATTTTAGTCTAAGAATAATTTACACAATGTTGCATTACATATTCCAACACTCCCCCTTAATGCAATATTGGGGAAAGGAATTATGAGACAAAGAAACATTCTCCCTCTAAATATATAAATAGGGATGAGAATCAAATGAGTAATATAGTTACAATTAGCTTCTATGACCAAGAATGGTCTATAATAAGGCACCAATACAAAATGGGCCAAAATGAGACTGCAAGCTCCCAACGGAGTAGCTTCAGATACAAATAGCTTACAAAGCCATCCATAAACCACAAGTGGTTGCAAATGACAAGAAGAAAACATCACAAGGGTGTCTTTAGTAAGCCTACAAAATCCCAAACGGAAGTACCTACAAGCTACAAGTAGCTCAACATAAGATCAGTTAGATACATCATCATAAATATATTCACCACAACATATATGAATATTCAAATATGATAATAAAACTGATCTAACAAATAGTGAACTATAAGTCATCACAAAATGATGTCAATCCATACTTATAGTCATGTGTTATATAGTTGATCAAAAAATATCATGATCAAAGATGCATAAAGCAAACAAGGAGTACCATGATAATGCAAAATCTAAAGTACCATGTACAAAAGTAGCACAAGGCTAAAAAAAAAGTACCATGTACAAGATTTGCATAAGGTATATGAAAATAATAAAGTGTGCACACCGGTTGCATAAATCCAACCATAAAATATCATGTACAAAAGTAGCATAAATACTAACAAAAAAGTACCATGATAAACCAATTGCATAATGCCAACTACATAAAAAAACATGTACAAAGTTGCACAAGGCAACAAGAAAGTACCATGTAAAAGAGTCGCATAAAGCAATTGCATCATATACCATAATTGCACAATGCCATCTACAAAGTAACATGTACAAAAGTTGCACAAGGCAAACAAGAAAGTACCATGTTCAAAAGAGATGCAAAAAGCAATTATACCACCAATGATCAACTCATATATATAGCACAAAACACCTCATAAGGATGAATTTTTCATCACACAAGTGTAACTACACTTCATTCCCCCTTGAGGACAACTTCACCAAACCAAGTGAGTCCCTCAACTTACAAAACTACTCCTTGGGAAGAGGTTTGGTGAAAAAATCAGCAAAATTAGAAGATGATGGGCAATACTCCAACTGAATAGTCCCATCCAATACCTTCTCTTTGATAAAATGGACTTGGATTTCAACATGCTTTGTCTTTTAATGTGTTATAGGATTTTTAGCCAAGGCAATAGTTGATTGATCATCATGAAAGATAATCATGAACTACTATAACCATCTTGCAATAAACAACTATAACCATATTGCAATTGAATAAACCAAGATCAACTTGCAATAGATTAACTTGTAATAAGAAGGTAACTAACCATAACAATCATCTTGCAATAAAATAAACTAACTGGAATTGAACCATAAAACATTTGTTAAATGTTAGATAGTCAATAAGTTAGTAAGTTAGTGTTCATTTTAAGGTTTTGCTATAGCCTAATGAATTGCCAATTCATCTCACCCAAGGTCAACCAAGCTACCCAAAAGGGTACAGATACGAGGACTTGAAAAGGACTTGCTACCGATAGAGCAAATTATTTTGGATTCAATAGGTGTTTAGCAAATATAAACTGTGTTGCAATATTAAGTAAATTTTAATCAAATACTAAAGTTGTGGTTAGGAAGTTGATTCATTTTTAACCTTCTTTATTAATATGAAAATTAGTAAATTGCAAGTTAGTTGGTTAGTAGATTGTTTAGTAGCAAGTTAGTAGTTAGATTAGTTGAGATGCTAAATGTAAGAAAGATGAACAAGAGATAGTGGAGACACAAAGCAAAACACAAATACACACTCTCTCTCTCTCTCTCTCTCTCTCTCACTCTCACTTTCATTCTCTTTTACTTTCATAATGAGAGATACAAGTTACATTAATTTATAGTATGCTTCAAGCAAATACTAGAGAGAGATTAGAAGAGATGATTAAAAATAGGGGAAGAGAGTGAAAAAGTTGATCCGAAATTGCCCTGTATACTCCAAAACATACTTGGATAACCTTACAAAACAAGCAAACTCACAAACAACCATTGTTAATGTGAGACAAAAAAATATTGCATTTTAAGGAGAATAATAATAATTTTTAATACAAAAAATTGCTTAAAAAAACGCAATTAAATTAATAAAATTTATTTTATTAATAAAAAAAATGGCATGAAAAATTTTAAATATTTTTATAAAGCAAAACTTTTTCAAAAAACAAAACTATTTTTTTTTTTTATAAAGAAAAACTGTTTTTTTTTTTTTTAACAAAACAGTTTATATATATATATATATAGTCGACTATTTTTTTTTTAATAAATAAAAAAATAACTATATATGGAAATAAGGGTTTTTGGGTCTTCCGAATGCAACCATAGGGTCCATTTGGCTCCAAAAACCTTTCTAGCAAAAGCTTAATGCCAATTTTTTTTTATAGATTTAAAATGAAAATACTATTTGCAAAAAATCTAACAACTAGATCTAAAAACATAATAAATCTATAAACCCTAATGGCAGATTTGCAAAATAAGTTTACATAAAATACCCAAATATCAAATGCATGTAAAAAAAAAATATACCTTAATGGGTTTTTCATCTCAAAGGATTGAAGACACTTGATGAAGATCTCAACCACTCTGATACCAAATGTGAGATAAGCAAAGTCTCCTCAAGATCGAAGAATTCTCCACAAGATCAATCACACATAAAAGAGGTAAACCCACAACACAAATATTGAGTGGTAAAATCCTACTTCAAATAAAGAAGGGAAACATCCACTATGAAGCTCACTATATTACTCAATGATTCAACAATACAAGAATGCTTCAATGTTATGCAACAATATGCATCAACATAAACTACAACACAAGTCAATATGGCAAGATATGATAAGATATGATAATATGTAGTAGAAATCACCCCTATTTAAAGAGAAGCTTTTATACTACAACCCTAAATCTTATCACAATCTAATATTATCACAATCTATCAAATATTAGAAAGTGCTTTAGTTACTTTTTAATTTTATCACAATCTAATCTTTGAGATATGTGATAAGTGGCATCTATCAAATATTAGAAAGTAAAGTTACTTTCTAATATTTTCTAGAAAAGAAAAATAAATTTTTCCCAAGAAATTAAATATTCCTAGCACCCTTAATTTAGTTATTAATTGGGTGAGAATATTTTACATAAGATAGAATTATATTCTAATTCAAATATTATTATTTAGACTTTATATTTTAGTCTAAGAATAATTTACACAATGTTGCATTACATATTCCAACAGCCAAATGGATTGTTCCATATAAATATTGATGGAATACTTCTCAAGTGCATCAAAGAATCAGAGAAGCAAAAATTCCTAAAAGAATTCCATTTTGGATTGTCAAGAGGCCATTATGCAGGGAGACCCATGGCGTTGAAAATCATCAAAGAAGATTATTTTTGGCCCACTCTCTTTGCATATGCTTTCAAAATTAGTTAGAGTTGTGACAAGTGTCAAAGATATATCGGTAGAAGCAAGAATGCATCATTACCCCTTCATTTGATTCAAGTAGAGGCACTATTTTAGTAGTAGGGCTTAGATTTTATTGGGGTCATTGATCCTAATTCATCTTTCGAGCATCAGTACATTCTAATTGCAACTGACTATTTTACTCAATGGACTGAAGCAATCTCGACCAAGAAGGCAAACCAGAATGTGGTCATCACTTTCCTTGAAGTATTGATTACTCGTTTTGGTGTCTCAAATGTAATTATAACAGATAATAGAACTCCATCATCGATGCTAAAATCAACGAGTTCATGGGTAAGTACAGCATTTATTTAAAAACCTCATCAAAGAAGATTATTTTTGGCCCACTCTCTTTGCATATGCTTTCAAAATTAGTTAGAGTTGTGACAAGTGTCAAAGATATATCGGTAGAAGCGAGAATGCATCATTACCCCTTCATTTGATTCAAGTGGAGGCACTATTTTAGGAGTAGGGCTTAGATTTTATTGGGGTCATTGATCCTAATTCATCTTTCGAGCATCAGTACATTCTAATTGCAACTGACTATTTTACTCAATGGACCGAAGCAATCCCGACCAAGAAGGCAAACCAGAATGTGGTCATCACTTTCCTTGAAGTATTGATTACTCGTTTTGGTGTCTCAAATGTAATTATAACAGATAATGGAACTCCATCATCAGTGCTAAAATCAACGAGTTCATGGGTAAGTACAGTATTTATTTAAAAACCTCATTAAATTATTATCTGCAAATAAATGGCCTAGTTGAATCCACAAACAAGAATCTACTCAAAATTTTGAAGAAGGCTCTTGGAGATAACAAATAAAATTGGAACTTGCTCTTGAACCAAGCCTTATGGGTTGATTGCATCTCAATGAAAAAATCTATGAAGACATCCCCCTATTCCATGGTGAATGGTAAAGAAGCAGTCTTACTCGTTCACATTGAATTATCGATCCTTCAATTCTTGCACTTACTTGATGATGAAGATTATGAATTCGACCCCATAAGTGTAAGGTTGGCTCAAATTTTATAGCTAGAGGAAGAGAGAGAGAAATCAATGCCTTCATAGAACATGCCCAGATGATGAAGAAGTGGTTTGGTAAGAAATATTTTGAAAAAACTTTCAAGGTAGGCGACCTCGTGTTAAAATGGAATGAGAATAAGGCAAAGCCTAACAAACATCACAAGTTTAAAGTGATTTGGGAGGGCCCTTTACATATTTTGGGTGTGAATCAAGTTAACTCATTTTATTTTCAGGATATGGATGGTCATGCACTACTAATTTTGATCAATGGTCTTCATTTGAAGGCCTACTACCAGTGAAAATCGAGATTATAAATGTAAATATGTACATATTTTTGTTTAATGTTTCTTTTTGTTTTAAAAAAATGGCTAAGGATGGGAAGAAAAATCCTTTTTCACTATGAAGGGGTGTTTTCGCTAGAAAAAATCATTTTCACCAGCAAAAAGAATTCTTCATCCCTTCTGCTTGGAAGAAAGAAAAATCAAAAAACACAAAAAAATAGAGGTAAAAAATTGGTTAGAACCCGGGACTTCCCAGGAGGTCACCCATCTGAGTACTACTCCATGAAAAAAATGCTTAACTATGGAGTTCTTGAAGAATTGGAAACCATAAAATCAATTGTGTAGTGTGTCTTTTAGGTTCAAGGTTCTGGAGGTGTAAAAAAAAATTAGTTGGCCGAAATCTGGTTTCGCTCCTTTCTACCTCCTTTTAAAAATAAAAAATATATATATAAAACTAAAAAACGTTTAAAAATAAAAAATAAAAAGCGAAATGCCTTTTCGTTGGGCTGGAGAAAATCATTTTCGCCAGCGAAATCCCTCCTCATTGTATTCTTGTTATTTTTTGCCTAGAAGTACTTTTTTTGACACAAAAGTCGGTAAAAGCATGCATTAAAATATTTTTTGCTTTTTAAGGCTAGTGGGTGTAAAATTGTGCCACCTTTAGAAGGAGGGTCACCCAAGTTAGTAAAAGCATTTAATGGAAAAGGAAAAGCAACCAACAAAAAAAACTAAAAAAAAAGAAGAAATTAAAAAAAATGGTGATTTTCGCTCATGCATCCTTCATTTTTGAAGCGAACCTTAAGTTGTCAGCCATCAACCCCCAGTTGCAAGCTTTTTTTAGCGAATAACGGAACGAAAGTTATTTTCAGAGCAAAAAGGAGCAAAAAGCCTTTTTGCCCTGCCTTTCCAGTGAATCCCCTAAGTGCATGGCGTTTTGCCCATAAAAGCAACAAACTTATTTTTTTAGTGCCCTACATCAGAGAAATGAGGTGCTCATCACACTTTCCAAGTTAAAAAATTAACAAGCCATATTTTCCAAAAATAATCATTAACATCCAGTTGCGCCCCCTCCCAAGCAGGAAAAACAATTAAAAAATTAAAGCAACCAATTAGAGCGCTTGGAGAACAGGTGGGTGAAACTGACAAATCATTGGAAAGTGTGGTGTATCCCCAAAATTAGCTGGCATGCCATAAGAATTTATTTTGACATGTGTAGTTCAAAATTTATAAAAGGTAAATGTTTCAGCTAAAGAAATCAAAATTTACAGAGTTCCTGTGGAAGATTGTTGTGAATTGTTTTTTGCTCCAATATTTGCAATTATTTGTCGCTTGTTCGAAGAAAGTTGAAGTAAGGAAGAGAACCACAAAATCCAAGGAGAAATCTCAAAAGAATACTGAACCAAAAAATAAGTAACAAAAAGCTAGAGTGTAGGAAGAAGTAGAATTAATGCCTTACTATGACCGCTTGGCACAAATCAGTGACTATTTAATCACAAACAAAGGTGTGGAGAAATTATGCCAGGATGTTGAGTTCACTTTGTAGAAGGTGTCTACTGAAAGTTCTAGTACCATGGTATTCTACTCTCATCTCTTCTAGTACCTGTATATGACTGTGCACCCATGTCCTAAGCTGGTCTGGGTGATTGCACAATGTTATAACTCTACTTCAAGAACTATTCAAAACACCCAAGGAGATCAATTGTTCAATATTTTAGCCATCTACATAAGGGACACCTTTGCCTATGGTGCAAGACCTCTACCCGATGTTGTGTTTAAAAATCTCAATATTTCAGAGCAGGAGGAAAGGTACTAGTCCACTATTTACATGTGGAAGTTTATGGAGAACTAGTTGCTAAAGATGCCATGTTTTGGGGAGCTGTTAGAATTATTAGTGTCGTTGAGGGATTTCAAGAGCCCATATTTATACTTAATGTTGGCATGGTTGGTGGGATTGTCTTCAGATTCCATTGTGCATAAGTGGCAAGCATCGTTGGTGTAGTGTATTCCATAGGTGGATTTTTACACCCCAACTGCCATGACAGCCACAAGGAATCCGATTTTCTTTGATTGGGTGGATTTCATAGCATGGAGAATGCACTCATAGCTGCAAAAGGTGCAAAGCGAAGAGGATGTTACTTTCAAACATTTCTCCCTTATGGTATGGTACTTTTTTATCACATGCACTCCCATTTTTCTTTTATAGCAGTAAGGAAGACAGATAAAACAAGGACGTTGTCAGTGTATTCATAGACTTAGAGCTTGGGTGTGCAATAGAGTGCCTAGAGCAATGAAAGTAGAGGTGGTTGACAAGAAAAAAAGTGATATATTTTTGCTGACACAAGGAGTGGTGGTCAAAATTTTTGGTTTCACTAGCAAACCCTTCCTATTGTCATATTTTACCATCGAACATATTTTCACCCTGGAAGTAGCTCAATAGAGTGATTTCACAAATGATACATATGGGACAGGTAAGGGAAAGAAAGCTACATGTGTTATGCCTTTCCAGTTTGGTGATATAAGAGTTATGCAGTGCGGACATAATAAATTTATTGTTGAGACATTGTACGACCATGGGTTGATTGAGCTTCCTCAACAATGGTGGTATGATCCTTTGGGTGTTTTCGTGAGTTTCATCAAAGCCAAGAATTTTCATTGCTACCCCTAAGAAGACATCTTACAGTAGAGGAATAATCCCAAGAGGTGCGACTATGAATGGCATGTTGAGAAGATGATGTTGCTCCCTCCTTGGTATAATTTTTATGAGATGGAGGTCGATTATGATTCTGCAAATTATCCAAAGCAAGTTCCTTCTCTAGGTTTCTTCAATCAAATGAAAGCAAAATTGCCTGATTGGTCCGATGAAAAGATTACCAACTAGTGGGTCATGAGGGTCCACTAAAGTAATCCTAATTCAAGTTATCCATTGGTTATGGATGATGCATTTTTGCTGATTTATGATGATCAGTGTGAAAAGTATCATACCCTTTCTTTTTTTGACTTGGTACCTCAAAGTATCCGTAGCCCTAACAAATACGAAGACATGCTGAGAGAAAAGGAGGTATCAATAGAAGATAGAGCAATTATTGAAGAAGACGAAGAAGAAGAGGAGAAATTGTTGCTTGAGGAGTAGCTTTCACTCAAAAAGAGAAGCGCGGGTATAAGAGTACATTTTCCTAGCATGGTGAAGAATCCTAACAGTGGTGCAGTTTCTACGCTTAGCATAAAACCGCTTCCTTCACAAATGATTGAGCAGACTATTTTCTGGAGATACACTCTATAGCTTAGATGGAACAATCAATCCCAATGGTGACAATAATAGATCTAGAAGCAGAGGAAGAGAAATACATTGTAGTGCAGTAACCTTCATCGCCAGCTCAAATGGTGTCAGAGCCCGCAAGCACGCATTTTATTTCCTCTTCTCTCTTTGATAAGCACTTGGTGACCACTGTCTTCTTGTCTATAGTTCCCATCTCTACTTCACCTCTAGTTGTCGTACCCATATCTTCCATTCCCATATCTATTTCATAGTCACAAGTCACCAAATATCTCCTAATTTCATCCTTTCCCTCCTTTTATCTTTCCTTCAATTCATTCGCATCCGCCCTGCACCATTTTCCCTTATGTTATCCTTTGATTTATCTTCCATGCGTTTCAATATTGAACTGCTATAAGTATGCAAGCCCCTATTAGAGTGAGCGTAACTGTAGTGCCCTCCAATTTTGTCCTTGTTGTTGATTCAAACCCTCAGCAACCTCTTTTCCTATCTTCCCTAATTTTTGTAGTGCAAGAGCCATGATATGGAGTTGTTGTTAGAGCACCCTATAGTAGAAAATATCAATAGAGCGCAACAAATTTCATCACAGTGGTTGAAGAATCACACATGGAAGTATGCGTTAGCCCTGGAAAAACCGATGAAGAAAGTGATTTTTGACCTAGAGGCAATGGAGGCACACATAGTGAAGATGGTTTCTCAGGTCTAGAAAACTTAAGGAGAGATGACACCCAGTGATTATTTGCACCAAGTTATCCATCGAGGACCTAATGAAGATAGATGTAGTTGATAAAATGGACAACATACAGGTGGATATGAGTTTGATCTACTTGCACGATGAGCACTACAAGGACCGCTTCTATCAGGCTGAGGTAAAGATAGCAAAGTTAGCAGAGGTTTTGGTGGCACAAAAGGCCTAACTGGAAACTGCACAATTTGAATCTCAGTAGTGGCAGCAGAAGACGATGCACTTGGAGCACAAAATAAAGTAGGTAGCCACACAACATCAAACAACACAATAGGAAACACAACAACAGATCTAGGCCTTGTAGGCCTAGCTTTGAAATATGTGGAATTAGTTGGTAGCAAAGGTGACGCAGTCGATGACCCTCATGAAAGAGAAAATTAAGGAGCTTATAGTCAACTGCTGATTGATTGCAAGGTGATGACAACAAATGTGATGTTAGTCCTCATTTTTCTCCAAGAAGTGAAGACAGTTGTTTCATATGGCCAATAGGTAGTGGAGTATACAAAGGAGAACCTGGAGTTGAAATTAGAAATGGCAATGAAGATCCAAGTAATGGCTCAAATGGATCTTCAATTTCATCCACTGAGAAAAATAGTTTATACCTAAGCAAATGCCAAGATCACACTACACATTTATTTCTCCTAGATGGACCTATTTAAAGAATTCTATAAGTTGCAAGAGACATTTGAGCACAAGAGGCACATTTCATTGGTTTATTTTGATACAATTGTAGCTAATGGTTTCTCTAGTTTTGTTGATGATCAGGGGACTATTCTGGCAAAGAAGAACTTGGATGTGATATAGGTTGTTTTCATAGATGATGCCTCAAATATTGATGACTTGGAGGGGCCCATCACTGAAGAGCACGTGCTGCCATTAATGAGGAAACTCACCTGCATTGAGTCAGGATTACTGGAACTCAGCTAGAGGACCAACTACATTGATCTTGAGCATGTTTATACCTTTTGATATACTATGGATACACTCAATTCTCGTGAGGTTATTAGTATGGATGCTTGGGTCGAAGAAATTACGATGTATGAATCTACGATATCACATTTTAAAAAGTAGGAAGAAGCTGGTACAAGTAGCAAGCCATCAAATGCAACGAACAGTAGAAACTCTAAACCCAATGAATGAAGGCCTAGTATTGATTGCATTCAGGTGAGTTGAATACCCTATGAGCCACTAGAAATATTAGTATTTTTTCCACATTAAAATTTTGTAAACTTTTGCCTGAAATATGTAAACAATTTTGCCAGCAAAATTCATAAATTCATTTTGAGCATTTTTCCACATTAAAAAGTTTGTTGAAATTTTTTGTAAGTGTTTGATGGGTGCAATTTTGGGTAAAATCTAAGAGAAATGCCTTTTTTCTCTCATGCACAATGAAATACCTTTTCGTCCCTAGCTGCAGTGAAAATACTTTTTCGATAATTTCATTGGCGAAAACACTTCTTGGGTATTTCACTAGCGAAATCACTTTACCGAAAGTTTAGCTCCCATTAATAGTGAAATCTCTTTTCACTTCATTTCTCAGTGAAATCTAGTTTCCAATATGAGTCCCATTTTTGGCAGTGCAAGCTTTTCCCAGGTGAAGTCATAGCAAAAATATAATATTAGGGTGAAATTCTATTTCGCCCAGGTTTGGGGTGAAACTCCATTTCCAAGCACAAGTCTAGGCGAAAGCCCATTTCGGGCATAACTTGGGTGAAATGAAGATGAAGACCCATTTTGTGTGAAACTTTGAGTGAAAGCTCATTTTAGAAGCAAACACCATCACCTCTACATTTTCAGTGTAGATCTTCTTTGGTAAAGGATTAAGGTTGGTAGACTTAATTCATGTGGTAACGCAATAGATATATCCGAGATCACTACTAAAAAATTGTTGAATTTAAGTATTGTGCCCTTGACTTCGATGTAATCTTATTCATTTTTGAAGCACCATCCACTTTGGTGGGTATTTATTTCTAAGGCACCATCATGGATATTGAAATCAGACCGATGATTTTCACCAAAGCCCCGATACACCATGTAATGAAATCACTAGACATTTCCTAATGCATTTGCTAATTGGTCTGTTGCTATTGCCAAGGAGGAATTGTTGTTGTTTGATCCTTGGCTAGCCAGCATTTTATTTTAATGTGCATTTAATTACAGAGGTGCAACCCTCTATAAATACTAAGCATTTTGATGTAAAATAGGAGGATAGACATTCTGCTAAAAAAAATCTGAGTTTAAATTTTTGCCTTAATCGAAAGATGCTTGACTCTGGTTCCTGGATCAATCTTTGTGTGTATGCTTTCTGCTTATTATTTCTGTTAAATTCATATCTTGGTTAGATAGATTAAATTTTACATCTGAATTTGATTACTAATGAAAATTTAATGTTGAAATGCTAACTAGAGGTTATATGATGCAGGAGCATCCGGTAACAGTGTCGGCAATCTTGCATCCTTCAAAATTTTCTTTAAGTTCTTGTATTTTGATGTATTTTGGTTCCTTTTCGGAGGAGGGAAGATGTTGCAAAGCAGAAGAGGAAGTTGGTAGAAGAGCTAAGGAAAAATTTGGGGAGGTCACGAAATCACGACCTCCGAAGTGGTGGCAAAGGCAGGGACGTCGCGATATCGCGACGTCGCGATATCGCGACGTCGCGATATCGCGATGTCGCGATATCGCAACATTTGTTTGTAGTTGGAGCGTAGGGAGGGTTTCGTGGTGATATCACGATGTCGCGATGTCGCGACGGTTGTTGACAAGCTAATGCAAGGGGTGATCTCCATCACGATATCACGACGTCACGATATCGTGATGTCGCTATATTGCGACGTCGCTATATCGCGACGATGTTGAAAGAGCAAGGCGCGATGGTGGTTGGGTCGTGATATCGCGACGTCGCGATATCACGACGGTATTAAATGGACAGTGACAAGGCAGTGTTTGGGTCGCGATATCGCGACATGTCACGATATCGCGGCCAATGAGAAGACAGGACCAAGCTTAGAGGCGGACGGCCAGACAAGGCCAAAAATTGACACGTGGATAGCCACGTGTATCAAAAAGGTTGAGAAGGGCACGTGTATTGGAGATGGTGCGATAAGAAGAGGGCAAAGCCAAATTTACACGCGGTTAGCTACGTGTATCAAGAGGAAGATGAAGGCCACGTATCATAAAATTAAAGTTGACAGCCGCGTGCATTCAAGGGGGTTAACCACCGTATGGAAGAATTTCGACAAAACAACTGTTGCAGGGCATGGCCAGTATGGAGGAGACGGCGGTGCAGAGTACAGTCTGAGCAAAGCGGCCAGTGCAGGGTATGGGAAGCCATTAATGCCAGCTGCTGGGCGGATCGGGCAGTTGCCCATTTATGGCAGAAAACCAAAATTTGAAAATTCAACCGGGGGAAAATAGAATTTGAATTTGTTGTTGGGCGGGAGCATTAATTGCTGAGAGGACCGGGACCTCATTAAAAAAACCTGAAATTTTGGTAATAGTGGGGATGGTGGACCGGAGAACGGGGAGGAGACAGAGGGTTCGAAAAATACTAGAGCACCTCTGGTTAATGTATGCCTGCGGGCTGTTTTATTTTGGGATGCATGTAAATATTTTTCAAAATTTTAATGAAAAGTTGAATTTGTAACGTGCATTTTTTTTTTTTTTTCCGGTCCCCGTCAGTGGTATCAGAGCCCGTTGTTCCTGAGCATACAACAGACCGCCGAAGGAGAGGTAGTTGTACCAGGACTTATGGGAGGGCTTGAGATCAGGTGAAGATGCCTCCGAGAAGAAACCCCGTGGGTGGCAGAGGCATGGCAGCGAAAGATTTTCGGGCTTTGCAGCGGCAAGTTCAGGCCCTGCAAGAAGAACTGAGCAGAGGAGATGAGCCAAGAAGAGATGCGGACAATGAAGATGAAGTTGACGAAGAGGAGAATCAGTTTGAAGAAGAGGAAGAAGATGTAGATCCGGCACAAGCCAGACTTTAGAAGGCCATATCTCAGATCGGGAAGAGGCCGAAGTTAGAAGTATCTACGTATTCCGAGAACTTGAATCCGGAGGAATTAATAGATTGGATAAATGATTTAGAAGAGTATTTCGAATATGAGGAGGTTGAAGACCCTAACCGGGTCAGATTTGCTAAGACCCGACTGAAGGGTCATGCTAGCATATGGTGGAAGGGGGTACAGCTGGAGCGGAACCGAAGAGGAAAAGAGCGGATAACAAGATGGGACAGAATGGTGGAGAAATTAAAAAGACAATTCATCCCCGTAGATTATGAACTGGACCTACTACGTAAAATGCAGAGTTTGAGGCAAATGAACAAAACGGTTCAAGAATACACGGAGGAATTTTACAAAATCTCCATCAGAATCGGGCACTTAGAAGCCAGCAAAGAAAAAGTGGCCCGTTACATTAATGGGTTGAGACCCAGTGTTCAGGAGGAGTTGAGCTTGGTTCGGGTAAGCACCATTGAAGATGCTTACCAGTTTGCTTTAAAGGTGGAAGAAAAATTGAACCAGAAATTTGAGAGCAAGCAAAGAGTAAAAGGACCAGGAGGAAAGAACAGTGGAAAGAAAGAAGGAAAGGAAGAGAAGAAAGAAGAGGAGAGCAGCAGCCGGGATCAGAAAGAAGATGACGAATCCAAACCGCAAGTTCAGAATGATGGCTACCCGAGAGGAAGAGGTAGATCTGGATGCGAGTATGGAAGAGGAGTATTTCGTGGAACATGTTTCCATTGTGGTGAAGAAGGACACCGGGAATTTGAGTGCCCACAACACCGAGAAAGGACAAACAAGAGGCCAGTGGGTCCTGCCAGAGCAGTTGTGGTAATTGAAGATGCTGATTCAGAACATTCTGAAGAAGCTGAAAAGGGAGAAGCAATGATTGTGAGGAGGACCATGTTGAGTGAAGAAGACAAATCTGAACAGAGGAGAAGCCTGTTTCGCACCCGGTGCAAAAGTGCAGGCAAAGTCTGTAATGTTATTATAGACAATGGGAGTACAGACAACTTAGTTTCCGAGGAGATGGTTTCTAAGTTGCATTTGGAGAGGAGGAGGCACCCGCATCCATACCGGATTGAGTGGTTGCGGAAGGACCACAGAGCATGGGTCCGTGAACAGTGCTTAGTTACTTTCAATATTATGAGATACCAGGATGAAGTCCTGTGTGATGTATTTCCCATGGATGCTTGCCATTTGCTGTTAGGAAGGCCATGGCAGTTTGATCGGAGTGCAGTGCATGATGGTCGTGCAAATATGTATTCCTTGATGAAAGATGGAGTGCGGCACAAGTTGAAACTAGTGCAGACCGAAGATGAGAAAGTGTGCAGCAATGCCAGAATTTGTCTGGTAGAGGGCAAAAGATTTTCTTGCCAAGAAACGGGATTGGAACAGGTTGCAACGGTTGATGAATGTTCGGAGATATTACAAAGGACGCGGGCCGAACAACAAAGAAGTGAAGGTCACTTCTCTTGTTACCCCGGGTGTCTGATGCAGGAGCATCCGGTAACAGTGTCGGTAATCTTGCATCCTTCAAAATTTTCTTTAAGTTCTTGTATTTTGATGTATTTTGGTTCCTTTTCGGAGGAGGGAAGATGTTGCAAAGCAGAAGGGGAAGTTGGTAGAAGAGCTAAGGCAAAAGTTGGGGATGTCACAAAATCGTGACATGTCGTGATTTCACGACATGTCACGATTTCACGACATATCATGAAATCACGACCTCTGAAGTGGTGGCAAAGGCAAGGACCAATTCTGTCGTGATATCGCGATGTCGCGATATCGCGATGTCGTGATATCGCAACATTTTTTTATAGTTGGAGCATAGGGAGGGTTCCGTCGTGATATCACGATGTCGCGACGTCGCGATGTCACGACGGTTGTTGAGAAGCTAATGCAAGGGGTGATCTCCGTCGCGATATTGCGACGTCGCGATATCGCGACGATGTTGAAAGAGCAAGGCGCGGCGGTGGTTGGGTCACGATATCATGACGGTATTAAATGGACAGTGACAAGGCAGTGTTTGGGTCACGATATCACGACATGTCGCGATATCGCGACCAATGATAAGACAGGACCAAGCTTAGAGGCGGACGGCCAGACAAGGCCGAAAATTGACACATGGACAGCCACGTGTATAAAAAAGGTTGATAAGGGCACGTGTATTGGAGATGGTGCGATAAGAAGAGGGCAAAGCCAAATTTACACGTGGTTAGCTACGTGTATCAAGAGGAATATGAAGGCCACGTATCATAAAATTAAAGTTGACAGTCGTGTGCATTCAATGGGGTTAACCACCATATGGAAGAATTTTGACAAAACAACTGTTGCAGGGCATGGCCAATATGGAGGAGACGGCGGTGCAGAGTACAGTCTGAGCAAAGCGGCCAGTGCATGGTATGGGAAGCCATTAATGCCAGCTGCTGGCGGATCGGGCAGTTGCCCATTTATGGCAGAAAACCAAAATTTGAAAATTCAACCGGGGGAAAATAGAATTTGAATTTGTTGTTGGGCGGGAGCATTAATTGCTGAGAGGACCGGGACCTCATTAAAAAAACCTAAAATTTTGGTAATAGGGGGGATGGTGGACCGGAGAACAGGGAGGAGACAGAGGGTCGAAAATACCAGAGCACCTCTGGTTAATGTATGCCTGCGGGCTATTTTATTTTGGGATGCATGTAAATATTTTTCGAAATTTTAATGAAAAGTTGAATTTGTAACGTGCATTTTTTTTTTTTTTTTTCGGTTCCCGTCATTATATTTGCAAGCTGTTATCAGTTTCTATGTTATTCTTTTGGTTAAATGTTATTAAAACTTGATGCGGTTGCTTAGCTGCTAGTTTATATCCATATTACATTTTTGGCTCATAGCCATATTTTCTATTCCTTTATGTCATTTCCCATATCTTTCCTCTTACCCTAAGCTTTAAACCAAATTAGATTAGTAAGGGAACCAACCCTCTCTGGAGATTGGCTCGAAGGACATCTCTCTCCTTTAGTATTTCAATAATGGGTAGGTCTAGGGTGTATATATTTTATGATTAGGCAGATTCATGACCAACAAGTACTTACAATAAGATACCCAGGTTCAAACCTCGAGGGTAGCTTGTTTGCAAAGGTAGTAGTTTGATCTAAATCCTTTGAGTGTGCACTAAACTGACGATGATAGCACGAATTTTGAGCGATCGATAGTCCCTTGCACATCGGGTCAACAATAATGAAGCTGAATAGGTTTTGTGGGATCAGTCCCTATGGTTTGAACCCTACGTAATAGGTTTGGTGGGATCAACCTCCATGGTTTGAACCCTACACTTGTTAGTTACTAAAAATAGTGTGGTTGTGACCAACTCTCCTATGTAACCAAAAAAAACTTTGTTTATCTAATATACAAACATTGATCAAGATATATCTATGAAAAAATAATTATCTAGCTCTGTGAATGGTAACAACCATACCCAATTGAAAAATAATATCATCCAAATGTATTTAGAGTAATTATAATTAGACCTCACCCATTGATCCTTTGGCTCTTCTAGTGATACAAAATATTGAAGTAATTATCACTTTGTCAGTCTAATATAAATATATATTTTGTTTTTCTTCTTGGAAAATATGATAATTGTTTTTCTTCTTTGTCAAAATCAATTCTTTTATAGCAAGAGATTCCTAGCAAATTATTTAGATAATTTATTAATTTTATATGAATTCCCCCATAATGGGATATAAAAACTCCTTGTTTTACAAAAGGAACAAATAATACTTGAAATAAAATTAGTATAAACTATACAAATATTGAAATTATTATTACTATTATACATATGTATGTATGGATAATAGTAATAATAGTATATATGTATATGTAAGTATGTATAATAGTAATAATAATTTCTATATGTATATATATATATAGCATCTCAGGGGAACCTAGGACTAATAGTGTGTGAGGGAGTGTTTAGAAACCATGAGTTAAGAGTGCTCTCTATGTTTACCTTGAGCATTCCTCCATTTACATGGAATTATGCTAAGGCACTTAGTCGTATTATAGGGATCCAAATAGCTAAAGGATGCTTCGATGATATTATTATGGAAGGTGACTCATAGGTCATAGTGAATGAATTCAAGGAATTAATGAATCATTTGAGGCTCATTCCCCATTGGAAGAATTTTAGATGGTTAAAACTGGATAATTAGTCCTTATTCATTGTAAAGGTAATTTTTTTGCTAAAAAACTAACCAACTTTAGAGTATATTTTCCTACCCATTTATAATTAACTAGAAGCTCATACTTGATCCACATCCCTCGTATATAAATTTTGGCATCTAATGATGTTATAGAAATCTCATGGTTTTGGTACCCTTGTGTCTCAATATTTTTATTTTATCATGGCAAGGTTTATTTATGTGGTGTGCTAGTGATGCATACTAGAGGAGGGGCCTAATAAAAGACCACATCTTCGAAAAACCCAAACATCTTCACACAAACACATGCAAAAACTAGTAAATAAAACAAAATACTATTTGTATTAATATGTTTAAAAATATACACCTCAAAATTCCATTATTGTCCCTTGCCAACCCTGGATGGTCATCCTTGATCCTTGTGTTAGAATAATAAATTATATCCTAAGTTGTTACTAGGATAATTTGTGTGGCTGATATTAGCTCAGTTAGTTATGATCCAATGGATCATATTGTAAGCACTTGTTATTTAAGCAAGGTCATTTCAAGTGAATAACATCAAGTATTCTATTTTCTAACATGGTATCAGAGCAGACTTTCCCTGCCCTATGAGCCTGAGGAGCTTTTCCTCATGGGGGGATTTCTCTCATGGAAATCCCCCCTCCTTTTTTTTTCCTCCTCATTTTTTTAAATTTTTTTTACCGAGGGAGTATGCTCTCCATATTTTGATGGATTAGAAACCAGATGGTTTAAAAAAATTTAAAGTTTGGGAGGTCATTTTTTAGTTTTTTTTTTAAGTGTTTTTTTTAGGTGTCCAAGGAATATGGTGGCTGTGAAATTTATTTTATTGTTGTTCATGACTCCGGATGATCTATATCATTGGCAAATGAGTTTTTTGGATTTGATTATTTTTAAAAATTTTACAGTGATCTGGAAACTCCATCGATTGTACTGCATAACTATTCAACTGCATAGTGGTAAATAATCAAAATATCCAGAGGATGGACCTCGGGCTCTATGGCTGGCACCTCTTGGCATCTCCTCACCCCTTTCACCCATACCATTGCTCTCAATATTTTTTCCTATTGTTGGGCAATTTTTTTCTTTGCACATCTGCAGAAGGACGACGACCAGTCAAAGCTGTAGCGGAGGAAGAGAAAGCTAGAGGGAGTTTTGGTGGAGAATGAGGAAATCGTTGTTGGTTTGCGCTATTGAGAAAGAATATGCAGGCCAGTTTCAACCTTAAGCATATTGGCACCAATATTTTAAGCTGAAGATGGAGCCGAACTTGTTGGGCATTTTTCCCATTGATGTGTCTATAGTAGAGGATGCACTTGTAGGTAGTCGGTGCACATCTTTTGTAGGGAGGCACCAATCTAGTGATGCATGGCTACACCAAGAGTGATGGATTGGGGGCCAATATGGCTTCCTACGCTATGGCAAAGGATCTGAGTCAAAACCTAGAAAGAGTACGGTGTTGATCCAATGGCACTCTTCCGAGTTGGTTACAAAGAGAAGAGAAGGATATGGTGATGACAACTTTAGTTGCACTGTAGATAATCAGAGCCACGTGGAGAGTGGATTTTTTGCCTTGGCCTTTGGGCTTCCCTCTAATCACCTTCGCTGCATTTTTCCCCGTTAGCCAATGTTGTGAAAAATAGTTTTGTAGAAATTTTGTACAATGGACCCGAACTTCAACAGATTCATGTTTGGTGAGCCTGCCTATTGTTGGGTTCCTGTGCATGTTTTAGGTATTATCGTCCTATTTGTGATAGTGTTCTGCATGGAGGATGACACCGTTCTACGTGGGCTTGTAGAGATCAATTTTTGCAGGCATGATTTGGTCCAATTCATAACCAAGAGGAGTGTGCCGAGCAGATAACGATCTTTTTCAAATCCAAAGTGCTTGATTTTTGGAAGTAGAGGTCCATTCGAGTTGAAGTAAGCCATAGATTTGCACAACATGGACGTGTTGCTAATTCTTCTACCCATTGAGATGGACCTACCTACACAGCATGGATGTGTTGGTAATTCTTCTACCCATTGAGTTGGACCTACCTAATCATCCTCAATGAAGTGAAGTGAACCCCCTACAGTCATGGAGAGATGGTGGAGCAAGTTTTAGTTACGAATTTTTGCACTGATACAATTGGTGGAGGAGCAAAGATTTCGATGATGATCAGATATTTATTCCTCCAAAACATATCATTGAACTAAAACTGGGTTTCCATATTCAAATCCGGCCAATCACCTTCAATATCATAGTCATCATGATCAACTACAAAGCATGGCAGTTTCAGAACCTGGATTGACAGTTTCACACTAAAGAACACATTGAGGATGAGCATTTATAGGGGTGAAGAATTCGATCATCGTAAGATTTGATAGTAATGCAGATTAGATTTGATATGTGTGGTATAGTTTGTTGACTAATTTCCTGACCAAATAGTCTTTTTACCTGTGAAATACAGCTTTTTTCGGCGATAAATGTATGCATGTGTTTAAACACAGTGATGGAAATATTTTTATTTTTTTTGTGCAAGATACGTGGGAAGGAGGTGTGTATCCTAGTGCGAATGGTAATGGATCCCAATTTGGTTGTATAATTGTACCTACAAATTTACCATCACTACATGTGTGTGTAAATACAGAGTGTCGATGAGCTGGAGAATACGGATGTTGTCGTTGAATAATAAGTGATCCACACTCACCGAATTCTTCTGTAACCGTCAATAAAATAATATTTTTTGGGGGGTTATTTGTCATAATGGAGAGGAAGGAGCTGGATCATGCCTTCTTTGAATGTGAAAATATTACACTGGAAAGTTTGGATCAAGATATTTTGCTTGGAATTGAGGTTTTGCGATGGGCGATGCATGATGCTCCCTTTTTAAGTCTTCATTGGTGCCTAGAAATGTTATTATCATGATGCAGTCGACAAAAGACATGGCCTAATCTCGAAACAAATCTCATATGAAGCTATGGTGTGGCTGGAACGAGGAGCAGTATTTGTTTTATGGCACCATATGTCAAAGACCAGACAGGTCTCTGTCGTAGATGACGAACCACCGACGGTGCGCACTACCTAGCACTTGAGATGAAAGTGCATCAAAAGGCTGTTTGGTTGTGTTGGAGGTCATTTGGTTTTAAGCCATCTATCACAACAGAGAGATTAGCGCCTTTGACAATGTGTGTGCAATGAAACTAATAAAGTGGAGAACTTTGGGATTTAATATTTTTTTTTTTCAGTTTAACTTTATTAATGGCTGACATAGGCCCATTTACTTTTTTAAACATTTTCAACGTTTTTTATTGTATTAAACAAATGTGGTCAATGTAAAATTTGAAAAACCATGTAGCCATGTAAAGTTTTATTGAAATAATATATTTATCCCAAAGGAAAACCCTGCAATATTCCTTTGTGAAGGAAGAAGAAGACTACTATTTTATTTTTTGCAGATGAAGGCCAAATTTAAACCTTATATAGGGGTATTTATAGTCGTCGAAAATATTTTTCCGACACGAACACATTGGTGGTGTCCAATTTCAATTTTGAGGCAGTTTAACCTATGTTTTTAGCCTAAAAAATATTGTATCATAGAGTGCACTCTCGGTTGAACTTGACACTCCCAGAGCATTTGTAAGTGATTCTAGTATCTAGTCATCTCCTCTATATCACCTAGCAGTTGCAATGGTTGGTTACCTATGCATTTCGATAGGATGAGGAGGTCACCATAAGGACACATTCGACAACTACCTTGGTGCTTCATTTTTTCCCTTATTTTTGTTGTTTTTCCAAAAAAAAATTGGACCTTGTTATCAACCCATTGGGCTCATATAGGTGGAAACCATATACTTATGCTTGTGGAGTCAATTTTAGGCATCCCTTGTGATTCTTGTGGTTCTTTCCATACTATATTCAGACTCTTCTTTTTGTGATACACTTTGGTATCAGGGGTTTTTCATTAGTGACCTCTTTTTCATGGTTCATAGCCTTGATCTATGTCACAAGCACCAGTCTAGAAGTAAGATTTCATTCAATTTGATGACCAGGCTTCTCTATTTTTTTGAGACATCTGATGGATCCTTTGCAGGATTCTTGATGGAAGTTGTTTAGAGGGGTTGAAGAGGTCATATTCCTTCCTCTCCATCCTCCATGCACATCCTTCTTCTTCTTCTTCTATTTTGAAAGGTGTTTTTCTCCCTTGTGGTTTTTCATCATCTTTCAGTAGATGTTTTTAATGATATATTGTATAGGAGTACCTTATCAGGCCTTGTTTTTGGGACTCATACTAGTGGATATGCCACTTGTTTTTTGGTTTTGTTGTTTCACTACCTCCTAGTATCACTTAAGGGGGGTGTTAGAATAATAAATTATATCCTAAGTTGTTACTAGGATAATTTATGTGGTTGATATTAGCTCAGTTAGTTATGATCCAATGGATCATATTGTAAGCACTTGCTATTTAAGCAAGGTCCTTTCAAGTGAATAACATCAGGTATTCTATTTTCTAACACCTTTTTGACTCTCCTACCAGTATTTTATCATTCTTGTATTGACCCCTTACCAGTCCTTATCAATCCTTTACCGACTCCTTGTCGGCCCTATTCGGTCCTTTGTCGGTCATCTTGGATCCGTGTTGACTCCTTGTGGTCATGTTTGGTCCTTTCATGGTCTCTACAATTAGCAAGAACACCTCCACTTATGCCTTTCCATCCATGAGAAATAATATTGGAAGATGTAAAGTTATGTCACTTCCTCTTTCGTTGGCAATTGGGAAGACCTTCCACTTTTTTATTATTTTACTCTCCCAAATGATTATGCATCATACACATCGGGTAATTCAAATACTTCATGAGCCCTTGCTCATGAGCATGAATTAATTCTTTATTTTTTATTTTAAACAAATAAACCCTCTTCATTTTTTGATATTCTAAAGCAATAGCCTCAAATCCCTAAAAAATAGAGAAAATATGATTTTCTAATAAAATATAAACTCAAATATCAATATTTCTCCTCAATAACCTTATTACCCAAACTATTGAGTTCCTCGGGGGTACATTGGCAATAGTAACGATTGAATAGAGTTTCTCCTTGGCATCCTCTTCAAGATTTTTATTTTCTAGAGATTTGAACCCTAATCCTTCTATGTACGCTCAAGATGCCCTTGCTTCACACAACCGTGTTCACCTTCACATCATTCCTCATGTTAGTGAGACTCATTACCTTCTGGGTAAATTTTTTGTTCTCATTTATGGCCTTGGGAGTCATTTTCTTATAACTACATCCATGAAGGTGCTTGTGCAAATTAATTGCATATTATATTGTGACCACCTCTTCCCTGCAACTCATACCCTTGTCATTTATGTTGGCTCCTCTTCTCTTCCTTGTCTCTGCTTCTCTATTTGTGTGCTCACTCTTCATATTTCTCTTTATTGATGCTCTCTTTCTTCTTCCACCTCTTCTTCATGTGCCTCCTCTCCTCTTCATTGGAGTTATCCTCTTTAAAAAATTCCTCCAAGCCCTTGTCAAAATATTTTCTCTGTGATCCCCTCTTACCCCACTTATCTTCCTCAAATTAGACTTTCTAATAGAAAAAGATAATGCTAAAAAAATGGGTAGTATATAAAAACTCAACGTAACATCTTAGACAACAAATAACAAACACAGCAACCATTATTACATTATTACATTTTAACATATTAGAATGAAATAACTACATTCCATTTTTCTCATAAAAATATCACACAAATTATATAATTTAAGCTTTCCTGTTACTATTGTTACTATGTCCATAAAATTAAAAAAATTGCCAACCAAGACGCCTCAACTTGTCCAATCAACACATTTGAAAATTTTTGAACCTTCTCTATTACACAACGTTCTGACATGAAAGCCTCCTCGTAAGTCAGATTCATATTTCTCGTAACTTTGTAGATCCTTACTTTCTAGTGGTAGTGATTTATATACTTCAAATATTCTTGATAATCCTTGAATATTTTCTTCATATATCAAATTTGAAACACCAAAATATTAGCCTTAATATTTTTTGATGGCTCCACAAGAGAAAATGGTTTCCTCTTGAAGAGAGGCATAGAGAAAAAAAAAATTCACTTCTAAAATAAATTTCTTCAAAATAAAAATGTAGTTTTGAAAAATTCCCAAAAAAAATCTCTACTCTTCAAATTTGAAAACTCCTTTGCTAAAAATTATCTCAAACACCAACTTGTTCTAGAACAATATTAACAAAGTTTTTAGCATGGAAAGTTGTGGCACAAAAATTCTCAATGCTCACACAAAATCTTCACCCTCTCTGATACATTATGATGTAGACTAGAGGAGGGAGCCAATGAAAGACCGCAAACTAAACATCTCCACACAAACACATGCAATTGCTAGTAAATAAAACAAAATACAATTTATATTTCTTTGTTTAAAAATATACAACACCTCAAACTTCCTTTTTTGGTCCTTGCCAACCTTGGTTGGTCATCTCGAATCCTTGTCGACGTCCCCTTTTGATATCATGTCGATCCTTTATCAAATCCTTTCTGACCTTATCCAATACTTTGTCGACCATCTAAGATCCTTTCCAACTCTTTGCAGCCCTATTGATCCTTTTCCAGTCTCTACAATTAGCAACACCTCCTCTTACGTCTTTTCAACCATGAGAAACAATGCTAGAAGAAGATGAAAATTTGTGCCACTTCCTTTTCCCTTGGCAACTAAGAAGACCTTTCATGTTTTTATTAATTAGTCTCCCAAATTCTTCTACATAAGCTAGTAGTACATGATGCTTGCTTTATGACCTTTGATTTTGATGCTTGCGTAATTATTTTTATCATTTTGAGAAGGGGCCTCTATGGAATCCCCGTTTGCTTTAAAAAATATATATTATTATAAATAAAATATATTATTTTGTAAATACCAAAAGATTAAAATAATATTGATTCAATACTTAATACATAATTGAGTCAAAATCCATGAAAAAGAAAGTTCTAATACAAAAGTACCTTAAAATTCACATAAAAATATTTTAATCTAAAAGTTAACAACCGAAAACATATTTTTTATACTCTCTTTGAACCTTAAACATAAATATTTGCTAGTTATTGAACATAATCATGATCCCTCATGGTTAACAATAAATAAATAAATAAATATAATTAATTAATGTAATCAAGTTACCAAATGGCTTAATTTAATTTTGGAGAAAAATCTTAACAAATAATACTTGCATGATTACAAGATGTAGTTCAACAACGTGATCATCATGTAATATGATCGAGGTCATTTCAAATCCATATAATCAATTTAAAAAATCAAATGGCATTAAATCAACTCACTATATCCCTCAACTTTCAAGGAAAAAACCCAAATTCAAATCTTGTTCAAAGATACATGTATAATTACTAAATTTTTGTAATACTACTAGATGATCATGATTTAATACTACAAAAACCATTTCAATTTAAATCTTTGCAAACAAGATACATGAGCCATTACCAAATACCCTAGTGGTTAGGGCTTTGGGATCTCTTTTGGGAGACCCAGGTTGAAACCATGGTGGGGCGTGGCATGGTGCACGTGAATAAGAGAGCTTAAAAAAATTTAACATTATATGATTATAATAAGAATTGTCTCAATTTTATATTATCAATTAAAATAAAAAAGAAACTAAAGTCAATGGTTTTTTCAAAATAAAATATCATGAACCAACAATAATAAACATGTCCACCATCAAATTATTTAATATTGTGTCTCCATGGGTGGGTCAGGTGGATTGGTAATTTGTCTATGTGGTCAGACAGTTAACAAGAAAAGACTTAGGTTCAAACCTCAAGGGCATGCTTGTTGCAAAGGTAGTAGTCAGATCTCAATCCTCTAAGTGCGCACCAAACTGATAAGGATGGTATAAATCCCAATCGATCGATGGTTTCCCTCACACCAGGTCAACAATATAAAAATGGTATGAATCCCAATAGATCAATGGTCCTCCTCATGTCGGGTCAACAATATAACGACGGTATGAATCGCAATCGACCGATGGTTTCTCGCACCAAACTGATAAGGATGGTATGAATCCCAATCGATCGATGGTTTCCCTCACACTGGGTCAACAATATAAAAATGGTATGAATCCCAATTGATCAATGGTCCCCCTCAGGTGAAAAATATAACGATGGTATGAATCACAATCGATCGATGGTTTCCCACACCAAACTGATAAGGATGGTATGAATCCCAATTGATCGATGGTTTCCCTCACACCGGGTCAACAATATAAAAATGGTATGAATCCCAATCGACCAATGGTCCCCCTCACACTGGTTCAACAATATAACGACGGTATGAATCGTGATCGATCGATGATTTCCCTCACGTCGGGTCAACAATATAAAAATGGTATCAATCCCAATCGACCGAGGGTTTCCCTCGTGCCGGGTCAACAATATAAAAATGGTATGAATCCAAATCAACCGATGGTCCCCCTCATGCCGGGTCAACAATATAACGACGGTATAAATCCCAATTGATCGATGGTCAAAAATAATGAGATGGTATTCGACGGTCAACAATAACGAGATGGTATAAGCTTGTTGAGAACAGTCCATGTGGTTTGAACCCTACACTTTGCAGTTACTAAAAATAGTGTGGATGTGACCAAATATTCTATGTATCAAAAAATATATAATAATTACGTCAAGAGGTGTTCCTATAATGGCAGACAAGGGGGTGGGAGGCAAAGAGGTCATACATGTCACATCGTAAACAATTTTTTTTTTATTAAAAAAGTTGACATTAACAAAAATATTTAAAATATTTAAACTAAAATAGCCCACTAACCAACCGTTGCAAACATTTAAAATATTTAAACTAAAACAACCAACTAACCAACCGTTGCAACTACTTAATAAAATATTGTATAAATACATGAACATCCATTGCAATATACCAAAAACAATCCACAACACAATTGATTTCGAACTACTTCTATAAATTGTGAATAGCGAGAAATTCATTCGGGACTGCTTCTGTAAATATTTGAACAATGATATAGAGTTACATTCACCAGTGTTATTTAGTTGGGCAGGTGCAAATATGTAATCCTGCAGATGGTGCCAGGTAGCATAATTGGAAATTCTTGACATCATTGAAATTAAAAATGCACACAATCGATACTAAAAACCTTTGATACTTCTCAAAACATTTTATACTAGAATTGACTTAGTATATTATATTATTATATATATTATAATACTATATTATTAATTTCTAGGGTTTCATTGATTTATCAAAATGTATATATTATATATTATAGTATTAATATAAAGTATTAATTTCTAGGGTTTCATTGATTTATCAAAATGTATGATAACTATAGTATTATTATAATATTAATATTAGTATTATAAGTACATTGCCAATAAAATTATTCTCTGTGCCATAGAAAATGTTCTTGTCGCTCCTCTAAATCTGCATCCTTGTCCTCCTTTTGAGAAAGACATCCTAAAGTCCTACAATATAAGTCTTGATGATCTCAAATGTATTGATTCTTCTAATCCTAGAAATAGTATCAAATGGATTCCCCCTCCTATTGGTTGGGTCAAACTTAATTTTGATGGAGTGGTCAAAGGAAATCCTGGAACAGGGGGGATTGGTGGAATCCTTCGTGATCATCTAGGAAATTCTATTTCTGCCTACTTGGAGCCTCTAGGTGTGACTACCAATAACTCCGCTGAGGCAAAGGTTTTCTGAAGAGGCCTCCAATTTGTCAAAGATATTCCAAGAAACATCATTGTGGAAGGTGATTCTCTAAATATCATTAACTACTTAAAGTCTTCTAAGCCTTCCAGCTAGAGGATTAGACCAACCATTGAGGACTACAAGCACATCCTTCAGAGGTAACATAATTGCATTATCCAACATACTTACAGGGAGGCTAATATAGTTTCTGATAAGCTAGCTAATATTGGGTTCAATGCCCAAGGACATCTAACATGGACAGACAGTCTACCCCTTGAGGTGGATGATCTTCTCAAATGGGACCAAATTCAAGGGAGGGACCAAATTCACGTTATCCATGATGAACACTAATTTGCCTATCAATCCTAGTCGTCAACATTTTTTTTCCTTTGTAATCCCCAAGAGCTATTTTTCGGACCTTTGGTTGTCTTTATTCAATCACCTTGCCTTTCTTGGGAGATTGGATTCACATTCCCCTAGGCTCTATTTTCCATTTCCACATTACCTCTTTCAAGAAATTTAATCATTTTCGGGTGACCACTTATTCTTATTATCCTAAGGTAAATTTTCACATGAGTTTGAATCATTTGAATCCCATGTGCTTTGATATGTGTAATCCTATTTTTTCGAAAACCATCTTCAACCTTCTCGATTGAAGGATCGTCCCGACAATCAATTTGGTGATTATCCCAAGCCTTTCGAGGTCTTGTGCTTGGATATCTTGTTGGCTAAGCCTTTCATGAACCCCGAATTGCCAAGCTACCATTTTAGAGTGTCGCCAAGTGATTGGCTAGGTTTTTAACCTAATATTGATTTGCAGATCAAACCTTTGCCCTAGTCAATCCCTGCTTTTTGAATACTTCATTCCATTTGCGCTAATGCCTTTATGGTCCTAAAGCATATGTTCACAAGGCAACGTCATTCTTTTATTTGATCATGTGTGCTCTATTCATTATCCTAATGTTTGATCCCACTCTTTCTATTCCTTTTCTTGACCGACCTCTGTCTTTTTCCCTGTTCACCACCATGAAAGAGTGCAAACCTGTTTACATTGAGTCTGATGCGTTCCAGCTCCATCCTTTGGTTCGTGATTTATGGACAGACAAAACCAACAGTGCTTTGATTGAATTTTTTAAGATTTTCACTAGGGTTGATGACAACATAACAAAGGTCTTTGTTGACTCTTGGGATAAGGGTTATGTCACAATTCAAGGTATCCAATTTCACATATCCATTGAGTTTTTGGTGGGCCTGATAGGCCAATCCTTGGAGGGTAAAGTTATTTGGCGTAACAAACACAACTAGGAGGCTAAGTTGTCTTTCTTCGAGAAGAATTTTGAGGTTTATAAAAATTACAGCAAAGGTTTATTTTGTGAACACCTTTCCCCTTCTTTGCAACAAATTCTTGTTCATGTAATGCAATATCTTTCCTATGATAATCCAGATTCTCAATTATGTTGTATTCACCTTGCCTATGTGAACCATTTTTGTGAAGCCAAAGCCATGAACATCCCTACTGCTATTTTTTGGTCCATCGACTACACCATTACGTCTACCCGCAAAAAGGAGGATGTCCTTCCCAGTCACCAGGGGCTTTTCAAAGTCCTTTATCGTTATCTCCTCCTTCATTTCCCTAGTGGCAACATTCCTAAGTCTGAGTCTGGAGAAGATAACTCTTCCTCTACTCCTAGACCCCAGCCTTCTAAACCAAAAAAAAAGAAAATCAAAAATGATAAGCCTCACCCTGTTGCTAGGAAGAAAATCAAAGTTGAAACAACCCCTGTTACAAGCTCTCAACGACTGAAGCTTAAGGATGTTACTGAAATCCCACAATCCATCACTAGAAAACCTCCTAAATCTTAGTCTACTTCACCTGATCTTGTTGACAATTTCCTTCATAAATTAGTTATCCATGCTACTACTGCATCAATCATCCATCTGGAGACGACTTACATCGCCATTGGTAAAACCATTGCTAGCCTTAAGGAATAGATGTATAATCTCAGCCTTTTCTTCTTTTGCAAAAGTTTCAATGGTTCCTCCATGGTCTCTACTGCTGAACCCCCTTTCGATGTCAAAGGGGGTGCTAATGAAGACGATGTAGTTGAAATTGCTCAAGATGCCTACCTAGAAAATCTGAAGGAAACTTCAAAGGACAAAGAAACCCTAAAGGAGGAAGCAAAGGATAATGTTCTGTAAATTGATTTTCACAACATTCTGCAACTCGACGCCCTTCCTTGACGGCGTTCATAGCTTGCTGCTAGTTTTTCTCTTGGTTGCATTGCTCTTCCTTTGGTCTATTGGTGTGCAAGATGTTTTGTTCCAGCTCGCCTTTGTGTTTCTCTTTTTGGTGGTGTTCCTTTCTGTTCCTTTTTGCCAAAGGATTGTAATGGCTTTTAGCCTTTTTGGCCTTTATGTTCTTAGTCTTTCAATTTTATTGGGTTTGTTCTGTTTACGGAGACTCGTTTATCTCTATTGCATTCCTCTTGGTTCCTTGATGTAAAAGGCGACAGGGCGCCTTTCAAATGCCCTTTTTGAAATAATACAAATTAATTTACCAAAAAAAATAATAGTATTATAAGTTGGACTATAGTATTATTAATATAAGATTAATATTATAATATATATTATATTATTATATAATATACTATTATAGTATATATATTATAATATTATTATGATAATGTATATTATTATTATAGAATACTAATATCAGTTTATATATATATATATTATACTATTTTAATATTTATTAATTTAAACTAATAATATTTAAAATATTTTTTTACAAGAACAAATGGAAAATACACCAAAAATAAATATATCAGAGGAAAAGAAGCAACAACATTTGGCATATCAAAGAGAATATCAGAGATAGAGACATGCACATATGACAGTTAGCCAAAGAGAAAATGAGAAACAAAGACAAAATTGTGCAAAACGCAAGGCAGAATCAACAGTTGAAAAGATACAAGAAGAAAGATAAAAACAAACAAAACGAAAAAGAATGTCTCGTGCACAAATGACATAGGAACAAGACATAAGAGAGCACCAACAGATGATAAACACAGATAACGAGGTGAATAATGAACTTCAAATCCTCCATAAAACACTTGAGAGAATTAGACGATCTAACCAAGACAGACAAAGGCAACAAGGTAATGGAGAAAATATTGAAAATAATGAAGTAGTACGGTAGATGGATGCATCTGAAGCATCTTCTTTTCTTAGAAGAAATGCTTAAAATATAGTTGTCGTTCAACAGACACAAAGCCGATGCAATGAGATTAACATGGAGATGCATAAAGAAAGGACATCGTAGCCTTAAAGAGAAGGAAATATTGAAGGTATAGCAATAATTATACAAAAAAATCCAACATATGGTGTGGATTTCAATGAATCGTAGACTATATTTCAACATCAATTAGATAGTCTTGCATCACCATTGATGTGTTATATTTGTGATGAATGCTATCCTGGAATAAAGGTGTGTTTGACAGAAAAAGGTCCAGTATGTAATAGGTGTCGACAAGAAAAATGTCCTAATCGATTTTCTGTAGAGAATAATATGGATCCTGGACTACAACCACCTGAACTTATGAATTTGACACAAATTGAAGAAATTTTGATAGCCCGTGTTAATCCCATATTATAGGTAACACATGATATGGGAGGCCAATACAAGTATAAAGGACACATAATAAGTTTTCCTTAAGAGGTGAAAGAAATTGCTAAGGTATTGCCTCATTCAATAAGTGATTTGCCAATCATTATTGTTAGGAGAAAAGATCAATGTGGTACAAATTATAATTTTACAGTGAATAAAGAGAGATTATACAAAGCTCTTAAGTATAAGGTTGAGCATGATAATTTTTGTAAGGATGTACAAATTTATGAAAAAAATTTGAGTGAACTCCCAACAGACACCACTACAAATGTCTTTCATAAACTTAATTCTGTCCATATGGAATTTGATTCTGATATGAATGAATATATATTTATGGGTCTAATTCTAGATACTAATGAAGGAAATATAATTGATCACACCACATCAATGGCCTCCAAACCACCTAATGCTCCGAGGGAGATGGAACTCATTCATGCATGGGTAAAACAACCCTAATGCGGATCTTGGAACACTTATTGATTGGCCTGGAATTGGAGCATCTCCTATAAATGAGTATGTTAAAGAAGGGTTACTGGATATGGCCTTCCCGATATTATTTGCAGATGGAAATTGTGATTGGTTGTAGCCTAGAATGAAAAAACTTCATCTACATGAATTCGTAAAACATCTAATTCGATATAGAGATCATCATTTTGGAAAAAATCCAAGATTTAGATATTTCATGATGAACATGATTATGCGACATCGTGCATATAATTCTTCAACAGTATTTTTAAAGAAGAGTCTTCAAGACTTACCCATTACAATCAATGAACTGCATGAACATATGGAAAATATCCCTCAATCCCATCTTGTAGATCACTTAATGCATTTTGGTACATCGTTAAGAGGCACAAGATCTTACTGGACAAAGTGTCATGCTAAGTTAAATGACTTATTACATCAAATTAGGTTACCCACTATTTTCTTCACCTTAAGTGCAGCTGATCTGTATTAGCCCGACCTACATGCATTGATGCTAGGAACTCCACCAATTGATCCTCATGAAGCACAAAAATGGAGAAAACAAAATATTATTGACTATCCTCATATTGTAGCTTATTACATGCATATTCGAAACACCACATTTCGAAAAGAGGTGTTGCAAAAAAAATGAAAGTAAAAGAATTTTGGTGTAGATACGAATGGCAACATAGAAGCTCTCCACATGTCCATGGTTTCTTATGGTTAGAGGGAGCTCCGAATATGGACAATTTAGATTGGAAAAATGAAAAACAAGTTAAAAATACACAAAGATATTTTGATAATATTGTGCATGCATGGAATCCTCGAGGATACCCTCACCAACAGAATATACAGGTAAATATAAATAACTGTTTAGATTTATACTTATATGAGTTTGTATTTAGGTTTGTATTTATATAGTTGTGAATTGCAGGTATTACAAAGTTTCGGTCAACATCCATGTTTGAGAAATACACAACTTATGCAAATTGATGCAAATCTAGATTACAAAGAGATTCTCAACTGTGTAGAGCGCCACACGCTATGTAGAGAGGGTGCTTGCTTACGAAAAAAAGAGGGAATATGGTTTGCAGGTATGTAGAGGTAATTCAAATTATTTCAACTATTCCACATATACATAAAAATTTTGTAACTAATACCATTTATCTTATTTCTTTTATTTAGGTACAATGCACCATGGCGTCTCAATCTAGAACGTTTAAAATTATACGAAGATCCTAAAATAGGAGATAAGAAGTATGAACCAACAAGAAATGATGAGCGAGTAAACACACATAATCGTTACATTTTACAGTTATGGAGAGCAAATGTAGATTGGCAACCTGTTCTTTCAAAGCATGCAGTTATAAACTATATTGCCAAGTATGCTGCAAAAGCTAAAAAAGCTTAGAAACTTATCAACAAATGTTGATGCGAATAGCAAATATGCAGAATAATGATGATCCAGCAACAAGAGCATATAGACATCTTCTAATAGAAACACTTATAGAGAGATATAGGAGCACAAGAAACATGTCATATGCTATTAGAGCTTCCATTGGTTGAATGCAGTCGAGTATTTGTTCCTCTAAATGTTGGATGGAAAGTATTCAAGGAGGTGGAACATAATGATGAAGATGAGACCGAAAGAGAAGGTAAATATTTAATTGACGGATATATGCAACGACCTTATAACATGAAAAGTGTTTCACTTATAAATGCAGCTAAATATTGGATATATAATCCTAAGAGAAAAATGACTTCAAATGGAAAGCTAGAAAAGAAGCAGCTATTGTGAGGGTATTTCCATGATTTATCACCATTCTTGAATGATAATCATAAAAATTTGTTGAATTTTGTTGGTCAGAGCTGCTACTTTACAAACCATTCAAAAATATAGAGAGAGATATCGGACTTGATGATGGAAATATCATTTCAAATTGGGAGTCATTCAATTACAACCCATGGCATGTTGAAAGGATAAGTAGGCAAAACAATACAGAAGAACATTATAGTGAATCTGAAGATGATGATGTTGAAGTGGTACAACAAAACATGACTGAACATGAATGGGAAATTATATCCAAACTATACCGTGGGTAACTCATGGACGTAAGTGAAATAGATATGTCTGGAAGAAGAGATTTTGATAAACTTGCGCTATGGAATATAGAATATCAAGGATAAGATTACACAAAAAAAAGCAATACAACATATAACCTTCATGAAGGAAAATGGCTTGCTCATTCTTGATGATACCACTTCGAATTATCCATATGAAAGCTTAAGCATCAAATAGAAAAAATCTTTTGAAATATATTTTATAAACCTGGAAGGTCTCCACCAGATCAACCAACATATGTTTTGGTGTAGTTCGATAACTACACATGGATGCGATTTGATGATACATCTCCTCGAATTGTTCCAATTACACCAGTAGAAAAGGGAAAGATAAGACAGCTTCCATTAAAATTATCTTGGGGATTGACAATTCATAAGTCATAAGATTTGACACTGAATAGAGCAACAATTGACATAGGACAGACATAAATACAAGGTTTAACTTTTGTTGCCATCTCAAGAGTTAAGGCATTGGAAGGACTTAGAATAATACCATCCTTTTCATATGATCGATATGAAAAATCGAAATCAAGAAAAGGAGTTGCTAAGAGAAAATAAGAAGAAGAGCGACTAAAGTCTTTGGAGCTTAAATTAATGGCTCTAACCAATCTATGAAATAATAAGGTGTTTATCAACATCAATATTTGAAATAATAAGGTGTTTATCAACATCGCCTATTGGGATTCAGATTTGTTATCACTTGAGCATTTTCATCTCACTCAAAGCTATTTTAAATATTTTTGGCATGTTATATTTATCAATATATTTGTATATTTTTTTTTTTAAATGTCATTGAAAAATATTTTAATATAATAATTATGCGGTCGCGGATGCTACTAACTTAGATATAAAAGATATATATCTAAAAACACCAAGAGTTATCAATCTCGAGGTGCCTATCTCGTTTCTTAGGGGTATGATCTCCAAAATAGACACCTCAAGATTAATAACTCTCGACATTTTTAGATATATATATATCCTTTATATCTAAGGTAGTAATTTAATTTTATAAGCTTACAAATGCCATACTACTCCTAGGAAAAGACAAAAATGTTTCCACTATCAAATGCTAAAGTTTTGTTGTTGTGTTGACATTAAAGTTCTTCTAACGTATGAGATAGAAGACCATGAAAACATTTTATCTCCACACAAATCTAAAAACAAGACTACCGCTCTTGGTGGGCGTCACGCCCACAGGAGGAATTCATTTCCAGTATTAATTTGATCTTGTTGTTACCGTAGGTTGTATTCACTTCCTCTGGTTTTGCCTACAAACACGCCTCTATAGTATCCTCCCTGTCGCTCCTAGAACTCACACACAGCTCAGTGGTGTGGCATAGATCATACATATTTCATTTGAAATGGAAGGAAAATATGAGTTCAAAGAGGGTTGTTGCAGCAGCAGCGAGCGTGGGTTCGACAGAGGGTCTCAGAGATCAGAATATCAAGTTGGATCATCTTCACAATTTTATGGCTATGCTCTCATTTGTTGCAGCTGCCTCTTTTTTGGCCCTTCAAATATCCTATTTGCAACACGTTCAAGGCCAGGTTAAATAATAAAGCCTATGTGAGAGCTGACCAATTGAAGAGGGCAATATCCACCAAAATATTTAAAACTCACTCTAAAACCTCTAAATTGGAGCAATTAGTTAAGGTGGTTAGAATAAACAAGCCTTTGGTTCCACTCACTAGATGATTGTCCTATAATCGAAGTAAGTTGTGAAGGATGAGTAATTTAAAGGCACCGTGCCCCTAAGTTTGTTTGAATATAACTGAAGAAATTACTTAGCGGCACAAACAAACTAAGCGGCACGATACGTGTAAATTACTCCATCTCATACAACTTCGATTATGGGACAATCATCTTGTGAGTGGAACCAAAGGCTTGTTTATTCTAATTGCCTAATTGCTCCAATTTAGAGGTTTTAGAGTTTGAGTTTTAATAGTTTGAGTTTTAATTATTTTAGTGAGATATTGCCCTCTTCAATTATTTTTTGTTGATAACGCGATAATCAGCAGAAAAGCAGAGATAAAAAAGAAGCAGAAGCAATCGGAAGAGTCATCAAGGCAGGTGATGTACCTCAGTTGTTGGGGCCTTCCTGATTCATGTATTCATTCAATGGTGAAATTCCATAGCCATACTAAAATGGTGCCTTCCTGAAGTACTTATTTTGCTACAAAGGAGGCACCCAATACAGATGAGGGGAGAAACCCTCTGTCTGCCCTACTTAGTACTTGTGTACTGTAACTGTATATTGAGCGAATGCAGTATCACAAATTTTTAGTTGAAGCACAAATGGTAACAATGGGTGGGGTTTAAAGTGTCTCCAGCTAAAAAAAAAATTAAAATGATAAGATTGAATAGCCTTGTTGCCAGTGTTGCTATTATATAACCTATGCATGAATCCATTGTTTAGTAATTGCTTTGTATGACTTCACAGTTTGTAACTTGCATGGAGAGACATGAGAACACTAAGTGCTTTGTGTACATGTAGGAGTAATTAAGTGTCTGTCTTGCATTGGAATGTTGTCAAGTGTGGAGCTTGGTTGGGGAAAGGGGATTAAGACCCTTTCCCTGGTTGTATTGAAATTTACACTTATTTTTAGAATTTACACTTATTTTTAGAAATAAACATAAGTAATTTAGAGGTAATTCGTTAATTTAAATTTTACATAGAAAGTATAAAAGAAAATAGATAAAATCATTATATTATTCATAGATAAAAATTACAACACTATAATATAATGGATGGATAACAAATCTCTAAATTATATAAATGAGTTTAATGATAACAAAATGGATTTAAGATTAATTATAAGTTATAATATGGTTTGATCAGGCTAACTACAATCCATAGGACTTAAGTAATAAAATATCACAATAAATTATAAATACAATTATACAGTGATTACCCTTGTGTTTATGTAATAGTCCATCATACAATTTTGTCTTTAGCCATATGTTAGATGATACTTTCAACACTCCATAATTTGTACTAAGGGTTTAAGGAGAGAAGATATTAGTAACAATAATATCTCTTCCATCTTTAACAAATGCTCTAGTGAGATTCTATCAGTGGAGAAGATACTTTTGAATCCCCTTCATCATTTGGAAGATGTCCATCCATCTTTAGAAACTTATTTTCACTCCTTTACTATTTCAACAAGCGATTCTTGGTTGGATGTCCTTCCTTCTTGTAATATCCACAAATCATCTTCGACTTATTTAAATACTTAGCCTTACCCTTGGGCCTCTAGGTCTTAGCCTTATTAATTTTAAAGCCTATACTTGTGAAGTACCACCATAATTCCTCATTCCTATCTAAAACTAAACTAGGGGAAAGTAAAGTTGATCAAGAGTAAAGAGTATTTTGTTATTTTGTTATGAGGTTCAACATTTGAAAGAAGAGGGATAGACAAGGAGAGTCTTCACACATTCTACATCATCTTTTTTTGTTTCTAGAAGATGCAATATCTATTCTTAATGCCTTAACTCTCATAATATAGTTCTCAATTCCAGTTTGAGAGAAGAAAGCTCTAGTTCCAATTTGAAAGAAGAAATCTCTAATTCCAAGTGACTTATATTTTTTTTATAAGGTTGAAGAAGGGGTTTTGAATGGCTCCTCGAACCTTTTACATCACACTGGAAGAGAGAATCAAGAGATACATAAGAGGATAAAAGCAAAAAAATCCAAACAACTTACATTAGTTGTATTTATATTACCAAATAACTCATGTAATTTTGACCATACCTTGATAGGTTTTTCTTTGTAATAAGTCCATTTGAATTGGCCAAATACTATATTTTTCTCCATTGAGGCAAGTAACAAGGGCCTATTGATCTATATTATATTATTTATCCCCTAACACTATAATAGGTCCTTCGACTAATGCTACCAATGCGTGGAGCTTAAAAAATCTTGTGATTTAAAAAAAAAAAAGGCTCAAAACACTTTCATGTACAAAAGTTATAACATCCGAAAGTTTTACTCTAATGGACCTCAAAAATACAAAAATTAAAATCCCAAAATTTACAAAAGTATAAATCAATCACTTACTACCACTTGGTATTCTATGATTTCCTAGTGTCCATTGATTTTTTGCCACCTCAATGCTTCTAAACTCCTACAATTACGACACTTGTCTCAGTTTGATTGGTTAATATAGTATATATAAAATAAAAATATGGTTATGTGGTACACAAGGGTGCCGCATCAGCCATATCTTCATATTGTCTTTGTCAGTTGTTTGGAAATGCCAAAAAGGACCTCAAACATGTCTCTCATTTGCTTGGCATCTTGCACTAAATAAGGCACCCACCTTTCAATTGTGAGGAAAACCTCCATGCCATCATCAAGACAAAATGGCACAATAGAAAAAATAACCTTCTTATGATATGACCTTGGGTTGTAGAATCCATGAATGGCTTAACCAAGGAAATATATCTAGTTGAGCTAAGCTCTCTATTTATCCAACCAGTCTAGCGCCTATGAAGAACACCCTTCATGCCAACTAAAATTCCTTTCCCTAAGCAGAAGTATGGTTTAAGCCCTAAACCACCTACAATATAGGTCTATCCCTCCACTTAGTTGTTCAATTGACCAAACCACCATGATAGGATGAAAACATGAAATTTTCAATCATCTTCGAATGACATTTGTCTTAAAAGGTAAAAATAATGAGATGATGATTGAACCCATGATCATTTGTACACAACGTATTGTCTTTCCTTTTACTAGTTATCTTGATGTCATGTCGAACTTTCTCCATTGATGTAGGAGCATTTGGGTAAAAAAACTAATAATAAAAATAATTTGAAGATCTTGCCAGGTGCCAATAGAAGAAGAGGCATGGTTTTTAACCTTCCATGTCCCACCTTCATTTTTGTTTTTGAAGAAACATAAATTTGGACTTTTGCTACAGTTTCTATATTACCGACGAGAGAAACTATCTAGTAAAATTTTTTAGTTATGCTGCAATTTCCAAATTCTCAAAAGTGGAGCTATCTACTAAATTTTTTTAGTTTTGCTGCAATTTCCTGATTATCAGCAAGAGAAGCTAGCTATTGAAGTTTTTGAGTTTTGTTACAATTTCTAGATTACCAACAAGAGAAGCAATTTAATGAACTTTTGAGTTTTGCTACAAATTCTAGTTTACTGACAAGGGAAGTTTTATCGCGACTACACTTTTTGTTGCTACATTTTTTTATTGTTGGTTTTAATTTTAGATGTTGAACAAACGTTAGTCAATTAAAAATATATTTTTTGAATGCAAGTAAATTTTTGTTGTTCATTTTTTGGTTGTGTGAATTTGTTCTGATACATATAGACTACATAAATTGGTATTAGATCTAAGGTTGAAGAAGATATGGTATACAGAAGGCCACAATAACCACAAAATTCCAAAAATGTTGATATTGTTGAGATGGTAAGAGGAATTACAACCAATTTGGATGCCATAGAGATAACATAAATAAGGGAAGTGCATGTTGAGAATGTTAATGATGATGAGGAAGAATAATTATTTCAAGAGCCTACAGAAGAAGGCCAAGTGGACAAACTAGAGAGTAGATTCTTGAGATCAATCATAAAGATGGGTAGTAAGCCAAAGTAAAATATCTTGTGCTACAATACATGATTATAACATGGAGAAATCCTTTGAATTTGAATCAATGGAAGATCCTAAGAAGGTGAATTTTACCTATACCAAGTTGAAATGGAATTCATATTTGTGGTGGGATCATATCTAAATGGAGAGGCAAAGAAAAGGAAAAAAATCAAGACGGGATAAAATGGTTGCTAAAAATAGACCAAGTTTCTTCCATTAGATTATCAAATGGGTCCCTTCAAAAAATTGCAAAATCTAAAGCAAACAGAAATGAATGTGAAGGACTACATGGAGGAGTTTTACAAGCTCATAATTCATACTAGCCATACAGGAGATTATGAAGAGAAGATTTTGAGATGTTTCAATGGACTTTGCATTTCTATTCATCATGAATTGTGTATAATCATGGTTGATGTCCATGGAAGCCGAATATCAATGTACACTAAAAGTGGAGAAGTTATCTTGAAGATAAAATATAATTCCAAAGGAATAGGATGGTTCTCTAGAGGAAGAGGACAAGCCAATAGTGGAAGAGGTCAGCAAAGGTAAGAGGGAGAAGCTAGTACTTCTCAAAGTAATTTCACATAAAAAACAATATAAAGTGGAGTTTTCTCAAGAGAAATAGGTGGTTATGGTATAGGAAGAAGTGGAGGGTTCCCAAAAAATTACTTTAGATGTGGAGAATCCAATCATCAGGCATTTGAATATCATATAGTACAACAAGGCAATAGGAAAGGGAAGGAAGCCATGAATCATATTGCATAAGCAAATGAAGAAAGTATTGCCTCACCAAAATGCATGGAGAAACCAAAACAAGGATAATCTCACATGATGAAGAGAGTGTTGTTGAAACCAACCAAAGAGAAGCATGAACCAATACAAAGAAGAAGTATTTTTTGAATAATATACAAATCAAGAGGCAGTGTTGAAAATTCATTGTGAATAATGGAAGTATGGATAACTTAGTGTTTACAGAGATGGTAGAAATCTTGGGTTGAATAGGATTGAACACCCAAATCCATACAAGACCTCATGGTTGCAAAAGAGATATCAAATTTTGGTCAGTGAACAATATATGGTGAACATTCAAATTGGTTCTTATAAAAATGAGATACTATGTGATATTATGTGTATGGATTCTTATCATGTTTTTTGGGAAGGCCATGACAATTAGATAGAAATATAGTGCATGATGGTGGGGTGAAAAACTACACTATTGTGAAGGATGGCAAGAGCTACACATTAATTCCATTGAGGGATAAAGGATAAGAAGTGGACAAAAGTCCTAAAATGTGTTTGATTGCGGAATTTTTTTTTAAAGGGGATGATGAAGTAGAAAGTATGTTTTTCTTTCATTGATAAACCCATGAAATATGGGACAACAAACAAGATGGCTAAAATTCTATATGAAGTGAAGGAATTATTGGAGGAATATGCGAATATTATTTAAGAACAGTTGTTGGATGGGTTACCAACTATGAGGAGCATTAGTCATTGCATAGATTTTATTCCCAAATTGATCTTACCAAATAAGGCAGCTTATAGAATGACATATGGAGAATGAGAAAATGAAGAGACAAGTCTAGGAGTTATTGGACAAGGGGCTAATTAGAGATCTTAAGCCCATGTACAATACTAGTTGTACTAGCAACTAAGAAGGGTGGAGCATGGCATATGTGCATGGATTCTCAAGACATTAATAAGTTAACTATAAAGTACAAGTTTCCATCACTATGCATGGATGCTTTGATGTATTTCTTGAGTGGGGATAAGTACTTAATAAATATAGATTTGAAGAAACACTATCATCAAACCCGGATTAAAGAAGAGGATGAGTGGAAGACCACATTCAAGACAAAGGATCAATTGTATGAGTGGTGGTCATGCTATTTGGATTGACCAATGCACCAAGTATTTTCGTGCAGTTGATGAATAAAGTGTTGAAATAATTTTTTGGTAAGTTTGTTGTTTATTTGTATGATATTTTTATATTTAGCAAATGTAAATAATATCATTTGGTGCATTTGAAATTGGTTTTGCAAAGGTTGAAATAAAAATAGTTGTTGATCAACTTGAAGAAATGTAGCTTTATGAAGAAAGAGAAAGCATATTTGGGCTTTGTTATTTCACAAGAAGTCTTGCAAATGGATTCCAAAAATGTTAAAGCTATTGTGGATTGACCATAATTAATAAGTATGTTTGAGGCAATCAGGTTCCATGGTTTGAATAGTTTTTATAGGAAGTGTATCAGAAAATCTAGTTGGATTTGTGCACAAATCATACAAATAATGAAGGGTGGTAGGTGTGATTTGAAATAGATATTTTTAGCATAAAAGATTTTTAAAATGCTGAACGAGAAGGTAACATAGTAGTTGGCTCTAACTTTGTCAAATTTCAACAAGGTTTTCCAAGTGGATTGTGATATAAGTGAGACAACTATAGGGGGTGTTTTGAGCCAAGAGGGTAATCCAATTGCTTATTTTAGCGAGAATTTAAGTGAAGCAAAGAGGAAATATTCGATTTATGATCAAGATTTTACGCCATTTTTCAATTCCTTAAGAAGTGGAGACATTATTTTCTATTGAAGAGTGTTTTTTTTTCATGTATCATCATGCATTTTAATTCATTAATAGCCAAGGCAAATTAAATCAAGGGCATATGAAGTGGGTATAGTTTCTTCAAGGTTATTCATTTGTTCTGAAGCATATAAGTGGGTATAGTGTTTTCAAGGTTATTCAAGGAGGCTTGGGATTCTTGTAATGACCCAACCAAGAATGATAAGGCTTCATGGTTGGACTATTTCATGCAAGAAGGATTATTGTTTAAGAGGAAAAATTTGTGTATATTGAATGGTTCTATGAGGGAAATTTTGATAAGAGAAAATCATAATGGATGTCTAGCCGAACACTTTGGAGTGGATAAGATATTGGGATAGCTTTGTGTGAGTTACTATTGGCCAATAATGGGTGTGGATGTGAATAAATTTGTGCAATTTTTTAGAGTTATCAACGTGCCAAAGGAAGAAGTTAGAACACTGGTTTGTATCAGTCATTACCTCTATTAGAAATACCTTGGAAAGAGGTAATGACTCTATTTATTTTTGTTTTTGTAAATATATTTTCAAATATGGCACATTTCATACCTTGTAGGAATAAAAACAATGCTACTCATATTGCTACATTATTCTTATAATAAGTGGTGTTATTGCATGGGTTGACAAAGAGTATTGTATCAAATAGGGACACTAGATTTGTAGGCCATTTTTGGTGAACTTTGTGGAATAAATTGGATACTAAGTCAGGTTTTAGTTCAACCTATCATCCATAAACCAATGGGTAAACAAAGGTTGTCAATAGAAGCCTTGGGAATTTGTTGAGATTCTTGGTTGGAAAGAAATAAAATCTATTTGATACTACCTTGGCATAAGCTGAATTTGGATATGAGATCTCAATTAATATAAGTACAACCAAGATCTCTTTTCAAATTATGTATGGATTTAGTCATAGAGGAGTGAATAAGTTGAGATATGTGAGGCTAAACATGAAATTTACATCAAACATTAGTATGGGAAAACTTTGGTGATTTTATTGTATATTAATGATCTTCTCATCACTGGCAACTCTTCTACTCTAATCCAATATTTGAAGTCATAGCCTTATTCCATTTTTTGAAATAACAAATTTGGGGCTTCTACAATATTTTCTATGGATTCATATTGATTAGATAGATCTTAGCATTGCCATTTCCCAACTTATGTATGCTTTGGATCTTCTTTAGTATTTTAGGATGGTGGATTGCAAGTCTTCTCAAAGTCCTTTTGCCTCAGGACTGGAGCTTCAAAATGATTGTAACACTCCTTAAATGGCTGCTACATTGTATTAATCTCTTGTGGGATGACGTCTCTACCTTACTCATACTAAACTTGATATAGCCTTAGCTATAAATTATTGTTCTAGATATATGCAGTCACCCTAGGAGAGTCACTAAACAACAACAAAGAGGATTCTTAGATGCATCTGAGGGACCTAGAAAATGGTTATTCACTACTCTATTAGCTTCCCTTAAATTTTTATAGGATTTTTAGATGTTGATAAGGCTAGTAGTTTGGATAAGCAATGGTCCACCATAGAATTGGTATTATATATGGCATCCAATCAGTTTCTTGGTGTTCTAAATGCCAATCGACTATTTCTCAATCTTCTATGGGGACCAAATATTGTGCTACCAATGAGGTAGGTAAGCATATTAGGTGGATGTTCATGATTTTTGAGGAGAATAGTATTTCTCATAGTTTTCTAGTCACTCTTTGATGTGATAATAAGAGCACAATCCAACTTATCTGTAATTTAGTCTTTCATTAGCATACAAAGCACATAGAGATATGGATGCACTTTATGATATGGCTTCAAGAACATGGGATGCTTGATCCAATTTTTATGCAATCATCAGAGTAGGCAATGAATATTCTAAACAAGGTCATGTGTAAGGTCACTTTTGTGTGCATGTAGAAGTTTCTTGGAGTTGGAGAGTGCCCCTTAAGAGGGAATGACAAATAAGGGTCTCTCTCCATGTCCCCTATTCATCTTAAGGAGGGATGTTGGAATATGTGGTGGTTAATATTTTATTGAGGCCATGACTAACCTTTGTACCTGTATTGACCATATTTTTCCTTTGGGCCCATGTAAACCTTGAAAAATGTGCTTTTGTAAATTTTTGTAATTTTTTATTCCTAAAGTTTAGTCTCACAACCCTGAACTAAAAACATGTATTTGGATATAAATACCCCTTCATACTACCCATTTTTCTTATTTTTTGGAGTGTAATTTCATTTCCATTTACATTTGGTGTCCATGGACACCCCGGTATATTTTGTGTTTTTCATTCTTCGTTCTTTGTATTTCTTTTCAAGTTATACTGGGTAATGTTTGATTCTATTTATATTTGGAAACTACTATAAAATATGATCATTCCAAAAGAGGAGGAGCATAAGATGATGGTTAGAAACCTAGGCCTAATACGGTGTGAGGGAGTGTTTAGAAACCATGAGGTAAGAGTGCTCTCTATGTTTACCTTGAGCATTCCTCTATTAACATAGAATTATGTTGAGGCACTTAGTCTTATTAGAGGGATCCAAATAGCTAAAGAAAAAGGCTTCAGTAATCTTACCATGGAAGGTGACTCATAAGTCATAGTGAATGCATTCAAGGAACTAGTGAATCATTTGAGGCTTGTTTCCCATTTGAAGAATTCTAGATGGTTAAAATGGTGAAGTAGTTCTTATTCATTGCAAAGGTAATTTCTTTGATAACAAACTTCTCAACTTAAAGTATATTTTCCTACCCATTTCTATTTAAATAGAATCTCATACTTGAGCCACATCCCTCGTATATAAATTTTTCCAATTAATGATGTTATAGAAATCTCATGGTTTTGGTACCCTTGTAGCTTAATGTTTTTATTTTCTCATGGCAAGTTTGTTTTATGTGGTGTGCTAGTAGTGCATGATGCTTGTTTTATGGCCTTTAATTTTGATGCCTAAAACTGTGTAATGATTTTTATCATTTTGAGAGGGGGTCTATATGGAATCCATATTTTCTTTAACAAAAAATATTATTATACTTAAAATTTATAATTTTGTTTTTAGTATAAAATTAAAATAATATTGATTCAAAACTTATCACATAGTTGAAAAAAGTAAAAATAAAAATAAAATAAAAGAGTGTTAAATTCCCTATTGATAGAGCTATGCTTTAGGATGGGTCATGGTTGGGGGGAGTCTGCCCACCCTATGCATTAGTCGTAGAGGTTTCTCACACTAACCAAATAAAAAAAAAAATCCATAACACAAAATTACCATAAAATTCATATAAAAATATTTTAATCTAAGAGTTAATAAGGAGAATCATATTTTTTATACTATATTTAAACCACAGTGTGGGTGAGTGTGTGAGGGGAGGTGTGTGGTGGTTGTATGTTAAATTCCCTATTGATAAGCATAGCTCTCGGCTTTATGAGGGGTCATGGTTGGGAGGAGACTACTCAGCCCTATGCGTTGGTCGTAGGGGTTTCTCACACTAACCAAATCAATATATATATATATATATATATATATATATATATATATATATACTATCTTTGAACCTTAAGCATAAATATTTGCTAGTTATTGAACACAATCATGATCCCTCCTAGTTAACAACATATCATTCATTTTAAATTTGTACATAAATTTAAAAATATATATAAATTGAAAGCACAAGGATACGTAGCAAAAAGGAAAGAAAATAAGCGATGCGAATCAAACTTAGAATGAACGCTAAATCCTACAAATTAAAAGTGCTTGAAAAGAGGGAAAGCATGAACGAATCAAAAACTTTGAACAAAATCCAATAAAGAAGACAGCCCTTTTTATTGATATTGTTTCAAGATTCGGTTACAATGTGCTTCCTCCCTTTCCAAGGGCTAGGAGAATTAAACGTGCATTCTAGTCACATCCATGTGTGTCGTTCCTTATTTTGCGTGCCCACATGTAAAAATGGGCAGACCAAACATCACCACCACTCACGTGGATGATTCTTGGCTCCTTGATGCTCCTTCGAGGTCTAGATCCTACATTCAAAGAAACAAGGAGCAGTCAATAGCACCTGCGGATGAAATAAAGCATGCAATCCCCAAGCCTACGATAAGCGAATGAGAAAACTAAATTAAACTATGACTAAAATGAATCCAAATGCTCTAAAAATTTTACAGGGACATCAAGACATCACCAGGAGGGTATTGCAAAAGGAACAGTTAAAAAATTCCTTGCCGATTTGAATTCTCTTTGGGGCGGGACGAATTCACCTACAATAAAATGCTAAAATGGTACTGTCCCAAATGTCCTGTCTAGGCTCCAAAATACCTGCAAACTTGGGGTTAGCTAATTGGGGGTGTTTTGGGAAGACCTAGATGGTCATATTTTCCCAATTCAGCCTCCATCAACGGGAATTTGACGATGCTACCTGCAAGTTAGTGAAGGCGAACGAAGATGGAAACATGATCAAAGTTGCTCAAAACAAGGTGAAATTTAAACGACAACCTATCTAAGCATCTTAGAACTGAATGCAAAAATGAAAGAAATCATATCTATCATATATTTCCCATCACTCCGAATAGGGGTGATTAGGACTGTAACAGTGTGGGAAGGGGCACCCATGGGGCAGGCCGCCTGTCGTTTAGGGCCTGATTTCGGTACCAATCCACTTGGGATGGGTCCAAAACCTCTTGTGGGGTATTGTCGACAAATTGGGTGGGATATTGTGACCAAATTTTGGGTTTGGTTTCGGATTTGTGCTTCCAATAACCACCCTATGACCTCTTCTCCAAAAGATATCAAGGATGTGAAAGGCACAACTCAAAGGGGAATAGGTGTGAAAATAAAATGACAGCACTTCATTGCTCCAAAATGCTCCTTCTCTGTATATTTTGGGGTGAGGAAACTCACCAATTTATAGACCTGGAGGTCTCTTGAATTGGGCATGCAAAGGCGCAACTTGGCAATCATGCCTTCCCAAGGGGAAGGAGATTCCTCCCTGAATAGGGACTTCATGACTGCCCTTGTAACATCCTCTAACACTCAAAAATGCTTACCCACACTCCCATGCGATGAAGGAAGTGTTAAGTGGTGGATCTGAGCTGCCATTTGTCAAGATTTGACTTTTTGCTCGTCAAACCTGCAATTCGCCCCACCCTGGAGCAAATTTGGAATTCGTCCTAGAGTGGGGCAAATCCCAGTTTGAATTCATCCTTGGGTGGGATGAATATTGAGAAAAGTGCCTGAAGGTGCCAAATTTATTTCTAACCCTCCAAAACTATTGTTAGAGTGGTTAGGACCACTATTTAACCTCTGGGGGCTACCCTTGCAGCTGTGTGTGTCAATGCGATCAGTGTTTGCAGTCACATAATCGGATTGGTGTTGTTTTGGTGTCTACATAAATAATGTAATCAAGAGTACAAGATGATCATAAAAGATAAATATACCATAAAGACAAAGATGTTACAAAATGGCATTAGCTCAAATGGTTAAATTTTTTATTTTTATGGAAAATCTTGGCAAGTGATACTGAGTTGGTTACATCCACACTATTTTAGCAATTGCCAAGTGTAGGGTTCAAACCACAAAGAATCATGATTACCAAGATGATGTAATTCAACAATGGATCATGATGTAATAATATTTCAATTCCATATAATCAATTTATAAAATCAAATGGCATTAGCTCACCTCATTATATTTCTCAACTTCCAAGGAGGAAACCCAAGTTCAAATCTTGCCAAAGGATACATGTATAATTACTAAATTTTTATAATACTAATATATAGTCATGATTTAATACTATAAACATTATTTCAATTTAAATATTTGCAAACAAGATGCATGCATTAATTACCTAATGGTAATAATACCTAATAAAAAAATTATTTCAATTTTATATAATCAATTAAAATAAAAAAGAAACTCATTCAAAAAATAAATAAATAAAAAATAAACTAAAGTCATAATCATAATGATTTTTTCAAAATGAAATATTTTTTTTATTACATATGAGAGTTGGTTACAGCCACTATTTTTAGTAACTAGCCAGTGCAGGATTCAAACCACCGGGACTGCTCCCAACAAATCTATTTGTCTCATTCTTGTTGACTCGGCTTGAGAAGGTGACCACAGGTCGCTCAGGGTTCATACCATCATCGTCGATCTGATGTGCACTCAGAGGATTTGAAGCAAACTACTACCTTTGCAAAGGGTTGGATTCCTCCTAAGGTTTGAACCTAGGTCTCTTCTTGGTAAGTGTCCAACCACACCTGCACTTACCAATCCACCTAACCCTTGAGGATATTCAAAATGAAACATCAACCGAAAATAATAAGCATGTTCACCATCAAATTATTTAATTTTATGAGCCTACAAATGCTATGACTAGTCATAGAAAAATTAAAAAATGTTTCCACTATCAAATGCTAAAATTTTGTATTGACATTAAAGTTTTTGTAACGAATGAAGTACAATAATAGGAAAACATTTTATCTCCGCACAACCTAAAAACAAGACTATCGCTCTTGGTAGGCACTACGCCCATAGGAGGAATTCATTTCCATTATTAATTTGCTCTTGGTGTTACCACCGGTTGTATTCACTTCCTATGGTTTTTCCTACAAACACACCTCTATATTATTCTCTCTCTCCCACAAGTCACTCAAACAGTAGTGGCATAGATCATATTTCATTTATAATGGAAGGAAAATATGAGTTCAAAGAGGGTTGTGGTGGTGGCAGCAACAACGAGCGTGGGTTTGATAGAGGGTCTCAGAGATCAAAATATCAAGTTGGATCATCTTCACAATTTTATGGTAAAGTTCTCATTTTCTACAGCTACCTCTTTTGTGGCCCTTCAAAGATCCTTGTTACCTCAAGTTAAAGGTGATATTGATGATAATGCGATGATCAACAGAAAGGCATACATCAAAAAGAAGGAGAAGCAATCGAAATAGCCATTGAGGTAGGTGATGTTCCTCAAGTGTTGGGGCCCTTCCTAATTCATTTATTCATTCAATTAGTAATCAATGGTGGATAGTCCGTAGTCCCATTTAGTTATAAATTACTTATTTTGCTACTAAGGAGGTACCTAATACAGATGAGGGGAGAGACCCTCTATCTACCATATTTTTTACTTGTTTATTGTGATTGTACATTAAGCGAATGCAGTCTTACATTGAGAAAAATTTAACCAAGGGCTATATTGATTGTTTGATTCACTAGTGTGTCGGTATCTTTGTTGAATTCTCACCTTATGTGTTGATAGGATATTTTGCCAATTATCTTACCTATTTATCTAATCCTATATTGAATAATATTCAATTGTAAAGATCTATAATCCTTAGTTTTGGCAAGAGCTATTATTATCAGTTTAGAATCACCATAAACTGTGACCTAAGTGATTCCTTGTTATACCACCAATTTTAAGTTGATTTCACATCCAATAGACTCTGCCACATTGGTAGATGTTGTTCCCAAGTTGATCAAGTATTTGAGTAGGATCTTATGGGGTCCTGTAAGAATCATTCCCCCTACCATTGCTTGATCAAGGTTGGACTTGGAGGCACCATCAAAGAAGAGAATTGAAAAATATATGTCAGGCAAAGAATTGTTTGCTTTGCAATCTCCTTATGTTAGGAAATCTTGGAGATTAAGTTGGTATATCATTCTTATTTCAATGGGTGACATATCTTCTTCATATTTTTGTTGATAGAAACTATATTTGGCATTTAGGACTAGTTATTATTTTATCCTTCGTATTAGAGTTTTGTTGTCCTTACCTTTGCCAAAAATCCTCTAGTTTCTATCCAACCAGATGTGATAGATGATAAAATATGGTATAGAGTTCCACAAATCTCTCAAGAGGGGCTTACTTGTCAGTTTATCTTTATATTATTTGTTCCACTTGGTAAAACATGTGTCTATGGTTAACCTTATAGAGTAGGAAGTGCCAATAATTTTGATTATTCCTAACCAAAATGATATTGCATTTGAGTATTTGAACAAAAAATAGAAAATTGTTTCACTATTTTGCCTACACTTGTAACAAACATGAGGTCCTGTATATTCCTCTTTTACAAATTATCACCTGTTAATATTTTATTTTGAGAGAATACCCAGTTGAATACTTAAATTTTAGGTGGTGCTCTATTTTTCCACACTATCGATAGTTTTTGTTGGTAGGCCCAATATGCTGATGTTGGACTCCTAGATACACTGAGCATTCCTCATTACTACTGATGCTACTCCAAATAAGTTTGTCTAGCATCGAGGGATGAAGAGATCTAATGCTCACCACATGAGACTTAAAATATTCCCAATCTCCTTGAAGTTGATATGGAATGGGAGGGGAGATCCAATTCAGAGTTTTCGAGATATAGTAAAACAAGTTACCTAATTTGAGTATTCTTTGTAATTCAATTTGAATTATCTCTCTTAGTGGTGGATTTCCTAGGATTAGATCCTCCCATAGATTAATTGACTTACCATATCCTGGTAGCCAAGAAATGTTATCCTCTATTATGCTCTTTGCAGCCACTATATGTTTCCAAACCAACGAGGTTCTAGGAAGTTTATATATATGTTTGAGCATTTGAATACTTGTTTGATTATTTATATACTTGATTATTAGTATGTGTTGCCATGCTCGATTGTGTTTAAGCATGTTCCTAAGAAGTTTTGCTTCCAATGCTTTCGAAATTATATCTATTTTATGATTCCTAATCCTCCTTGAATTTTACTTTTGGTGACCATCTCCTAATTGGCCAAGTGGGACTTTTTTCTTTCTAATTGCCTACCTCCTTGCCATAGGAATTTGTGTATGATTCCATTTGCCTTTTACAAAATAAACTTGGGAGCATGATATACTAATAGTTGGTAGAGTGGAAGAGAATCTAACTTTGATTTGATCAATATTGTCCTTATTGAAATACTGAGCCAACTATTATTGTAACTTTGTATCCTCCTAATCATCTTTTCCAATATTGGGGTCTAGCAGTCTGACGCTTTGAGGTGGAAGCTCATGGGCACTCCTAGATATCTGAAGTATTTTTATGTGCTAGACCAAAATCCTAGGATAGTGCAAAAGAGTTTGAATCTTATTGCTGCAACATTTTGTGTATATAAATGACTCTTTTGAGTGTTTATATGAGCCTCGATAGCTTGTGTGAACCAATCCAAACATTGCTTAAATTATCTAATATTTTACTTAGTGGCTTCACCTAGAAGAATGATATCATCTGCAAATTGGGTATGTGTTACAACTTTACATCCTATTGCAGCCTCTATCCCTATTATTTTTCTTTCTCTTCGAATATAATTAATATTCTAAGAGTATCAACTAAAATGATGTAAAGATAGGTCCGAGGTGTAGACCAATTGGTTCATCCAGACCCCATAAGGGGGCGGAGGTCCAAGGTTCAAATCTTGGGCCTCATAGGACTGAACGCTTGTCCCTTTCCTGGTGCTTTCAATGGCGTAAAAGGTTTAAAATGATTGCGGCATGGTGGTTATAGGGGCGGACTGCACAAAGATCTGTGTGGCAGCTTCTAGGGCGAACATCGTAGAATACTATGGCGGCCATAAAAGCTGGACAGCCTACCCGCATTCATGGTGGCTATCGATTCCACCATGTAAATTCTAAAAAAAAAAAATGATGTAAAGATATGGTGATAGTGGATACCCTTATCTAATTCCCCTTGTAGCCTAAAATAAATTTGATGGTTCTCCATTTATTAAGCAAGCTATCCATGGGTTTTTTATGCATGCTCCGATCCACTTGATGACCTGATGTGGGAATCCAAAACTTTGTAGGACCTATTCTACAAATTGTATATTAACTCGATCAAAAGCGTTTTCCATATCAAGTTTTATAACAATTTTTTTTTTCTACTACTATGGAGAACTTCATGCATTGTTATGATATTATCATATATTTATTTTATAGGCATGAACCCCCCTTGCTCTTCTAATATTATTTTATCAAGTTTCTTCTTCATTCTATTGGCCAAGATTTTGGTAATAATTTTATCAGAATAGTTACATAGAGAAATTGGTTTGAATCTAGAGAAAGTAGTGGTATTTTCTTCTTTAGGAATCAATGCTAGAAAGGTGGAGTTGATGACTCCAAGAAACTTACCTTTCACCCTAACATCCTAAATCATGTGTAGCAAATCTTCTCTGATGATGTGTAAGTGTTGTTGGTAAAAGTTATTTGTGAATCCTTCAGGTTCGAGAGCTTTATCCTTTGGTAGAGTTGTTAAAACCTCCTTAAGTTCCTCCATAGTGATTGGCTAACTAAGATCATGTTTGTCTTCCAAACTTAATATTGTCGATATATGTTGCAGCAATATTCCTTGGGAATGTGGGTTACTATTTTCTCTAGAGAGCGGAGCTGAATAATGTTGATTGGCAAGTTCCTTAATTTTCTTCCTATCTATATAAGTGGTTCTTTCATGCTCTATCTCCTTAATTATGTTCCTTTAGCAGTGTTGCATGGTTTTTCGATGAAAATATTTGGTGGTTTTATCCCCCTTGCTTAGCAAAACCATTCGAGATCTATGCCTCCAATGTGTTTTTCCTTCAGTGCTTAATTTATTGAGCTTCTAAATCAAGTCATTTCTTGCATCTTCTTGCCATGGTTGAGGAGGATGATACCAAATTTATGTTTCTAGCTGCTCTAGTTGTTGCATCAACTACTTCTTGTCTGGTTTGACTCTCATTTTTTCTACCAACCATTTTTTTATCGTTTGCTTCAATTTTTGAATTTTGCTTTTCCATTTTTCTTGGGGGTTGATGGATTGGACTTGTTGGTTCCAAGTGCTTTCCACAAGTTCATTGAAATATTCTTCTACTACCTATTTAGAGTTGTATTTAAAAGGATTTTTTTGAATTTGTAGGCTTTGGCCGCTATCCAAGAGAATTGGCTTATGATTTGAGATAGAGTTATTAATAATGTGACAAGAAGTAAGGGGAAATTTGATAGGAGATTTTCAATGATTAAAAATCTATCCAATATTTTTGCAATATAGTTTGCCTAGGCTCTTCTATTTCTTCAAGTGTACTTTCTTTTAATCGATCGAATGTCTTGTAAGCTTTCATTTTCCATAATTTGATTGAGCAGATCTCTATTTGGATCCCTTTCTAAACTTCCTCCAACCTTCTCCCAGTGGTAGATAATCATGTTGAGATCTCCTTCCAATATGATGTTGTCAAACTTCTCATTGTATAGCCATTGTGCTAAGTTTTACCATGCTTCTCTTTTCTAGATAAGATGATTTAGACCATAAAAATTTATTATTTCTACACTAGTTTCATCTGGTAAGACAAATTTTGTACCTATCCAGTTATTATGCCTATATTGTAAGCTACAAACTAATTGTTGTGTGTCCCAAGCCAAAGCCAATCCTCCTGAAGCTCCCATAGAATCAACAATTATAAATTCTAATTGTGCCTATATCTTCAGCCATTCTGTAGTTAGTGTTGCCTTTAATATTTTTGTTTCCTGAATAAAAACTATTGTTATCTTTTGCTCTTGTATTAGAATTTTAAGATAGTTTTTTCAGAGGACTTCCCACTCCCCTACAGTTCCATGACATAATCTTCATTTTTTGGATTGCTTCTTATTTTTTACAAAGCTCTCCTCAATTTTGACCTGGATTTTGGATTGCAAGTATTTTTGTGATTGCTCAAAACTAAGTTGTTGGTTCAATTTTCTTCCCTTATTTACAAATCATGTGGTTGGAAAGCCCTCAAGAATCACTATTTCCTCCACTTGTATTTCTTCTACCTCTTCCTCTGAGTTCTCATCATTTTCTTCTCTAGTTGTTGTGTTCATGGTGTATCTCCTAAGATCTATGGTGAGTTGTTAGCTTTAGTTGTAGGTATCTTCTCTTTATCTTTAAGAGCCATCACATCTAGAGAGGTGATTTTATTTTCTCCCTCATTAAAACTTACAAATTTATTTTTGTGTTGGAATATTTTTTGATCTTGTGGTTGAGGTTGTCGATTCTTGCTTCTTGATCTGCGTGGTCTACTTTTGACTTCCTAGAATCCTAGTTCTTCCTTTTTTGTTTCTTTTGCTTGTTTAATTGGGTAGTTTTGTGAGAAATACACATGCTCATGGCAGGTTATACACTTGAATGGTATATGCTCGTAGTCCAGGGGTTGGTTATGTACCCAATAAAACACCTTTATTTCAATATGATCAGGCACACCCTTTTTTAGATTGACTTACACATAGATGTGTACGAATATAGCGTTATTGACCTTTAGAGGAGCCCAATCAATGAATGTTCCAATAACATTCCCTATTAATTCCATTAAAGGTTTATTCCATAGGTGCAATGGAAAAAATGGCAACCTCACCTAGACATAAACTTCTTCAGGCTCATCCTCTTGAGGATCAAATGCCATGCTCCACAAGATCGCGTAGACTGGTTTGGATCCCAAAAACCAGGTAACTTCATGAAATATAGTGCTCTTGTCCTCCATAGAGGTAAATGTAATGATAAAGTATCCTATACCTATCATCACGAATTCATAAGAGGAGACTTTACCCTCTAATGTGTATTATTTATTCTAGATTGTGATTAGACTAGGCCATATTTCCACAAATTTGCATGTAAGGGCTTGGGTGGAAAGCATGAGCAAAGGTTGTTGGATGAGGGCTGGAGGCACCTCAATCATAGTAGACTCATCTAACTTGGGCACAAAGGTACCATTGTTAGAGCGAGCAGGTGGTTTTGGATGGGGTGCTTTCCTCGCTTTAAGCACTTGATACATATGATCCAGTTTCTTCTCATCAAAGGAAAACTATCGTGAAAATATGGAGAAGACCTCATTGTTAGATTGTTTGAAATGTGAGGCTGTAATCGTCATTCCAACCAACAGACTACCATAAATCACTTCCCAAATAAGAGGCCCCTATTTTTAAATCCCTAGCCAATGAAATTTTTCAAGCTAAAGCCAAAGAAGTACTTGAATTGATACTCATGATCTCTCCTGGAAAAATCGATCGATGCTAGGGTTTTTTGTCTTCCCCCAAATTTGTTCCTCCTCCAGAAAATAAAATATTTTTCTAGACAAATAAATTACTGTCACTTGTATTTTTTTTTCTTCTCTGTGCTTCACTTTGCCAATCCTAGCTTTGCTACGTGCACTCCATGATTCTAGCCAAACAAACTTCTTCCCAACATTCTTAAAAGACCTCATAGTTAATTACATTTTTTTAAAATTCCCTATATAAATTACACTAACAAAAAAGTTATGTTAAATAATTAATATTTTATATTTTTATTTGTCCTCTCACTTAACTTTTATATTAGTATCCCTTTTATTGAGATCTCACCTAACTTTTATATCAGTATTATAGATTAAAGGTAATTTTTTATGTATTTTTGGATTGTGGTGTTTTAAACTCTTACAACCACAGTATAGGGTTGAGTAGTCCCCTTCTAGCCATGACCCTTGTAATGCTGAGAGCTACACTTATCAATAGGGGATTAACGCACAACTATACACATTACATATTGAACCTTGGACCTTCCTAAGAAGAGCCAAACCTTGAACAAAGGAAGGGGATTGTTTTTATCAATTGTATAATTCAATAAAGTATAAAATAAATATTTTATTATATTTTATTAATTTATATATATTTTTAATCATTATTATTATATTTTTCAATTTGATTATCTTTACTATTATAACAATCTTGAAAACCTAGATCTGATATCTAAAAATATCGACGAAACACCAAACCTCAACCAAGCCCAAAAGATAACATAAAACTTGAATAATATAAGCTCAGGATTCTCTAAATATGATGTTAGTAACACTCTAAGAAGCCCTAACCTAGACTCCAAGATCTTGGTAACATCTCCAAGCCTGACAATGAATGGTCAGGCACCTCTGACTAATTGTGGTAAAACATTACAACTACCAAAAACACTTAGGTTTTAAAGGATGCATGAATTCCATTCCAAGAAAAGATTATGACTGGCCACATGTTCATAAAAATCAAGACAATTTAGCTAGCCTCAACAAGAACATGATAGACACACTCTTCCAACGTGCAAGTCAGATCATACATGTCCTTATTAGTCTAGAATAATGCTCCCATTGTCATGATGGAGAATAACATAAAAAAACATTATAATTTTATAAATAGCTAAGAGCTCTTCAACACAAGGTTTGGCTCTTTAGCATTTGCTTGTCATATATTGTATACTCTACTTTGTTGGAAATTACGGGTGGTAAAAAGTGTTTTACCACGGTAAGTTTTGGACCTTACCTTTTTACCTCGTGGATGGCGGAGTTTGGACGGCATGGGCGACAGAGAGAGTTCAATTTCAATTTCCTTTCCTCTTTTCCTCCCTATTTTCTTTCTCCCTATTCTCTTCCCCTAAGTTAGGCTTATGGTTTATTTTATCTTTATTTAAACCTTGTAACCTATTGTTTTATGTTAATGATTAATGAATATTATTTCCGACTCCTTTGGTTTCTAACCCTAAGCTCCTAATTTCAATATCTGGTATCAGAGCAGGCTGGAAGCGAGGCTGGAAGGCGTTGCACAGGCGAGGCACGAATCTCGAGGAGGAGGTCAGCCCATAGCACATGAACCGAGGTAGGCATGGATCTCGAGGAGGTCAGCTTAGCCCATAGCTCATGAACCGAGGTGACCCTAGAGGCACGTAAATCGAGGAGCAAACCAGAGGAGGACACGTGGCGGACTGGACATGTGGTTGGAGAGAGACAGTGGGAAAGGCGGACGAAAGACGAGGACACGTGGCGAGAGGAGACACGATGAGACAGGGGAAGGAGGAGCGGTGGGAGGCAAAATGCGGTCCCGATTTCCCGTAGGCAATCGAGAACATACCTGCGCCCAAGGGTTTTTAAACCCTCAAAGCATCATCCGCACTACGGATGTGGGACTAAAGTCCCATGATTTTTTTTATAAAATCGAAGCGTCGGGCGCTTCAAATACATTGTAGCTCCCTGTGGCCTTCGGATCAGCCACAGGGGCCGACTGGCATTTGAGCGCCAGCTAGGGCGCTCTCTCCCGCGAAGACGCGGGATCGAATCCCCACGGGAGTATTAAATTTTTTTAAAAGAAAACCTTAGCATCTTTAAAAAAATATATAAATTTTTATATATTAAAGTTTTTTTTAAGTTTATTTTTTGATAAATTAAAGTTTTTTGATATAAAAATTAATTTTATTTTTTATCAAATTAACTTTATTATTAAAATATACTTAAAATTAATATTTTAATACATTAAAATTTTATTTTAAAAGGGGTTTTTATTTATCAAATTTGTGATAAAATTATTTCCTAAGAGGAAATATATGTAAAAAAATTTCACGCTTTGAAAGGTGAAAATTTAGAGAAGTTTTTTAAAGATATTTCCTAAGAGGAAATAAGTTGTAAAAAGAAAATTTCAAGGAAATTTTCTACAGGGTAGCTAGATGATAAGGTCGAATGGATGTTATCATGCTCTCTGTAATTTGTTACTAAGAACGAACGCCGAAAACTTTGATGAACATGTGCGTACGCTTGGCCTAAATACTGTATTTTCTCAGTTACAAAATGCAGTAATATCACATCATAGGAATCCTGATTTAGGCTACGAAGCGGACTCAGAAGATAATTCTTTTGGAAGCAGATTTGAACAATCTGAATCAATCCCAATTGCTCCAGAAGAATCGAAATATACTCATTATAGTAATTCCGTAGAAATCCTTGAACCCGCATCACCATAAATCATCTTGATCAATGACGACGAGGAAGAAGTTGCTGACAATTTTGTGAATCCAAAAATAGCAGAGTCTCATCGAGAAGAATAAGCTATTTGTGAATGGGTAAATCAAGCAAGGCTTGATCTTTGTAATTTCCTTTATTTTCTTGTAATTGCACAATAAAAGTAGTTTTTTGTTCTTGATTGTAATGACATCAAACTACAATCTACCTATCCCTAAATTTGATGGGGATGATTATGAGTACTGGTCCATAAAAATGAGGACATTACTCATTGGAAAAGGCTTATGGGACATAGTAGAAGAAGGCTACACAACTCCAACGGATTGGACTACTTTGAGTGCAACTGACAAGAAAACCCTAAAAGAAGCCCAAAAGAATAATTCTTCTGCCCTATCCCTACTTCAAGCGGCATTAGTTAAAAGTATCTTTCCTAGGATTGCATCTAGCACAACTGCTAAAGATGCATGGAAGGCCTTGCAAGAAGGTTTTCAAGGAAATGATAAAGTGAAGCAAGTCAGGCTTCAAACACTGAAGAGAGATTTTGAAAATCTCAGAATGAGAGAAAATGAAAGAGTCGGAGATTACTGCGTGCGAGTCAAAGCCGTAGTCGATATGATGCAAACCTTGGGTGATGACACAAAACCTGAAATAATGGTGAAGAAAGTGTTGAGAACACTTCTTCCTAAGTGGAATCACATAGCAATCATAATCGAAGAATCAAAAGACCTTGCTACTCTCACATTTGATAACTTAATAGGATCATTAACCTCTCATGAGGAGAGGTTACAAGGGGCACCTTCAACAAGCTATGGAGGTGAAGACAATGCCTTCACTTCTAACGAAGCCGCAGGGCGAGGACAAGGAAGAGGCAGAGGCAGAGGACAACAACAAAGAGGCAGAGACCGAGGCAACTCAAGAGGAGCTAACTCCTACAGAGGAGGTAATCAGAATAGAGGAGGTAATCAAAATAGAGGAGGCAACCAGAATCAAGGCGGCAATTCAGGCCATGGTGGAAATCAAGGACGAGGAAGTACCAAGTCCAAAATAGCTTGCTTCAATTGTGGCAAACCAGGACACTTCGCTCGCGACTGCTGGTCAAAAACTTCACAAGGACAAAGCAGTCAGTATGGTTCCTTCTATGGAGAAGAAGAAGACCCATCTAATATTTTTCTTTCTTATGGACAATCAGATCAAAATCTAGATGATACATGGATTTTGGATACTGGTTGCTCCAATCATATGAGTGGTAAAGAAGAACTCTTTGCTACTTTAGATTCAAATTATAAATCCCATATTAAGTTAGGGGATGATAAAACATTGCAAGTAGAAGGCATTGGAGCCATGGAGGTTCCAACAAAAGAAGGCCTTAAAAAAGTGAATGACATTTATTTCACTCCAAAGCTCCAACACAATCTGCTAAGTGTTGGGCAAATGATGGAGAAGAATTACAAACTTGTTTTTGATGAAGGCAGATGTACAATACTTGATAAAAACAATTGTAATAGAGTCATTACACAAGTACCTATGACCAAAAATAGGTTATTCCCTCTAAAATTTGGTGAGCCAGGGGGAGCACAACTTGCGAATGTTGCTATTTCAAATCCAAGTGTATTGTGGCACTTGCGATATGGTCACCTTAATTTCGCTAGCTTGAAATTGTTAACTTCTCAAGCTATGGTGACAGGACTTCCAAAAATTCAAGATCATAAGAAAGTGTGCGAAGGATGTGCTTTGGGAAAGCACTCAAGATCAAAGTTTCCAAAAGGACAAGCCTGGAGAGCCAGTTATCCTCTTCAGCTAGTGCATTCGGACATCTGTGGTCCTATGCAAACTAAAAGTCTAGGAAACAATTCATATTTTCTTACTTTTATTGATGATTTTTCCAGAATGTGCTGGATTTATTTTCTGAAACATAAAGATGAAGCATTTGATTGCTTCATAGATTTCAGAAATAATGTAGACAAACAAAGTGACTACTATGTAAAATGTCTTCGGACAGATAGAGGAGGTGAGTACTCCTCCAATGAATTCTTGCACTATTGTAAAGAAAATGGGATTAAAAGGCAGTTCACCACTGCCTATACTCCACAACAGAACGGTGTGGCAGAGAGAAAAAACCGCACCCTTGTTGAGATGGCAAGAACAATGCTTCAAACTAAGCATCTTACAAACACATATTGGGCAGATGCAGTTCGAACAAGTGCATATATTATAAATAGAAGTCCAACTTCTAGTTTAGATGGTATCACTCCTTATGAAGGATGGTACGACAAGAAGCCAAATGTAAAGCATTTCAGAGTCTTTGGTTCTTTAGCCTATGCACATATTCCAGAAGAGAAAAGAAAGAAGCTTGATCCCAAGAGTCAAGCCTGTATATTTGTAGGGTACTGTGAATCCACAAAAGGATACAGACTTTACAATCCCAAGACCCATAAAATAATAATCTCAAGGGATGTAATTTTTGATGAAGGGGGAGAATGGGGTCACCAAAAATTTGTTGATGTAGGATCTAATTCTGAAAGTTCCTCACAATTACAGCCAAAGAATAGTAGTGGTACCCCACCACAAAGTCCTCATAAGGAATCTTCTTCGAGTACATCCAGTGGTACTCCAAGTCCAAGCAGAACTCCTTTGAAGGCACCCCCAAATTCTCTAAAAATATTTCAGAGATCTGTTAGTGCTCCAAGTCCTATGGATATTGATCCATCTTCTCAAAGGAAAGAGACCAATAAAGGAAAGAGAACACTACAAAGTCATCCATCTTCTCAAATGTTGGATAGGAATTTCCAACGAAGATACACTAGAAGTCAAGCTAGTGAGATGGATGACATATTATCCAGACTTGAAAATCTACACATGTCCGGAGATGATGAATCTCACGAACCAAGAGGAGATGTAGTCAATTATGCTTTATTGGCTACTGCACAGCTAGAACCATCTAGCTATGAAAAGGCATGTACATAAAATGTATGGCAAGATGCCATGAAAGAGGAGATATCCTCTATAAACAAGAATGATACTTGGGAGCTTGTGAAGCTTCCCAAAGGTAAAAAATGTGTTGGTTGTAAATGGGTCTACAAGACCAAGTTCAATGCTGATGGAAGCATTGAGAGACATAAGGCAAGACTAGTTGCAAAAGGTTTTACTCAAAAATATGGTATTGACTATGAGGAAACCTTTGCTCCCGTAGCAAGACAGAGACAATTAGAACAGCTTCTTTCCTTAGCTGCTCACAAAGGATGGGCAATACAACACATGGATGTTAAAAGTGCATTTTTAAATGGATACTTAACAGAAGAGGTGTATGTTCAAGCAACCTCAAGGTTTCCAAGAACAAGGAAAAGAGAACCTTGTTTATAAATTGAAAAAAGCACTTTATGGCCTCAAGCAAGCACCAAGAGCTTGGTACTCACGCATTGATGGCTATTTTAATGAGTTTGGATTCACTAAAAGCAAAAGTGAACCAACTTTGTACTACCTCAAGAATGGAACAGACATCCTCATAGTTTGTTTATATGTGGATGATCTCATATTTATGGGTAGTAATAATAAAATGAATATGGAGTTCAAAAACTCCATGATGAATCAGTTTGAGATGAAAGATCTCGGGTTAATGCGATACTTCCTAGGCATGGAAGTACACCAATCAGAGAAAGGGATCTTCATATGTCAACATAAGTATGCTCGAGACATGATAAAGAAATTTGCCATGGAGCAGTGCAAATCACTTGCAACTCCAACAGGACATGGAATCCAACTGAGCAAAGATGATGGAGCACCAAAGGTTGACATGACCACTTTCAGGAGCATGGTTGGGAGTCTGATGTTTCTTACCAACACAAGGCCTGATATACAATATGTTGTTTCTCTAGTTTCAAGGTTTATGGCAAGTCCATCTGAGCTGCACCTTCAAGCAACTAAAAGAATTTTACGATATGTAAAAGGTACATTGGATTTTGGAATCCATTACCACAAATGTAACTCAGTGAAGTTAGTTGGTTTTAGTGATAGTGATTGGGGCAGCAATATAGATGACAGAAAATCTACATCAGGGAACTGTTTTAGTCTAGGTTCAGGACTAATAACTTGGAGTTCCAAGAAACAATCTATTGTAGCATTATCATCTACTGAAGCAGAGTATATCGCCATTACACATGCTAGTACTCAAGTCCTCTGGTTGAGGAAAATCCTTGAAGAGATTGGCAAAATTCAAAGTGGTCCAACAAAACTGAATTGTGATAATATTAGTGCCATTCAACTGGCATATAATCCTATCCACCACAAAAGATCAAAATATTTTGATATGAAGTATCACTTCATACGAGATATGGTGGAATAGAAGATTGTTGAGCTTAAATATTGTAACACTTTGGATAACATTGCTAACATATTCACCAAAGCAATGGATAAAGCTCAATTTATAAAGCTGAGAGACTGTATAGTCAGTCCTCTCAACTTTAAGGGGGAGAATGTTGGAAATTACGGGTGGTAAAAAGTGTTTTACCATGGTAAGTTTTGGACCTTACCTTTTTACCTCATGGACGACGGAGTTTGGACGGCATGGGCGGCAGAGAGAGTTCAATTTCAATTTCCTTTCCTCTTTTCCTCCCTATTTTCTTTCTCCCTATTCTCTTCCCCTAAGTTAGGCTTATGGTTTATTTTATCTTTATTTAAACCTTGTAACCTATTGTTTTATGTTAATGATTAATGAATATTATTTCCGACTCCTTTGGTTTCTAACCCTAAGCTCCTAATTTCAATATACTTTGCAATCAATCAAAGTGAAAGTTGTTTGGTCTCCATTGGTGTTAGCATATTTAAGTTTTTACGTATGAATTGTATACTTTAATGCATTTTTAATTTATGCTTTATGAATGGTGAATTATGTTAAAACAACTTTTGTATAATTTGATTTTTAGTCAGATTGTCTTTCATGAAGTATTTGGAATGTTTAAAGTATATAACCTAAGATTAATGAATGGTGGTTATAGGGTTAGATTACACGAAGTAATGTGTGGTGGCTTTCGAGATGAATAGCATAAAATACTATGGAAGCCATAAATAAGGACAACGTGCTCGGATCATCGTGGTGATTACAGATTCCACCATGTAAAAAAAATAAGCTTAATGAACTCTATAATGCTTTTATTATTGGTTTTTCTAATAAGCTTTACTTTAATTTGTTTTTAAAGATACTGTTATAGTATATTTCATTGTTTTTAAGCTATACTCCATCCATATTTTAAGCATTCTTTAAACCCTCTCTCCTTTCTAACCCTTTCCTTTAATTTTTTTTAATCTTAAATATTTTAATTTTACCATATCCATAAGGAATCAACCTTCTCTAGAGGTTGAGATTATGAGAAATCATAGTCATCCAATCTTGACTAGAGTTTAGGGCATAATAGACTACGTATATTTTGGTCCATGAGTTTCAAGTATGCCCTATGGGGCAAATTGTTTAATGTTTGTCTCATTTGCCCAAAGGACTCAAGATTCTAGTGAATAGTCTTGACCTCACAAGTGGAGAATACATATTCACTTGGTGACTCCATTGATTGAAGGACCTAAGGTTGGCAACTCCGTTGGTAAAATAGATCCAAAATTACAAAATAAGAAGACCGAAGTCCAAGGTATCTCACTAGATACTAAGCAAATCACTAAGAGAATTAAATATATTTTTTTAATGCAAGCATAGCATCAAACTCCTCATAAAGCTAAGTTGTATTTCAAAAAATCAAACAAGGGATCATCAGATTTCCATACAACAAGCCTTTTCTTCAAGGATGCACTTTTCTTTTCCAAGGTAAATGGAAGAAACAAGAATCATTAAAAATATATATATATATGAATTCTTACTCTGAATTGAATTCAAGAAAGCCTAATAAAACCTTCCTTTTAAATGCTAAACCAATAATGTCAAATAAAAGATAACTCTCTTATAAATTCTATTATTTTCTATATTTTTTAGAACATAATCAATAAAAGTAAGCATTGACTCTTCTTTGCAATGAATCACTTTATATTAAATATAATCTCATCTAAAGGAATATTATCAAGTAGCAAACAAGTTTTACCCAAAACTTGATATATTTTCCTCATGCAGATCATGATATGCAACTACATGAAAATATCATTCATCCATGTTGATCTGAGTCGTTTCAATGAATAAATCGTCATATCATTTCCCTTTCTTATGACATCTGATTCTTGGTGGTCAATTCTTTCTTCCACCCATGAGAAAACCTATTCTTGCAAATGTGCAAATTCATTAGTAACATGATATTCTTTCATAAAATAGATATATTCAAAGAAACTAAACATGAAATATTCAAACATCCATCAATAAGGTAACATACCAGTTCTTATGTCTATCATATAAATAAGTTTTCCAAGGGAGGGTCATGACATTAAGAAAAATATTTTTAGATGGCAACTATCATAAAGACCTCACTTACAGAACAAACTCCTTTCCCCTCTTAGATGACACTCTCTTGGATGACATTCTTAGTCAATAGGGTCATGATAGCATCCTTTTGATGGCAATGACAATGGCAAGTTAGTAGAAAAAATTATGACAATAATATTTGACTATGATAATAATACTTCAATGATAGTTACCTTAACATCATGCACTTCTACAATAACACTTTCCCTGTTGACATGCACTTTCTTAACACTTTCCCTTAACGACATGTAGACAATAAATATTTGGTAAGACGACAAGAGGTAAGGGGTAATTTCATAGATGATAGTTTCTCTCTAATGATGAACAAGCCACTATCTACCACTTCACTAGGCATCAACTCTAAAATAAAAAATCAATCAAAATATACAAATGACACTTCTCCAAGATGACAAGCTCATACAACAATAACTCTTTTGAATGACACCCTTTGCCATGATGGTTGTCTTTATCGATAAATTTGTAGCGATTTTCTACACTTCCTAACTTTGTCAACCTGCAATAATCTTTAATGTAACTTACAACACAACTATATTTAATTCATACAAGATTTGCACAACAAGATTCCAACACACTAAGTAAAATAATTAGTTTTATTAATCATTACATATGCAACGATGCCACTACATACAATATTTTTGAAACATGCACATCTCACACAAGGAAGCCTATTTTATGTTTTATTTTGATTCTCTCCTTCTCTTTTGACTCTCATGCTCTTCATTTCTCCTCTTTATTTATAAGCATGAGAACAATGACTCTCTAGCTATGCATGATGGTTGAACTTCCAATTTTCCCTAAAAAAAATGACTATCCAACTACTACTAATGGTTGAACTACTAGTTCCCATGTTAATGATTCTTATCCTATATTTTGCATGGAATTTCTAGTTGGCATCACTTATCCAGTTTTCACATGGATGCTCCTACATCATACTCACTAGGTAACAAAAATATTTCATGACTATTAGATCATGAAGTGTTCTTCCAAGCTTCTACCACTCTAGATTGGTTGTCTACATAAGGTCAATTTCATTGTCTTGTATTGGCCTTTCTCTGAGGATAAAACCTCCGTGTACAGAATGAACCTAGTATTCTCTTCACATTCTCTCATTATGTCACATCCATCCAACCACAATCAACATGCACTCTGTTGGTGACTTCCTCTTCCTATCAATGCCTTTGTTTGGAGTGATCATGTCCTCCACAACTCTCACAAGGATGTAGGTTCCAAAACTGAGTTGCAACATGTCCAACTCTTCCACATTGAGTGCAACAATTCATTCTTAAACCTTCATTCCTTGTAGTGATCTCGCCTCTCACAAATTTAGTCCCATTGCTTCCTATTGGACCTGCATACCCAAGACCTTCATTCATTGGCCTTAATTATGGTATTATGGATATCTTCATGCTTGCCCATATTTTCCCTATCCCTTACCATTGTACCCCCTTCTTCTCATTTGTAACTTGGATTCAATGCATTTTGTGTGCTTTTCAAATCACACAAACTCTTCATCACCACTTTGATCTATGTCATTTATATCAACTATGGCAATATGGCCTTTGTCATGGCCAATAATGACTTTATGAGGTTCATCTTCCACCACTATCTTTTTACCCTTTATTTTTACCTATTTCCCCTTATTTGTTATAGGAGTCATTGCACCATTGTCTTCATTATCACTACTATTGATATCCTGCGTCAACTACTCTATGCTTATCATCTTGCATGTGTCCATCCCTTCCTTTTTTGGTTCTTCTCCATTTAACTTGGTCTTATAGGTATTCAAGAATTGTTTATTTGTATTTAGGCAAATTGTAGGACTGTTATCCACCTCTTTTCCTTTGTCCTTAAATAGACTTAATATGTACCTATTGTCTTCTTTCTCAATAGTGTAGATGTTCTTCCTACCATCATGTACTACTCTTTTGTCAAATTGTCATGGTCTTCCCAAAAAGACATGACAAGCATCCATGGGTATAATATCAAACAAGACCTCATCCTCATAACACCCAATTTGAAATTTCACTTAACATTGTCCACTAACTAAAATATGGTGTCCCCTTTGCAACCAAGAGACCTTGTATAGATTGGGGTGCTCTATCCTCTTCAACACAATATTTTCTACCATATCTATAGATACTAGATTGGGGTGTCTCATCATAAGGATGCATATCCTTTCAACTTTTATAGGAAAATTTCACCCTTTTTGGGTATTCTATTGAGTCAAAATCAAAATTCATCTCCATTTTAGTAGTCTAGTCTATGAGATCCTCTAGAATCAAGCTTCCATTGTATTATGAAGTTTGTATATTCAAATTTCAACCCATATTTTAAATTGCTTAGATCAATCATTCTTCTAAATCTTCCTCACTCTTCATCTTGAGCTTCTATATGACAAGTCTCCTCTTCACTGTCACTCACATCTTCTATTTTAATGCCCCAACTTTGGGTAATTTTGATTGCGTCAAATCAAGAAGAAAATCCTCTTAGCACCTTAGCTATATTTATGGCTCAAGTACCTCATGGTCTTCTTCTTCCCCATTGTGCCATTGTTCAATCCTCAAAGATCTTCTCGCTTTGATACCAAAATGATGCAATGGCAAGGTGGGTATAATTTATTTTCAATGCAAAAGGTGGATAACAATATTTTCATACAAAATATATCATAAGAACCTAACTTAGATGATAATATCCTTTCCCCTCTCATACGACACAATTGACATAACTAGCTAGATGACACAATTGCCTATATGACACTCTCTTGGGCAACATCCTTAGTCAATAGGTTCATGATGACAATGGTAAATCAGCAAGAAAAATTATGACGATAATATGTAATAATGATTGGCAATAGTTTGATAGCAGTACCTTTGGTGGCGTGCACTTCTTCGATGACACTTCACCTATAAACACACACTTTCCTAGTGGCATTTTTTCATGATGGCATACAGACAATAAATATTTTTAGTTGGCAATATGATAAGGGATAAGGAGTAATCTCTTAGATTATAGTTTCTCTCTAAGTATGGAAAACCCACGATCTACCACTCCACCAGGGAGTTACTCCAAAATTAAAAATCAATCAAAATATACAAATGACACTTCTCCAAGATGACAACCTCATACAACAATAACTCTTCTGGATGACATAACTTGCCATAACAATATCATCTTTATTGAAAAATTTGTAGATGATTATAAGTGCTTCTTGTAGGTCAAAATGACTACATTAGGATAAATAAGGCGATAAACTTTAGAAATTTTTAAAGTTTTTCTTAAGGATAAAATTAGGTATGACATCACAACATATTTCAATATCACGGTTAGAAAATATTGGGAAGTTCTAAGTCCAAAACAAGGTGTGATGTCATGACATATCTCCATGTCATGGTTGCCAAGGCTTGAGATACTTGAAGGAAGAAAGACATCATAAAATTATCGCTTGTCACTTCATCATGGTCATAGAGGCTTGGAAAAGCTTAAGATAAAAATGAAATATGATTTTATGGCTTGTTTCCATGTTGTAGTCATGAAGTCCTAAAAATATCTTAATGAAAAAATAGAGCACGAAATCATGACATGTATCCCCATCACAGTCGCTAAGGCCTGGGAAGCTCAACGGGTGAAAAGTATCATGACATCATGACATATTTCCATGTCATAACCATAGAAACTCTAAAAGTACTAAGGGCAAAATAAAGATGTGACGCCACAACATTTCTCCATATCATGATCATAAAGACTAGAAAGGTCTTCAAAGCAAGAAAGAGTGTGACATCGCAACATGTTTTCACATCATGGTTGCAAAGGCTTGTGAAGCCCAAAGCCATGAAAAGGGTGTGGCATCACGTCATTTCGCTATGATGCAACCACAACCGCTTGTAGAGAGTTGAATATTCAAAATAATTTTAGCCTACCAACATATATTACATATAAACGATGATAGATGATTTCAAGAACAAAGAATGAACCAGATTTAAGCTCATCTACACTACTTTCCCACTTGCAAAAAATAGTTGATTAGCAACCATAAATCAAGCATGTTGTCCTAGCTTAGATCAATGATTCTACATGGTGTCCTTGCCAACCTGGTCATCTGACATTTTGTTGTAACAATTTTTAAAATATGGAACTTTTCTAAATTGGAAATATTGAACCATAGGAAAAAATTATAAATAAGATCAATGGCCTCTTGTGAAAGGGTCAATTAGGCATTTACAAGTTGCATGTATGAATTTTTTTTGAAGATAGCAATATAGCTCAAACTTTTGTTTGGCCTTTGGTTCACCATTTTGCAGAATATGTATGTATGAGTGGATGAATATTTTTGTTTTAGCTAGATGATGTGTATGTCATTAATTTTACTTCTTGGATTTTTGTGTATGCTTTATATGTAGTCCTAGAAAAAACAATTTGTTGGATCAAAAATGATTAAAAGATATTTTTCTACATGTTATAAAATTGGTTGGTTTGTTAGGAGGTTTGAATGTTTATTCTTTTTCATGATCTTCATGCACTTCTTGATGTTGCTTAATTGGTATCATATTAAATTCTAGCTTCAGTTGCATTTATTTATTTCTGCACCCTTTTCCCCACCATATTTTTTGCTATTTAGGAGCCAAACTTCTTTGGATATTGACCTAGTTGAGCCTTGCAACTCAACCTATAATTCAATTTTGACCAAGTCTCGGGCGCACAATTTACCTTAGGAATATTCTATACCAACACTTCATAATTGTATCCACCTACAATAACCATTAGCAAAACCTACAACACAATAATCTTGAATGCATACCATATTTGCACAACAAGATCCCAATACACTAAGAAAAATAAGGATTTTTATTAATCATTGCATATGTAATGACGTCACTATATATAATGTCTACGATACACATAAATATCACACTAGGAAACCACTTCTATATTTACTTTTGATGCTCTCCTTATCTTCCCCTTCTCATGCTCTTCATTTCTCCTCTTTATTTATAAGCATAAGAACAATGACTCTCTAGCTATGCATGTTGGTTGAACTCCTAATTTTCCCTAAAAACAATGATTGTCTAGCTACTACAAATTGTTGAACTACCAGTTTCATGTTAATCATTCTTATCTAATCTTTTACATGGAATTTGTAGTTGGCATCACTTATATGGTTTCCACATGGATGCTCTTACATCAATTGGCACCCATGGCAGGAATTCCAAACAACTAGAATTCCATTTCCTACCATGTTGGAAAGTTGTTATCACCAATGATTACTTTTCTATTATATCTCACCTTCATCTCCTTATACTCAGTCACATAATGCATAGATTTAATCAAATTTATAACATATTAAAAATAAATTCGAAGGCTATTATCATTGTGAATGTGGGTTTGATCCAAGTTTTAAGAGGAATTCAAAGGCATCAATTTGAATCGTGTTCACAATTTTACAGCTAAAGTGTCTAATTTCACTATTATTTCTTTTGTAGAAATTCAAATATTCTACCTAATTAATGTCCAAGACCAATTTGATCATAAGAATTATGGGATAAGTAGTAGGAAAATACATACAAAGAAGTAGAAGCTAAAGTAGTTGAAATAGTCATTGAGACAAGTGATGTACCTCAGTTATTGGGGTCCCTCCTAATTCATTTATTCATTTAATTAGTTACGTATTCAGTAATCAAGAGAGGATAGTCCATAGCCTCATTCTATTGTAAATTACTTATTTGGATATGAAGGATACACTTGATACAAATGATGAGAGAGACCCTCTATTTGCCCTATTTTTTACTTTTTTATTGTGATTGTATATTGAGCGATTGCAGTCTTACAAATTTTATTTGAATGATAAGAGGTAATGATGGCTAGGGTTTAAAGTGTCTCCACCTACAAATTTAATAATATTTTGTTGGACTTGTTTAGAGGAGTGGTTATGGAGGATGTAAGGGAGAGGAACCACTAGTTGAGTAGAGATACAAGTTAAGATATTGAATTTATACTTGTTTACTATAACTATATATTGAGCAAATGCAGCCTTACAATTTTTAGTTGAAGGACAAATGGTAATGATAGTTGGGTTTTAAAGTATATCCACCTATAAATTTAAGAATATTTTATTGGACTTGTTTAGAGGAGTGGTTATAGAGGATGTAAGGGAGAGAAGCCACTAGTTGAGCAGTCTAGTAATTGATATATAAGATAAGATATTGATCCTAAAATTTATAAAGTTATACTTAATATATTTAATTTGTGCTATGAGATGATACAATTGATGCATGGGTTTGAAATCATCCAACAAAAGGCTTTTGTTCAAATATTATATTTCTAGCAAGTTATGGTGGGTTGGTTTCGAAAATACACACCCATAATTGATTTTAAGGACTATTAAAGTATTGGACAAAGATAGATCCATGAATTTGCATCCATCCACTATGATGAGTTTTTATGACATATTGCAAAAGGTGTACGAATCTTGTCCTTATGGTACTTCTAAATTTTACAATTTAGACAAGTTTAACCTATAAACTAGCAGACAATAAGGAATGTATGTTCTTATAAAAAGAGAAAGTAGAAGTGTAGCCAATGTGGTACCAAAGAGCCATGAATAGTTAATAATTTTAGGTTGTATGAATACAATATATTATGTTGTAAAAGCACCCTTTTATATATTGTACCAAAGAGAAATCATATTTTTTAATAACAAAGAGCATTAATGTAAGATCAAACTTCAATGTATATGGATAGTTGAGTTGGCATAACTCTTTCAAGAAAGAGGGTTTTAATTATAGGTCATGCAACTTAGAGATGTCATCACATTTGAGAGGTGTCATCAAATAAAGATCAAAATATCATATTTGTATCTTGATAATCATATCATGGTCATCATAATGTGTTAGCAAGCCTTGATGTTATTACTTTAAAAAATGAGCTTAAACCCTACCAACTAACCCATGATAAGCTAGATCCTTCTCCTAGAATAAACTTTTGTTGGTTGGAGAATTTGTCTACTAGAAATATTTGTGCACCCATAGACCTTGACCAACATTGAATGACTAGGGATCTTGTGATAATTGCAATGGTCAATCTTCGAAGGATACCGGTTCCTTGAAATCTCAACTAACTATGTCTAAATGCAGGGGAAAAGGATGCTAAAAGAAATAAAGGAAGCTATAACCATAACTTACAATGGTGCAAATTAAGCAACATCAAGACAAATGTAACCAAGAATTATGCAACTAAACAACCAACCACCTAACATACTGAAGAACATGTGCTTATACTGATGGGGGGGTGAACAGTATAACATAAAACTTTTTTCCAAATAGAAGCATCAGCATTAATGAAACCATAAACATCACACACATAAGAGACACCATTTTAATGTGGTTCACCCAATGTGGGCTACCTCCACAGAGAAAATATTTTACTAAAACTTTCTCAATCAATCTCTTGGTAATCCTTCCCAAATTACAATTTTTATGGACTTTTATCCAAATGAGATGTTGATCCCCTAATCTCAATTTCATGGATCTCTTCCACAGGAGAACTATTCTCCCTTCTAATCTGGCTAGTGATCTTCTAGAATACTTTGTATCTATGTTGCATTGACTGGTGGATCTCTTTCCACTTGAAGACTTCTCACTCAGATCTTGTCTTCAATTATCTTGGCTGCTAGATCTCTTTCCACTGAGACTCTACCTTTATACTCTCTATCACCTCTAAATCTCTATCTCAATACTATACCAAACATAGTTCAATCGATCTAGCATAGTTCTGGTTAATCTCTTGCACTAAACACAATACAGTCAGTATAGTACAATTTTGCTCAATAGGTTCACTCAGAACCTGCTCAAATCTGCTCAATAGGTTCACCCAAAACCCTGTCTAAATCTGCTCAACAGGTTCACACAAAACCTGTCTAAATCTGCTCAATAAATCCTCTCTAGGACTTGCTCAAATCTGTTCAATAAGTCCTCTCTTAGACTTGCTCAAATCTACTCAATAAGTCCTCTCTTGGACTTGCTCAAATCTGCTCAATAAGTCCTCTCTTGGACTTGCTCAAATCTGCTCAAGCAAGCTTTCATAAAAGCTTAACTCAAAATAGTCCACAAGCCTTCTCAAAGACTTGTCTCAAATATGCTCAATAAGTCCTCTCTTGGACTTGCTCAAATCTACTCAATAAGTCCTCTCTTGGACTTACTCAAATCTGCTCAAGCAAGCTTTCACAAAAGCTTAACTCAAAATAGTCCACAAGCCTTCTCAAAGACTTGTCTCAAATCTGCTCAATAAGTCCTCTCTTGGACTTGCTCAAATCTGCTCAATAAGTCCTCTCTTGGACTTGCTCAAATCTGCTCAAGCAAGCTTTCACAAAATCTTAACTCAAAACAGTCCACAAGCCTTCTCAAAGACTTGTCTCAAATCTGCTTAACAAGCTCACACAAAACTTGTTCAATATCATAGAATCATAAAGAGAATTTTTAGAGACTCAATATGTTCTAAGCTCAAAGTACAATCAATATCTCAATTCAATCTCATAGAAGCATAAAGAGAATTGTTAGAGACTCTATATGTTCTATACTCAAATCTCAATCTCAACTCAATAGAAGCATAAAGAGAATTGTTAAAGACTCAATATGTCCTATTCTTAAATCTCAATCTCAACTCAAATCAATCTCATAGAAGCATAAAGAGAATTTTTAGAGACTCTATATGTTCTATACTCAAATATCAATCTCAACTCAATAGAAGCATAAAGAGAATTGTTAGAGACTCAATATGTCCTATTCTTCAATCTCAATCTCAACTCAAATCAGAATATAGAATAGTTTGTTTTATGGAACTTGAACAACCATTTCTTGACTAGGCTTAACCAACTCAACTCAACCAATCACATCAAGGAACAACCCTTTCTCACAAACCCTAGTTCAAGCATGTATCAACCAACTCAAAATGTTTTCAACAATGCTTTATCTCAAGTCTCACATAACAATGATACTCATGTTCTTTTCTAGATCATGTTCAAGTTCATTTCATCATCAATGGGCTTCAACAACAATGCTAATGAAACAAGGTTTAAATACAACTCACAAATCAGAAAACCTTGAAGCATTCAACCAACCATCTTCACAAAGGAAACCATAATCAATCATTTTCTCTCCAATGATATTTCAGAAATCAACCACCACAAACAATCAATAGGAGAATGTGCCCATACCTTTTTGATGCCAATAAGTTGTCCACAAAATCTGCCACACTTAATCACAACTTTCCTCTTCAATATTAATAAGGGTTAGTGGTCTTTAAATAATCACAATAAAAGCATAACTTAATTTACACCCTTTTCACTCCAACTTCATAAACACATCCACCAAGGTCTATTTTAATAAAAACCCTTATTAAAAATAACCCACAATAAATCTCTCAAAATCACTTTAACAACAACTCCTTATTTCTCCTAAAATCAATTCTTCATTTCCATCAAAATAAAACATAAATCAAATATGCTTTTGCAATAATAATCACAGCCCTAATGATAAAATTTAATTCCCATTAAATACCTTATAACTCCAAACTTTAGGGCTAATAAAAATTATTAAAGGCAAAAACGTAAATACCTCTCAAGGAGATTCGAACCCCCGTTCGTCACACACCGCGAGCATCTTAGCCACGACTAAGATTCCAACCGAGCCAAAGCAATCGTTGGAAAATCAAAGGCCAAAAGGGCCTTTAATCTTCCTCCGTTTGCCACAAAGGACAAAGCGCCAAACCGCTTCCCACATGCTGCCGTCAAGGGGATTCAATCCCTGATATTTGCACTGCCCACAATTTTAGCAAAATTGATACGCCAATGCACCACGTCTCATACCACGTTTGAGATTTCCAAATCGCTGCACTTTCTTCATTGCTTCCTTTTCAACAATTCGCATGAGCTCTTTCGAATTCCAAGGCAATTAACACACGAGAGCAAGGATGATTATTTGGTTTAATTGCCACCCCTTTATATAGTGTTTAATAAAACTTTGAAGACGTCGACGAAAATATTAAAATTGTATTTGCATGATGAGGTCAGCAAGAAACTTTCCATTTAAATTTTAATTTTAATTTTAAATAATTAAAATTTAAACCAAACATTAAAACTCAAATAACTCCATCACCGGGGCACCTTTTTCGATGAAACGAAAGCCCAATGTGGGTTTTAAGAAAAACCCAGATCAAATCTATTATCCATGGTTTTAAATAAAACATTTTATTTTCCCTGCCTTGGTTTTCACAAAAACCCTTCATAGATCCTTTTGACATTTATTGCTCTATTGATATCAATGACAACATTTCAGCTTAGGGACTCAAAATGTCCAACACAGACCATCTAGTATTGCAACCAATTACAAAACATTTAATATAATATACTATATCTTATCAAACCACAAATTCCAAACAGGTGAATGAGTACAGCATAAATCCAAGATTCATAATAAAACACCATAAACATTCAACATGCTTAAATAGGAAAAAAGCGGTCATCAATACATACATGTTCTACAAATAAATCAAACTAGAGGCCAGACAACAGTCACTTTGTATTAAGATGTAATATTTCGTTTTACATATGAATTGTAAACGCCTAAGAGTTGACCAGTTTTCATTTTACATCCTTGTATTTATAGGCATCTTACAATATCAAGTCATGATTGCTTTCTGAGTGGATTGTTGCTATGTCATAGATTCTGTCATTTTGTAGGATTGCTCAAAAGTATGGTTGCTCTAACTACCAGAACATCCAACCATTTTTGCAACAAATTACAAAATATTTAATTTTAATCTACTATATCTTATCAAACCACAAATTCCAGACAGGTGAATGAGTAAAACGCAAATCCAAGATTCATAATAAAACACCATAAACATTCAACATGCTTAAATTAGAAAGAAACAATCATCAATACATACATGTTCTACAAATAAATCAAACTAGGAGTCAGACAATAGTCACTTTGTATTAAGATGTAATAATATTTTTTACATATGGATTGTAAATGCCTAAGATCTGACCAGTTTTCATTTTACATCCTTGTATTTGTAAGTCATGATTGCTTTCTAAGTGGATTGTTGCTATGTCAAACATTCTGTCAGCTTGTAGGTCTACACAGAAGTATGGTTTCTCTAACTACCAGAACGTGGCTTGTTGATGTGGTCGAGATCTATATTTCCTTGAGTCATGCCTAGCTTGTTGGTTGCATATAGTCCCTTGATTTTTTCTAATCATCTTTGCTCAACCTCCCTGTAGTTTCTATGATGGCTTTTGTCGTTGAGATCTCCTAACATGAAATCATGCCCAATAGACGTCGTAGGAAAAAGAGATCTTATCTTTTTGGGAAGCGGTTATCAGATTGTTCATGCACTTATGGAATACCTCTTGATTGCTTTAATGTATTTCAACCATGTACTAATCTCCTAGTGACTTTACTTTTGGATCGAATATCTCTTCTATCATTTTGGGTCCTCAGAACCTAGTCAGGTCTTTTAGGGTATAATTATTTCAGTGCCTTCTCTCTGTCCCTACGTGCACTGAGTCTTTGAGCATTGTCTGGGTTTTGTATATACTAAATTATATAACAATAAAATGTTATTATAAATAAAATATATTATTTTGTATATACTAAAAGATTAAAATAACATTGATTTAAAACTTAGCACATAGTTGAGTGAATATCCATCAAAAGGAAAGTTATAATACAAAATTACCATAAAATTCACATAAAAAAAAATTAATCTAAGAGTTAACAAGGAAAAGCATATTTTTTATACTATCTTTGAACCTTAAACATAAATATTTTCTAGTTATTGAACATAATCATCGTCCCTTTTGGTTAATAACATATCATTCATATGTTCCTGGGGGATAGCGCAGCGGTTTTGGTTTTGACTCTTCTTCAGAATATCCAAGGTTCAAATTGCAACATCGACGAGCGTGTGAGGGGTGGGTGTTTGATGAGTGTCTGTTTGGTACCTATTGATAAGTTCAACTCTCGTCCTTATGAGAGATCATGGTAGGGATGGGTATGCCCGCCCTGATCATCGATCATAAAGGTTTCTCACACTAACCAAGATAAAAAAACATATCATTCATCTTATATATATATATATATATATATATATATATATATATATATATATATAATATAGTATTAATGATGTAATCAAGAGGACAAGATGATCATAAAAGACAAATATACTATAAAGACAAAGATGTTACTAAATGGCACGAGCTCACTTGATTAAATCGTTAATTTTAGAGAAAAATCTTGACAAATTATACTTGCATGATTATCAAAATGTAATTAAACAATTAAACAACGTGATGTAATACTATGGGATCATTTCAATTCTATATAATCAATTTAAAAAATCAAATGGCATCACTATATTCTTCAATTCCTCAACTTTTAAGAAGGAAACCCAAGTTCAAATCTTGTTAAGAAATGCATGTATAATTACTAAATTGTTATAATACTACTATATGATCATGATTTAATACTACAAAAACCATTTCAATTTAAATCTTTGCAAACAAGATACATGCGTAATTACCAAATATCCTAATGGTTAGGGTTTTTGTTTTTTTTTTTTTTGAGAAGACCCAAATTCAAACAACCATGGTATATGCACATATATAATAAACTTTAAAAAAATAAAAAATATATAATAATATTATACCATTATAATTAGAATTGTTTCAATTTTATATAATCAATTAAAGTAAAAAAGAAACTAAATTCAATGATATTTTTCAAAATGAAATAACCGACAATAATAAACATGTCCACCTTCAAATTATTTAATTTTATGAGCCTACAAATACCATGACTAGTCATACGAAAAGACAAAAATGTTACATTACATTACGTATAAGATAGAACATCATGAAAAAAAAATTTAGGTTACAAAAGAGAGTTGATCACACTATTTTGAGTAATTGATAAGTGAAGAGTTCAAATCACAATGGTACTACCACCAAAGACAACGGTGCTCCCACCAAACCTATTTAGCCTAGTTATAGCCCCATCAAAGCTATTCTGCTTCGTTATAATTGACCCAACTTGAAAGGTATGGATCGCTCGGAATTCATACTGGTCTACCTCATTCTATAAGTGCCCGAGTTTTTAGACATTCGTGGCAAATACAAAGAAACACTTGGAAATGGGTTTATGACAAAGTTATTTGAAGACAGTAAAATAAAAAAAGTTGGAGAATTGCTAACCCAAATCAGCAGAAGAAGGAACATCCTTCTCAAAGATATTAAAGATCATATGATATGATTTGAGGTCCCATAGTTCCATATTTGAGGTCCCATAGACCATATTTGGATCTCGGGACATAATTAAAATCTTTCATTCATTCTGCCTAGCGCATTGAAAGCAAGATTAAAATCTTTCATTCATTCATTCTGCCTAGCGCATTGAAAGCAAGACTATCGCTCTTGATGGGCGCTGCGCCCACAGGAGGAATTCGTTCCCATTATTTATTTGCTCTTGGTGTTACCGCCGGTTGTGTTACTTCCTCTGGTTTTGCCTACAAACAGTAGAGTCGCCGTTGCACCCACAGGAGGAATCCGTTTCCATTATTAATTTGCTCTTGCTGTTACCGCCGGCTGTATTCACCTCCTGGTTTTGTCTACAAACACGCCTCTATATTATTACTTCGGTAGTCGTAGCAGTAGCAGGCAGGCCCGTGCGTTGGCCTATCGATACCCTCCCAGTTCTGATTACACGCCTGTAAAATTCAACCAGGTGTTCAACAACCTGTGGATCCCCTGATACTGCTACGGCTGCCGAAGTAACTGTATACAGTTACTTCGGCAGCCGTAGCAGTATCAGGGGATCCACAGGTTGTTGAACACCTGGTTGAATTTTACAGGCGTGTTCTGGGTATCGATAGGCCGACGCACAGGGTCTGCCTGCTACTGCTACGGCTACCGAAGTAATAACCCAAAAACTCACACAGAGTAGCATAGATCATTCATATTTCATTTGAAAAGGAAGGAAATTATGAGTTCAAAGAGGGTTGTTGCAGCAGCAGCGAGCGTGGGTTCGATACAGGGTCTCAGAGATCAGAATATCAAGTTGGATCATCTTCACAATTTTATGGCTAAGTTCTCATTTGCTACAGCTGCCTCTCTTGTGGCCCTTCAAAGATCCTCTTTGCCCCAAGTTCAAGTTCAAGGCCAAGTTGATGATAATGCGATGATGATCAGCAGAAAAGCAGAGATAAGAAAGAAGCAGAAGCAGAAACAATCGGAAGAGTCATTAAGGCAGGTGATGTACCTCGGTTGTTGGGGCCCTTCCTAATTCATGTATTCATTCAATGGTGGAAGTCCATAGCCCCATTCAGTTGTTAATTACTTATTTTGCTACGAAGGAGGCACCCAATACAGATGAGGGGATAAACCCTATGTCTGCCCTACTTAGTACTTGTGTACTGTGACTGTATATTGAGCGAATGCAGTCTTACAAATTTTCAGTTGAAGCACAAATGGTAACTATGGGTGGGGTTGAAAGCTACAAATTTTAAAATGATAAGATTGAATAACCTTGTTGCCAGTGTTGCTATTATATAACCTATGCAAGTGTTGCTATTATATAACCTATGCATGAATCCATTGTTTAGTAATTGCTTTGTATGACTCGACAGTTTGTAACTTGCCTGAAGAGACATGTGTAACACCAAGTGCTTTGTGTCCACGTAGGAATAATTAAGTGCCTTGCTTTGCATTGGAATGTTGATGCCATGGGTGTGTAAGTGTGGAGCTTGGTTGGGATAAGGGGATTAAGACCCTTTCCTATTACACTTGTCTTTTAAAATTTACAATTCATAGGTAAAGCATAATATAACGAAAGAAAAGAGTCACGAAATTATTATATTATTTATAGATAAGAATTATAACACTATGATATAATAGATAGAGTGATGGGGTCTTTCTAACGATAACAAATCTTTAAATTATATAAATGAATTTAACCTATGCCAACATAACAAGATGGATTTAAGATTAATTATAAGTTATAAGATGGTTTGATCAAGCTAACTACAATACATAGGACTTGAGTAATAAAATATCACAATAAATTATAAATATAATTATACAATGATTATCCTTGTGCCTATGTAATATTCCATCATACAATGTTGTCTTTAGCCATATGTTAGATGATATTTTCAACACTCCATCATAATTTGTACTAAGGGTTCAAGGAGAGAAGATATTAGTAACAATAATATCTCCTCTATCCATAACAAATGCTCTAGTGAGACTCTATCATTCGGGAAGATACTTTTGAATCCCTTTCATCTTTTGGAAGAAGCCCACCCATCTTTAGAAACTCATTTTCACTCCTTTGCAATTTCAACAAGCAATTCTTGGTTGGATGTCCTTCCTTATTGCAATATCCATAAATGATCTTCTTCTTTAAAGACTTAGCCTTACCCTTGGGCCTATAGGTCTTAGCCTTCTTAAGTTTAAAGCCTATACTTGTGAAGTACCATCATAATTCCTCATTCCTACCTAAAACTAAACTAGGGGAAAGTAAAGTTGATCAAGAGTAAGAGTATTTTGTTATGAGGTTCAACATTTCAAAGAAGAGGGATTGATAAGGAGAATCTTCACACATTCTACATCATCTTTTTTGTTTCTAGAAGATGCAATATATATTCTTATTGCCTTAATTCTCATAATATAGTCCTCAATGTTATTAAACTCAACCAATTTGAGAGAAGAAAGCTTTAATTCCAAGCAACTTATATTTTTTTTATAAGATTGAAGAAGGGGTTTTGAATGGCTCCTCGAACCTTTTACATCACACTGGAAGAGAGAAGCAAGAGATACATAAGAGGATAAAAGCAAAAAAAACCCAAACGTCTTACATTAGTTGTATTTGTATTACCAAATAACTCATGCAATTTTGACCATACCTTGATAGGTTTGTCTTTGTAATAAGTCCATTTGAGTTGACCAGATACTATAATTTTCTCCATTGAGGAGTAATAAGGGCCTGGTGATCCATATTATATTATTTATCCCCTAACACTATGATAGGTCCTTCAACTAATGCTACCAATGCGTGAAGCTTAAAAACTCTTGTGATTTAAAAAAAATAGGCTCAAAACACTTCAATGTGCAAAAGTTATAACATCCAAAAGTTTTACTCTAATGGGCTTCAAAAATACAAAAATTAGCCCCAAAATTTACAAAAGTATAAATCAATCTCTTACTACCACTTGGTATTCTATGATTTCCTAGTGTCCATTGATTTTTTGCCACCTCAATGCTTCTAAACTCCTACAATTATGACACTTGTCTCAATTTGATTGGTTAATACGGTATATATAGGATAAAAATATGGTTATGTGGTACACAAGGGTTCCACATTAGCCACCACATTAGCCATATCTTCATATGTCCTTGTTAGTTGCTTGGAAATGCCAAAAAGGGCCTCAAACATGGTCTCCCATGTGTTGGGCACCTTGCACTAAATAAGGTACCCACCTTTCAATTGTGAGGAAAACCTCCATTCCATCATCAAGACAAAATGCCACAATAGAAAAAATAACCTTCTTATGATATGACCTCGGGTTGTAGAATCCATGAATGGCTTAACCAAGGCAATGTAGCTAGTTGAGCTAAGCTCTCTATTGATCCAACCAATCTAGCGCATCTATGAAGAACACCCTTCATGCCAACTAAAATTCCTTTCCCTAAGCAAAAGTGTGGTTCAAGCCCTAAACCACTTGCAATAAATGCTTATCCCTCCACTTAGTTGTTCAATTGACAAAACCACCATGCAAGGATGAAAATATGAAATCTTAAATCTTCTTCGAATGATATTTGTCTTAAAAGGTAAAAATTATGAGATGATGATTGAACCCATGATCCTTTGTACACAATGTCTTGTCTTTCCTTTTACTAGCTATCTTGCTATCATGTTAAACTTTCCCCATTAATGTAGGAGCATCTAGATAAAATAATAATAATAATAATAATAATAGTTTGAAGATCTTGCCAGGTGCCAAGAGAAGAAGGGGCATGGCTTTTAACCTTCCATGTCCCACCTTCATTTTTTTTGTTGGAGAAACATAAATTGGGAGTTTTGCTACAATTTCTATATTACTGACAAAAGAAACTATCTAATGAAATTTTTATTTTTGCTGCAATTTTCTGATTATCAACAAGAGAAACTAGCTAATAAAGTTTTTGAGTTTTTTTTATTACCAACAAGAGAAGAAATTTTTTGAACTTTTGAGTTTTGCTACAAATTCTAGTTTACCGGCAAGGGAAGTTTTTTCGTGACTACACTTTTTGTTGCTACAAGTTTTTTATTGTTGGTTTTAATTTTAGATGTTGAACAAATGTCAGTCAATTAAAAATATGTTTGTTGAATGCAAGTAAATTCTTGTAGTTCATTTTTTAGTTGTGTGAATTTGTGCTGATACATATAGACTACATAAATTGGTATTAGATCTAAGGTTGAAGAAGATATGGTATACAGAAGGCCACAATAACCACAAAATTCCAAAAATGTTGATATTGTTGAGATGGTAAGAGGAATTACAACCAAGTTGGATGCCATAGAGATAACATAAAGAAGCGAAGTGCATGTTGAGAATGTTAATGATGATGAGGAAGAATAATTATTTCAAGAGCCTACAGAAGAAGGCCAAGTGGACAATCTAGAGAGTAGATTCTTGAGAGCAATCACAAAGATGGGTAGTAAGCCAAAGTTGGAGATCCCATGCTACAATGGAAGTTTGAATTTGGATAAGCTAATAGACATGATTATAACATGGAGAATTACTTTGAATTTAAATCAATGGAAGACCCTATGAAGGTGAAGTTTGCCTATACGAAGTTGAAAGGGCATTCATCTTTGTGGTGGTATCATATCTAAATGGAGAGGCAAAGAAAAGGGAAAAAATCAAGACTTGGGATACAATTGTTGCTAAAAATAGACCAAGTTTATTCCATTAGATTATCAAATGGGTCTCTTCAAAAAATTGCAAAATCTAAAGCAAACAGAGATGAATGTGAAGGACTACATGGAGGAGTTTTACAAGCTCATCATTTAGATTAGTCATATAGAAGATTATGAAGAGAAGATTTTGAGGTGTGTCAATGGAATTTGCATATCTATTCATCATGAATTGTGTATAATCAAGTTGAGGTCCATGGAAGGGGCATATCAATGTACCTTGAAAGTGGAGGAGAAGTTGTCTTGAAGAAAAAATAATTCCAAAGGAATAGGATGGTTCTTTAGAGGAAGAGGACAAGCCAATAGTGGAAGAGGGCAGCAAAGGTAAGATGGAGAAGCTTGTACTTCTCAAAGTAATTTCACCTAAAAAATAAGACAAAATGGAGTTTTATCAAGAGGAAGAGGTATTTATGGTAGAGGAAAGAGTGGAGGGTTCCCCAAAAATTGCTTTAGATGTGGAGAATCCAATCATTAGGCATTTGAATGTCCAATAGTACAATAAGGCAATAGTAAAGGAAAGGAAGTCATGAATCATATTGCATAAGCAAATGAAGAAAGTATTGCCTCACCAAAATGCATGGAGGAACCAAAACAAGGATAATCTCTCATGATGAAGAGAGTGTTGTTGAAACCAACCAAAGAGGAGCATGAACTAGTACAAAGAAGAAGTATTTTTAGAACCATATGCAAATCAAGAGGCAAGTGTTGCAAAGTCATTGTGGATAATGGAAGCATGAGTAATCCATACAAGGTCTCATGGTTGTAAAAGAGACATCAAAATTTGGTAAGTGAACAATATATGGTGAACATTCAAATTGGTTCTTATAAAAATGAGATACTATGTAATATTATGTGTATGGATGTTTATCATGTTTGTTGGGAAGGCCATGACAATTAGATAGAAAGATAGTGCATGATGGTGGGGTGAAAAACTATACTTTTGTGAAGGATGACAAGAGCTACACATTAAGTTCAATTCCATTGAGGGATAAAGGAGAAGAAGTGGACAAAAGTCCGAAAATGTGCTTGATTGCGGGAAAAAAAATCTTAAAAGGGATGATGAAGAAGAAAGTATGTTTGGATTTCATTGCTAAATCCTTAAGGAGAAGGTAACATAGTAGTTGGTTCTAGATTTGTCAAATTTCAACAATGTTTTCCAAGTGGATTGTGATATAAGTGAGACAACTATAGGTGGTTTTTTGAGCCAAGAGGGTAATCCAATTGCTTATTTTAGTGAGAATTTAAGTGAAGCAAAGAGGAAATATTCGATCTAGGATCAAGAATTTTATGCCATTGTTCAATCCCTGAAGAAGTGGAGACATTATTTTATATTGAAGGAGTTTGTTTTATTCACACATAAAAATGCTTTGTAATTCATTAATAGCCAAGGAAAATAAATCAAGGGCATATGAAGTGGGTAAAATTTCTTCAAGGTTATTCATTTGTTTTGAAGCATAGAAGTGTTAGCACAAATCAAGTAGTTGATGCATTGAGTAGAAGATGTTTATTGTTACATGGCATGAGAATAGAGGTTGCTAGTTTTGATCCCATGAGAGAGCTATACACAGATGATGTGGAATTTAAGGAGGCTTGGGCTTCTTGTAATGACCCAACCGAGAAAGATAAGACTCCATGGTTGGACTATTTCATGCAAAAAGGATTATTGTTTAAGGGACAAAAATTGTGTATATTGCATGGCTCTATGAGGGAAATTTTGATAAGAGAAAAACATAATGGAGGTCTAGCCGAACACTTTGGAGTGGATAAGATATTGGGATAGCTTTGTGTGAGTTACTATTGGCCAAGAATGGGTGTGGATGTGAAGAAATTTGTGCAAATTTGTAGATTTATCAACATGCCAAAGGAAGGAGTCAAACACTGGTTTGTATCAGCCATTGCCTATATTAGAAAGACCTTGGGAAGATGTGAGCATGGACTTCATTCTTGGGTCGATAAAGAACACAAAGAGGTAATGACACTATTTTTGTTGTTTTTTTTATAGATTTTCAAATAAGGCACATTTCATACCTTGTAGCAAGACAGATAATGCTACTCATATTGCTATATTATTCTTCAAAGAAGTGGTGAGATTGCATGGGTTGACAAAGAGTATTGTCTCAAATAGAGACACTAGATTTGTGGGCCATTTTTGATGAAATTTGTGGAAGAAATTGGATACTAAGTCAGGTTTTAGTTCAACCTATCATCCATAAACCAATGGGCAAACAAAGGTTGTCAATAGAAGCCTTGGAAATTTGTTGAGATGCTTGGTTGGAAAGAAATTGAATCTATGGGATACTACCTTAGCACAAGCTGAATTTACATATGAGATCTCAATTAATAGAAGTACAACCAAGAGCCTTTTTCAAATTGTGTATGTTCAATCATAGAGGAGTGAATAAGTTGAGAGATGTGAGACTAAACATAGAATTTACATCAAACATCAAGATGGGGAAACTTTGGTGATTTTATTATATGTTAATGATCTTCTCATCACTAGCAACTCTTCTACTTTAATCCAAGATTTGAAGTCATAACTTTATTCCACTTTTGAAATAACAAATTTAGGGCTTCTACAATATTTTTTGGGGATTCAGATTGATTAGATATATTTTAGCATTGTCATTTCCCAACTTATGTATGCTTTGGATCTTCTTTAGAATTTTAGGATGGTGGATTGCAAGTCTTCTCAGAGTCCTTTTGCCTCAAGCCTGAAGCTTCAGGATGATTGTACCACTCCTTCAATGGATGCTACATTGTATCAATCTCTTATGGGATGACTTCTCTACCTTACTCATACTAAACTGATATAGCCTTAGCTATAAATTATTGTTTTAGATATATGCAGTCACCCTAGGAGAGTCACTAGAAAACAACAAAGAGGATTCTTAGATACATCCGAGGGACCTATAAAATGGGTATTCACTACTCTATCAGGTCCCCTTCAATTTTGATAGGATTTTAGATGTTGATAAGGCTAGTATTTTGGATGAACAATGGTCCACCATAGAATTGGTATTCTACATGGCATCCAATCAATTTTTTGGTGTTCTAAATGCCAATCCACTATTTCTCAATCTTCCATGGAGGCCAAATATTGTGCTACCAATGAGGTAGGTAAGCATCTTAGGTGGATGCTCATGATTTTGGAGGAGAATAGTATTCCTCATAGTTTTCTAGTCACTCTTTGATGTGATAATAAGAGCACCATCCAACTTTTCTATAATTTAGTGTTTCATTAGCATACAAAGCACATAGAGATATGGATGCACTTTATGAGATGGCTTCAAGTACGTGGGATGCTTGATCCAATTTTTATGCCTTCATCATAGTAGGCAATGAATATTCTGAACAAGGTTATGTGTAAGGTCACTTTTGTGTGCATGTAGAAGTTTCTTGGAGTTGGAGAGTGTCCCTTAAGAGGGGATGACAAGTAAGGGTCTCTCTCCATGTCCCCTATTTAGCTTAAGGAGGGATGTTGGAATATGTGGTGGTTAATATTTTATTGAGACCATGACTAACCTTTGTACCTGTATTGACCATTTTTTTCCTTTGGGCCCATGTAAACCTTGAAAAAGATGCTTTTGTAAATTTTTGTAATGTCTTATTCCTAAAGTTTAGTCTCACAACCTTGAACTAAAGACATGTATTTAGTTATAAATACCCTTTCATACCAACCAGTTTGTTTATTAGTTGGAGTGTAATTTCATTTCCATTTACATTTGGTGTCCATGGACACCCCCAATATATTATGTGTTTTCATTCTTCGTTCTTTGTATTTATTTTCAAGCTATACTGGGGTAATGTTTGATTCTATTCATTTTTGGAAACTACTATAAAATATGATAATTCCAAAATAGGAGGAGCATAAGATGATGGTTAGAAACCTAGGTCTAAAATGGTGTGAGAGAGTGTTTAGAAACCATGAGGTAAGAGTGATCTCTATGTTTACCTTGAGCATTCCTCTATTAACATAGAATTATGTTGAGGCACTTAGTCTATAGGGATCCAAATAGCTAAATAATGTTTTAGTAATCTTACTATGGAAGGTGACTCATAGGTCATAGTGAATGCATTCAAGGAACTAGTGAATCATTTGAGGCTTGTTTCCCATTTGAAGAATTCTATATGGTTAAAATGGTGAAGTAGTCATTATTCATTGCAAAGGTAATTTCTTTGCTAGCAAACTTCTCAACTTAAAGCAGATTTTCCTACCCATTTCTATTTAACTAGAAAATCATACTTGAGCCACATCCCTCGTATATAAATTTTGGCAATTAATGATGTTATAGAAATCTCATGGTTTTGGTACCCTTGAAGCTTAATGTTTTTTTTTCTCATGGCAAGTTTGTTTTATGTGGTGTGCTAGTAGTGCATGATGCTTGTTTTATGGCCTTTGATTTTGATGTTTGTGTAATGGTTTTTATTATTTTGAGAGGGGGTCTATATGGAATCCATGTTTGCTTTAACAAAAAATATTATTATAGATAAAAATTATTATTTTGATTTTACTATAAAATTAAAATAATATTGGTTCAAAACTTATCACATAGTTGTAGTTGAGTCAAAATCCATTAAAAAAAACTTATAATACAAAATTACCATAAAATTCACATAAAAATATTTTAATCTAAGAGTTAGAGAATCATATTTTTAATACTATCTTTGCTAGTTATTAAACACAATCATGGTCCCTCCTAGTTAACAACATATCATTCATTTTAACTTTGTACATACATATAAAAAAATATGGTCCCTCCTAGTTAACAACATATCATTCATTTTAACTTTGTACATACATATAAAAAATATATAAACAATGTAATCAAGAGTACAAGATGATCATAAAATATAGCAAATGGCATGAGCTCAAATGATTAAATTCTTTAATTTTGGTGGAAATTCTTGGCAAGTGATTATGAGTTGGTTACATTCACACTATTTTTAGCAACTGCCAAGTGCAGGGTTCAAACCACAGGGACTCATGATTACCAAGATGATATAATTCGGTCATGATGTAATACTATTTCAATTCCATATAATCAATTTAAAAAATCAAACGATATTTGCTCAACTCATTATATTTCTCAACTTCCAAGGAGAAAATCCAAGTTCAAATCTTGATAAATGATACATATATAATTATTAAATTGTTATAATACTACTATGTAATCATAATTTAATACTATAAACATTATTTCGAAACAAGATACATGCATTAATTACCAAATAATAATAATACCTTAAAAAATTGTTTCAATTTTATAATCAATTAAAAAAACAAACTAATTCAAAAAATAAACTAAATTCATAATCATAACGATTTTTTCAAAATAAAATATAAAAAAAAAACAAACTAATTCAAAATACAAACTAAATTCATAATCATAACGATTTTTTCAAAATGAAAGATCATCAACCGGACAATAATAAGCATGTCCACCATGAAATTATTTTATTTTATGAGCCTTGCTATGACTAGTCATAGAAAAAGTAAAAAATGTTTCCACTATCAAATGCTAAAATTTTGTATTTTTGATCACATAAATATTGGTAATATTTTTCCATTTTTTAAAAATTAGGTATGGAGAACAAACATTTTCCCCGACGGTTTCTGCGTTCCAACATAGGTCAAATTATTGGAACTACCTTTATAACCCCCGCCTCTCATCAGGCAAACACAAGTCAAATCATTGGAACTGCCTTTATAACCCCGCCTCTCACCGATCAAATCATTGAAGCTGCCTTTATAACCTCTACCTCTCTTCAATAAACACAAGTCAAATCATTGGAACTGCCTTTATAACCCCGCCTCTCACCGATCAAATCATTGAAGCTGCCTTTATAACCTCTACCTCTCTTCGATAAACGTATTTTGAAGTGAGAGACGAAGTGAGAGACACTCTCATCCGTAAAGAACGGATCAAGGTTGGTACCGTCATTACCGTCATGGTCAAGCTGGCGTGCACACATTAAACTTATGTTCATTAACATACTACTTTATAGTTATTGATCATGCCTTGAGATTTTATGTAAATCTCTTTTTGATAAGTACCCAATAACATTAAAGTTTTTGTAACCAATGAGGTACACGAACTGGAAAACATTTTATCTCCGCACAACCCAAAAACAAGACTATCGCTCTCGGTGGGCGCTGCGCCCACAGGAGGAATTCGTTCCCATTATTAATTTGCTCTTGGTCTTACCGCCGGTTGTATTCACTTCCTCTGGTTTTGCCTACAAACACACCTCTATATTATTCTCTGTCTCTCCCAGAAGTCACACAGATCAGTGGCATAAATCATATTTCATTCGAAACTGAAGGAAAATATGAGTTCAAAGAGGGTTGTGGCGGCGGCGGCGGCAGCGGCAGCAGCAGCCAGCTTGGGTTCGATAGAGGGTCTGAGAGATGAGAATATCAAGTTGGATCATCTTCACAATTTTATGGCAAAGTTCTCTTTTGCTACAGCTGCCTCTTTTGTGGCCCTTCAAAGATCCTCTTTGCCCCAAGTTCAAGTTCAAGGCGAGGTTGATGAAAATGCGATGATCAGCAGAAAGGCACAGATGAGAAAGAAGCAGAAGCAATCAGAAGAGCCATTGAGGCAAGTGATGTTCCTCAGTTGTTGGGGTCCTTCCTAACTCATTTATTCATTCAATCAGTAATGAATGGTGGACAGTCCATAGCCCCATTCAGTTGTAAATTACTTATTTTGCTACGACGGAGGTACCCAATACAATACAGAAGAGGGGAGAGACCCTCTGTCTGCCCTATTTTGTACTTGTTTATTGTGACTGTACATTAAGCGAATGCAGTCTTACATTGAGAAAAAAATTATTGATTTTAAATGGACAAGATTGTATGATTTAGCATTTTATGTAACAAACAAATAGACCTGGTAACGAAACCATCGCCTTTTGTGGGCGCCCATGGCAGGAATGCCAAAACTGGAATTCTATTTGCTGGCATGTTATAAAGTGCTTATCGCCAATGGTATTCACTTCCTTTATATTCTGTCTCGCCTTCATCTCCTTATGATCAGTCACACAACGCATAGATTTAATCAATCTTCGTAACAGATTGGAAATGAATTTGTCACACAATCATCTCCTTATACTTAGGTTTTGAAGGATGCATGAATGCCCTTCCAATGGAAATGAATTTGTCACACAATCATCTCCTTATACTTAGGTTTTGAAGGATGCATGAATGCCCTTCCAAGAAAAGATTATCCAAGAAAAGATTAGGACCGACCACGTGTTCATCAGAATCAAGATGGTTTAGCTAGCCTGAGCAAGAACGCGATAGATACACTCTTCCAACGTGCCAGTTCGTACCTGTCCTTATTAGTCTAGAATAAGGCCCACATTGTAATGATGGAGAATAACATAAAAACGTTATAATTCTATAAGTAGATGAGAGTTTTTCAACACATGGTTTGACACTTTAGTAGTTGGAAATAGATGAGAGCTCTTCAACACAAGGTTCGACTCTTTAGCATTTGCTTGTAATTGTATACTCGCTTTACAATCAATAATGATGGAGAATAATATAAAAACATTATAATATTGTGGTGACTATAAAGATGGATAACGTGTTCGGATCATTACCGATTCCACCATGTAAAAGAAATAAATAAAATTAAGTTTAATGAACTTTGTAATGCTTTTATTATTGGTTGTTCTAATAAGCTTTGCTTTAATTTGTTTTTAAAGATATTGTTACGATATATTTCATATTTCATTGTTGTTAAGCTATACTCCGTTCACATTTTAAGCATTCTTTAAACCCTCTCTTCTTTCTAACCCTTTCCTTAATTTCTTTAATCTTATATATTGTTTAAAGTTTGCCATAACCTTAAGGAATCGACTTTCTCTAAAGGTTGAGCTTATGAGAAATCCTAGTCATCCAATCTTGACCAGAGTCTAGGGCACGTTTTATAGACTAGGTAGATTTTGGTCCAAGAGTTTCAGGCACGCTCGATGTGACAGATTGTTTAATATTTGTCTCATTTGTCCAAAGGACTCAAGATTCTAGTGATAGTCTTGACCTCACAAGCTTAGAATACATATTCACTTGGTAACTCCACTGATTGAAGGACTTGAGGTTGGCAACTCCATTGGTAAAAGAGATCCAAAATTGCAAAATAAGAAGACCGGAGGCCAAGGTAGCTCACTAGATCTTAAGGAGACCATTGGTTCCAAGGGCATCGTAATATATCACTCTTGAAGCCATGGCTGGGTTATCTAATCTAGAATAGTGTCAAACCCTTAAACGTATCAAATCACCATGAGGTTCCTCAAGTCGCATTGAAGATTTTGTCCTCTTACGATGGTAGCAAAAATACGATTTATAAGCATTGCAAAGACGTCGTTGCTCTAGCCTCCATTTGTAATATTACCCATGAGGATGTAATGGTGAGGCTTCTTGCACTCTCTTTTAAGGAAAAAGTGTTGACACGGTATTGATCGCTAGAAGACAACAACATTAGAACTTGGGCTAGCCTGGTTGAACCCCTCATATTAGAGTTTGATGACCTAGGAGATCCCTTCTTGCTGCTCACTCAGTTTTCTTTTATTCAAAGGAAGCCTCAAGAGAGTATCATTGATTTCAATATCTGGTTTAAGAGAACCTAGAGAAGAATCCCTTAAGAAATAAGACTCACATGCCCAAGCCTATATTTATTATCTTTGTGCATTCACCCCGAAATTAAGCCTTCAAATTAGACAATCTAATGAGAAAATATTCCCACATATATTTTAGGTCGCAACCATAGTGAACAATGTGTTAATCTCAATCAGAAAGCTCCCTCTTAGAATAACCATGCTAGATATGCCTTAGATTTATAGAGAAAGCCCACAAGATTCCTTTCCGACACTACATTTCCCTTCACCAGACACATGGTCTAGATTATGTCCTTCATATCATATCTTGACAAAAATTGTACCCACCATGCACACCCTAGAATCTCATAAGATACAAGAACTAAAAGTTGCGATTCAACACTTGACAAATGAGCTCAAAATTGTGAAGCAGTACAAAATTGAGGTAGGATTTGAAGAATGCCTTCAAGGGGAATCGTTTGCCTTAGAAGATCAAATGATGCTGATTAGTGAGGTTGATGGAAAATATTTTTCTATAGCCAAAAGATCATAATAGAAAGTGTTCACCACTCTAGAAAAACACATATATCCGCCATTTGATAGTCATTACAATGGTAATTCCTTCTGAGAATATCAGTCTCATTTTCAACAAACCATAGTTTGAAAAGCATAACAATTAGTGGTCTAAGTGATGGATCTAGAACAATATTTTATAGCTAAGGAACCCTTTACACCTACTTTGGTCAATCCAATAGTAGTTTCTAAGCATGCTTTCATGCCATCATATACCCTAAAGATTGGAAACCTAGGAATTACGAAACAAAAAATAGAGCAAATTGGGGTACAAATTGAGATGGAAGGGTGGGAAGCAAAAATGTACCTGCAAAGGGAGCGACACAAGAGGTAGAAACCAAAATTATTTGCAAATCAAGTCAGCCCCAAACCATCCCAAATATATCAATAGAGGATGCAAGCCTACCGAAAGATATACTACCCGACTATAACAAGGAAACAAAGGGAAGAGGTAGTTGAATGACATAAAAAACAATTCAAACAATCTGCTCAAAGGGCAACATAATAAGTAAAGAAATTAAAAGAGACCTTGCTAGTTCCTAGACATGTGGATTTGGTTGAAGTAGCTTTGAAGAGCTAGACAACTGGAAAAATAACCTTCCCAGGTTTCAAGATGGTACATATACTTTTATTTGTCCTTATGTGTGGAAGGTTGGGTATTACACAATTGCATATTAGACCCAGGAGTTGCTTTTGCAATGCTGCCTTATGTGGTCTATGATGCAATGAATTGTTGAGGTTGATTTTGGTATGCTATATTTCAACAAAAAAATTGGTCCCAATAGTGGGTGTAGTAAAAGTGTTCCAATATTGCTACACAAAATGTTGGACCTAGCAGTAATTCAAGATGTAATAGTGGTTGATTTGCTGCCATTATTTAGGATATGTTTTTCAAAGAAATTCCTGGATCAGTTCGAGGGACACTTGACACCAGGTCATACACATATGATTATCCCTTATGTACAAGAGATAGTCTAGATTCATAGTGAAAAGCTCAACCCTTATCACATGGAGAGGTATGAGGAGCAAATTGTTTTGGAATATCTCCACACGGAGATAAAATATTGGCTAGGGGGCGAGGTAAAGTTGATGTGGAATAAGTTTTGCATGGCTAATTTCAAAATTATGATTTTGTCAAATTTGGGAAATCTAAAAAATATAGAGGCCAGCTATAATCAATCTTGAGGCATGGCGAGTCACATGTTCCAACAAACACAACTAAAGAATCCAGGACAACTAGTAGAAAAAGTGCACACAACTAAGAAATATTCTATATTGGACCTAAGGGCAATGATGCTCATATGTCTAAGAACTCTATGAATACAAGATGTATATTTGGAACACAGACCAAAACATATGGGAAAGGTGGCCGACTCACATGCTAAAGAAAAATTGCTTGCACTAAGTCCCAATGCCATGCATCGGATAAGCTTTAACTCACTTTTTCTCAAAGCTGACCTGATGACAACTCTTTTCAAAACAATCCACATGTTCTAAAGCACTAATCAGTGAGAAAAGAAAAAAATTGGCACTATATGGTTGGGACATTGCTCGATGAAGAAGAAAAGCCTAACACCGTTGGCATGGGAAAGCACACCATAATTTTGTGTACATAGGTGGCATGTAAATAAGTTTGATTACAACTAAAAATAATAAGGTCATAGACCAAGTAATGTAATAAAGTCTTGAAAAATGCACTGAACATATCACATGGTTAATATGGGAGGATCAAAGTAATTAATTATGATGTTTGCTAACCTAGTCAAGTTGGAAATGCCTTTTCTTGTGAATTGGTAAAGAGAGAGTTAAAGGAAAGGAGGATGGGCTTGACAGTTAGCCAATGACCCTCCATCAAGAAGGATCCTATAAAAATATATATCTCTAATCGAAATTACATAATTCTCAAAGCATAGATAAGTCGTAAGTGCTATATTGTTGTGCGAGGATTAAGCAAAGAAATGAGAAAGTCACAAGCCTCATCATACCCTTAGGCTTCAGATACAATTAATGGTCTAAAGATTCACACAAGGAATGGCCTTAAATGAAAACTGTAGATGGCTCTAAAAATTATTGCACCACGAGGATCTACTAACCTGTTAGAAGAGAAGAACAATTTATTTTAGCCTTTCCAATATTAGCTAAAGCATGCATTGTAATTGTTGGCAACCCAATAACAATCTTGATGTTAGTTAAAACCATATCAATGTCTGCTAAAGGTGTTCCTCCATTGATAATGTCTGCATCCAAATTGCAACTACTATTTCACCTCTCAACCCATGATGAGGAACAATAGAGACAACCACACTCCTTTGGTGGTTGGGTTTCGTTATTTCTCAGGGGCAACCGAATTATGCCAAAAGAGTGAAGCTCAAGCATACAAGAGAAATATAAGAAGAGGAAAATTATGATAGGTCAGTAAGTTTGTCAAACCTACAAATGCCAAATACTTGGTAAACTTATCAAGCAAGCTTGGCTGAACAAAGCATTCTCTTCGATCTATGGGATTTGTAAAAGGAAAATGCAAAATAAAGTGTTCCATCATGTGCAATCTCTCAGCTATTTCACTTGGAACAAAGGAGAACAAAATAGTGAATCTTTAAGAGCACCCCTAAATCAAAGAGGGGAGGCATCACCTTTTTTTCCTTATTGTTGTTTGAAGTTTCAAATTAACAAACAACAATAAGGTAGAAATGCAAGGCTAAGATACAAAGGCAAGTGCTAAATGTAATCAAAGGAAGTTTAGAGGTCATCGGCATTAAGGTATCACTTTTTTCATATTTTCCTCTTTTCCATCAATCTTCTCATATTTTCCTCTTCATATCTTGCACCCCACTACTATAGTTCCCTCCGCTTAACCCCACTCCCAAATTATACCTTGTTTAAATCATTCTATACCCACTTCTATTCATTTACCTTCCCTCGATCACAAAATTCCCAAATGCATCCAGCTTCCATGTTTCCATGCCTTTTACTTCTTCAAACTCCTTCACCTAATGGATAAGACTAGATAGGTTATTTTCATAAGGAAAAATCCCCTAAGAGGTACTAATAACGTGGGTCAAAATCATTGCCCATCCAGTAAACCCTTACAAGTAATACCAGACTAAGAATTTTGCTAAAATATTGTTGAAAATATCCAAGCACAATTTTTAACTTCTTTTTTTTGCAAGATCAAGTTGTTGAAGATACAAGTGCACTAATTTGGGATTGAATTTCAAAAGGATCTATGCATTTTCAGAAGGGCTAGGAACGCAAAAGAAATAGTGAAGCAAAAAGGGATTTGACCAAGTAAAAAAAGTGACTAAGTTTAGAAGTACTTTGATAAAAGTAAAAGCCTAAGAACATGAGATCCCTAACTTTCGAAATGCTAACATAACATAAAGCTTCAATAAAGTCTAGGAGTGCACAAGGCCGAAATTACACAATGCCAATATTTTCCAATGATTACGTCAGTTGAAAGCCTTAGAAAATTCTGATTCATAACAACTTAGATCTGAAATCTACAAATATTGACGACACACCAAACCTTAACCAAACCCAAAAGATAAAACAAAATTAAAATCAAATGATCCCAGGATTATTTGAAGATGATGTTAGTAATACTTTAATAAACCCTAACCTAGACTCTAAGATCTCAATAACATCTCCAAGCTTGACAATGAACGATCACGCTCTCAGACATGTCTCATTCAACAAGATCCACACATGTTACTCAGTCAACCAAGTCAAAATGGTTAGGATGAGTTGGCACCTCTAACCAATTGTGGCAAAAAATTGTAACTGCCAAAAATGCTTAGGCTTTGAAGGATGCATGGATGCCATTTTAGAAAAATATTATGACCGACCACATGTTCATCAGAATCAATATAGTTTAGTCAGCTTGAGCAAGAACGCGATAGACACACTCTTCCAACGTGCAAGCTAGATCATACCTGTCCTTATTAGTCTAGAATAAGGCCCCCATTTTAATGATAGAGAATAACATAAAAACATTATAACTAAAGGATGCATGAATGCTAGGTTCCAAGAAAATATTAGGACCGACGACGTGTTCATCATAATCAAGATAGTTTAGCCATCCTGAGCAAGAAAGCGACAAACACACTCTTCCAATGTGCAAGCCAGATTGTACTTATCCTTATCAAGCCACAATAAGGCCCCCATTGTAATGATGAAGACTAACAAAAAAATATTTTAATTCTTTAAACAACTAAGAGCTCTTTAGCACAAGGGTCGACTCTTTAGCATTTGCTTGATATATTGTATACTTTGCTCTATAATCAATCAAAGTCAAAGTTCTTTGGCCTCTATTGGTGTTAGAATTTTCAAGTTTTAATAAATGAATTATATACTTTATTGCATTTTTATTTTATGCTTTATGAATGGTGAATTCTATTAAAGTGAATTCTGCATAATTGGATTGCTAGTGGGATTGCTTTTCATGTAGCATTTGGAATGTTTAAAGTATATAACTTGAGCTTAATGAAATATGTAATGGTTTTATTATTGGTTGGTCTGTTAATATTAGCTTTAATTGGTTTATAAATATATTGTTGTGGTATATTTCATTGTTGTTAAGCAATACTCCTTCCATATTTTAAGCATTCTCCAATCCTCTGCCCATTCTAACCCTTGCATTTATTTCTTTAATCTTAAACATTATTTTAATTTTGCAAGAACCAAAAGGAACCGACCTTCTTCAAAGGTTGAGCTTAGGAGAAATCCTAGTCATCCAATCTTGACTAGAGTCTAGGGCACATTTTATAAACTAGGAAAATTTTTGTCCAAGAGTTTTTGGCATGCCCTATGGGATGGATTGTTCAATATTTGTCTCATTTTCCCAAAGAAATCAAGATTCTGGTAAATAGTCTTAATCTCATAAGTGAAGAATATATTCACCTAGTGACTCCATTGATTAAAGGACCTGAGGTTGGCAACTCTACTGGTAAAAGAGATCCAAAATTACAAAGTAAAAAGATCGAATGCCAACGTAGCTCACTAGATATCAGACAGATTATTGGTTCCATGGGCATCGTAATATATCACTCCTAAATCCATGGTTAGGTAAATTTATCTAGTCTATAATAGTGCAAGACCCCTAAAACTATCGAATCACCATGAGGTTCCTCATATCGCATTAAATATTTTACCCTCTTATGATGGTAGCAAAAACATGACTCATGAGCATTTTCGAGATGTCGTTGGTCTTGTCAACATTTGTAATATCGCCCACGAGGATGTAATGGTGAGCCTTATTGCACTGTCTTTTAAGGGAAAACTATTGACATGGTTTCTATTACTGAGACACAACAACATTAGGACTTGGGTTGGCCTAGTTGAACCCCTCATATTAGAGTTTAATGATCTAGGAGATCCCTTTTTGTTGCTCACTCAGGTTTTCTTTATTCAAAGGCAACCTCAAGAGAGTATCGTTGGTTTTAATATATGATTTAAGAGAACTTGGAGAAGAATCCCTCAAGAAATAATGCTATCACATGTCCAAGCCTATATTTATTACATTCATGCATTCACTCTAGACTTAAGCCTTCATATCAAGCAATCTAATGAAAAATGTTCTCGTAGATCTTTCAAGTTGCAACCATAGTGAAAAATGTGCTAATCTTAGTCGAAAAGCTCCCTCTTAGAATTACCATGCTAGATATGCCTCATATTTATCAAATAAACCCACAAGTTCTATTTCTAAACCTGCCTTTCCCTTCACCATATGCATGGTCTAGATCATATCCTTCATCTCATTTCTTGACAAAAAATGTACCCACCACACACACTCTAAAATCTCAAAAGATACAAGAACTAAGAGTCGTGATTTAGCACCTAACAAATAAGATCAAAATTGTGAAGTAGCAAAAAACTAAGTTAGGATTTGAAGAATACCTTCAAGGGGAATCTTCTGTATTAGAAGATCAAATGATGTTGATTAGCGAGGTTGATGGAAAATATTTTTTTGTAGCCAAAATATCATAATATAAAGTGCTCACCACTTCGAAAAAATATAGGTATCCACCATTTTACAATCATTACAATGGTAATCCTACCAAGAATATTAGTCTCATTTTTGACATATTGTAGTTTGCAAAGTAGAACAGTTAGTGGTCTAAGTGATGGATCCCAAATAATATTTTATAGCTGAGGAACCCTTAACATATGGTCTAGTCAATCCAACTACAAGATCTAAACATACTTTCAGAACATCATATATCCTAAAGACTAGAAACCTGTGAATTATAAAGCAAATCAGGGTACAGACTAAGATGTAAGGATGGGATGTAGAAATGTACCTACAAAGAGAGCAACACGAGATGTAGAAGCTAGAATTATTTGTAAAGAAAACCAACTCGAAAGCATCACAAATATATTGACAGAGGATGCATGCATACCAAAATATATACTACTTGATTATAACAAGTCAACAAAAGAAAGAGGCAATTGAATGATATCAAAAATAGTTCAAACAATCAACTAAAAGGGAGATTGGATTGTGAAACGAGCCTAAAAATAACATTGTGAAAGAAACGAAGAAATTAAAAGAGACCTTGTTGGTTCTCAAACTTGTGGATTTGGTTGAAATAGATCTGAAGAAATCAACAAATAGAAAAATCATCTTCCCAGGTTTCAATATGACACATAAGCGACCATCCTTTAGCATGGTTAAGACTAATTTTTTGCCCTTTTATTTTTCCTTATGTGTGGAATGTTGGGTATTACACAATTGCATATTATATCTGGGATTTGATTTCCTAGTGATGCCTCATGTGGTCTGATGTAATGAATTTAAACTATGTTGAGGTTGATTCTAGTATGTTATATTTCAATGGAAAACTAGACTGGGTAGCAAGGATAGTAAAAAATATTCCAATATTACTGCACAAATTGTCGAACCTAGCAACAATTCAAGATGTAATAGTGGTTTATTTAACACCATTATTTCATATATGTTTGTCCAAGGAATTATTGGATTAGTACAGGGGACACTTGGAACCAAGTCATACTCATATGATTATCCCTTGCGTACAAGAGATAGTTTAGATTCATGGTGGAAAGCTCAAGCCTTATCACATAGAGAGGTTTGAGGATCAAATTATTTTGGAACATCTCCACATGGAGATAAAATATTGGCTAGGGGGTGAGGCAGAGATGATGTGGAACAAATTTTCCATGGTTAATTTTGAAATGATGATTTTGTCAAACTTGGGAAATCAACAAAATCCAAAGGCCAACTATAATTAGTCTTGAGGTATTGTGAGTCACATGTTCCAACAAACTCAATCGAAAAATCCGAGACAACTAGCAAAAACAAGTGCACACAATTGAGGAATGTTATACATTCGATCCTAGGGAAATGATTCTCAAATGCCTAAGAACTCTATATATACAATATGTAGATCTGGCACACGAACCAAAATATATGAAAAATATGGTCAATGACTCACATGTTGAAGAAAAATCATTTGCACTGAGTCCCGATGCCATGCATCAAATAAGCTTTGGGACTCACTTTTGCTCAAAGCTGACTCGATGATAAATCTTTGCCAAAACAAGCCACATGTTTTAAAGTACTAATCAGTGAGAGAAGTGCAAATTTGGCACTATATGGTCTAGACATTGCAAATTTTAATGAAGTGAAGCTTAACACCAGTAGAAAGGGGAAACATGTCATAATTTTGTGTACATATGTGGCATGTAAATAAAGCTAGTTACAAGTAAAAATTATAAGGCCATCGACCAAGTAGGTAATGTAATAAAGTCTTGAAATACACACTAAACATATCACACAAGCAATTTGGGAGGATTAAGGCAATTAACTATTATGTTTGTTGACCTAGTTGCATTAAAAATAAATTTTCTTATAAACTAGCAAAGAGAGCTGAAGAAAAGGAGGACATGCCTAACAATTTAACCGATGATCCTTTGTTAGGAAGGAGGCTATAAAAATGCATCTCTCTAGTCGGTATTGCATAATTATCAAAGCACAAATCATTCCTAAGTGTTATATTGTTGTACAAGGATTAAACACAGAAATGAGAGTCACAGGCCTCATCATACCTTCAAGCTTCTGATACTAGTAATGTGGCAAAGATGCACATAAGGAATGACCTCAAATGAAAACTACATACGGGCTTGAAATTTCCTACACGATGAGGATCTACTAACCTATCAAAAGAAAATAATTTATTTTAGCCTTTTCGATGTTAGCTAAAACCATCATGGTGTTTGCTAAAGGTGTTCTTCCATCGATAATGTTTGCATCCAAATTGCAACTACTAGTTCACCTCTCAACCCATGATGAGAAACAATATAAGACAACCACACTCCTTTTATGGTTGGGTTTCACTATTTCTCAAGGGAAACAAAATTATGTCAAAATAGTGAAGCCCAAGCATACAAGAGAAAGAGAAGAAGATGAAAATTTTGATAGGTCGCTTCTTTCATCTTTTGATTTTCTCCATCCATTGTCTTCTTTTCCTTTCCTCGTGATATCTTAGAACCCACTGCTATTGTTCCATCCACTTAACCCCACTTCCCAATTATACCTTGTTTCAGTCATTCTATGTCCACTTCTATTCATTTCCCTTACTTCTATTACGGAATCCCCAAACGCATTCTCCGTCTATGTTTCCACACATTTTACTTCCTCTAACTCCTTCACCCAATGGATAAGACTAGCTAGGCTTTTCTTTTCACAGGAAAAAATCCCCAGGAGGCACCAATAATGTGGATCAAAATCATTGCCCACCCACTAAGCACTTACAAGTAATACTAGACTAAGAATTTTGCTGAAAAATTATTGAGGATATTCAAGCACAAGTCCTGACCAAGCCACTGAAGATACAAGTGCACCAGTCCAAGATTGAATTTTAAAAAGGGATATGTGCGTTTGGAAGGTCTATGAATGTAAAAAAAAATAGTAAAGCAAAAGGAATTTGACCAAGTAAATAAAGTGACTAGGTTTGAAAGGACTTTGGTAAAAGAGAATTTGACCAAGTAAAAAAAGTAACTAAGTTTGAAAGGACTTTGGCAAAAGTGAAATCTTGGTAACAGAGGATCCCAAAATTTTGAAATGATGATGTCATAAGCATCAATAAAGTTCGTGAGTGCACAAGGCCAAAGTTACATGACCCTAAAATTTTCCAATAATTACATTAGCCAAAAGCCTTTGAAAATCCATAAGCACGACAACTTAGATTCGAGATCTATGAATATTAGTGACATGCCAAACCTCAACCAAGCCCAAAAGATAACACAAAACTATAATCAAATGAGCTCAAGAGTCTTCAAAGATGATGTATAACACTTTGAGAAACCCTAACCTAGACTCCAAGATCTTGGTAACATCTCTAAGCTCGATGGACCAATGATTAACGATCAAGCTCTCAGACATGTCTCTTTCAATAGGATCTACACGTGTTACTTGATCACTCAAATAAAAATAGTTAGGCTAAGTTGGCACATCTAACCAGTTGTGGCAAAACTGTTAACCACCAAAAATGCTCAGGCTTTGAAGGATGCATAAATTCCAAGTTCTAGGAAAAGATCAAGACCAACCATGTGTTCATAATCAAGATAGCTAGGCTAGCCTAAGCAAGAAAGCTACAAACACACTCTTCTAGCATGCAAGCTAGACTGTACTTGTCCTTATTAGACCAGAATAAGGCCCCCATTGTAATGATGGAGAATAACATAAAAATGGTGTAATTTTTATAAATAGTTGAGAGCTCTTCAGCACAAGGGTCGACTCTTTAGCATTTGCTTGTCATATACTGTATATTTTGCTCTGCAATCAATCAAAGTAAAAGTTGTTTGGCCTCCATTGGTGTTAAAATTTTCAAGTTTTTATGTATGAATTGTATACTTTAATGCATTTATATTTTATGCTTTATGAATGGTGAATTCTGTTAAAGTGAATTCTGCATAATTGAATTGCTATTTGGATTGCCTTTCATGAAGTATTTGGAATGTTTAATGTATATAACCTGAGCTTAATGAACTTTGTAATGCTTTTATTATTGGTTGGTTTGTTAAGCTTCACTTTAATTTGTTTGTAAAGATACTATTGCGGTATATTTCATTGTTGTTAAGCTAAAATCCATCCATATTTTAAGCGTTCTCTAAACCCTCTCCCCCTCTTAACCCTTGCATTTATATATTTAATATTAAATACTAATTTAATTTTGCAAGAACCAAAAGGAACCAACCTTCTCCAGATGTTGAGCTTAGGAGAAATCCTAGTCATCCAATCTTGACCAAAATATAGGGCGCATTTTAAAAACTAGGTAGATTTTGGTCCAATAGGTAGTTTATGAGCTTAAGTATAAGGTTAAGTGGATAGTTAGAGAACACATACATTTCTAATAAGATTTTCTTTTGACAAAGCTTAATCTTAATCTAGTCCTATGCTAGCTATGGATACATCAATCAATAAAACAAGCAAGTCATAACAAATTAAAATGTTTTTATTTTAGTTTTACCTATCCCAGATGGAATTGTTTTGAATTATCTATCAATGGACTCATTTTCTCTGGTTGAAAATTTCATGGGGGCAACCTGATATGGAGACTATTCAAAAATGGGCCTTTTCCAAATGGAAAACCCTTGGCAACATGGAAATCATTGCTCTTGCAAGGGTTTTTTTACCATCAGGTTGAGTAACCATGATGATGCAAGTTAAATACTGATTGAGGGACCATGGTTCCTGGGAAGGAGGAGCCTCTTTCTTCGAAGGTGGTCTAAGGATTTTGATCCTGAGACTTAGAGCATTAATTATGCTCCAATTTGGGTTAGGTTACCCAATTTACCCATGCACCTCTGGCATGAAGACATTCTCCGGGGTATAGCCAAGGTTATCGAAGACCTAATTGCCATTGATCCGATTATGCTAGCTCGGACATAGATGATTCACACAAGGTTGTGTGTTAGTGCAAACCTAGACTCATAAATGCCTACTTCCATTCATTATCCTTTCTGCCAAATGATCTATGTATAAAGTGTGCAAAATCATCTACATCGCATTCATCATCCTTTATGCCAAACGATATTTGTAGGAACATTGACCTCAACACCACCATTTAATCATTAAAAACGCCACTCGTATTTCCATCAAGAGTTAGATAAATTACACAAACTCTACTCTGTACCAAGAACCAATGTAGATACCATGATCGACCGAATATAAGGATCACAAAGACAATCATAAAAACTATGAACGTCAATGATCAATAACAGTGAAGTAGAATGAACTCCGAGAACGTAAATGATGAGAACAGATTCAAAATTCCTTAAAAATATCTTTTACAATTGAACCTATCCCAGATCAAAGATAGAGTTTCAAAATCATGGAAAAATAAGGGCTGCGACACACCGTTTAATTATCTGGTGAAATAATCAATAAATTTAAATTTATAACCTAATGTTTAACATTTTTTTCAGCACCAAAAATCAAAACCTTTGACACTGGAACATCGCAAGGCAAATTAGGTTTATAATAAAAAGAGATAATAATCCCACATTTAGAAAGCAACGAGTTTCACAAACATTTAAAAGTCCTCGTGTGGTATTAGTTTGTTGTGACTACCACCCAGTAGTCACACACGTGCGATGCCTAACCTCCCTTTGACCATCACTTGCTTGACCATATTCCCTGTGCTATCCCCATTTTGACGCTTTTTGCGTATCCGCCCTATCCTGCCCACTGACATTGACTCCATCCAAGCTCACTCGTTGATATTTACTTTGCCCTCTAGCCACGCGCCATTTATCTTTGCTTCCCGTCGAGTGCTTCCCACTAAAATTCAAATTCCTCTAGCCATGTGCAACCTACCATTGTTTCTCATTGAGCGCTTCCCACCAAATTTCAAATTCAAATTTCAAATACTGACCGTTGTGGTCCAAAAAGTTGAAAAATCAAATTTTGTCAAAAATTGACAAATTTTTTTCCAAAATTATATAATTTTTTTGTATTTTTTTTTAGAAAACTTAATTTCATTCACCTAATAGGACTTACATTTTACAAACCAGCCCTACAATGGTTGATGGTAGGAGATCCCAGGACCCTATCCTCAAAGAATTCATGTAGGAGGTTCGCTAGTGGAAGGAAGAACTTACAAATAAGACTATACAAAAGGAGGAGTTCCACCAATGGAAGGACGAAATTACAAACAATACTATACCAAGGGTGGAATATGAAAACAAAATATCATAATTAGATTTAAAAATTGATGCCTACAACCACTCCGTCAATATGGTACAACAAAATATGGTTCTAATCCAAGCTGGCCAATATATCGGGGGACCAACACACTAAGCACTACTTGGGGGGCCACAAATGTCCATCCTACCTAGAACCACTAAATTGGATTTTCCAAAATTTGAAGGAGGTGACCCCACTAATTGGATCTATCATGCTGACCAATACTTCTCCCTCTACTAGGTCTTGAGGCATGAAAGGTACGCATTCCATCCTTCCACGTTGAAAGTACCGCCATCCAATGGTACCAATGGTACAAAAATATGAATGACACCCCTACATGGCTAGAATTTACAAAAAACTAATGGTACAATTTGGCCCTAGTAAATTCAAAGATTTCACGGGAGCCCTTACCAAACTCCGCCAAACCACTATAGTGCAAGAATACCAAGCTCAATTTGAAAATTTGGCAAATCTTACATCAGGGCTAAATACCTCATTCTTCCAAAGTTGTTTCATCAATGGCTTAAAGGAAGACATTCGATTAGAAGTACAGATGTTCAATTTCACTGACATAATGCGGACTATTGCGTTAGCCCAAATTGATGAAGATAAATTCACTAACCAGAAACGACTAGGAAGCCCATCTATGGGGGAATCATAAAATACTTACACCACCCCAAAACTTAACCGAATCTTACCAATTAAATGTATCAACCCTAAGGAAATGAAGGAAAGAAGAGAAAAAGGTCTTTTTTATCACTACGATGAGAAATTTGTACCCAATTATAAATGTATTACACCCACACTATATATACAGGATGCAGCTATTCCTTGTAGTTCAACCAACGAAGAAGATGAGATTGAGGTAGAAGTAGTGATGGATACACCCGAGGATCATGCTAAAGGTCCACTGGAAATTTCTTTTAATGCACTCACCGATAATTCTTCTCCCCAAACTATAAAAGTCCTAGGATACTTAAAACACCAAAATCATGTTGTGCTTATTGACTCTGGCAGTACTTATAATTCCATTGACCCATGTGTGGCAAAACAAGCTAATTGCTTTATACATCCTTGCAATAGTTTTGAGGTCATGATTGGTAATGGGGGAAGGATCGCTTGTAAGGAAAAATGCCAAAATATTAAGCTCACCATGGGCGATTACAACATGAAACATGACATGTATGCAATTCCCTTAGGGGGATGTGATATTGTCTTAGGAGTGCAATGGTTACGAACACTCGGGACAATCCAATAGGATTTTGAGGAATTATGGATGAAATTCACAATAAAGAATCAAACATATACTCTTCAAGGATTAAAATAAAACCCTTATCCAATAGTAATATCTCATCAAATGGAGAAAATTATTTGCAAAGGAGGCAAGGAAAAGGTTGCCCACTTATTTTCTATCCAAGTCACCAAAAAGGTACAACAAGGATTACCCCCTATCGTCGTTTTGACCCTACTATTATTCCTACCTATCCCCCACAAACATTTCAACCTTCACAATATCCCTGCTTATAGAAATATGACATTAAAATAGTGCAAGAACATGAGCAAATGCTACTTGGACAACAAGGGACGAAGCTCCTCACTTTGAGCTTTGAGGATAAAGCTCTTTTTAAGGAGGGTGGCATGTTAGGATCCTAATCCTAACCATTAATCATTATTAATTCACTCATTATGTTTATGGACCATTGTGTCCTTTCACTCACAACTATAGGGTAGATATTTATATTCATTCAAATGGGTGTAAGTAGGCATCCAGGAATTTATAAGAATATATATGATATTTGATCCATTGGCAGGTTCTCCTCTAGTGTAACCGTGATTCAATCAAAAGGTGATTCTATCAGATTTATTTATTTTTTGCATCCAAATCCATTTCACTCCATTTGTTTAAATCGCTAGGATCGAGAGTCCTACCATATTTTTCATTTGGATTTAGTCCTGACATCTAGCACTTGTTGCTGATTTTGTAATAAGGTTTTGGGTCCCTTTCAAAACTCATTCCTGTAAATATAAACTTTAATTTACCAAAAAAAATGTTTTTGATTTTGATGATCAAAGAAATATGATTTTTCTTTTTAAGAGCAAGGTTTCAAGATGATTATGTAAAAATCAAGCCTAATTCAACTACATACACTTTTAATTTCAATGATATACAATATTAAATATGGTCCCTTAATGATTAATGGTAACTAGTTTCTTTATTTCCCTTTTAACTTCAATGGATAAATAGAAATAGAATTGATATAGACAACAAATAGTATTATGACCTAAATTCTAAAAACAAAATATTTGGATTGAAAAACTGATCTTTTGCCTCAGACGCAAAAGTGTGAAAACAATACAAAGGTGTTACAAGATACAAAAGTGTTGTTGGTAGAAATGTTGCTAGTCCTACAAAAGTGTTATCAATGCTACTATTTCTTAATGGTAGTTTTATTCACCTATAAAATAAACAAAAAATTATGGATCAATAGCAAAGGGGTCTTCCTAAGCTAGAGGAGAGTATATGGGTTCATTGACCAACATTAGATCCCTATTTAGAGATTGGATGATAAACTATAGATTGACAAAAATAAGGACCGTGTGCTTAGTAGCAAAATTACCACTATGTGAGTGATATCACCACTAGCACTTTTTCTTGCTATGACTATGTCTCTAATTATGCTATGTTAGAAACATAAAGCAAATTGCACCATGGAACCTATAATTTGACAATTCTTTCACCTAAGATATAATAAAATGATGCTTCGATGTGAGATTTTATGACTTTGACAAAGGATGCAATGAGGGTCCCCAACAAGGGGGGTGCATGGGCCTTAATAGGTCTAGTAAGATAATATGATTGCTTATAAAAAATGTAACCTAAGCGTATAAGAAACTCTAAATGACAAATAGATAAATTATTTGAATGAACAAGATTGAAATATATATAATGATTAAAGAACACAAAGGTACAAAATTATAATAAATGATAAAATGTAAAAAGGGGAGAGAGCACAACCTGGGTAAGCTTATAGCTTCAAGTTTCCGTAATTGATGTCCCCTTGTATATTAATGAGCTTACTTGTTGCTTGAGATCTTGATATGCTTGAGAGTTTGAGGGCTTGATAGCTTGTGAGCTTGATATTTTGAGAGTTTGAGGACTTGAGATGCTTAAGAGCTTATAAACTCCGATATTGAGAGCTTGAGATGCTTGATAGCATGAGCACTTGAGATGCTTGAGAGCTTGAGGGCTTGAGAGCTTGTGAGCTTGAGGGCTTGAGATCTTGTAAAGATCATGATATAGTTTTAATAGAATTTTGCCATGCTTGAAGATTGATTGCCATGAATTTTGATAGAGTTTTTTTACTTATAAAAGTTCAAGAATTGACCTCCCTAAGTGTTGGATTTTTATAAAGCCATGAATCCTTAGTGGATGATTGTGTTGAAATTGATAGGATTGGTGAATACAAGATTTTAAAATGGGTTCAAGATGCAATTAATTGATGGGAGATAGCAAATGAAAAATTTTGGACTTTGGATTTCTATTAGAGCTGCAAATTAGATTGATGTGATTCAATCCATTTTTCTTGGGTGTATTGAAAGGTACTACCTATCAATATTTTCCTTTTTAGTGTTTGACAATCAGTGGTGCTAGAGGTGATAGCATTGGTAGTGCTAATGCCACTATGCTTTTGCTAAGGTGACCATTGCCAATCAATTTAGATAAGAAATATGGTGTGATAGTTATGCAAACTAGAGGAGGGGGACTAATAAAATACCATATCTACTAGCAAACCAAACATCTTCACACAAACACATGCAAAAACTAGTAAATAAAACAAAATATTGTTTGTATTTCTTTGTTTAATAATATACAACAATACCTCAAACTTTCATTGTTGACCCTTGTCAACCCTGATTGGTCATCCTGGATCCTTGCCAACTCCCTTATCAGTCTCTTTTCAATCCTATATTGACCCGTTACTAGTCCTTATCAATCCCTTACTGACTCCTTGTTGACCTTGTTCGATTATTTTTTAGTTCCCTTTGTTAGTCATCGTAGATCGTTGCTAACTCCTTGCGGTCTTGTCTAGTCCTTTTATGGTCTCTGCAATTAGCAACAACACCTCCACTTGTGCCTTCCCATCCATGAGAAACAATGTTGAAACATGGAAAGTTGTGTAGCTTCCTCTTCCTTTGGCAGCGAGGAAGACCTTCAATTTTTTTTATTATTTTATTCTCCCAGATGCTTTTTCATCATATACATCGGGTAAAATAAATACTTCATGAGCCCCTACTCATGAGCATGAATTACTTCTTTACTTTTTGTTTTAAACAAATAAACCCTCTTTGTTTTATGATATTCTAAAGCAACAACCTCAAATCCCTAATAACTAGAGAAAATATAAGTTTCTAATAAAATATAAAATCAATTATCAATATTTCTCTTAAATAAATTTACTACCCAGATTTTTGAGTCCCTCGGAGGTACATTGGCAATAGTAACTAACAAATAGAGTTTCTCCTTGGCATCCTCTTCAAGAATTTTGCTTTCTAGAGATTCAAACCCTAATCCTTCTAGGCATGCTCAGGATACCCTTAATCCACACAACCTTGTTCAACTTCGCATCAATCCTCATATTAGTAGTACCCATGGTCTTTTGGGTAAAATTTTAGATCTCTTTTATGGCCTTTGGAGTCATTTTCTTAAAATTGCATCCATAAAGGAGCTTGTGCAAATTAATGACATATTACGCTATGACCACCTCTTCCCTACAACTCATGCCCTTCTCATTTTTGTCAGTTCCTCTTCTCTTCCTTGTCTCTTCTTCTCTATCTTTGTGCTCGCTCTTCCTCTTTCTCTTTCCTGATGTTCTCTTTCTTCTTCCTCCTCTTCTTCATGTGCCTCCTCTCCTCTTCACTAGAGTCAACCTATTCAAAAAATTCTTCCAATCCCTTGTCAAAATATTTTCTCTATGATTACCTCTTTCCCCACTCATCTTCCTCAAATTAGACTTTCTAACAAGAGAAGATAATGCTAAAAAAATGAGCAGTATATAAAAACTGAATGTAACATCTTAGACAACAAACACAACAACCTAATTCTATTTTAATGTATTAGAATGAAACAATGATATTCTATTTTCCTTGCCTTTTACAAGATTTTGATCTTAAAATTATTCACGTAGATTGTATAATTTAAGATTTCATATTACTATTGATGCCATGCCTGTAAAAAAAACGTTGACCAAGATGCTTCAACTAGTCCAATTAACTCGTTTGAAAATTTGTTGAAAATATTTTAACCTTCTTTGTTGCACAATATTATGACATGAGAACCTCCTCGTAAGTCAAATTCATCTTTCGTGTAACTTTGCAAATCCTTAATTTTTGGCAATAGTGATTTATATGCTTTAGGGTTCATACCATCGTCATCGATCTGGCACGCACTCAGAGGATATAGATCAAAGTAATTCCTTTCCTAAATGGCACCCCCAAGGGCTAGGTGGATTGGCAAGTGCTAGTGTGGTTGGGCACTTACCAAGAAGAGACCTAGGTTCAAACCTTGGGGGTGCCATTTAGCAAAGGAAGTAGTTTGATATAAATACTGTGAGTGCATGCCAGATCGATGACGACGATACGAATCCTAAGCGATCGATGGTCTCCATCTCACATCGAGTCAATAACAATGAGATGAATAGGCTTATTGGGATCAATCTCTATGGTTTGAACCCTGCACTTACCAGTTACCAAAAATAGTGATTGTAACCAACTCCCCTATGTAATTAAAAAAAGATTTATATGCTTCAAATAATTTTGATAATCCTTGAAGATAAACATGTTTACACAACATTTAAGAGCTCTACCCTCCCCTCTATTTTAAAATAGCACTCAACCCATGGTTTTTCTAGCTCTTTAGAATATAGAGCTTTTAAATTAAAGAGAGGGCCTGGGTAGGAAGACGCTCGATCAACTATCTGTATATACGTTAAAATTTTTAAAACCCCTTTTCAAAATAAAATAAAATCCAATGATTTTAAGCTCTCTCTATCACCCCTTTTTAGAATAGAGATATTCCTCAAAAAAACCCTTTAAAATAGTTCCAGGGGAGAGGGCACTCGACCTTAAATGAAACTCCAAAAAAATCGTTTGTATATTGAATTGAAACACCAAATAATTGGGCTTAATATTTGTTTGGTGGCTCCATGAGAAAACAGTTTCCTCTTGAAGAGAGGCATAGAGAAAAAAATGATTCGCTCCCAAAATAAATTTCTTCAAAATAAAAATGTAGTTAAAAAAATCTCTTCCCTTCAAATTTGAAAACTCCTTCGCCAAAAATTATCTCAAATGCCAACTTGTTTTGGAACAATATTAACAAAAATTTCAGCATGGAAAGTTGTGGCATAAAAATTCTCAATGCTCACACAAATATACACTCATATACCATTATGATGCAGACTAGAGGAGATGGTATAATGAAATACTGACTCTTCTAACAGCCCAAACATCTCCACACAAACACATGCAATAACTAGTAAATAAAACAAAATATTACTAGTGTTTCTTGGTTTAAAAATATACACCTCAAATTCCATTGTTGGCCCTTGCCAACCTTGGCCAATCATCCTAGATCCTTGTCGACTCCCCTATAGGTCTCTTGTCGGTTTCCTACCAACTCCTTATCGATCCTTGTCGGTCCCTTATCAACTCCTTGTCGGCCATGTTCGGTCCTTTGCCGATCATCCCAAATCCTTGACGACTCCTTGCGGTCCTATCTAATCCTTTTTAATCTTTGTGATTAGCAACAATTCCACTTATGCCTTTCTAACCATGAGAATCAATGGTGGAATATGGAAAGTTGTGTCACTTCCTCTTCCCTTGGCAACTGAGAAGACCTTCCACTTTTTTATTATTTTATTCTCTGAGATGCTTCTGCATTACCTAGTAGTGCATGGTGCTTGCTTTACCTTTGATTTTGATGCTTATGTAATGATTTTTATCAAGGGACCTCTAAGGAATCCCTATTTGCTTTAACAAAAAGATATTATTATAAATAAAATATATTATTTTGTGTATACTAAAAGATTGAAATAATATTGATTCAAAACGTATCACATAGTTGAGTCAAAATCCATCAAAAGAAAGTTATAAAACAAAATTACCATAAAATTTGCATAAAAATATTTTAATCTAAGAGTTAACAAGGAAAAACATATTTTCTATATTATCTTTGAACCTTAAACATAAATATTTACTAGTTATTAAACACATTCATGGTTGCTCTTAGTTAACAAGATATCATATATATATATATATATATATATATATATATATATATATATATATATTTTATATAAGATGTAATCAAGAGAACAAGATAATTATAAAAGATAAATAGACTATAAAAACAAAGACGCTACCAAATGCCATAAGCTCAACTCATTAAATTCTTTAATTTTGGAAGAAAATTTTAGCAAGTGATAATTGTATGATTACCAAGATGTTGTAATTCAACGTTGTGGTCATGATGTAATGCAATTTCAATTCTATATAATCAATTTAAAAAATCAAATAACATTAATTTAACTCACAATATTCCTTACCTTTTAAGGAGGAAACCTAAGTTCAAATCTATGTAAGATGATTTCAATTCTATATAATCAATTTAAAAAATCAAATAACATTAACTTAACTCGCACTATTCCTCAACTTTTAAGAGGAAACCCAAATTTAAATCTATGTAATATGATTTCAATTCTATATAATCAATTTAAAAAATCAAATAACATTAACTTAACTCACAATATTCCTCAACTTTTAAGAGGAAACCCAAGTTTCAATCTTAACAAAGGATACATGTATAATTACTTAATTATTATAATACTACGATTTAATACTATAAAAACAATTTCGATTTAAATCTTTACAATCAAGATATATGCGTAATTACAAAATGATAATAATACTTATTAAAAAATGTTTCAATTTATTGGCTCATGTAGAGGAGTTGGAGAGCCAGTGGGTAATTAAAACTCTATAGTTGAAATCGAGAGGCCAGGTTCAAATCTTTACCTCACATGCGACCGATATGCTATATACAAAATGTTACAAATGAAAAAATGTTTCATTTTTTTTTTATTACTTCTTATACACATATGTTGTGGAGATTGGTGGCATCTTGCATAAAATATTTCAATTTTATATCATCAGTTAAAAAAACAAAAAACTAAAGTCAATGATTTTCTTCAAAATAAAATATCGTCAACCTACAATAATAAACGTGTCCACCATAAAATTATTTAATTTTATGAGCCTACAAATGCCATGACTAGTCATACCAATAGTAAAAAATGTTTCCACCATCAAATGCTAAAGTTTTGTGTTGACATTAAAGTTTTTGTAACGTATGAGATAGAAGACCACGAAAACATTTTATCTCCACCATAGAATTCGTTTCCATTATTAATTTGCTCTTGTTGTCTGTTACCGCCGGTTGTATTCACTTCCTCTGGTTTTGCCTACAAACACGCCTCTATATTATCCTCTCTGTCACTCCTAGAACTCACACACATATCAGTGGTGTGGCATAGATGATACATATTTCATTTGAAAGGGAAGGAAAATATGAGTTCAAAGAGGGTTGTTGCAGCAACAGCGAGCGTGGGATAAGAACATATTTTATGACATATTGAAAAAGGTGTATGAAGCCTGTCCTTATGGCTCTTCTAAAATCTTGAATTTAGATAATATTGACCTATATAAGCTGGTAGACAACAGGGAATGTATGTTGTTCTTATGAAAAGAGAAAGTAGAAGTGTAGCCAAAAAGACATGAACGGATAATAATTTTAACTTGTATGAATACGATATAAAAGTTTTTGCACTCCTATATATGGTCTTTAAGAGAAATCATATATTTTTTTGTGATATCAAAGAGAATTAACGTAAAACTAAACTTGAATGTGTAGGGATAGTTGAGTTGTAATAACACATTCAAAATAGAGGGTTAGCACACACTGTTTAGATATTTTTCTAAAGTAATATATATATATATATATATATATAATTAGTAACGGGTTTTAAAAGGGACCCAAAACCTTATAACATGCTGCAAGGAGGATCATGTGAGGTTCAACTTCCTATAGAACAATCTAAAATTGGACCATTCGCAGAATCCATAAACTAAAACAGTCTAAACTATTATAAACATACCACCTATGGGCACAAACAGAAAACAAAAACAACATAGATATCGCAGGGACCTTCCTAAACAACCGCATACAAAGAGACAGGGAGAGCACAAATACTATCCCAGGAAACAAAAGGGGATAATCCCGTTCAAGACTAGCTGTTTTACTCTAGGATGTAGTCCTCGTCATCTTTGGGATCATCGATAAATATATTAATCATGGCATTAATCATCATTGGTAGCGATAAGTTCACTATAGGAATCAACAATGCATTGGGAAAGATTCCCCTGCCACGTCAAAAAATATTGAATAGTTATGCCAAAGTTTGCCATTGTATCTACCGCCCGATTGCCTTCCCGATACACATGTTGAATACACCTATTGCTGATCGCCCTTAGCTGGACAATGGACTCTTCAATGGTTGGTCCCACATTCCAAGGAGGATTCAAGATCCCCTTCAAATAGTTTATGGTGTTTAAGGAGTCTCCTTTGACTATCAGGTACTGGATATTGAAATCGATGCAATTATTATTTAGTTATTAAATGAATGTTATTTAGTTTTAATATATAAAGTTTCATAGCATGCTAGATGTTTTATTTATGGTATAATGTAGAAATTTTATTGCTTTTAAATGGTCAACAAGATCATATGATTTAGCATTTGGTGTAACAATTGATACACACACACACACACACACACACACACACACACACACACACACAATATATATATATATATATATATATATATATATATATATATAACATGTCAAACATAATACCAAGATCAAAGGCCAATTTGAGGGGAGGTACTTGTACCCAAGTTAGAACTAGAATTTACTAGCCTCCTTGTGTCATGTGGTCTTATCGTTATTGAACGAGATTATGAATTATTATATGCAACGAGTTGATATTAATTAAGTGCTTTGTGTGATTTTCTTGTAAATATGGAAATGTATAGGATGATGAGTTTTATGGTTTAATTGTAAATACTTTTAAATATGAAGCCTAAGGGGTAAAACAAATTAACGATATTGAACATGAAAGAGTAATTAATTAATACATAAGAATACAAATTTACCTTTTAAGAAAGGAAGTGATTGTAAGATGGTAGGGAGTAGAAATAGGAGTCAATTAAAGAATGAAATGGGTTGATGAAAAAATGAGAATTAGAGTAGCATGAATTAAGAGGATGTGTGAAACTCTCCCTAGAAATGAATTTGGACGAATGAGAGGAGGTGGGAAAATCTCCCTCGCAAGGAGATTATATGGAATGTGACGAGGTGCAAATATCACCATGATTAATGGCTAAATAATGAGAAAGTGTAGTGGTTTGTGAGGAGGGGGATAACTCAACAGTTTATGCATTTGGGAGACTTTGTAGATTTTGAAAAAATGTAGTAGATATTGGTAGGTTTTGTTACCAACACAAGGAAGGGGAAAACTTGGTTGTTCAAGGTGGCAACATGAAGAGCAATTGGGGAAAACTTGGTTATTACAGTGCATTAGTGGTCTCATTGAATAACCTTGTTGCTAGTGTTTCTATTTTGTTACATGTGCATGAATCCATTGTTTAGCCATTGCTTTGTATGACTTGATAGTTTGTAACTTGCATGAAGAGATATGCAAAGACCATGTATCTTTTTGTGTATGTAGGAATAATTATGTCTTTCTTCAATTGTAATATCAATGCCATGGGTGTGTGTGAGTGTGGAGCTTGGTGGGTGGAAGGTGGACCAAGACCCTTCTCCTAGTTGGTTATTGCAACCTAGTAAAGGAACAAACCAAACATGCATAGATTTCATATTTATTATAGAATTTCCAAATCCATTGCACCATAACCCTAGCCATTAGAAAGTAATAGAGATAAAATCTAAATTCATCCTAGGAATATATACAAGCATTCATATTTATTACGTCTATATAAATATATTTATAAATAAGTTAGATATGCCAATGGGTCCTTGGTTCAACATTTGGGACAAATAGTTGATGTAGCCCACACCAAGGTTCAAATCTCGGTAGCACCATATAGCTCAATGTGACTAAATCAATGTAAAAGGGAAAGGGTAGCCCTTTCTATTGGAAATTTTGAGTCCATAAAGTTGTCATTGATGCCAAGGAGTGAACCACCATTATGCCAAAGGTCAAAAGGAAGCATAAGTAAAAGGTTTTTATTAGAACTATGGATTGGAAAATAAAATGTTTTATTAAAAACCATGGATTGGCAAAATAAAAGGTTTTCATTAAAACCATGGTTAGACGAAATAAAAGGTTTTCATAAAAACCCAAGGAGGCTTTTTATTCCAAATTAAAAATTCCAAGGAAGGTTTAAATATTTAATTTATAAATATTTAAATTCAAATTGAATCTAAATTTTAGAAATAAATATTTATTTATTTGAAATGGTATAACCCTAAGGTTACCTCGTCGACGTGCAAGTCGAAAACTACTCCGTCGACGTGTTGGAAGAAATACCAAAGCAAGGCACTTAGCAATATAAATATCACCTTGCTAAGGCCAAAAGAAAAGCATTCAAATTTGAAGATGTGCTACATTTCGTGGAGGAGAAGATACAGGAATTCATGCGCTGTGTTTATCCTAAAGTTTGAAGCATTGAAGAAGACAAGGCGCTTGGGTTCGAGCACCATCCGGTGGCTAGCGCAAGTGGCAAGTGCTTAGTGTTTTCAAAGGGGAGGTTACGGGTTTGAAACCTGACGACAACAATTTTGGGAAGCCTCTTTTCATTTTTGGTTTCGGCACCAGCAGAAGGAATAAGGAGCACATGGGGAGTTTAGCTCCCACGTGAGCGCTTAGCTCATCGACAGCCAAGGCTGTGACTAAGGCGATTGAGGAGGCAGCGTCGTGGGTTCAAAACCCACTAAGGGCAAAGGTACAATTTTTTATTTAATTTTTGTTTGCCCTAAGGTTGTTGTGAGAAAATTGGGAGGTATAAGGTGGTAATTAAAGTGGATTATTTACCTATAAGTTAAAGTGATTTTTGGGCATGGTAAAAAGTTATTTTTGATAAAGTAAAAACAAGGGTAATTAATTTTTACCTTAGAAGAATAAATTGCATTGTTTTATAAATTATTTTATTTGATGAGTGCAATTTAAGAAAGGAGTTATAAGTAGAAATTGTGTTATATTTTATAAGAGGGCTTTTGATGAAATTTATGATGTTGAAATTTATTATTGAGATGGAGCAATAAGGTGTATTTGGCATTTAATTTATCTGTGTTTAAGGTAAATTGTGAAAAATTTTAGGGTGATAATTCTTGTCATCTAACCCTTTGTACTTGGCAAAAAACGTTGTGATAAATGAACTACGTTTTTGAAGATAATTTCTACATCAAAGAAAAATGTATGGGCATATTATTCCATGGTTGAGTTGATTGATTGATTTTTTGGAAAAAAACTTTGGAGTGAAAAGGATTTGATTAGGTTTCCTTATTGAATGTGTTTTGAGTTAATGCTTCAAGGTTTTCTGGAATAAAGAGTTGTTAATAAAACCTTATTTGATAAGCATTGTTGTTGAAGTGAGTAATTGAGTGAAGAACTTGAACTAGGGTTTGGAAAGAAAATGAGTGTCATTGTTATGTGATATTGGTTGATAAACATTGTTGGAAATATTTTGAGTGAGTGTTCATATGCTTAGACTAGGGTTTGTGAGCAACGACTATTTCATTGAAGTGATTGGTTGAGTAGATTTGGTAAAGCCTAGTCAAGTGGATGTGTGAAGTGATATTTCAAGTTCTATGAAATAAATTGTTCTATATTCTGAATTGATTTAAGAAAGAGAGATTGGAAGTGATTGAGAGTTTGTAAATGTGAAGCATATTGAGTCTCTAACAATTCTTTGTATGTTTCTGAAAGAGTGATTGAAAGTGATTGAGCATTGAGGTGAATGTGAAGCATATTGAGTCTCTAACAATTCTTTGTATGTTTCTTGTAGCACCCTAAAATTGGCACAGTAAAATTATAAAAATTATATTCACCTTAGTAAATAATTTCAAATTCAAATTTAACCTCCCAAACCGCCCGTTAACCGTCGGGTATTCCGTTTCCCCTTTTTTCGTGCCAATTTTAGAGGTTGTTTTGATCGTTTGACGATATCATCGCCGATCAGACGATATCGCCCCATATTGGATGATTTCGTCTGGACTAGGACGTCCAGACGATCTTGTCGCAAAACTAAATTTGCAAAGTTGGAATCTGTTCCAACGGGTCTCCAATCTGGGTAGAAGCGTGTCTGCATCGTTGGGACCCTCCCCCGTTGGAGATCTCCCAAATTGGGATGATCTCCAACCTCCCAACAACTCCCCTAAGCCTATTTAATCTCTAGGATTTTCCCTCCCCAACCCCTGGCTGAAATTATCTGTAAATTGACTCCCTCTGCGTTAAAACATCCTGATCTTGCATTTGCATTAGTCCCATACTAATTTTGTTGCAGGTACATCATTATTTTTCAATCGGAGCCAGCACCCATCGTCGCCGACGAACCTATCCAGATCGGAGGCGATCCTATCAAATTCGAGGCGATTTCGTACTGATGCGAGACGATCTCGACTGCAGTCCACATCGAGGCAATCAGTGCCTGAAGTTTGCTTTTCTCATATTTTTCCCTGTCATTTTATGCTACAAATTAGATCATTTATTCGGTTTTTATATTATTTTGCATTTGGAGTTCACCCATTTAGCCTAGATTGCATACTAAGATCATATTTTGCCATTAAAGTACAGTAATTTGCTTGAATTTTTGTTCTTAAATATTGTTCAATATTCGTACTACTATTTGGTATAATTTGCCTCTGTTTGCACAGTAGGACTTCTTGTATTTTGCATCTATTTTCTGTCTTGCAGGTCTCTGACGAATTCGTCTGACGAATTCGTCAGATTTCAGATGATTCTGTCAGTATCAGACGATTCTGTCAGATTGCAGGCGATTCCGTCGAATTCCAGATGATCCAGACTGCTTCAAACGTCAGAATCTTCTTCAGACATCCGGATCAGGTATTCTTCATTTGCATCCTGTAAATTCTCTGTTTTCTGCTTTTAAATCTATTTTTTGTATTCATTGAACTTGCATTTTCATATAGATTAATCTAGTTTCATTCGGCCAAACCTAGGATGAATGCTTAAGGTTAAAAACGAACACATTAAAACACATTCCAAAACCTAGGCGTGGAAACTGCCGCTAAATGTTTCCTGGTGAACCCACCATCCGTCGAAAAATCATCAAAATGCACCTCCCTTGAGAGGCGGGACCTTCGCAAAGTCCTCTCAGTCCGAGGTACCGCGCCATCCTTTTCCCATCCTCCTTCCGGGCATGGATCCTATAGCCTGAAGGTAGGGATGCGAAAAATTTGGAGCGATACATTTTGGTGAACCCGACGTGAATGCATCATAACCTTTTGAAAACAAAAACAAAAATATATATATGTATACAAGAAAAACAAAAACAAAATCATCATTTCATGTTTATATGTTTTAGATTCAATTCTAAATAATAGATGCTAAATATTACTTTTAGAAGTACTAAAGAAACCATGAGTTTTTACTCAAATCAATATGAGCCCATCAGTAATGTTGGAAGAATTCAGCCAAATACATTTGTTGATTATGACCAACCTCATCCCTATTCAACATCACCTCCATCACACTTCTCTCATTTTTCATCCATAACCCAACAAGACAATCCCTTTGCCAATCCTCTTCATAATGATATTATCTATTCTCCCATATATCCATATTATGTCTATCAACCCACATATAATCCTCCTCCACCTTTTCAATACTCTTCTTTCAATACAACACATCCATTTCAACAAGAAAATACTTATTCTTCCAATTCTACCATGCACTCACCTCCTACTTCGCAATCTTCCTATCATCATTCTACCCATAATAAAGAAAGTAGAGGTGAGAAACCATTAGGCCCTTTTATGACAAAATTCCTAAGGCATTTATCAAAAACCTCTCAAAAATATTCATCACGTAAATTTACTAAGCTCAATCAACCAATGGATATAATTCTCAAGTATTTACTTGACACAAATAAGATTGAACTCCCTTCCATAAGACAACCTGATACCACATCAGATTGGTTTAAACCTGAGCTACATTGTGAATATCATAGAGTAGATGGACATATGACACAAAATTGTAAAGATTTAAGATGTGCAATTCAAGATTTGATTGATAAGGGTCTTTTTAATATAAAGGAATTACAATCTACAACTGATTATAAACCTCCAAGTAAACAATCAAACTCCTACACAACAAATACCAATAATCAATCAAGACATGGGGATCTCCCAAGAACCCCTATTCAATTATCAACAACAAGAGACCAATCAAATATTGCATGTTAATGTGTCCCATCATGATGATATTATTAATATTGTAACAAAAACTACAAATGAGCAACCTCAAGTTCAATCAACTCAATCTGATATTCAAGATATGGATTCCTCATTTGACCAACCTTCAAAACTATCTTTGGCTCTAGAGAATGATACAAAATGGAATGTAAGCATAGAAAGCTCATCTTTAGAATCAAAATCTCAATCTGAAATCCACTTTGATAACCAACAACAAGTGATTAATCCTCAAGCAAAGATATCCCTTTTAGAAGTATTACAAATTTATCACAAGGAAATTTTGTTCAAAATACCTAGCCAACAATTTGTTCCTCATCATATTTTCTCTAAGAACATAATTAATGGTGTAAACCCTCTTGAGGTTAACCATATTTCATTCTATGATGAGGATATTCCTTCCTCTACTCCACAAGAAGACTCCTATCTTTACATTATCGGATCTAGTAAAGAAACACTTGTTAGAACTATCATGGTAGATAATGACTCCTCTCTTAATTTATGCACTTATCAATTATTCCAAAAGCTCAAAACAAAGGAAGAAGATCTTAATGAATCAAATGTTCTTATAAAATCTTTTAACAATGAAATTCAAGAAGCTCAAGGTACTATAATTCTTCCCCTTAATATTGGATCCAAGATCCTGGATACTTTATTCTATGTAGGATATTGCCCTTCGTATTACAACCTACTTCTCAGAAGTCCTTGGATTCATACGATGAGGGTTTTCCCTTCCACTCTTCACCAATGTTTGAAGTTTGAACTTGCAAATAAAATTGTTACCATACATGGTGACCCAACACCATTTGAAGAATATTTAACGGTTGAAACATCAAGTTCTATACATTCTCTATTATCACAATTATCTTCTATCCATCACTTTTCTTCATCCATATATGATCATCCTTGTTTACCAAATAACACTCATGCATATCTTTCACATACACTTTCTCCATCTTATCACAACTTGGAATATAATAATAAGAATGAAGAACTTTCTTATATTTCTGACATTTTATTTTGTAACATGATCAATTTTACACATATAAAAGTCAAATCTTTTTCTACATTATTCTACATTATAACAAAGCTTTTGTTATCACTACCTTTTATTCATCACCTTCTATTCTTACCTTCACCTCAACCAGATTATCCTTCAAAACCTCCTTTGATTTTGAAGCAACCTTAGACATGCTATACTCAAATAACCTTGTATAGTGTATATAGATCATCTTGTATATACCACCAATTTCAATTCATAAATTAAAATCAAAATAAAAAAAATAAAAATCAAAATCTTCAAAAAAAAAAAAAAAAATAAAAGGGGGGGAGGAAGGAGAGAGGGGGGGGGGGGGGGGGGGGGGCTGTACTTTTTTTTTTTAAATTTTGAGGGGGGGGGATAAAAATTTTTTCTTTTAGGGGGGAAAGAAATTAAAGAACCCAGGAATTTTTTTCATTTTAAATGTTTCTATGTATAAAATGTGATTATTTCATTCTTGTACATACATATTTATTTTGCATATTTCAGGGGAAAAATTTTAATTTTTTGAAAATGTGTTTTTTTTTGTATCATTTTTTTTGTTTCAAAACCATTATCTTGTTTTCTTTCAAATTTATAAAATATAAAAATCCAAAAACATCAAAAACATTCATAATCACCAAAAGTTTCAAAACTATTTGTTGCATTTATTTAAGGCACTTGTTAGCTTTTGTTTTCTCAAAAACAAAAATCAAAACAAAAATAATGATAAAAACAGCAATATGCTTGACTCTTTCGAAACCCAAAACAAAATAATGAAGAAAGAGAGAGTCAACATTCTCCAAACTTCTCAAAAAATCTTTATATATATTTTCTTACAATTATTGCAGTTATATGTTTCAAATTATTTTGGGATAAATTAGCATTTATTTGGAATCCCTCACTTGCACACTCACAAAAATAAATATCTTGATTTTATTTGGCATGATTACTAATCTCTCTTATATCAAAGTCCACAAAATTCAAATTAAATAAAGTTTGAGCATAGAGAATTGATCTTGTTATTTACTTAAACCAAGCACATCTTTCACAATAAAATGATTATATTTGTAATTTCCATGTTTTGCTACATAGTAGAAGTGATTTCTTGAGTGAAAAGTTTCCCCTGCTATCCTATCATGCACATGGTCTAGAATCTTTGAGAATTGGCAAAAGGACAAGCTCACCCCTACCCAGAATAAAAATCCCTTGCTCTACAGCTAATCTGAGCAAGTATCCCTAGTATAGAACAAAAAAAAAACAAAAGCAAAGTTCAAGAAAAAGAGAAAAATAAAAATGTTATTTTGAATCATCACAGCAATATTTCAAGCATTATCTCAAAAATCAAGAAAAAAATACAAAAAGAAAAAGAAGCAAAGTTCAGAAGAAAAGCAAAAGAAAGCGAAAGCAAAAGCAATAAAATCCCTTTCCCTACCCTTTGAAAAGAAAAGAAGGGTTGATGAGCTTGAATCCCTGGAATTCTCAATTATTCGAAAACTGTGAGGTAAGCCCCATAACAGGTGGTTTGTGCCCAACCCGCTTGGCCTTGGGTAACTCCTAGCGTGGCGATATGTCCGTCACATTAGCGACCTTCTTTTGTACGGACCTATGTCCGCTTATGGATTAGCTAGCTCTTGATAATCCGACCTACATAGTAGTCTAATATGGTTATATGCATCTACATCATGGTTAATGAACACTTATTTGGTTTCTTCAAATCACTTGTATCATAGTATCTTGCTCAAAACTGGTAAATGAACATAGCAATTGCACACACATTTGTATTTGAGAGATTTTGTGTATCATTATGATAAATCAAGATCGGAACTGAATTCACATATGCACATGGGATTCCTTATAAATCTAACTTTTGTCTTTAAAATAATTTGAAATATTATTTTTGCAACTTGTTTGGAATAAATCAAGTACGAGTTGTTTATCACAAAGACAACTATATAACAAAAAAATCAAAAATTTCTTTCAAACTATACAATCAAAACATATACATATATATCTGATTGACTTTCGCGACGATGGTATAGTTTCAAAACCAAAATTGGAATTGAATGCCTAGCGCAAGCCCTCCTTTTCATATTTTCTGTTCATCAAAAATCAACCTTGCAATAAAACTATCTTTTTTGGATTTTCGCGATGATGGTATAAGTCTATACCTACATATTCTATGCCTAGCGCAAACCATTGTAACAATTTTTATTCCCCATTTATCAAAAAATCATAAAAACCATATGACTTCATTTTATGTTACACAAATTATGCCTTTTCAAAAGCAAACCCATTTTTTTTCACTATTTTCTGTCATTATGTCAACCTTCAACTTTGCAATGATGGTATAATTCCTAAGGAATTATTCAAAAATCTTATCACACTTAGGAATTTATGCCTAGTAAAAATCATTTTAAACATTATTTCATGCACAAATATTTTTTATGAAAATCTGAAAACAAACCATCATCATCATCATTTGCACTATTGCACCAAAGTCTTAAGACAGTCTCTTAAGCACTCTTTTACTTTTAACAATATTTCTATAAATGGGATTAGCTTGACGACCGAGTGAGCAGCGACTCCATGAAATGGTCTATAATAGCGACAATGTCCTTTGAAATTTTGTTAGAAGTCTCTTTTTATCTTTTATTTCATCTCATCACAAACAATCAATTTGTTACATCAGATTATTTCATTTAAAATTTTATAGCATGACATTCAAATTATAATATTTCCAACGACATAATTACATCCAATTATCAAATCAATCAATCAAACATAAAAGCATCATAAACATACACATAACACAAGTCATATGATCAAAAACATATCATATATATATACATATCATATATATCTCAACAATATATGTACATCATATCAAAAAAAATTAAAAACATTTTAATTTTTTGCTTTTTCGCGTTTTTACCTCAAACGTTCGATTTGGGTAAAAACACGGAGGGGGCACCATAGTAAGCTGTCGTACGATTCGACCAAGAATCGTCGCCTAAAAATGGGAATAATTTTTTGCTTTCTCGTAGATCGAGAAGAACTCATCTTTAATGCATTTTCTTCGGAAAATTCGCTAAAGAGGGGGCAAAATGTAGCACCCTAAAATTGGCGCAGTAAAATTATAAAAATTATATTCACCTTAGTAAATAATTTCAAATTCAAATTTAACCTCCCAAACCGCCCGTTAACCGTCGGGTATTCCGTTTCCCCTTTTTCGTGCCAATTTTAGAGGTTGTTTTGACCGTTTGATGATATCGTCGCCGATCAGACGATATCGCCCCATATTGGACGATTTCGTCTGGACTAGGACGTCCAGACGATCTTGTCGCAAAACTAAATTTGCAAAGTTGGAATCTGTTCCAACGGGTCTCCAATCTGGGCAGAAGCGTGTCTGCGCCGTTGGGACCCTCCCCCCGTTGGAGATCTCCCAAATTGGGATGATCTCCAACCTCCTAACTACTCCCCTAAGCCTATTTAATCTCTAGGATTTTCCCTCCCCAACCCCTGGCTGAAATTATCTGTAAATTGACTCCCTCTACGTTAAAACATCCTGATCTTGCATTTGCATTAGTCCCATACTAATTTTGTTGCAGGTACATCATTATTTTTCAACCGGAGCCAGCACCCATCGTCATCGACGAACCTGTCCAGATCGGAGGCGATCTTGTCAAATTCGAGGCGATTTCGTATCGATGCGAGACGATCTCGATTGCAGTCCACATCGAGGCAATCAGTGCCTGAAGTTTGCTTTTCTCATCTTTTTCCCTGTCATTTTATGCTACAAATTAGATCATTTATTCGGTTTTTATATTATTTTGCATTTGGAGTTCACCCATTTAGCCTAGATTGCATACTAAGATCATATTTTGCCATTAAAGTACAGTAATTTGCTTGAATTTTTGTTCTTAAATATTGTTCGAGTATTCGTACTACTATTTGGTATAATTTGCCTCTGTTTGCACAGTAGGACTTCTTGTATTTTGCATCTGTTTTCTGTCTTGCGGGTCTCTGACGAATTCGTCAGATTTCAGACGATTCTGTCAGTATCAGACGATTCTGTCAGATTGCAGGCGATTCCGTCAAATTCCAGACGATCCAGACTGCTTCAAACGTCAGAATCTTCTTCAGACATCCGGATCAGGTATTCTTCATTTGCATCCTGTAAATTCTCTGTTTTCTGCTTTTAAATCTATTTTATGTATTCATTGAACTTGCATTTTCATATAGATTAATCTAGTTTCATTCGGCCAAACCTAGGATGAATGCTTAAGGTTAAAACGAACTCATCAAACACATTCCAAAACCTAGGCGTGGAAACTACCGCTAAATGTTTCTTGGTGAACCCACCATCCGTCGAAAAATCATCAAAATGCACCTCCCTTGAGAGGCGGGACCTTCGCAAAGTCCTCTCAGTCCGAGGTACCACGCCATCCTTTTCCCATCCTCCTTCCGGGCACGGATCCTATAGCCTGAAGGTAGGGATGCGAAAAATTTGGAGCGATACATTTCTAAAATAGTGATTGCAAGTGATTGAGCATTGAGGTGAATGTGAAATATATTGAGTCTCTAACAATTCTTTGTATGTTTCTAAAAGAGTGATTGAAAGTGATTAAGCATTAAGGTGAATGTGAAGCATATTGAGTCTTTAACAATTCTCTTTATGTTTCTATGAGATTGAACAAGTTCTAGTGAGGACTTGTTGAGCAAATTTAAGGCAAGTCTTTGAGAAGACTTATGGACATATTTGTGTGAGCTTTTGTGGAAGCCTACAATACAAATTGAGAGTAAAATTGAATAAGTTCTTGTGAGAATTTTTTGAGTAGATTTGGACAAGTTCTAGAGAGAACTTATGGACATATTAGTGTGAGCTTTTATGGAAGCTTACAAGGCAGATTTGAGATAAGTCTCTAAGTAGACTCATGAGCAGAGTTGATTGATTGATTTTTTCAAACCTTGAGTTAAGATTTGGGGCAGATCTAGCAGAGTTGATTTGTGATTAAGTCAAGCTTTGAGTTAAGGCTCGAGGATAGAGATTGAGGATAAATTTGTGCTAGACCGAAGGACTATGTTTAGTGTATATTAGAAGATAGAGATTGAGGACATATTTGTTCTAGACTGAAGGACTGTGTTTAGGGCAAATTAGAGGAAAAATTTTGGTGCAGATTTGAGAACAGTTTTGTGCCAAACCAAAGACGAAGATTGAGCATATTTGTGCTAGATTGAAGGACTATGTTTAGTATAAATTTGAGATAGATATTTGGAGGTGACAGAGTATAGAGGATGATAGTCTCTAGTGGATAGAGATCCATCATACATGGCAATGAGGATAGGTGTCTTTAGTGGATAAATATCCAATAGCCAGAGTAGTGGGGGCAACAATTCCTCTAGAATATCACTATTTAGAGCTAAGGAAAAAGAAGTTCTCCTATGGATATATATCCATGAACTTGATTAGGGTATTGATGTCTCCTTTGGATAGAGGTCCATAAATATTGTAATAGAGAAAGGATTCCCAAGAGATTGATTAAAAAAAAATTAGTGAAATATTTTCTCTATAGAGTAGCCCACATTGGGTGAACCACGTTAAATCAATGTCTCTATTGTGTGTGGTGTTTTGTGCATTGCTTTGATTATTGCTATTGATATTGTTATCTTTACATTGCATAATATTGATTGAGAAATTAAAGTAAAAAGTGGTCTTATACTGTTCATCCACCCCCTCAATATAAGTTTGTGTTCTTCAATTGGTATCAGAGCAGGTTCCTTCGGAAGAGTTTAACAACTTGAAGGAAAATATTTCAAGAACATAATGGATTCTAAGACTGTGTCCTCAGATAATTCAACACCAATATTTGATGGAAGTGATTATATATATTGGAGTACGAAAATGAAGATTCACCTTATGGTACTTGGCAATGAAATTTGGTAAGTAGATGAAAATTGATACATACCACTAGCTGATCCACCTACAGATAAGGAAGTTAAGCTTATACAACATTATAATTCAAAATAAATGAATGCACTTTTGAGAGTTTTGCATAGAATAAAATCAATAAAAGTTATGCATTGTAAAGATGCAAAAGGAATTTGGGATAAGTTGCAAAGCATATATGAAGGAGATAAAAGTGTTAAAAAGATAAAGATACAAAATCTCAAAGGACAATTTAAAGAATTAAGAATGAAGAATGAGGAATATATTAGTTATTATCTACTTCGGGTAGATGAGGTTGTTAATGCTATGCAAAGACTTGGACTTGATGTGGATGAATCAGATGTTTGTGATAAGATATTAAGGTCTCTTCCAACAAGCTTTAGTGAAAAGAATTCAGCTATAGAAGAAACAAATGATGGTGATTCTTTGAAAAGAGATATGGTGCTTGGTATTCTTACAACTTTTGAGTTAAGAACAAAAGAACCTAATCCTAGAAGGCAGCAACCTTCAAAGCAATTAATAAGACAAAGGGCAAAAAGTCAAATTCAAGTAATGAGTCATCCAGTGATGAAGAAGCTAATTATGGTAGAAGGAATAAGGATTCAAGAAGATTTAAAGATACAAAATTTGTTAGATGTTTCAATTGTGGAAAGTATGGTCACTATGCAACTGATTTTCAAGAAGCTAAAAACAACAATGATGAAGAAAAATAGGATCACAGGAACATGGAATCAGAAAGATACATGCACCAAAATAAAGGCAAGGATGAACAAGGTAGAAAAGGAAAGTTCTTTCAAAGATAAAAGAGGAGCTATTATGCAGATAAGGCAAGTAAGTACTCAAGTGATAGTGATAATAGTTTTTCAGATAATGATAAAGATGAAGTCCTATTTATGATTGAAAAAAAAGAAGTTAAGAAAAGAACACCAATAATTCTCAAGTGCTTTAGATGTGGTAATTTTGGACATCTTGAAGATAGTTGTACAAAGAATGGTTTTAGTTTTAGTGATGATGAATATGAGGATGCACTAGAAGTACCAGAAGATAATCTTCTAATGGAACTAGAAGAAGAAGAAGATGATCCTATAGAAGACAAGTCAGAAAATAATTAAGATGTTATCAAAGGCAAACAAATAGAGGAAGAATCGGAAAAAGAAGGATATGATCTTAATACAAAACTTATTTATGCTCTTGACACAATAAAAAGGGTAAGAAAGAAAAACTCTAAACTGGAATTTGAGTTTCAATAATGTGATGAAGAAAGAAGAATGCTTATAGAGGATCTAGACAAATCAATGGCTAAGACAAAGAAGTTCAAGGATAAGCTAGAAGCAAAGGTCTTAGAATGTGAAAAGTTAGAACAATAAGTAGCTCTACTAAGGGAATATTTAGAAAAGTCCAAGAATAAGCTACACAAATTTGAAAAGAGTTCAAATATTGTAGATAAAATGATCAAGGTACAAATAAGGTCAACAAACAAAATAGGTCTTGGTTTTGAACAAGCTCAAAAGAAAGAGAAAAAAGAGTCAACCTCAACTTCATAAGAAGAAGAAACTTCATAAGAAGACAGTGTAAGATAAAGTGAGGCTTCTTAGAATGAGTTGGATAACATAAAATTCAACAAGGAAAGGAACAATGCACAAAGAAGAAACAAATGGAACAACAATCGGAATAGGTTAAGAGAGACTAAGAGACCAATGAGGTCAAGATAAAGAAGTTTCAATGGACGATGTTTCTCATGTCACAGATTTGGGAACATTGCCCCACAGTGTAGGACAAATAAAAGACAAAAATATGGGAACTTCAGGAACAAATAACTTTTCCATGGCTATTACTACTCTTGTAATCAGTTTGGTCACAAGGCAATGAATTGCAAGGTTAATGACAAAAAGGGATATGGCTTCACTAGGAGAAATCCTAAGATATTTTGACCTCCAAATAATAATAGCATTAAGTATTTCAAGTGCAATAATGATGGACACACAACAAAGTGGTGTAGAGCAGACATTCTAGAATCAAGCATGGACAAGAACATGAACAAGAACAGGAATATGGACATGGACATGAACAAGAACATGAAAAAAAATATGGATATAAATAGGAACAATCAAAGAAATCATAAGGATCAAATGAGAAGGAAAGAGGATAAAAGTAAATACCGATGCTTGCTAGGAGTAGAAATACTCCCACCCTAGCCCCAAATGTGACCCTTTGCCATTGATGTCAAAGGGGGAGAGATTTGAGTAAGGGGGAGAGATTTGGTATTTGAGTAAGAGGGAGATATTTGGTTTAAGAAGAGAGCATTGAGTCAGGGGGAGCAATTTCCCAGGGGAGAAGAATAAAAATGTCAAGAAAATGGTAAAACGTTATTGGGTTGCCATCAATGAAAAAGGGGAAGATTGTTGGACATTTTGAGTCCATAAAGTTGTCATTGATGCCAAGGAGTGAACCACCATTATGACAAAGGTCAAAAGGAAGCATAAGTAAAAGGTTTTTATTAGATTCGTGGATTGGCAAATAAAATGTTTTATTAAAAACCATGGATTGGCAAAATAAAAGGTTTTCATTAAAATCATGGTTAGACAAAAGGAGGCTTTTTATTCCAAATTAAAAATTCCAAGGAAGTTTTAAATATTTAATTTATAAATATTTAAATTCAAATTGAATTAAAATTTTAGAAATAAATATTTATTTATTTGAAATTGTATAACCCTAAGGTTACCCCGTCGACGTGCAAGTCGAAAACCACTCTGTCGACGTGTTGGAAGAAATACCAAAGCAAGGCACTTAGCAATATAAATATCACCTTGCTAAGGCCAAAATAAAAGCATTCAAATTTTAAAATGTGCTACATTTTGTGGAGGAGAAGATAGAGGAATTCATGCGCTGTGTTTATCCCGAAGTTTGGAGCATTGAAGAAGACAAGGCGCTTGGGTTCTAGCACCATCCGGTGGCTAGCGCAGGTGGCAAGTGCTTAGTGTTTGCAAAGGGGAGGTTACGGGTTTGAAACCCGATGACAACAATTTTGGGAAGCCCCTTTTTATTTTTGGTTTTGGCATCAGTAGAAGGAATAAGGAGCGCATGGGGAGTTTAGCTCCCACGTGAGCGCTTAGCTCACCGACAGCCAAGGCCGTGACTAATGCGATTGAGGAGGCAATATCGTGGGTTCAAAACCCACTAAGGGCAAAGGTACACTTTTTTATTTAATTTTTGTTTTCCCTAAGGTTGTTGTGAGTAAATTGGGAGGTATAAGGTGGCAATTAAATTGGATTATTTACCTATATGTTAAAGTGATTTTTAGGCATGGTAAAAAGTTATTTTTGATAAAGTAAAACTAGGGTATTTAATTTTTACCTTAGGATAAAGTAAAGTGATTAATATTTTGTAAATGTGAAGCATATTGAGTCTCTAACAATTCTCTGTATATTTTTGAAAGAGTGATTGAAAGTTATTGAGCATTGAGGTGAATGAGAAGCATATTGAGTCTCTAACAATTCTTTGTATGTTTCTAAAAGAGTGATTGAAAGTGATTGAGCATTGAGGTGAATGTGAAGCATATTGAGTCTCTAACAATTCTCTGTATGTTTGAAGAGTGATTGAAAGTGATTGAGCATTGAGGTGAATGTGAAGCATATTGAGTCTCTAACAATTCTCTGTATGTTTCTAAAATAGTGATTGGAAGCGATTGAGCATTGATGTGAATATGGATCATAATGAGTCTCTAACAATTCTCTTTATGTTTCTATGATTGAACAAGTTCTAGTGAGGACATTGTTGAGCATATTTAAGGCAAGTCTTTGAGAAGAATTATGGACAAATTTGTGTGAGATTTTGTGGAAGCTTACAATACATATTGAGAGAAGAATTGAATAAGTTCTGGTGACGTCTTGTTGAGCATATTTGGACAATTTCTAGAGAGGACTTGTGGATAGATTAGTGTGAGATTTTGTGGAAGCTTACAAGGCAGATTTGAGACAAGTCTTTAAGTAGACTTGTGAGTGGAGTTGATTGATTGATTTGTTCAAACCTTGAGTTAAGATTTGGGGTAGATATAGCAAAGTTGATTTATGATTAAGTCAAGCTTTGAGTTATGGCTTGAGGATAGATATTGAGGACAAATTTGTGCTAGACCGAAGAACTATGTTTAGTGCTAATCAAAAGATATATATTGAGGTTAAATTTGTGCTAGACCGAAGGATTGTGTTTAGGGAATATCAGAGGAAATATTTTGGTGCAGATTTGAGGATAGGTTTGTGCCAGACCAGAGATAGAGATTGAGAAAATTTATGCTAGACCAAATGACTATGTTTAGTAAAAAATTTAGATAGAGCTTTGGAGGTGACAGAGTATAGAGGACAATAGTCTCCAGTGCTTAGAGATCCATCAGCTAGGGTAGTGAGGACATGTGTCTTTAGTGGATAGAGATCCATTAGCCATATAAGTGGGGACAATAGTTCTTCTAGAAGATCTCTAGTCAGAGCTAAGGAGAAAGGAGTTCTCCCATGGATAGAGATCCACAAACTTGATTAGGGGATTGGTGTATCCTTTGGAAAAAGGTCCATAAACATTGTAATAGGGAAAGGATTCCCAAGAGATTGATTAAGAAAATTTTAGTGAAATATTTTCTCCATGGAGTAGCCCACATTGGGTGAACCACGTTAAATTAGTGTCTCTATTGTGTGTGGTGTTTTATGCATTGATTTTATTACTGCTATTGATATTGCTATATTTACATTACATAATATTTATTGGGAAAGAAAAGTAAAAAGTGGTCTTATACTGTTCACCCCCCTCTCAGTATAATCTTGTGTTCTTCACTTTCAAATCCTGCTAAAAAAAATTTAGATATATGAGTTGGATTTATAATATTTCTTAAATCTAGGAAACTTAACTACCAGTAAAAAAACAAGAAATTAATATTAGTGTGAAGAAGAGAAATGAGAATATGCAAAGGGCATCTTAGGGGATCTATCACAATTATTTCCACTCTTTCCTCACCTAAAGGATAGGACTTGTGTGGGTCAAAACCATTGCCCACCCACTAAGCCCTTACAAGTAATACCAGACTAAGAATGTTGCTAAAATATTGTTGAGGAGGTCCAAGCATAAGTTCAATTTTTTTGTTTTTTCAAGAACAAGGAGGACAGGCCTAATAGTTAACTGATGACCCTCTATTAGGAAGGAGGCTATAAAATACATCTCCCCAGTTGGTAATGCATAATCCTTAAAGCACAAATTAGTCCTAAGTGCTATATTATTTTGTGAGGATTAAGTAAAGAAATGATAAAGTCACAGGCATCATCATACCTTCAAGCTTCTGATACTAGTAATGTGGTAAAGATGCACACAAGGAATGACCTCAAATAAAAACTACATATAGGCTTAAAAATTCCTACACCACAAGGATCTGCGAACTTGTTGAAAGCAAAAAATGATTTATTTTAGCCTTCCTGATGTTAGCTAAAACCTATTAGTGTTTGCTAAAGGTGTTCCTCCATTGACAATTTCTGCATCCAAATTGCAACTACTAGTTCACCTCTCAATCCATGATGAGGAATACAAGAGACAACCACACTTCTTCGGTGGTTGGGTTTCACTATTTCTCAAGGGAAAAAGAGCAAAGCCCAAGCATACAATAGAAAGATAAGAAGAGGAAAATTAAGCTATGAAGATAAATTTGTTAAACAAGCTCAATCGAATGGAGGTTTCTCTACAATATATGGGAGGTGAAAAAGGAAAATGCAAAATAAAGCATTCCATTATGCGTAATATCTCAACTATTTCATCCAAAACAAAGGAGAATAGAAGAGTGAAGCTTCAGAAGCATACCTAAATCAAATAGGGGAGGCTTTACCTTGTTTACCTTATTGTTGTTTAAATTTTTAAATTAATAAACAACAATAAGACAGAAAGGCAAAGCCAAGAGACAAAGGCAAGTGCTATATATGATCAAAGGAAGTTCTCAGGTCATCGCCATTCAGGTATTTCTTCTTTTATCTTTTCCCCTTCCTTTTCCATAATTTTCTTGTCCTTTCCTTGTGATATCTTGCATCCCATTGCTATTGTTCTCTTTGCTTAATCCCACTCCACAAATATATCTTGTTTTAGTCATTCTATGTCCACTTATATCCATTTCCCTTCCCTCTATTATAAAATCCTTAAACACGTCATCCTTTCATGTTTCCATGCCTTTTACTTCTTCTAACAGCACCCAATGGATAAGAATAGCTAGGTTATTATTTTACAAGAAAAAATACCTAGGAGGCACCAATAATGTGGGTCAAAATCATTACCCACCCACTAAGCCCTTACAAGTAATACGAGACTAATGATTTTGCTAAATTATTGTTAAGGAGGAGATCCAAGCACAAGTCTGGACTTGTTATTTTTGTAATATCAAGTTGTTGAAGATACAAGTGCACCAATTCAGGGTTGAATTTCAAAAGGGGCTATGCATTTTCAGAAGGGCTAGGAATGCAAAATAAATAGTGAAGCAAAAAGGGATTTGACTAAGTAAAAAAAGTGACTAAGTTTAAAAGGTCTTTAGAAAAAGTGAAAGCTTGAGAACATGAAATCCTAGACTTTTGAAATGTTTGCTGTCACACAAAGCTTCGATAAAGTCCAAGAGTACATGATCCCTATATTTTCTAGTGATTACATCAATCGAAAGCCTCCAAAAATTTAGAAACACAACATCTTAGATTTGAGATCTAAAAATATTGATGACACACCAAACCTCAACCAAGCTTTAAAGATAACACAAAACCAGAATCAAATGAGCTCGAGATTCTTTGAAGATGATATCAGTAACACTTTAAGAAATCCTAACCTAAACTCCAAGATCTCAATAACATCTCCAAGCTCGACGATTAATGGTTAGGGTCTTGAACATGCCTCTTTTATCAAGATCTACATGTGTTACCTAGTCACCTAAATCAAAATGGTCAAGATGAGATGGCACCTCTAACCAGTTGTGACATAAAGTTACAACCACAAAAAATGCTAAGGTTTTAAAGGATAAATAAATGCAAAGTTCTAGAAAGATCAAGATTGACCACATGTTCATCACAATAAAGATAATTGGGCCAACCTGACGAAGAAAGCAACAAACACACTCTTCCAGTGTGTAAGCCAAACCATACTTATCCTTGTTAGTCCAGAATAAGTCCCTAATTGTAACGGTAGAAAATAACAGAAAACAAATTATAATTTTATAAATAGATGATAGCTCTTCAGCACAAGGGTCAAATATGTAGCATTTGTTTGTCATATATTGTATACTTTTCTCTACAATCAATCAAAGTAAAAGTTGTTTGGCCTCCATTGGTGTCAGTATTTCCAAGTTTTTATGTATGAATTGTATACTTTAATGCAATTCTATTTTATGCTTTATGAATGGTGAATGTTGCTAAAGTGAATTTTTCATAATTGAATTGCTAGTTGGATTGTCTTTCATGAATTATTTGGAATGTTTAAAGTATATAACTTGAGCTTAATGACCTATGTAATGCTTTTATTATTGGTTAATCTGTTAAGCTTACTTTAATTTGTTTGTAAAGATATCATTGCGCTATATGTCATTGTTGTTAAGCTATACTATGTCCATATTTTAAGATTTCTCTAAACCTTCTCCCCCTTCTAACCCTTACATTTCTTTCTTTAATCTTAAACATTATTTTAATTTTGCAAGAACCAAAAGAAACCGGCCTTTTTTAGAAATTGAGTTTAGGGAAAATCCTAGTCATCCAATTTTCACTAAAATCTAGGGCATCTTTTATAAATTAGATGGATTTTGGTCCAAGAGGTAGCTTATGAGCTTAAGTCTAGGGTTAAGTGGATTAGTTAGAGAACACATACATTTCTCATAAGATTTTCTTTTGACAAAGCTTAAACTTAATTTAGTCGTATGCTAGCTATGAATACATATATAAATAAAACAAGCAAGCTCTAACGAATTAAAATGCTTTTGATTTTGAAGATCAAGGAAATGTGATTTTTCTTTTTGAGAGCAAGTGTTCAATATGATTATGTAGAAATCAAGCCTAATGTAACTACATACAAGTTTACTTTCAATGACATACAAGATTAAAGATGGTCCCTTACCGATTAATGGTAACTAGTTTTTTTCTTTTCCTTTTACCTTTAATGGATAAATAGAAATTAGATCTAATATAGAAAATAAATAGTATTATTATCTAAATGCTAAAAACAAAATATTTGGATTAAAAACCTTGATATTTTACCTAAGAGGAAAAAGTGCTACAACCCTACAAAAGTGCGACAATCTACAAGAGAATTATTGGTGGAAGTGTTGCTAGTCCTACAAAAGTGTTATCGATGCTAATATTCTTAATGTTGGTTTTATTCACCTATAAAACATACAAAAATAATGGATTAGTAACAAAGGTATCTTCCTAAGCTAGAGGAGAGTATATGGATTCGTTGACCAACATTATATCCCTATTTAGAGACTGGATGATAAACTATATATTGACAAAGATAAGGATTGTGTGCTTAGTGGTAAAAGTTCCACTATGTGAGTGATATCACCACTAGAACTTTTTCTTATGACTATGTCTCTATTTTGAATATGTCGAAAATAGAAAGTGATAGCACTATTGAACCTATAATTTGGCAATGCTTTCACCTAAGATATAATAGAATATGTCTTAGATGTGAGATTTTATGATTTTGATAGAGGATGCAATGAGGGCCCTCAACCAGAGGGGTGCACAGGTCTTAATAGGTGTAGTAAGATAATATGATTGCTTATAAAAAATGTAACCTAAGGGTATAAGAAAATATAAATGACAAATAAATAAATTATTTTAATGATAAATATTGATATATATGTAATGATTAAAGAACAAAAGGCTACAAAATGACAAATGAATGATAAAATCTAAGAAGGGGGGAGAGCACAACCTAGATAATATTGTAGCTTCAATTTGTCATAGTCGATGTCCCCTTGTATGTTGATGAAGTTGATGAGCTTACGTGTTGCTCAAGATCTTGAGATGCTTGAGAGCTTGAGGGCTGGATAGCTTGTGAACTTGAGATGTTTGAGAGCTTCAAGGACTTGAGATGCTTGGGAGCTTATTAACTTGTGAGACTATGTACGCACCTAAAACACGTCATATTGAGGAGAATACCTAGATGGACACCTTTCTAGGTCAAATTTCCCATCGTGATCGCCATTGAAAATGCTAAAAAATATATCATACACCTATGCAATGAAATAAAGAATAAAGTAGATAGCAAATTATGTAATCATAATGACAAAAACAAGATATGCAATAATGTGTCCTTTTTATTAATATCAATTATATCCTTTGAGAGGGTTACAATGAGATCCCATTGATGGATTTGCTACCAATTTGATACATATTTACAATAAGAAAGGTTATCCAAGGTGTATCTCGTAGGTTATCTCTTGCATCTCACAAATTGATTATTGATAGGTTTTTGGTGACTATCGCGATGTATGATGGTGAGGTGTTAATATTTACGCCATTTGCTCCATTGTAAACATCTGTAATATGCACACAAAGAAAGCTAAAGAGCATCAAAAGCATATGAAGAGCCTTCCAATACAAGACCCATAATTATGATAAAGAAAGCAATAAAGAAACTAAAATACGATAAATAAATGCATGGAAATGAAATCTAACTTATGCTAGAAAGTAATTAAATTATTGCTAAATCTAATGAAAGCAACAAAATACGAAAAATAGATCTTTGTCGAGAGGCCGTATTTGTGCGGGATGGTCTTGCTTGTTGGTCGTCTTGCCCCAAGATGGCCCGCAGGCATGACTGTCTCACCCCAATACGACCAGCAGGTAAGACCGTCTAGCATAGAGACAACCTCTCAACAGAGATCTATTTTCCCTATTTTCTTGCTTTCATTATATTTAGTAGTACTTTAATTACTTCCTAGCATAAGTTAGATTTCATTTTCATGCATTTATTTGTTGTATTTTAGTTCTTTATCATTTTCTTTATCATCATTGTGAGCCTTATCTTGGAAGGCTTTTCTTATGCTTTTAATGCTCTTTAGATTTCTTTGTGTGTAGATTATAGGTCTTTACAATGGAGTAAATGGCATAAATATTCACACCTCATCATCATACATCGTGACAGTCACCAAAAGCCTGTTAATAATAAGTTTATGAGATGCAAGAGAGATTCTGTGAGATACACCTTGGATAACCTTTCTTATTATAAATATGTATCAAATTGGTAGCAAATCCCTCAATGATATCTCATTGTAACCCTCTCGAAGGACATAATGGATATTAATAAAAAGGGCACCATTATTGCATATCTTATTTTTGTCATTATGATTACATAGTTTGTTATCTAAATTATTCTTTATTTCATTGCATAGGTGTACTCAACATTTTTATATTGAGAACTTGATATGCATGATATCTTGAGAGATTGAGTTCTTGAGATGCTTGAGAGCTTGAGGGCTTGAGAGCTTCTGAGCTTGAGGGTTTGTTGCCTTTATAAGATCATGACATAATTTTAACAAAAAATTTCCATGCTTGAATATTGATTTCCATGAATTTTGATATTTTTTTGTTACTTTTAAAAGGCTAGGGATTGACCTCTTTAAGTGTTCGCTTTATAGAAAGCCATGGCTCCTTAGGGGATGATTGCATTTAAGTTGATAGGATTGGTGAAGATAAGATTTTGAAATGGGCTCAAGATGCAATTAATTTATGGAAGATAGAAAATAGAAATTTTTGGGCTTTGGATCTCTATTAGAGCTACAAATTAGACTAATATGATCAAGGCCATTTTTGGTGGGTGTCTTAGAAGCTACTAGCTATCAACATTTTTCTTTTTGGTGTATAATAATCAATAGCACTATAAGCAATAGCAATGACAACACTAATGCCATAATGGTTTTGCCAAGATGACCATTGTCAATCAATTTAAACAAGAAATATGGTGTTCTAGTGATATAGACTAGAGGAGGGGGTATAATTAAAGATCAACTCTTCTATCAATCCAAACATCTCCATAAAAAAAATATGCAAAAACTAGTAAATAAAACAACACTATTTGTATTTCTTTGTTTAAAAATATACATCTTAAACTTCCATTGTTGGCCCTTGCCAACACTGGCTAGTCATTTCAAATCCTTGTCAACTCCCCTATTGTTCTCTTGTCAGTGCAATGAACTTGTTTATAAGCTTGGACTTCAACATACAAAACCAAGACTTGTCGATGTGCTCTCCACCTTCATCCTAGAAATTGGTCATTGTAGTTCATTATAATGCTAATGCAGGGTATTGAAAAGAGAATAATACTATTGTGGATTTAGATACACCCAAATAATTTTCAATCATATAATGCCAAGTAATGAATTGTAATGATATTGATGAAAATCTCATTGAAGCATGTTCCATAGAAAGCAATCAATAGAATATAAATTTAGGTGAGTTTCTAAATCTACCAGAGCAAAGGGTTTCTAAATTTATGTTGACCAAGGGAACTACTCTTACCCTATTCAAAACCCACTGAAATAGTATGCGTTTGCGAACTACTCTTACCCTTTTCAGAACCCACTAAAATAGTATGCATTGGTGAGCCATATTTCTTCTCATCAAGAAAAGTAGAGGAATTTTCATTTCCCCTAATTTCTCTAGAATATTTTGCTGAAGCTATGGTACTGTCATAGTCAAGACCCAAATTTGGGATTTTCTATTGATCCATTTTCTCCATAGCATGGTTGTAAAGGATTTTAAATAGACCTTGGTGTAAGGGAATGTTGGTTTTCCCACGTTGAACGTCACCAACCTTCTCCTTAATTAAGTGTGGCAAGAAGGCTGAAATATTAAGCTTCTTCCCCCTTTGAAGGTGATTTAGAAATGCGAAGTGGAAAATTTGAACAACATTGGATTTACCATACAAGGTGAAATATCTCATGATAGGCAAAACCACTCTATCCCACGGATTGGGGAGGGAATACTTGAGAATGTCATTTTATAGCCTCTGCATACTTTAATTTTTCTCAAGGAATTTATCCAACTCTTTAGCAAGAAAGTGCTTCTCTTTGTTAATGCTTTCCCCTTCAATAGCCAAGGATGTCACGTCAGAAATTAGGGACATGTTGATGGTAAATTCAATCCCTTTCACTTTTACTCTTCCTTCAGACCACGAGTGTGCAATTTGCAGAGATACTAGCTCATCATGGCCATCGAACTTCTGCATGCATTTAAAAATTCCCCCTTTATCCAATATGTCATTGACATCGTTATCAAGAACCATATTTAGGGGCTATAATTTCAATGATTCACTCCCTATAGCATGCTTCAAGAGCAGGACCGTGTCATTGAGGATGTCTCTATTATCCATCTCCATGAGAAAAACACAAGAACAACTTGGGTTGAAGAAAAATTGATAACTGAGCAAGTAAAATTCATCAATAGACGACCTTATATCTAATGGAAATAGTAGGAGCTTCGAGCATGTGAGTAAATGACAATCTACGCTTGATAATTAAGTCAACTCAGAAGTTGGCATAGGGAAGGTGATCATACATAGAAGAATTTGTAGGGATGATAAGTGGTGTTTGGGGAGATTCTTGAGCTTTTTGGAGATTGTTATGAGAAAAGTGGACAATAATAAAAATCCTTCTTCTGAGTTGCTCCTTAGGGCTAGAATCCTTCCTTATGTACCAACATGGCCTCTAATTTGTTTCTTATTTGATAAGAGGATCAATATGGAAAGGAATTTGAGAATTCTTGTTAAATGGTTTTGACCCCCTAAAGGCACAATCAAATTTAATTTTGATGGAGCATAATGGGGGATCCTAGGCCTAATAGGGAATCCATCCATTGTGGCATCATTCAACAATTTAAAGATAGATTTTACTTTTTACTCAACTCCTTTATCTCCCTTCCATACTGGATTGTCTTCTTATCCAAAATTATCAATTTTTTTATTTATTAGCTCCTCTCTTGCTACCTCCAATTGCATATCTATTTCACAGTTTGGAGCCTCCTGAACATGCCATTACCTTCCTTCCCCAGTAATTCTAAGGTAGTCACTTACTTTATTTCCTTGAGTGACCATTTCCCATTGTACCCCCTGCTTAATATCCTCATACCTAATCAATGTTTTTTTCTTAACCAAACATCCTCCTAGAAGAAGACTCTTGATCCTTCTTTGACTTCCCATAACAGATGATCCCATAAAAATTTCCTAATTCCTACCAACCCATACCAATATGTAGATCCATTTTAAATATTTTCCACTCTTAGAAAGGAGTTGGAGTTATGAAGATATTTTGCTTTACAAATATAAGTCCGTTCAGATCTTTTATTCTGGCATAACTTCTAGCCCGGTTTTCCTCTTAAGGCTTTACTCAATACTTTCATCTTTCTCTATCCAATTCCACCCAACAATTTAGTTTTGCAAACCTTATCCCATGCAACCAAGGACATCAATTTCTTCTCATCCATTCCTAACCAAAGGAATCTATTACATATTTGATCATTTTTTTTGCTATGGTAGATGACATTTTGAAAACTAGTGCACTATAGATAGGTTGGATTTGGGGTGTTGTTTTTATCAACTGCAATTTTTCTTCTTGACTCAATGTTATTTCTTTCCAACCAGAAATATTTTTATGAATTCTATCCAAAATCCTATCTCAAAATTTTACTTTTAATCTTCTAATAAATAAAGGCATCCCCAGATAAATTGATGGTAAACTGCTAATCTAACATTTCAAAATCTCAACAATTTTCTTCTATCTATTTTTTGGAGTGTGAAGAAAGAATACTTTATTCTGGAAATTTACCTTTTGATGGGAAGCAATCTCATACAATTTAAGTACCTTCATTGACTCCTTAGCCTCTTGGACTGATGCCTTTCCAAGCAAGATGGTATCGTCTAAAAACTGAAGATGATTCACGGTTTCATAGTTGGGACCAAGAAGGATGCCATATTTTTTTTTCTCATTTTTTTAAAGCTTGAACAACTCTTCCAAATTATTTAGCCATTAAAATAAAGAGGTAAGGGAAAATTGGATCTCCTTGTCTTAATCCTCTCTGTGCTGGGAAGAAACCAATTACTTCCCCATTGATCAAACTAGAAAATCTAGCTGTTGATATACACACTTGAATCCATCTCCTTCACTTCTCTTCAAAACCAAATTTCTATAGTATCCTATCTAAGAATCTCCAATTGACTCTATCATAAGCTTTTTCCATGTCAAGCTTAATTAGCATTCCGACCTCCTTTATTTTATTAATTGAGTGGAGTGTTTCATGCACGGTTATTATTCCATTTGTTATTTGTCTACCTTGCTTATCTGTCTACCTTGCACAAAACCATAATCCAATCAGTTTTGTAAGCAACACTAGTGTATTTTTTCTTCATATTGTGTGTCTAGATATAGTGAAGGAAATAATAATTATTTTTAACCTTGTTGTGTATGGGAAATGCAATGACTCATAATTTTATTTTGATGAGTTGGTAATATTTTTGTCTCCCTAAACCTAAATGAGATTTTGGGTTTAAAAACTTAAAGGTATTTGATATGGATTTGGGATCCAAACTAGTATAGAGGTGTTTCAAAGATAAAATGGGATTATGGATTCAAGTGTCGAGAAGTAAATATCTGGATCCAATCCATATTTTATTTATAATAAATCCCACTCAAGGTTTTGCATTTTAGATCTTTATGTTTTATAGTATATATATGTTTTTAATAATATGAAATTGGTGGTGGACAATAATAAGTCAATTAAGACATGGTCATATTACTAGACATGAAAAATTGCTTTGGAAAAATACCCTTAATTAGGAGTTATGCAATAAATAAATAATTCTTATCTTGTTTGGGAACCACATTGATAGATTCTCACTTTCTCAATTTAAATTATGGTGGTCTTCCAAGGTGGAAGGACCCAAGAAATGCAGGTAGTATTGATGTTGTTAGGGAAGAAGTTATGTGGATTAAATTAAATTCATTCATGTCATGTAATTTAAAAATAGATAAACTTATTTTGGTAGAGTTGAGAGTTGTTCCTACTCATCCAGTTTTGGTTACAAATATTTATTTGAGCACAATATGAGGTCAATATTTCCTCTAGAAAAAAAATCTAGACTAACTTGATGCCCCAAATTTAAAATCTCATAGCACAAACTAAATATAATAAGTAAAAATTTATAAATGTTAGGGTCAATATGTTAACTTATATATCAATTACTACACTCTGCTCAACTAGCACTCCTCTAAACAAGTCCAATAAAATATTTTTAAATTTGCAAGTTTAAATCGTGATCAAGTTGAATTGTGTTCACAATTTTACGGCTAATTTTTGTTTGTTGCTACTTCTTCTCTTGCAGCAATTCAAATGTTCTCCTTGATTAATGCCCAAACCCTAGTTGATGATGAGAAATATGGGGTAAGTAGTAGGAAAATACAAATAAAGAAGCAGAAGCTGAAGTAGTCGAAAGAGTCATTGAGACAGGTGATGTACCTCAATTGTTGGGGTCCCTCCTAATTCATTTTATTTATGCATTAAGTAATCAACATAGGATAGTACATAGCCTCATTCATTACTTTGCACTTGTTTACTTTGACTGTATATATTGAGTGAATGCAGTCTTACAATTTTTAGTTGAAGGACAAATGGTAATGATAGCTAGGGTTTAAAGTGATTCCACCTACAATTTGAGAATGTTTTATTGGACCTGTTTAGAGGAGTGGTTATGGGGGATGTAAGGGAGAGGATCCGCTAGTTGAGCAGAGTGTAGTAATTGATATTGAACCTAAAATTCATAAATTTATACTTATTATTTTTAGTTTGTGCTATGAGATTTTATAGTTGAGGCATGAGTTTGAAATTTTCCAAAAAAAGGCTTATGTTCAAAGATGATATTCCTATCAAGCCATGGTGGGTTGGTTTTAAAAGGAGCATCTATAATTGAGTTTAAGGACTGCTTAAGGATTGGACAGAGATAGATCCATGAATTTGCATTTATCTATTGTGACAAGTTTTTATGATATAATGCAAAAGGTGCATGAAGCCTATCCTTATGGTCCTTCCAAAATTTAGAATTTATATAGGATTGACCTATAAGCTGGCAGGAAAATAGGGAATGCATGTTCTTTTGAAAAGATAAAGTAGAAATGTAGCTAATATGGTACTAAAGAAACATGAATAGATGATAATTTTAGCTGGTATGAATATAATATATTAAATTATTCTTATATTTTTATATTTTTAATGAAAAGCATCAATTTAATAATTACATTGTAAGTTGTTGCATGATCATGTAAGAGCATGCATGGATGACCAAGGAATTATCCCTAAACTAGCTCCTTCATTTCATAAAATATATTATTGGTTGAGTATCCCCGATAAATAGACACTAGTTTAACTTCAATGGGCATGAAAATCATGTCACTTTGGCCACAATTCAAGAAGCCAAGGCCTTGGGTACACACTACAAATAACATTCAGTTAGTATTTTCACCATTCAAATTCTTTTCTAATCATGAACATAGAGTATGGATGGCTAAACATAGTGGCATTCAGATAAGAAGTTGAAAATTATTAGAGTTGGGAAGTAAGGCCTTTAGAAAGGATCTTATACCAAATAAAATCAAATTAGGATTTAGAAAAATTAGTATTTGACCTCTTGGCCTTGAGGCACTCTCTAAATATATGTGACCCAACAAAAACATTTCAACATCCTCCATAGAAAGAGGCTCAAACAATGATAAACATGCTTAGGTTGGACGAAATTTATATGGAACCAGTGCAAGTGGATGTTGTTGATGAACTTGTGGATTCCTAAGTCCAAAATATAGACCATGCACAACAACCTCAAATTCATTTATAATCCTTCATATATATATATATATATATATATAGGGTGAAAAGAAAGGAGTTTTTGAAAGGGTGCAAAAAAATACAAGAAGTCACATAGACCCCTTATAGGGAAAAAATTTGAAATGCTTCACTTCCTATGACTACAAGAGGTGAATAAAGCTTGCAACCATTGATTAATAATTTAACCATAATTATGTCTATCATAAGCTTGCAACTCCCTCTCAACTATACTCTTCAACTCACTAGGGAAATCATCCCTCTATAGAATTGGTTTAGGATTGTCTACACCTTTATTGGCCAACCAATCTGTTACTTGGTTGCCCTCTTGATAGATATACACTATATTAACCTCCTCTAAGGCTACAATGATCTCTCTTGCATATGATATAATGTTTGATATGTTCCAAATAGCTTCATTCTTATCCCTTAAGCAGTTAATAATATTTAAAGAATCACCTTCAATAATGACCCTCTTTATATTCAATTGCTTTATTAAGTGCATGCTTTTGAATAGGGCCTTTTTTTTTTTCCATATGGTTTGATTTAATTCCATAAGATTTCGCAAATGCCGTTATAATCTTGCCACTTGGATTTTTGAAAAATTTCCCATCCTCCTGCCCTACTAGGTTTTCCCTTAGTTGCCCCATCAAAGTTCATTTTAACCCAACTAAGTTGAGGTGGTTTCCATATTGTATTCAATATAGCCAAGCTTTTGGGGTCAATATCATAATTTTGGCTTGTAGGAAAACCCTATTTTAAAGCAATTTTTGCTTCCACTACCCTTCCTCCATCATTTTGTTGAGGTATAATAGAGAGATCATCCTTAACTTCAACCAAATTTTTTTTGAAAGCTGACTTTTCATTCCTATACATTTCCTTAAAAATATGTTATTCCTTTCCTTCCAAATGACCTAAAAAAGGTGAGGCAGTGCAAGCTTCCAGGCTTGAGATAATCCTAAATTGGAAAAGAGATATTTCCATTGTTTTAAAAAATCTGTAACATATTTGGCTTCACTCACTGAATTTTAAATTCCTTCATCATCAATTTTAAAACCTTTGAAGAGGAGGGACACTCCATAAACATGTGTGATGCGGGAGCATCCAACTAGTAATTCAAGGAAGAGATAGAGATAAGCATGCAACTGCCAATTCCACCATTTGAGTTGATGGAATGATTTACAATTTTAGGAAAAAATAAAAATAAATAAATAATTGAACTAAAATTCTCACCATGTAAATTAGTTGGCAACTCACAGTTCTCGTGCTTATAAATAAGAGAGGTGAAATAGAGAAATGAGATAATCCCCTATGAATGCTCTGCATACTTTGTAGACTTATCATTGTAAAGAAGTGCCATTGGTGTCAATCATGAATAAAAATATTTATTCTCTTAATGCTCAAACTATTATGTGAAATTTTTATGTATATTCAAGATATTTGTGTTGCATATTATGGTGATGTTTGCAGGTATCCTATTTTATAAGTGTGGATAAAATATTGAAGACCTCATCAAAGAGAAAGGGTCAATCAAGGAGAATGACATTGATAGGAGTTGTCGACAAGGGAAATATTATCGTCACATCCAGTTTCCAACATAGTATAAGAAATGTCATCATTGATTTTGTCGTCATCCATCATACCACTTCCAACACAAGGAAATTAGAAATAGCCATCACTTGAGGAATTTTGTTGTTTTCATCACAGGAGTAAATTGCTATCTTGAAATTTTAAATTATTGACATGGACATAAGGCCAAAACCTATCCATCATTGATCCATATGACTCAAAAAATCCTAAGGTATAAATATATTTGTCATTGATCCGTCTATTTTAGATTAGCCACTGGTATAATAGAGAGATTATCCTTAATTGCAACCAAAATTTTGTTGAAGGTTGACATTTCATTCCTATACATTTCCTTAAAATTTGTGTTATTCCTTTCCTTCCAAATGCCCTAAAAAAGGTGAGGCAGTGCAAGCTTCCAATATTGAGATAACCCTAAATTGGAAAAAAGAGATTTCTATTGTTTTAATAAATATGTAACATCTTTGGCTTCACCTACTGAATTTTAAATTCCTTCATCATAAATTTGAAAACCTTTGAAGAGGAGGGACACTCCACAAACATATGTTTGACTTATTCTTCACTTTTAATACAACACATATATTGGGAAGAGAAAATCCTCTTTTCATTAAATTATTCATTGTTAAAATATTATTTTGTACAACCAACCACAAGAAGACAATCTTTGGAATTAAAAACTTGCTCCAAATGTTATTTGCATCAAAGCTACCTAGGGAGGGAGAGATTTGAGATTCATATCCTAATTTAACTTAATAGCTACCAAAGAGATTGGGAACCCAAATAATAGTATCTTTGTCCTCCTTTTGACTTAAATGATGTCCTTGTAGCAATTGATTTATCTTCATAATTACTTGCTAAATGTCCCTTGAACTAAAATGTCTATCGATATTTTTTCATTGCTTGCCATCAATTCCTCTATTTATAAAATCTTTGACTCTTATTTTGAAGGAATAAACCAAAATATTTATAGCAGGATTCAACCCATCAATCATCCCTAGAGGAGCATCCATGAGCCATGAGTCTTCCTAGAAATTAATCTGGGAGCCATCTCCAACCTTCCATCGAATCCCTTTCCAAAGAAGCGGTCTCATCTTAACCAAATTATTCCAAAGAGAGGAACCTGGAGGAGGGTTTGCACATCTTAGAAAAGAGTTATTATTCTCTAGATATTTAGCTTTGATTATCTTTATCCATAAGGTCTCATTCTCTTGAATCAACCTCCATCCAATTTTGCTAACCAAGGCTTTATTAAACCCTTTCATTTTTCTCAGTCCTAATCCTCCTTCCTTTTTAGGATTACAAATCCTATCCAAAGCTACCAAGGATATTCTTTGTTTTTCCTTTGTACCAATCCATAAGAATCTCCTTTGAATTTGTTCCAACCTATTTGCTACTTTAGTCAACATTTTAAATAAATACATGTAGTAAATAGGTAAGCTTTGCAGAGTTGTCTTCACCAACTGAAGCTTCCCAACTTGGCTTAAAAGCACCCCTTTCCACCCTACTAGATTTTTCTAAAATTTATCCAGAATAAAATTATCTAATCATTCCTTCATTTAAACATGGGCATCCCTAAGTACAAGGAGGGCAAATCCTCTACTCCATAGTTGATAAGTCTAGAAATTCTTTGTTGCTTCATTATCAGAGTATTAATGAAGTAAACCTTACTCTTAACAAAATTGATATTCTGATTAGAAGCTTGTTCATAAGTTTCAAGAATGTATTTCATCTTCCTTGCCTCAATTATCGAAGTTTGGTCCACTAAAATGGTATCATCATAAAATTGTTAATGAGTAACTACATCAAGATTTGAAGTTGATTTAAAACCCTTACGCCTTGTATAAACCCTAGCTATAAAGAATTCTCTCCCCAACTCTTATTCCATGATAATAAAAATATATGGGTAGATAGGGTCTCCTTGTCTTAAGCCTCTCTCACTACTAAAATGCCCTACAAGTGCACCATAAATAATTACTGAGAACATGGCTAAAGAAATACAAGTCCCAATCCATTGTCTCCAACGATCATGAAAGTCAAATTTTTCCAATATTTTGTTGAGGAAGGACCATGAAACCCTATCATACACTTTATTCATATCCAATTTAAGGATCATCCCAACATTTTTGCTTTTCTCCATGGAATGAATAACTTCATGAATAAAAATTACTCCATCCAAAATTTACCTTCCCTTCACAAACCCTCCTTGTTGTTGAGAGATCACTAGAGGGAGGAGTCCCTTTAATCTATTGGTCATTAGTTTGGTTATAATTTTATAAAAAATATTGTAGTAACTAATTAACCGAGAATTCTTGAAATTATTTGCCCCCTATTTTTTAGGAACTAAGACCAAAAAGGTAGAGTTAATGTCACTTGGAAGACTGTCTATAACCTAAAATTCTCTTACAGCCACACTAACTTCTCGAATTATATGCTAGAATGCTTGAAAACAACCAACTATAAATCCATCCATCCCTGGAGCCTTATCGTTTGGCATCCCAAACACTACTTTCTTCACTTCTTCCTTTAAGAAGGGTCTTAAAAGATTTGTATTTATTTCTTCTAAAATGAAACTTGGAATATGAAGTAGTAGTTGTTCGATTTCTCGCTCATTTATCTCCTATTACTTAGAGAGTATGTTTTTGAAAGATAGGACTATTTCATTATAGATTTCTATTTCATCTTTGGTCAAGTTGCCATCATCCTTAATTATTTATTTGATTTTATTCGTCCTCTTGTGGTAGAGTGTAAAGAGGTGATTGTTTTTTTCTATTGTCTTCTTTAGGCTAAAGAGCCTTATAATTCTGCCTCCAAAAAAACATCTTCTTTAGCCAGGGTAGAATGAAACTTTGATAATAAAAAAATTTCTTTCATTAATATTTCCTCCGCCATTCCTTGCACCTGAATTTGGGTTTCTATATCCTTTAAATTCTGGACCAGATTTTATTTCTACTACAGATTATTGCCAAAAACCTATCTATTCCATTTTTTAAGATTATATTTAATATTTCTTAACTTCTTGGAGACCTTGAACATGGTTTTACCTGGAGTATCAACATTCCACCATTATTTAATTTTTCCCGCCAACCTAGAATGGGAAAGCCACATTAATTCAAATATGAATGGGCTTTTTAAACTTTTCTTATTATCTTCAATTTCTAGCAAAAGAGGGTTATGGTTTGAGCCAATTTGAGGAAGCATCGATAGGCAAGCATTATAATTCCTTGCAAACCAGAATTTTTTTTAAGTAGGTTTTGAAAGGGTTACACTTTCCCTTTTACATTAATTTAGTCACATTGAGCTATTTGGTGCCACCGACATTTGAACCTTGGTGTAGGCTACATCAACTATTTATCCCAACCGTTGAACCAAGGACCCATTGGCCGCTGCAAACCGATCTTGAGAAACTAAAAATCTATCCAATTAGATTTAAATAAGACTTTCCCCTAGTAGCCTATTAGACCATGCTTACTTGGCTCCCCTTAAATCCAAGTCTAGCAACCCACAATGAGAAACAAAATTCCCAAATTATTCCATACTATCTGAAAATGCTTGATTACCTTCTTGTCACTAAAAAATAAAGTTGTATTGAAGTCATTCGTAACCATCCATGGGATATCTAACGAGTTTTATCTAACCTGGATTAGTTCCTCCCATAATTTCCTTCTTTCAACCAAATTATTTAGGAGTGTACACATTAGTTAGTAACCACTTATAGTTCTTATTATTTGAAAAAAATCATTGAGATAAACCTACAATTCTTAACCAAACAAGCTCCCACGATAATTTTTGGATTCCACATTACAAAAAGACCTCTAGAAGCACCATTTGCACTACTAGCTACAAAATCCAAATTTTCCCACACAAAAATTTTAACTCTGGAAAATTTATTGTCCTCTATTTTGTTTCTTGGAGTAAAAATATATATAATTGGTTATCCTTTCTTGATTATTTAACCACCCTCTATTTCGAAGGGGCATTCATGCCCCTTATATTCCAAGAGATGATTTTTTACCCCTCGTGGAAGTCTTCCTTCCACTCAAATTCAAAATTATTTGTGTTCTAATTGTAATTTCTCTTGTTGCTTCTTTGTTTCTAAGCTCATTATTAGTTGGTCTACCTGGTTTGGCTTCAACCCCTACATCTATTGTTTTTCTAGTATTCCTAATGAGTCTCATTGAAATATCATCTTGTTTAGAGATCAAGGGTTTGTTTTGAGCATAATTTTTTGACTCGTATAGAGAGCAAGAAACATAATCAACATTATCCATACCTTGGTTTGGAGCATCCTCTAGCTGAGATTCTTCTCTAAACTCTTATTGAAACACCAATAATAATCCTTAAGGAAGAAATAACTCCACGAGATCTCCCAAGATGAGAGAGCCATTTAAGGAGGGCAAAGTCCCATAAGTCACTTCATGGGAAAATATGATTACAAAAGATTGATCTTCATGATGATTACAATGAAAAATATCTCTTCTTTATATACCCATATTCTAATTCTACTTTGGGGAGCCTACTACTAATATAATATTATATTATAATATAATATAATATTACAATATAACATAATATTACAATACAATCAACCTTGGGTTATGCGTGGCTCATGCCAACCCTTATACAATATAATAATATATCCTCAAATATCTATTCCTAGGTACCCTAACAGTTTCTCTATGTGGTATGCTAGGAGTGCATGATGCTTGCTTTATGACCTTTGATTTTGATGCTTATATATTATTTTTTATCACTTTGAAAGAGGGCCTCTATAAAATCCCTAGTGTATTTTAAGAGATTGAAATAAGATTGACTCAAAACTTAACACATAATTAAGTCAAAATCCATCAAAATAAAGATATAATGCAAAATTGCCATATAATTCACATAAAAATATTTTAATCTAAAAATTAACAAGAAAAAGAATATATATATATATATATAAAAGAATAAGATTGATTCAAAACTTAACACATAATTAATTCAAAATCCATCAAAAAATATATATATATATAATGCAAAATTACCATAAAATTCACATAAAAATATTTTAATCTAAAAACTAATAAGAAAAAGAATATATATATATGTTTGGTTATCTTTAAACCTTAAATATAAATATTTGCTTGTTATTGAATACAATCATGGTCCTTCTTGGATAACACGATATCATTCATTTTAAATTTATAAATTTATAAAAATATAAATAATATAATCAAAGAGGACAAGATGATCACAAATATAGAGACATAAGTCTTAAGAGCAAATTATTGTAATTCAACAACTTGATCATGATGTAATACGGCCACGAGGCAAATTATTGTAATTCAACAACTTGACCATGATGTAATACGACCGGAGTAAAAATGGTTCCACTATCAAATGCTAAAATTTTGTCTTGACATTAAAGTTTTTGTAGCGTCTATTTCCACACAACCTAAAAACAGCTCTTGGTGGGCACCGCGCCCACAGGAGGAATTCGTTTCCATTATTAATTTGCTCTTGCTTTCTGTTACCGCCGGTTGTATTCACTTCCTCTGGTTTTGCCTACAAACACGCCTCTATATTATCCTCTCTGTCACTCCTAGAACTCACACACAGATCAGTGGCGTGGCATAGATGATACATATTTCATTTGAAACGGAAGGAAAATATGAGTTCAAAGAGGGTTGTTGCAGCAGCAGCGAGCGTGGGTTCGATACAGGGTCTCAGAGATCAGAATATCAAGTTGGATTATCTTCACAATTTTATGGCTAAGCCTCTTTTATGGCCCTCCAAAGTTCCTCTTTGCCCCAAGTTCAAGTTCAAGGGCAGGTTGATGATAATGCGATGATCAGCAGAAAAGCAAAGATAAAAAAGAAGAAGAAGCAATCGGAAGAGTCATTAAGGCAGGTGATGTACCTCAGTTGTTGGTGCCCTTCCTGATTCATGTATTCTATTCATTCAATGGTGGAAGTCCATAGCCCCATTCAGTTGTTAATTACTTATTTTGCTACGAAGGAGGCACCCAATACAATACGGATGAGGGGAGAGACTGTACATTAAGCGAATGCAGTCTTACATTCAGAGAAATTTTAAATGGACAAGATTGTATGATTTAGCATTTAATGTAACAAACAGATAGTATTGGGGCAGAACGATAAATTACTTATTTGACTCTGAAGGAGGTACCCATTACAGAAGCTGAAGTAGCCGAAAGAATCATGAGATAGGTGATGTACCTCAGTTGTTGGGGCCCCTCCTCATTCATTTTGGTTATGTATTCAACGGAGGACAGTCCATAGCTTCATTCAGTTATAAATTACTTATTTGGCTCTGAAGGAGATACCCATTACAGACGAGGAGAGAGACCCTCTGTCTGCCCTACTTAATACTTGTGTACTGTGGCTGTATATTGAGCGAATGCAGTCTTACAATTTTCAGTTGAAGGACAAACGGTAATCATAGCTGGGGTTTAAATTGTTTCCACCTATAAATTTGAAAACATTTTGTTGGACTTGTTTAGAGGAGTGATTATGGAGGGATGTAAGGGAGAGGAACCACTGGTTGAGCAGAGTCTAGTAATTGATATGTAAGCTAAGATAATGTGACTGTATATTGAGCAAATGCAGTCTTACAATTTTTAGTAGAAGCACAAATGGTAATGATGGATACGATTTAAAGTGTCTCCACCTTCAACATTTTGTTGAACCTGTTTAGAGGAGTGTTAGTTGAGCAGACTGTAGAAATCGATATATAAGTTAATATAATGTGGTTGTATACTGAGCAAATGCTATGTTACAATTTTTAGTTGAAGGATAAATGGTAATGATTTTGGAAAATTTGAGTATAGTGTTTTTATTGATGTTAAAGGGTTGATGACATTGGTTGTCATTGATGTCAAAGATAGCTTGGCATGGCAAAAATATAAGGTTTATAAGTTGGTTAATTATGCAAGGCAAAGTTCATCCCAATGCAAGAAAATTGATAAAAAGGAAAAGGTTATAATATTTACTTTAAATATTATAAGCCAAAGAGGTTTGGGACAATGCTCTAAGTGTTTGGTTAAAAGGTTGAAGGCCCTAGTTTAAAGACCATGCAGAAAGCAAGTGACTAAGGCTTAAAAAGAAATAATATTATAATATTATAATATTAAGGACAAAAGTTTGAAGCCAAAGGTTTAAATAATAAAAAGTTTATTATAATATTTTATATTATAATTTAAACCCAAGATGGGTTTTGGCACCAACTTTTTCGAAGGTTTCAAATAAAACTTATAAAGCATCGACGTCAAGAAAGGGGTAAAATCCATATTAATATGGATTAAATTTAAGCACTAAGGTAATGGTTTTTAAATTGAAAAAGTGTGAGAAAAATAAAAGAATAGACAAAATTTAAAAAGGGACACTAGACTGTTGAATAAATAGCGCATCTTGGGAGTTCGTTCTCAAGGGGGCAGTTGGCCTAACGACAGTCTAAGCAGCGCTGAGTTGCAGGGCAGGTAGTAGGTCTTGAGGTCGAAACTCGACGGTGATAGTTTTTGTTTGTTTTATCAACAAGGAGGTTTGGTGAAGGCTTTAAATTATAAAACGTGTATATTTTCATTATGTGTGGGCGGTTGGCCTAGCGGCAGCCCAAGCGGCTCTGGCGCGCTGCCAAGCAAGAGGTTTTGTGGTCGATTCCCACCCGCGGCAGTTATGGTAAGCGAAATAATATTTTTTTGTGACTAAGGTTGAGTTATTAAGGGCCTAAGTTGTGCTTGATTATTGTGCGCACTATTGGACTTAGGGAGTTATAAGGGAAATAATTTTTATTTTGGCCATTGTTTTAAAAGGAAATAAAAGGGGGAAATTGCAATTAATTTTTGAAGTATTATTTTGTGGAGTAATAAGGTGTAATTAGTGGTTAATCAATTTGTGTTTGTTGAAATATTTAAGTGGGAGATAAAAGGTGTATAATGTGCTTTTATTGTTTGTAATACTTGCTTTAATATTGAAGGGCTTGGTTCATGATTTGATGTTTTATTTTGAGAAACCAAGAGAGTTATAGAGCATTGGTTTGGAACATAATTGTGCACACATTTTTGAGAAGGTTTTTCAATATATGAAAAAGTGTTGTGTTAATCCTTTTGAAGTTGCAAAAGATATTATTTTTTAGAGAGGTATTTGAGGGCACATATTCATTAAGAATTTTTTTTGAGTAAATACTTCTTATACTTCATTAAGCATTTTGAGGCATGGTGATTCAACTTTTTATCTAGGTGGTTGTGTTTTGAGAAAGTAGTTTTGAGGTGGAGTTAAAAGGGTTGATTGGTATGCATTGTTGGAAATATTTGTATTAGGGTTTGAGACCTACATGTGCATTATTATTGAAAGAAAGTGGAAACAATTGTATTAGGGTTTGAGACCTACATGTGCATTATTGTTGAAAGAAAGTGAAAATAATTGTATTAGGGTTTGAGACCTACATGTGCTCTATTGTTGAAAGAAATATGAAATACTTGTGTTAGGGTTGAGACCAAGTTTGTACATCATTGTAAAATATTTTGTGTAGTGGTTTGAAAGACATTGAAAGTAATTGTGAAGTGTTTGAGATCAATCTTGTGAAGGAAATTTGTGCATTAGTGTGTTTGATCCTTGAGAGCAAATTTGCAAGAAAGATAGACCAATTTTGTGAAGCAAAGTTATACACTAGTTTGATTTGATTTGAAAGGGATTTTGCAAGAGGTAGAGTTTGGATTAGTTGAATGCAAGATTTGTGAATGTGAAGAACATATTAGGTTTTTGATAGTACATATCATTCTCTATATGTTACAGAGGTTAAACGAATTCTAAATAGAATATGTTTGAATTGCCTAGTTGAAGAAAGCATTTTCGAAGGAGATGTAAGCTTTGTTTGTATGCAAGATTTGGAAATATTTGAGGAGTTTCAATGAGCAACATTAAGGCAGATTTGAGCAAGTCTTGTGAGAAGACTTGAAGCAACATTAAGATAGATTTGAGCAAGTCTTATGAGAAGACTTGAAGCAACATTAAGACATATTTGAGCAAGTCTTGTGAGAAGACTTGAAGCAGTAGTGAGGCATATTTGAGCAAGTCTTATGAGAAGACTTGAAGTAGCATTGAGGCAGATTTGATCAAGTTTGGTGAAGACTTGAAACAATATTTGTGAGTAGAATTAGAGCATATTTGTGCTAGCCTTGTGACAAGGTTTGGTGCAGATTTGAGCCAAAGTTGAGAGTAGGCTTTGGATTAGACCAGAGCAGAGGGGACTCCTATGAAAAGAGATTCACAAACCAGAGCACAGGGGATAGAGTTCTTCTATGGGAATATATCCACAAACTAAAGCAAAGAGGATAGAATTCTCATGTGGAAAGATATCTACAAACCAGAGCAAAGGGGATAGAGTTCTCCTATGGAGAGATGTCCACAAACCAGAGCAGAGGGGATAGAGTTCTCCTGTAGAGAGAGATCCACAAACCAGAGTAGAGGGGATAGATTTCTCCTATGGAGAGAGATCCACAAACCATAGTAGAGGGGATAGAGTTCTCCTGAGATCCACAAACCAGAGCAAAGGGGATAGAGTTCTCCTATGGAGAGAGATACACAAATCAGAGCATTAGGGATTGAGATATCCTTTGGACATAGGTCCATAAACATTGTAATAAGGAATTGATTCCCAAGATATTTGTTGAGAAAATTTAGAAGAAATATTTTCTCCGTGGACGTAACCCACATTGGGTGAACCACGTTAAATTTATGTCTCTCATGTGCGTGATGATTTATGCATTGTTTTGATTGCTGCTATTGATATTGCAAATTGATAATATTGGATAATATTGTTTAATAAAGAAAAGTAAAATTTGATCTTATACTATTCACCCCAACTCTTAGTATAAGCTTGTGTTCTTCAAATGATGGCTACATTTTAAAGTGTCTCCACCTGCAACAATTGGTTGGACCTGTTTAGAATTTTGCTAGGGGACGAGAGTGTAGTAATTGATATATAAGTTAAATATACTGACATTTGGTTATACTTATTATATTTAGTTTGTGCTATGAGATTTTATAGTTGGGGCATGGGTTTGAAATCATCCAACAAAAGGTTTATGTTCAAAGATGATATTCCTTTTTTTTGGTAGGTAAAAAAGATTTTATTTACTTTTCGGGTTGAAGGGTCCCATCCCTGTTACATTGGGCACTTACATTACTAGAAAAAAAATTTGGTACATCCTGTAAATTTTAACAGTCTAGAAACCCATCAACAGACAGACTAAGCAAACCAAAAAAGAAGATACTAAATTCTGGTGTTGGACCCCTAAAGACAACAAACACAAAATAAATTTGAAGCCAACACAACCATAAGCAAGCCTGCTACTTGCTACCACCTTCCTGTCGCTACTGGGATTCCTCCTTATCCTCCTTAACGACATCTTTCTGTTCTGAGGCAATAAGGAACCTAATCACAATCAAGAGCTCCTAGATCTCACTGATGGCACTTGATAGAAATGAACCCACCTCCTTGATGATGTTGGCAATGGATTTGAGGTGGTCCACTTCTTTTTTGATGTGGTTGAAGGTGGAGGAGCGCAACATATCCTCTACACTACTGATAGCCTCTTCATCTTCATCGATAATTGCTTTGTATGATTGATGCGAAACACTTTTTCTCTTAGCCTTCAACTGGCATGATTTCCTACTATTTTGAGTGGGACAAAAAGATTTGCATTTACTTCTTAGGCTAGGGTAGGGAGGGCGATGTTCTATGGGGATAGAATCCTTGGGAGAAGGGGTCGAGGTGGTCTCCCTCTTGTCATTGGCCTGGGCGGGGTGACATTATCCAGGGGAACGTTGAAATGGAAATCTGACTACAGTGGGTTCTCAGTAGAGGGGTTGGGGGGTCCACTGAGGAAATAGGGGCACTCGACTTAGCTTCATGGGCAGATGTAGAGGAAGTTTCAAGGTTTGGGGGGAGGACTGAGGGTTTGCCAGAAGGCTGGTGCGCGAGGGTGTGCTTATAGATTATAGAAAATAGACCTTTGTGGTGGGGGGCTTAGACAACTTTCTATCACTGAAGTTCTCGATGGTTATATTGATATATCGAAAGATAAAATCGAGGATATTGACTGGTTTAACATCACAGAGGTGGTTGACAAAAGCAAGGTGGTAGGTACGAAGGGGGCTATTGGGGTTATCAATGATAATTAACTGGATAATGGGGATGACAAAGATGTCCCATGGATGGAGAAAATATGAACATACCACACCCCCTTTCTCCCAAACTAGGTACTTCCCTTTATCAGGCAGGTGCTCATTTTTATCCTTGAAGTTGTGTTTGTCCCTTCAAACAACCCTACTTTTAGGATCTAAATCATTTTTTTTTGCAATTAAATGAATGCTTACCTCAATGAGAAGCCCCCGAACCCTTATCCCATCGTTATTTTAAGAGCTGACAAAATCACTGGTCACTTGGTCGTTGACACCGTTGAAGAGCTTGAAAAAGGGTATGAACCCCTTGGACCGATAAAAGCTTTAGTCACAGGATAAAGCTAGAGGTTCGAGGGTTTGGTGATGGCCATATTTCTAGAAAATATTAGAATAATAGAGTTGTTGTATTGGTCCCTGCTAGACTGATTATGGTACCACATGCGAATACGCATAGAAGAGGTGGTTCGAAGACTATAAAGTCGAATCCTAAGGCATGGGGGACAACCAAGCGATGGGATTTTTTTGAGATAGATATGGGAATGACAAGATCATATGCCAACCTTGGGAGCAAGAAAAAATAGAGGGGGCATGGGGAATGACTACCAGAAAGAGTGACTACCATAATGTAATAGAATGAGTATACAAACGAGGCAAGCGATGCAAGAAATAGGACGGGGATGAGAGTGGGGGAGGGGGGGTGACGAGCGAACAACAAGGAGTGGAGGAAGATGAGGGTGAAGGGGTAGAGGCACCAGGAGTGTAGAGGCCAATGAGATTGACTAAAAACTTTGACACGATCATGGTAGTCCGTATGATTAAACGTACATGCGACACTATGGGAAATGATGAGAGGAGTTAAGACACAAACTTCCTTGGTGTTGAAAGAAAACACCTTTGGTGTTAAAAAAATGCCTTTGGAGCAACAAAAGCTGCTATTTGAAAATACGCTCCACATCGCGATTGGATGCTTCAATGACGTCCTAGGAGAAGGAATCTTCCCATATGATTAGGTTAATTTGATTGGCTGCTCTGTTAGCCAAAAGATCTGCTACCTTGTTCGCCTCTCTAAACACATGTTGGATTGTGTTAAGGGGGCATTGTCTAAGGGAAGCTTGAAATTATTGGATGATGCTTTGGATGTTCTAGCCTTCGCTATTGTTGTTCTTAATGTGGTTAACCACATTTAACGAATCTCCTTCAAAAATTATGGGGGTGGTCAAATCCTTGCTGATCTCGATGCTTCTCCACAAAGCCCGAGCTTCAACGTAGTTGTTAGTTTGGACCCCTAATTTTTTAGTGAACACCTTGATTGTATTGCCATTATGATCCTTGATGACCACTCTCGCCCCAACATCCCCAATATTGCCTTTGGATGCTCCACTGAAGTTTACCTTGAGCCATCCTGGGGGAGGATTCCACTTGGCATTACTTTTGATGCTGGTGGGACTCTGGGATCTGGAGCACTCGGTAGATACCCCTAGAGTCTTGAACAAGGAGGACTCCAACCCAGATGTAGGTGGGTCCGGGCAAGGAATTAGGTTAGCATTTTTTATTGTAAAGCACAATGCTTTGTTGGCCACATCTTTTGGGTCTCTAAGACGTTCGTTGAAGATATGATTGTTATGCTCGAGCCAAATTTGCCATATCATATGGTGTGATAGGTCTTTCCAAAGGAACTTGAGCCTGGGGTTTCGAAATACAGTGGGCCACTAAGTGAATAGGTCAGTGATAGAATTGGGCCACATCCAATTGGCATGAAACTTGTTGATCAAGGAGGAGAACACATCAAAGGCAAAGGGGCATTCATGCAAAATATGCAATGTGGACTCCCATGCCTAAGAGCAGAGATAACACCTATTGGGGACAATGATACCCCTTTTGATTAGATTTTTAGTGGTGAGGATCTTGTTGTGGAACATGAGCCAAAAAAATGGGCCACCTTCAGAATAAGAATCTTGAGCCAAATGGTCCTGGTTGTGGTAGGGTTGTTCATGGTGTTGGGTCTTTTTTGAGAAGTTTTTGATAAAATAAAAGTGGAATTCATAGAGAATTTCCCATAATTAGTGCATTTCCAGAACAATTTATCTGTCGTCTGAGTTTTAGAGATAAAATTTACCCTGAGTACAGACTGTAGTGCATATGTGGCTCTATATAAGACAACATTTCTAACTCTAAAATGGAGTTGCTTCCACCTATGGCTATCTTGATTGTTAGTAATGAAGTTTGCAACTTTAGGTTCAAATCTACTGTCAGTGAGATGATTAATTGCTGCAATTTCAGGGTTAATGATGAGGGGCTCATCCCTAGCCAAAGGATCATACTAGAAGTCGATGTCCTTACCATATCCAAGTTGCCACCTAAGCCCTTACTGTAGAAGGTGTTTGGTTTGGGTTCTGGACCACCAAAAATGGGACCCAATACCAGGAGTCCCTTCGTCCCTGAAGGAATTTTGTTGCAGCTTCCTCCTTATGATAGAAACCCATTCCAAGTTTACGTTGGTTACCACCTTCTAAGCCTATTTGGCGAGAAGGGCCTGGTTCATCAGGCTGATCCTACGAAATCCAAGCTCTTCTTTGTATTTTGGAGTGTAAACTTTGTCCCAAACCACAAGGTGGAACTTCTTCTGATCGTCTGCCCCTGCCCATAGGAAGTGCTTTTGGATTTTTTCTAACTCTTCTCCTACAACCGCTAGGATTTTGAAAACTAAAAGGAAGTACACCAAGATGCTTTGGAGGACTGACCTGACCAGGGTGGCTTTACCAGCTTGAGAGAGGAGGACCCCTTTCCAACCTGCTAGTTTCTTATGAAATCTCTTGGTGATATTGTTCCACATAGACTTGGCTGGTCTCCCCTGAAACATTGGGAGGCCAAGATAGGTGGTCGGGAGAGCAGCAATGGTGTAGCCCAGGATGTTCGCAATCTTGGCTTGCCTCTTTAGTGGGGTGTTGATAAAGTAAATTTTGCTCTTGGTGAAGTTGATTATTTTCCCTGCAGCTTCCTCGTAGATATTGAGAATGGATTTGATGAATTTGGTTTCAAAAATAGAGGTTGCAGTAGCCAACAGTGTGTCATCCACAAACTGATGATGGGTCGAGGGTTGGAGATTGGATGTAAACTTGATGCCAGTGATCATACCTCTCGAGCAGATAACTTTGATAGCCCTTCCAAGGCTTTCGACAAAGATAATGAAAAGGATGGGAGAGAGGGGTTCCCCTTGTCTTAGCCCTCTGGTGTTGGAAAAATATCCTGTCGTCGAGCCATTGACAAGAACTGAAAACCATGATGAGGAGATGCATTGTGAGATCAGCTTAACCCAGTTTTCATGAAATCCAAACTTTAGGAGGACTTTGGCTAGAAAATCCTGGTCCACTCTATCAAAGGCCTTGTTCATGTCAAGTTTAGAAAAAAAGCAAATTTGTTGGAGTTGTGGGCTGAGTGGATGAGTTCATGATTGGTGATGATTTTGTCAACAATATTTTGGCCCTTGATAGTACTTCCTTGGAAAGAATCAATAATTTAAGGGATGATGCCTTTCAGTCTGTTGGCCATGGATTTGGACAGGATTTTATAGATGATGTTGCATAAGCTAATGGGTCAATAGTCAGACACGGACTTAGAACTGGGCCCTTTGGGAATAAGAGCGAGGAAGGTGGAATTGACGTCCCTAGGGATGGATCTAGAGTGCTGCATTTTAGATATATCTTGGAAAATATCAGGGTCAATGATGTCCCAGTAGGTTTATAAGAACCTTGAAGGAAAACCATCAGGGTTAGGGGCTTTGTCTAGTTGCATGGAAAATAGATCGTAGTGAATTTCCTCAGGGTTTATAGGGCTAAGGAGTAAGGCATTCATGTTGTCGAAGATGGTTTTGGGGATGTTCTCGAGGAGGGTTCCACGACCTAATTGGAGGAAGAGGGGTGGGATCCAAGGATGGATTTGAAATGATAGATTGTTTCTTCCCTAATTTGGTGGATATCTAAGGTGAATGACCCATCTAGCTTTATGAGACCAGTAATCCTGTTAGCTCCTCTGACACTGAGAGTAGAAATGTGAAAAAACTTAGAGTTGGAGTCTCCTTCCTTGAGCCATAATTATATTTATTTTTGGCTCTAAAAAATCTCTTCTTTTTGTATGGTATTGTAGTAATCTGACAGCAAAAACCGCTCCTTAGTTCTTAGATTATCGTTCCCCTAATCATGCTGAAATCGATTCTCAATCTGTTGGAGCTTGTTCTTGATGTTCTATTTATTTTCAAATATTTTTTTGAAGGTTTCCCTATTCCAAAACTTTAGCTTAGCTTTGATCACTCATAAATTCTGAGTTACCTATTTTGTTATAGTCCCTGGGAACCTTTCCCCCCACCACTCGGTAATCCAATTTTTGAGGTCCAAATTCTGGATCCACATTGATTCAAAATGGAAGGAGGTTTTGAACTAAGATCTATTGGCAACTTTAAAAATTAGGGGACCATGATCATACCCAATATTCTATAGCACTTGCAAGTTGGCATATCCAAATAGGGGAAGCACTTCTTGTGACAACAAAAAATGGTTAAGTCTTTCTTAGATAATATTTTCATCCATCCTTTTGTTGCTCCAAGTGAACTGGGACCCTCTTAGCTGGAAATCCATAAGTTCGTTTGCATCTATAAAATGAGAAAATTTGCCTATGGATTTGGAGGTGATCGCATTCCCACCTCTCTTATCTGAAGGATGTAATGGGGTATTGAAATCCCTAGCTAGAATCTAGGGGATGTTGTTGAAAGCTTATCTCATCTAGGTGAGGTTGTTCCACAGGGTCGATCTGTCTTACAGACTGTTAGGGGCATACACATTTGTCAAAACCTAGGAGTGTTGGGTGTTAGAGTCTTAAAAATAGATGTTGGATAGATGTCCTTCACTTGAAATGTCTCTCCCTTCCACCTTGGCTAGGTTCCAGAGACAGAGGAGCCTGCCTGAGGTACTAGAAGCAAGAGTAAAGGTGATCTCACAGTTCATACAAATAACCTTGGTAACTTTAGGTGACCAGTGCTCACCTAACTTGATTTCTTGAATAAGAAAAATAGTGGGATTTGATTCCTTCTACATAACAGCAGACAATCTATGTTTGGTTGCCCCATTTAACTCTCTCGCATTATAGGATAGGATTCTCATTTAGAACTTTTGGAGGGTTTTTTGCTCCCTTTACCTTAATAGGCAGGGGTTTTGGATCTCTTAGTTCTTCCTTATTGGGCATTTCTAGTTCCTGGAACAGGGTTCATTGGGTACCATTGGCTATGTCTTATGTTGTGTCTCTACTCCTCAAGTCAGCCCTAGAGGACCTACCCTTTTTTTCTATCACCTCCCACATCAATTTGGAATTTTTTGAATCTTTGGGTCTATTTAGGGCTTCATGTTTCTGGGGATTCATGGGAGGAATCATCACTGTCAGCTTCAACATCATGAAATTTATATGGGTAGTGGGGCGATCTAGTCCCATTGCATGGGGAAGATCTAGGCAGGGTTTAGGTGATTAGGAGGGTTTGGAAGGAGAGCGCTGGGACACGAGGCCAGTCTCGAGCAGAGAGGTAGGGCACAAGGGTGGGTATGGGGGATAGGTTTTCTAGGGGGATTTGCCTTAGGGTGGGGTTGGTTCATTTAGTTTGAAATAGGGATTTCCTTGCAAGGGAGCTCCTTATCATAGTTTTTAGCATTAAGACCAATATTATTGAGTAAACTGAACTTATTAGAGGAGGTAAATAGACTACTTACCTTGCTCATGTTGTCGATTAGAGGAGAGAGGGATTTCTGCTTGCCCTTGTGATTCTAGCTTTGTCCTACTTTGATTTTCATCTTCTGGGTTTCTCTGTGGGTCGGGCAGAGCGATATCTGGGATTCATTTTGCACACTTTTTAGATTCGAGCACTGGGTTGGAAGATGCCCCTGAGAATGGCATTCAGTGTAGAATACAAGTTTATTTTCATACTCCAACGGTTAGCTTTGGTGGTAAGACATGTAAATCAAGTTAATATGGTTCGAGAGTTGGGTCTCTAGATTGACATTAACACATATGTGGGTCTGCATCAATCATGATCGAGCACGAGTTGTCGGGTCGATAGTAACAAGTTTCCCAATCGCTCGGGCTATCCCTTGCAACACATCCTTGTGGAAGAAGTGTGGGGGTAGATTTGGGAGCCGGACCCAAATGGGAGCACAGTTGATGCTCTGGGATTCTAGGTCAAAGTACGTTCACCACTTGCGAAGGAAGAGATTTCTCCTTCTAAAGAACCATGGACCCTTTGATAAAATATCATCTGCATGTTCTTGTGTGTTGAGGTGTATCATGAATAATCCTTTGGATATGGCTAGCAATTCCAATAAGCCTCTGGTTTTCCACTTTATCATCGTCCAACGATGAAGTGAATCCATATCGGGTCTTCCTCCTATAAATTTCCCTATGAGGGAAAAGGAATCAAGGGTAGCGTAATCTTCCATTACTTCTGCTGAATAGAAAACATTGCAACCCTAAGTGATGAAGGTGTGTGGTGCCACAGGCAAGGGTTTAGGATTTCCTTTGAGCACTTCTACAAATGTTACCGAGCTAGTTTTACTATCGCTTGCCTCTATTTTATCCATAGGGTGTTTCCCCCACGAGCTTCATTCTCGTCCTCTATCGTCCTGGGAACACTTTTACCTGTTGATTCTCTCCCCATATCTTGGTCGATGAGTTCATCATTGGTTTTGTTGGCATGCACTCATGATCCACAACCTGGGAGCTTGCTCCCACATTTCTGCTTCCCTCTCGTTGCATAATCGAATTTTGAATATTCACTCACCATTACTCCAAAATCACTCCCTGCTTCTTGAAGCTGAAAAATCACCAAACCTCACTACCCTTAGAGCTATACCAGTCCAACTATCAACAATGTCAAGGAGTTCATCCTTTTTTTGTGTAAGGTCACTCTAGAGATGTAATATCACTCTCTTCTAGTTGTGAAATCACCCCTTAAAGCTACAACAAACCCACTACGAACAATGTCAAGGAGCTCATACTTCTTTCCTTGCAAGGTCACTCCAGAGGCTTAATATCACTATCTTCTAGTGCGGAGATATGATACTACAACGAATGAGAGCACACGTAAAACCTGCCTTTTCCATGAGAGTTGCATACACACACTTCAAATATATAGCCAAGGGTAACTACATTACACTTGCTATTTACTATTGCATAGGAAGACACAGTAACGGCGAGCTTTTTTTTGTACTAATTAAACGCATTAAATAACGATTCAAATATGATATTCCTATCAAGTCATGGTGGGTTGGTTTTAAAATTGGGCATTTATGATTGAGTTTAAGGAATGCTAAAAGGTTGGACATAGATAGATCCATGAATTTGCATTTATTCATTGTGATGAGTTTTTATGATATATTGCAAAAGGTGCATGAAGCCTTTTCTTATGGCCTTTCAAAAATTTAGAATTTAGATAGGATTGACCTATGAACTGGCATAAAATAGGCAATGCATGTTCTTTTAAAAAGAGAAATTATAAGTGTAGTCAATGTGGTATCAAAAAGCCATAAATAGATGCTAATTTTAGCTTGTATGAACACAATATATTAAATTATTTATTTTTATCTTCTTAATGAAAACATCAATTAAATAATTACATTGTAAATTACGGGGTTCGCTCTTGCAGGACCATATAAGGCATGCATGGATGACCAAGGAATTATCTATAAACTAGCTCTTTCATTTTATCAATTTTGGTGCTTTCATGATCATATAAGAGCATGCATGGATGACCAAGGAATTATCTCTAAACTAGCTCTTTCATTTTATCAAATCTATTACTGGTTGAGTATCCCCTACAAATAGACACTAGTTTAACTTCAATGGGCATGAAAATCATGTCACTTTGGCCACAATTCAAGAATCCAAGGCCTTGGGTACACACTACATATAATATTTAGTCTTTAGTATTTTTACTATTCAAAATATTTTTCTAATCATGAACATAGAGTATGGATGACCAAACATAGTGGCATTGAGATAAGAAGTTCAAAATTATTAGAGTTGGGAAGTAAGGCCTTTAGAAAGGCTCTTACACAAAATAAAATAAAATAAAATTAGGATTTAGAACAATTAGTATTTGGCCTCTTGGTCTTGAGGCACTCTCTAAAGACATGTGACCTGACAAAAACATTTCAACATCCTCCATAAAAAGAGGCTCAAACAATGATAAAAAGGCTTAGGTTGGAAGGAGTTAATATGGAACAAGTGCAAGTGGATGTTTTTGATAAACTTATGGATTCCTAAGTCCCAAATGTAGACCATGCACAACAACCTCAAATTCATGTATAACCCTTTACACTTTATATATTAAAGCTTTTTTAATTTTTGAAATTATGTGAAGTCGTGTTTACATTGACTATTGAGAATATCTTTGCATTATTTATAAATCAAAACATAACTTATTTTATACTAGATATGACAACCATATAATTGATCACATAAATGTGGTAATTAACGAGGCTGACAAAATGCCATAAAATGATATTACTTTACCAACTCAAGTATAAGCTTGGACTTCAACATACAAAACCAAGACTTGTTGATGTCCTCTCCACCTTCATACTAGGAATTGGTCATTGTAGCTCATTACAATGCTAATGCAGGATATTGAAAAGAGAATGATGATATTATGGATTTAGATACATCCCAATACTTTTCAATTGAAGAACGCCAAGTAATGAATTGTAATGAGATTGACGAAAATTTCATTGAAGCATGTTCCATAAAGAGCAATCAATAGAATAAAAATTTAAGCAACTTTCTAAATCTACTAGAGCAAAGGGTGAAAGAAAGGACCAAGAACATAAATTATGTTAAACTCAAAATTTGTAGACAATCTCAATTGATCATATATTCAACTTCTCAATGATAAAGAGAAAAATAAGAAAGAGCTAGATGTCCTTAAGCAAAGAAAGAAGGAACAAACTAAGGGAAAAAGGTATAGTTGAATAACTAAAAGGGCAAATAGAAAACAAGACAAATTTGAAAGACTTACAAAAATAATAAACCAATAACAAAAAATCCTTCAAAGGTAAGAAATGAAATAAAATAAAGAGCAAGATTATATTCAAAGATAACAAGAGGGACACTAACATTGCCTCTTGGATGCAAACCTAACAATCTAAGAATTTGAATTTCACAATTTGATTTAAGTTAAACATAATGTACATTTTAGGGTTGTGTAATTATTCATGGATAGTAGTTTGACTAAAGTGCCACAAAGGATAGTAGACATATCTAAATTCTTGGTGATGGAAAATGTAAATGTGCAATGACATCTAATTTTATAATTGGTATTGTATTGAGAAAGCTACATATTTGGCTTGATTATAAGCCAAATTCCAAGGTTTATACAACTAATTTTATTTTTTTTATGATACAAAATATACATTTTTATTTTGATTATGTTTCCATTATGATAGAAATTTCCAAGGTTAAATTATGATTTTGATATTCAATGTTGAGTCCCATTCCTTTGGATTATATTAGCAATCTAAATTATACAAATGCAAACAATCTAAAAAGAAATAACATTGATAACAATGATTGACAAAATATTAATATAAAGAGTGATAAAAAATAGTGCTAAATGCAATATAATTTATGATGCCAAAAATAAATTAATGCAAGTTGAAACTAAACAAAATATGGCTTCTAGGCTTCAAAGAAACTAAAAAATGAAAGCATGAATATAAGCCTTATGAAATAGAAGTAAAGCCTTGAAGTATTACATGTAATAAAATACTTTTGAAGGTCATTATAAAGGCAATATGGACATATTGAATTAAAGAACTAGAGGGGATACATGTTAGCAATATATATGGAATAGAATAGACTGTGTATAGGTAAACATTCTATATAGATATATGAATGCAAATGGGGATAATTCTTTAGATGGTAAAGTGATCCAAACCTCAAAATTTTGAATGTTTTGAAACTCATAATTCGAAGTTAAGGAAGATCAAGAAAGATTGCAATTTAGAAATAATAGAGTATAACAAACAAAAACACATAAATATATAAGCAAAATAGATTAATTATTTTATTGATTTCAAAATAGAGTACAATGTAATCAATCTCTAAGAAGAGATGTGAGGCTCTCACATTGTATTCACTACTCATGCCTTTATGATTGGGGTGCATTTCTCTTTATACAATATATTTGGTGTATTGGAAATCCATTGTATTGAATATGAAAGGTCATATATGAAAATGTGGTGGTTCACCTTCCATGAGTTAGAAGGTCACCTATATGAAAATGTGGTGATTCACCTTCTATGAATTAAAAAGTGTATTGAGTTGAAAATAGCATATATATGACTTGTGTAAAAACCCAAGTCTACTCACTTGGTTGCACCACAAAAATAAGGTAAGCTATACTCAAGGTAATTATTTTTTTAAATTTTTTGTTTATTCCTAAAAGTTCTTTTATGTTCATAGCAACTATATTTCACCCAATGAATTTTACACATTAATTTTTAATCAGTATAGAAATATCATACCACTTTTGGGTTTCGAGACTTTTGCATACAACTACCCAAGTGGATGAGATTGGCCAAATCCCGTAAAAGGCACCACTATGTGGAATCAACTTGTCTCATTTAACATCCTCTTGTTTTGGCATGAGGGTCGAACCATGACTGGGGTTATCCTCTAGGGCCCATAACACCTAGAGATTCGACGCATACTTCTCCATCCTTTATCATACTGAACATTTGACTAACTGGTCGACTTGTTCTATTAGATGTATGTAAGGGGTTAGCATACATATACCTAGTATCTAGTTGATTGTCCACTACTCGAATTCAGCTAGAGCCATGTCAATACCCTGACCTTAGACTTGATCGCTCATTCTCATTGTGATTCATGATTTTTTATCCCATACCAAATGTCGTGGTTGAACTAGCTAAGTCAAATGAGCATAGGACTTATCACAGTACTACCCAGGCAACAACCTAGATGTGGCATCCCATACCGCCCCTCATTACTATTTTTGACTAGGTCACTTTTTCTAACCTTTAAAAAATAGTTGCTCTCGAGACTTGTGTGCATGCCCGCACATCAACCGCATTGGGTGTATCTATATGTTCGAATCATCCTCCATGATGATTAACCATACTTTTATTTTTAGGATCTTCCTCTTAGAAGAATTATACTAAGCATTTATAAAAGGGTTATTATTTTTTTAGTATAGTAAGAATAAATCCCTAACCAAGTTCTAGTTAAACCCTATCTTCTAGCTTCTTTCTAACAAGTTGTTAGGTTACAGGCATAACAAGCTCACTTTCTTAATAACATTTATAAATTATATCCTCAATTTGCACTACAACTTATTTCATAAAAAATAAATCTTCACAACTAGTTATACAAAGTAAATTACTTCAAAAGATTAAAGTGCACCTACTTTAAATATTATTCTAGTTTATGTTTGATCCAAGCACATGCATTTATAATTCCTAACTAATTAATTATTCTAACCTCAAATGGAATGAACAACTAAGTCTTCACATATCTTAGCTATATAATTAATTCCTCCAAATAGGTATTTCTACTATATAGGTTCCATGTATTCAATCTAAGTTTCATTTAAATATTACTTTACATTATAATATCACCATAGTGTGTATAAATATATACTTTAAGCGATCTAATTCCTTCCCATGAAAAACACAATGGTTTTCAGAGTGGAACACTATAGGAAACAATAATCAAGTTCTATTAAAGTGACTGAGTAATCCCTACAGTAAAGAATCTCAAATAAAAGAGTTTTCATGCCTAACTATATTTGTTCTAACATAGCAGACCCCTAACTCCCTAAATCACTTTTAATATTTATACCATATTTATACTTGTATGGTTAAAACTTAATACATTTTCAGTTTATGAAAGTTGCAATATTTCAGAGGTAAGTTTAACACTATTATCTCAATTATCTCTTTACCAAAGCTAACTTCATTAAACCAATGCCAAGTTTCAATTTCACTACTACCCAAGTGACATTAAAGAAGTTTTAAAATTTGTAGGTGCTTATTGCACAACCAAATTTTGTTTCTATTTAGCATTATAAAGTAGCTCCATCCATTTAAATGACTTTGAGTCAATAGTTTATTGTTACCAAACTTAAAGGTACAATAATATAGTATAAATTATCATCTCTATTTTTGTATTACATCCAAATTTCCCAAATTTCAAATATCATTCTAGATTTATGACAACTAATCATAGGTGATCAATTAGCTAATATCTGCCCATATCATCTTTCAAAAAATAATCAATTGGTGGTGAACTACAGACGCCATTAGTTCTCTTATTAACCTACAATCACCGATAATATTATACACATTTCATTTTTAACCAGTAGGTCATTTTGGCAATCCCTTAATTAAAAACTATATAAAATAAAACCTATAGCACATAAATATTTTCCACAATCTGGTTGTTACGTAGAGAACATAAATGCTCAAAAGCACAACACTATTCATAGTTTTCTATTAAGGTAATATAATAGAAAAACATTACAACTATAATCTAATTTGGAAAGTAATCATGTTCATCCACTCTGAACTATGGTTTCAGTTTTCAAGTTTCTTTTCCCAACTGAGGTGGGGTAAATTTAATTACAAAAACTATCACTTAACAACAGATTGAATCCTTTGCTTCTACAGTCCTAAGGCATACATTATATTAACATAGTGGAATTTCTCTTCCAACAGATAATAATACTAGTTTTCAGTTGCAGGTTTGGTTAACACTACAACACCGGATTCAACCATAAGACTTATACATATTTCAAAACTCAACCTTAACAATGAGTCTGTATCCTTGAAAATATAGATTTTACAATCCACAATATCCTGGTAAACTTCCTATATTCTGACACAACATAACTGTGAAGACTTCTTGGATATTGTCACATCGCAACTGCATTGCAAGACCAGATTCGAATGCTAACTTGTATGGATTTAAGTTCTTCCTTAGCTTGTTCAAGGCCATCCGACTCATACTATCAATACAAGATCTCAAGTGATGATACCATGGATCAGATACAACTCAAAGCTATATGATATGCACTCTATAATGCATACAAATATACCTTTTCAAAATTAAAATATTCCATATCAATCATTTAAACATGCATGAAATAATACATGTGTCTCATTCTTGGTTTTGTATTCCTTTAAGTTCCAAAATCACATTTCAGATCTACCTACAAAATACACAGATAAATCTATTGAAATTTCCATTGGAACATCTAGTGTTTTGACATTGTTTCCAAAAATACAAATTCTCAGTCATGCATATTATTTTTTTTATCTGAACCAATTCTATTTTTGGTAAATTAATATTGCTCATACCAAGCATTGTATTATTCAAAATATACAAAATGCATATCCATTTTTCTATCATCATAACACATCAAAAAATATGATTCTTCTCAACATTATCAAATGTAAGCAATCAACAATATCTCATATATTGCAAAGGAAAATATAACATCCAACCTTTAGCTTTTTCTTCAAAATTGTAACAACGTAGTTCCTTCTCGTCTTTCCCATGCAGATATTCACCAAAAATAACATACACAATCTATTACCAAACTCATTTCAATCATCCAACAAGAAATAAAATTTACTTCTCTCCCCCTTCTACCTCGCTACCAATATTAAAGGTGAGTTATTCCCTTCTCCGTTCCACTATTTGGAAAATTCAAGAAATTTCTCCCTTAAATTTCATGCACAATGCCAGACAGATACGGAATTGGAAAAACCACACTATGCACATAACCAAACATCATGACACTACCTAAATTTTGGTATTTTACTTTTATCTTAGCTCTTCGTAATAATTGAAGACACATCTTCTAAATGTGCAAATCAACATAAAGTTCGCTCTTACTAACTCAAAAACTCTGATTTCACTTCATATTTTATACATATACATTTTATATTATATTATTATATGTATTTATATATATATTAACTTTTTCAAAATAATAGCCAAATAAATATTTTTAATTCCACACATAATTTAACTAAGTATGGCTCCCATCATCATCACCACATAAAACCATATGCATACCTCATTTTATGTCAACAAGCAACAAACAATCAAAACATGGCTCACGCAATAATGTAAATTGTAATGCACCTATATGATATGTAAAGCACGAGCTTCCATATACTCGCGAGTTGAATCATCACTTCCCACTTATCTTTTTTTCTTCAACCATTATTTTGTCAATCGAAGGAAGATCCCTAGTCCTGCATACACAAAATCATTAGTAGTACCACATTTTGAGAAAAAAAGTAAATTAAAATCATCTATTCAATTTGCTAATAAAGGTTGTGTGAGGAGGGTTGTTAGATCCTTCCCTACTAGAAATAAACACAGTATCTGTGTTTAGTGCAAGGTCAAGTAAATCCAATATATTTTACACATAAATTTTCACATATGCAATATTAATCATGCCATATCACAAATTATTTTTAATTTATCCACATAATGGTTCATATTGCATTCAACTAATAATCCATGCACAAATCAAAACATACATCATCTCATAAGCAAAGCTACTCTACTCAGTAACCCAAAACATACACAAAGCTACTCTACTCAGTGTCCAGTCTCATATCCATATATATATATATATAATATATATATATATATATATATATATATATATATATATATATACATCAATCAACCATATAAAATGTTTTGAAATATCTATGTCTACTCAAACAGATAAGGAAACTGTTGTTGCATATCTGCTACGTTATCCCACTATTTTTTCTATCCGAGTAGAGGTCCCATTGGACCCAACATTGCTCTATGTTCCTCTTCCTCAGATTATTGGTCCTAAAACAAAGTATACGAACATGTCGAACTTCAATTTTAGCAGATCGGTTATTTACAATTTGGAAACATCTAAAACATGAGTAGGATAAAAAATGTACTTCCTAAAGAGGGACACATGGAAGACATTATGAATTTTGGATAAGCTTGGTAGTAGAGCAATTTTGTATGCAACAAGGCTTATCTTACCCACAATTTCAAGGGGATCCACATATCTTGGGTCAAGTTTGGAATATTTTATGGAACTTTTAGTTGGCTTCACCCTTAAGAACACTCTATCTCGCACAAAATATTTTCTCGATGTTCTTTTGAGGTCCGCGTAGCTCTTCTGGCGATCTGCAACCTCTTTCAACTTCTATTGAATTCTTTTCAACTGATCTTCAATTTCTTTTATAGCTTTCGATTTAATCACTACCCGATATTTCATATTATCCCATGATAAGGGAGTCCTTCACTTTATTCTATACAAGGCTTCAAAAGGTGCCATACCTAGTGATGCATGATAATTGTTATTGTTGCACACTCAACTTGATATAAATAATCTTCCCATTTTGTATGCTGATCCATGCAATACATTCTCAACATATCTTCTAAAATATTATTCACTCTCTCAATCTTTCCATCTGTCTTAGGGTGATAGGCTTAACTTATATTCAATTTTATTCCCAATGCTTCATGAAAAGCCTACCAAAACTCAAAGGTAAAGCAATAATCTCTATCACAGATTATAACTTATGGGAAACTATGCAGTCTTACCACTTCTCTAGCAAACTTTCTCGCTATTACAAGTGTATCATCTTGTACATTACTAGGTATCAAATGTGCAACCTTGGTTAACTTATCCACATTTACCAAGAATGCATCATGTCTAAACCTTATTTTAGGCAAACCCACTATAAAGTCCATCGAAATTAACTGCCATTTATGTGCAGGTATATCATGTGGGTATATCCTACTTGCTGGATACAAATGTTTTGCCTTTACTTTATAACACTCTAAGCAGCTGGCCACATAATCAATGATATCCTTCTTCATACCCGACCAATAGTAGGTCTTTCTCAAGCTCTTGCGCATATTTTCCCCTCCAAGGTGCACAGAATAAGGAGTATTATGTGCCTCCTCAAGAATTTTTTCTCTCAATTCACCTGTATTTGGGACCACCAATCTATTATTATAATATAACAATTAATATCTAAAAAAAATTGTATCCTTTATAAGTTCTTGCTCAACCTGAACATTACAAGACTAGCAAAATTCATCTTTTTATTGCAAATATTTAATCTGATCTAACAAATCATAATGATATTTTATCATCGTATGTAATGACCCTCCTCGCATGATTAATGAAAAAGAATAAAATATGTTAATAATTACCTTTTCTTGTGGGACAAGGTACTATTGATGGCTTCTTTGAGTGCAGGTTAGTTGGAGAAAGGCAATGAAGAGAAGCAAGTCAGTGGAAAATATAAAAGGAGGAAATGATGATTCGGCTCGCGAGCACATGGAAACTCGCGTTTGCATATCATTTAGGTGCATTATTGCATGAGTTAATTTGGTTTGAATAGTGCATGCTGGAAATGAATGAGAAATATTTTGAGGTGGCGATGATGATGGGAGCCACTAGTTTGAATAGTCATGTGATTGTGTGCTATTGATGCATGAGTGTGTATGACTAATTTATGAAATGCTCTATTGTTGGCTTGAATGATTAAAAGTGGTAAAGAAGATGTTTTAGTCTTGGAAAAATTATCTTTAATTTGATTTGAGTAAAGCTTATCCTTCTATTGTCATTACTTTAGGGAAAGGTAATTTTTTTACAAAGAAGAATAATTATTTTATTCCTTACCTTTCAAAAAAAAAAACATTAAGCAAAGTGTGGTGGATGTGTTGTTTTGTTCATATCTTTGTTTTTAAATACTTATAAGGGTGTGGAAAAAAAATGGATAAAGGGAAGTGAAGCTCCACGCAAGGCATTGATGGTAGACAGCATGGGCGGTTGGAAGACCGAGTTTTCCTCCACAAAGAAAGTAGTGTTGTTCCAACAAAGATGCTTAGTGGGAAAGTGAAAAACAAAAAAGTTATTTTTATTCATTACTTGTTGTTGATGGGAGGAAGAACTTCGTACTAGCAGGGAGTACGTGATGGTTATTTTTATTAATGAAAATGTGGAGTGCAAAAACATGGGGGGAGCCATAATGTTGGATTAACGACATTCAGTTGAGAGGAGACGGGGAAGGAGACAAAAAAAAAGGGAAGAATGAAGGAGGATGGAGATGCATTAATGAGAAAAAGTGAATAGAAAGTGGATGTGATCTTTAGAGTAGGGAAGTAAACTTACAGGTCGGTAAAAATTGCCTTGTTCTATGTGCAAACATTTTAGATTTCTTTTGTGAAAGAAAAATAAAGCCACTGGTATGAGAAATGAAACCTAGGTTGAAAATGGAAATTTGTTGGTTGTGTGAATTGTTCCATGTATGATGAATTGTGTTCATATGAATGTGTGGATGTAGAATAGTTGCTAAGTTCACTGTTATGAATACTAAAATATGAAAGCAATGAAAAAAAAATATGGTTTTACTATTTCAAAAAACTTGACTGTTGGATAACGTAATGTTTGCTTGTATATACTTTGGTAGTGCTATGGATAGCCGATGTGGGTTGGATTGTAGCAAAAAAAAAGTATTTTATTTAAAATGTTATTGTAGATGTTGTTATGACACCTTCGTGTAGATTGCAACAAAAGGAATATAAATGTCTAACTTGTTTAGAGTAAATTGAATATGTGGAATGGCTTTGTTATATTTTTTTTTAAATGGAGAAGGCTTCTGTGATATCTAGTGTGAGAAGATTTGGGAAGCCCAATGCATTCTTGTGTGTGTATTCTGGTTAAATCTTAGATTGCATGTTAGTTGCATGTTTAAATTAAGCCAAATCTGATCCCCAACGGATAGCCCAAACTCAGGTGAGATTTTTGAATGGCGCAGAACGATGGGCATCGGGATGAAGATTCATGCACGTATTGGTAGTGGAAACTTGCATTGAGGATTTAATGAAACTTTGAGGCTCACACTGAATTCCTTTCCTGTTTGGATGGGAAAAATTATTATGTTGTATAGAGGTCCACTGGGTAGAAACCTATAAAGTTGTTTTACACTGTAGCAATAGAGTTCATTGTGAAACAAGGCTTGCTGGAGAAACAATATGTAAATTGAGAATTTCTCTATGTGCTTACAGAAAGTAATTGAGTGTTGAGGTCTTTAATTTGTTAATGGATATTAAAATATCTTGTAATGTGGAAATCATGACTATTGATGAATACTTGATGAATTTTGTATATGCACCAAAATGAATTGCTTGTGTGTTGAGTAATTCGGTAAATTGCTATTGAAATGTATTATCTTATCTTTTCTATTTCTTTGTTATGCTTCATTTATGTTATAGAGAAAACCATGTTAAACAGTTGGTTATAAATTCTAATATTTTCTTTAAAAATCGAGAAGGCAAGGAGCACCCAAAAAGGGTTGTAGATGTTTGATCTACCAAGTAGATAGTTGGTGGTGATTAAAAAGGGTGTTTACCTAGCTTTGGTCTAGCTCAAAGATATACCTTTGCAAAGCCCATGAAAGTTCTCAAAAATGAAAAGCATCAGTTTAATATTTTCAACCTCATAGCAAGAAAGAATATTGCTAGTGTTGGTAGCAATCCATCTTTGAATATGCTTTAATTTAAGAAAGGCTAAGATTGGAAGGGAGATAGAAACAACCGTGGACACCCAAAAAGTTTAAATATTCTAATAAAATGATTTTTGGGATTAAATGGTGATAAGAGTAGTAGATCCTTGTGTTAAGGATACCTTAAATGGTACTATATTATAGACCTCATTAGAAAAGATAACCATCATGTTGTAATAAAATGTAGATGTTTCTAGAGAAGGGAGTACCATAGCTAGTTGACTTTGATACTCTTTAGAACATGAATATTAGAAGAAGTATCAGGTTCAAAGAAAAATAGACCTAAAATTTAAACAAATATTCATCCGAGAAAAATTGGAGTGCAGGTAGGCACAAAGATAATTCGGGATAACCACCGACTAAAGGGAATGACCTCAAAGGGATTCGATCAGATCAAAATGAAAAGTGGTATGGGACACTTTTCTAGGTTGGTTTCGAGGAACACTATGATAAGTTCCATACTAATCAAACTTTTCCATGAATGGACATAGGGTTTGGTATGGGATAAGCCTCTGTGAGTTGCGATGGTATTAGGAAATGAAGATCAAGGTCCGAGAATGGACATGGCACTAGCTGCTTCCAAAAAAGGGAATACCAGTTAGTCACAAAGGCATGATTACGCTGAGTGCTTCCACATTGGGTATAAGCAAGTCGATTGGTTCAACAAAGATACGGTGTGTGGAGGCTAGGGAAAGAAAGCATCCCCCTCTAGGTGTTATGGGCCCTAGAGGATAACCCTCATCATGGTTCGGTCCTCATGCTGGAATATGTGGATGATAAATGAGTTAACCGATACCACTGAATGGCATATTTTACGAGATTTAGCTAATCTCATCCACTTGGGAGACTGGTTACAATAGTCTTGAACCCAAAAGTGGTATGTTGTGCTTGTGTTGAACTATTTGTAAGTAAACAAAAAGATATGAACATAATACAAGGGATGATATCTGATGTAAATAATTTTATTGTTATCTTGTTTGTTAGGAAAACATTTATATTCAGAATAGTTGAAAGAAAAAAAAAGTTGATGGTTTCTGATTACCTTTATTTTTTTGACAACCTGGTGAGTGGGTTGTTACATATGGTATCAGAGCATAATTGATTCTAAAGTTGTAGAACTCTATGTGTAAAATAGAATAGTTATCAAAAAACTAATTAACTACCTCTTTCACTTATAGGACAATGGCATGAATGTTGCGAGGTGGGTCCTCATGAAATCCTATGGGAGGTAGGGAGGAGGAAAGCACCGAAAGGCCTGTAAGAGGACCACATACAAATTTAAATAAAGAAGGTCCTCAATGTGAAAGGAGGTAGAAAAGAGTTCATGAGATCCCTATGAATGAAACTAGTGGGGAAGGGGGAAACCTTGCAAAAATGGTTAAACTATTGCAAGTACAAATGGAAAATCAAAGGGAAGAAATGGCCCAATAGAAAACTCACATGGCCCAGCAACAAGAACTTATTGCCCAACAACAATGAGTCATAGATGACTTAGCAAGAAATAGGGAAACTAGATTAGGCAGGATAGTGGAAGTGCCAAGGGAACCTGAAGGATCCAATGTTGGAAGGGCAAGAGTGAGTAAGGAATTGGATAGAAATTTAAAGAAAGTTGTAATAACCAAGTTTAATGGAAGAGATGATGGAGAGTCAGCTGAAAATTGGTTAAGTGAACTAGAGTCCTACTTCTCTCTGGTAGTTCTATCTTCTGAATCCAAAATAGCCTTGGCAGTTATGAACATGACCAAAATTGCTCTGGACTGGTGGAAATCTTACAAGAAGGGGCATGAGGTGGAGGCTACTAATCTCAAGTGGGAGGAGTTCATCAAAGAATTTAGAGATAGATTTTTGACAAGACAATATTATGTGGAAAAGTTTGGGGAATTCTCAAATTTGAGACAGGAAAATATGTCGATCCGAGAATATCACCAAAATTTCATTCAACTATTGAAGTATGCGACTCAATATGAATGCAATGAGGAAATGAAAACTTAGAAGTTCATTCTGGGATTGCATCCTAGAATCATGATGGTGGTAAATATGCATAATCTCATCAATTTACCTTCTGCTTTTGATTTAGAAAGAAAAGAGGAATCTAATCAGGAAATAAGAAAAGCATATTTCAATTATCAAAAGCTATCAGAGAAGGAGAAATATGAGCTTAGAAAGTGAAAAAGTGTTGGTTTCATGAAATGGGAAAAGGAGCAGAATAAGAAACCTAAAGGGGGAGATCAGATTAAACAAGGGGGCAAAAATAAACCCAGTTACCAAGGAGGTAAATTCAGGAAGGATGTTAAAGAGTTTCCCAAAATATAGGACCAAAAAATAGTGGGTCAAGGAAAGGAAAGAGAAACTACATCCATGAATAGAAATGAAAACATCAACAGAGGCAATAGAGCTCCATCGGGTGGATGTTGGGTGTGCAAAGGGGCTCATTATGCCAAAAAATATCCACATAGAGCTGATCTACCACCAAAAACTCTAGAAGAAGCCAACCACAAGATTTATGTGGCCATAGGTAGCTCTAAACTCAATGGGTAAATTACTCTTTTTTATTAAATGGAATTTTTTTGGTAAAAACATGCAAATTTTGATTGATAGTGGGTCAACTGATAGTTTTATATCAACTAGTTTAGTACGAGATTCACCTATTAGACCTAGATTCTTGGCAAATGGTTGGAAGGTAGAGTATGGATTAGGGTAATCTCACCATGTTAATCAGTGTCTCTTTGATTCCCACATTGCTTTACCACAAGGAAGAATCAATTGGCATCTATATGTGGCACCTTTGCATGCGTTTGACATTATCTTGGGAGTTGATTGGTTAAAATATCACAAGGCCCTTTTGAACTTTGAAGAAATATGGGTGGAATTTGTGGATGGATCTTCTCAAAGGATTAGAATTAATTGTGGGTGAGGGGAAGTAAAACCCCATCTATTGTCTGCAATGCAACTTAAAAATGTTATTAAGAAGAAGGGTATGATATTTATAGTAAATATGAATAGAAGAGAAGAGTCTGGGGATGAGATCAATATTTTCCAGAAACATCCAGTATTAGGTGCATTCAAAGATGTATTTCCTGAGGAACTACCAGGATTACCTCCTTAGAGGGAATTTGATTTTTTGATTGAGTTGTTGCCTAATGTAGCACCAATTTCCAGGTCACCTTACAGGATGACTCCTATAGAGTTGCAAGAGTTAAAGATACAACTACAAGATTTTCTTGAAAAGGGGTTGATTAAACCTAGTGTGTCACCTTGGGGAGCTCCTATTATTTTTGTTAAAAATAAATATGGTACCCTAAGAATGTGCATAGACTATAGAATGTTGAATAAGGTTACTATCAAAAATAGGTATTCATTACCAAGAATTGATGATTTATTTGATCAACTAAGAGGAGCAACTACCTTTTCAAAAATTGATTTGAGATGTGGATATCATCAATTAAGAATCTAGGAAGAAGATACTTCTAAAACAACATTTAGAACAAGATATGGGTATTTTGAGTTTACAGTTTTACCCTTTGGGTTAACTAATGCCCCAACCGCATTCATGAACCTCATGAATAATATTTTTAGAGAGCAATTGGATAAGTTTGTACTAGTATTTTTGGATGATATTTTAGTTTATTCCAAAAATAAAGAAGAGCATGATCGACACTTGGGTACAGTGCTTGAGATTCTTAGGAAGAATCAATTGTATGGGAAATTGTCAAAGTGTGAGTTTTATACTCCACAAGTGCAATATCTTGGGCATATAGTCTCTACTGAAGGAATAGCAGTAGATCCCAAGAAAATAGAAGCAATTATGGATTGGCCAACACCTACTAATGTTATGGAGGTGCGAAGTTTTATGGGACTTGTAGGATATTATAGGTGATTTGTAAAAGGATTTTTGAGAATTGCCCAACCTATTACAAACCTTCAGAGAAAAGAGAAAAGCTTCAAGTGGATAGAGCAATGTGAGGAGGCTTTTCAAGTTTTGAAAGAAAGGTTGACAACTACACCAATCCTATAGTTACCTGATCCTAATAAGCAATTTATAGTCTGTACATATGCATCAATCAAAGGGTTAGGTGGGATTTTGACCCAAGGTGATGCAGTAATTGCTTATGAGTCTAGGAAGCTCAAAAGACATGAAGTCAATTATACCACTCATGATTTGGAGTTGGTAGCGATGGTACATGCTTTGAAAGTTTGGTGACATTACCTTCTAGGAAAACCATTTGAGTTAAAGTCAGATCATCAGAGTTTGAGGTATATATTTACTCAACCCATGCTAAATGCTAGACAATGATGTTGGCTAGAGTTCTTAGCGGAATATGATTTTGGGATTGAGTACATAAAGGGTAAATAAAATAAGGTCATTGATGCTTTGAGCTGAAGAGGGTGTATAACCATGATGACAAAATGCCAATATGATCTATTAGAGAAAATTAAGATAGGGTAAGCAAAAGATGACTTTTTCCAATCATGTATAAGAGCAAATGAATAGGAAGCAGATAAGGTTACAGATTATGCTTGGAAATATGGTTTACTTTATTTTAGAAATAGGTTGGTGGTACCCAACTTGAGAGGATTGAGAGAAACAATCCTTAGGGAGGTTCATAACACTCCCTACTCCATGCATCCAGGAAGTGCAAAGATGCGAGAGAATCTAAAGAAGGCATATTTTTGGCCTGGTATGAAAAAATATATTACCAATTATGTGGCCAAATGCTTGGAATGTCAAAAGGTGAAGGTGGAACACCTACATCCAGTAGGAAAACTATATCCACATGAGATACCCACACAGAAGTGGCAAGTAGTGTCAATGGATTTTATAGTGGGGTTACCAAAAACAAGGTTCAGGCATGATGCAATTATGGTAATTGTGGATAAACTAACTAAGGTTGCACATTTTATACCTAGTAATGTGCAAGATGATGCAATAGTTGTAGCAAGTAAGTTTGCCAAGGAAGTGGTAAGACTCTACGACTTTCCAGAAGTTATAATTTTTGATAGAGACTCTCGTTTCACCTCTGAATTTTGGCAAGCATTGCATCGAGCATTAGGGACCAAACTGAATATCAGTACTGCTTATCACCCAAAAATAGATGGTCAGACTGAGAGGGTGAACCAAGTGCTTGAGGATATGTTATGAATGTACTACATGGATCAACATACTAAGTGGGAAGACTACTTATACTTAGTAGAATTTGCATATAACAATAGTTATCATGCTTCACTGGGTATGGCACCCTTTGAAGCCCTATATGGGAGAAGGTGCAGAATTCCCTTATCTTGGGATAATCCAGAGGATCGGGTAGTGATCGACCCAAAAATGATAAAAGAAATGGAAGAGCAATTGAAAAGAATTCAGCAAAAGTTGAAAGAGGTCGTAGATCACCATAAAAGCTACGTGGACCTCAAATGAACACCGAGGGAATACTTAGTGGGAGACCGAGTATTCTTAAGGGTAAAGCCAACAAAAAGTTCAATTAAAACTTCCAAACTTGACTCTCATTATGTGGGTCCATTTGAGATCATAGATAAGATAAACCCTATTGCATACATATTAGCTCTACCACCAAGCTTATCCAAGATCCATAATGTCTTTCATGTGTCTCTCCTTAGAAAATATATTTTTGATCCTACTCATGTTTTGGATGTTTCCAATCTATAGATGACATATCCATTAAGGATTGAGGTGCGACATGTTTTCACCTACTTGGTTTTCGAACCAAGAATTTGAGAAAATAAAATATAGAACAATGTCGAGTCCAATGGGACCACTACTCAGACCGAAATGCTACATGGGAAGATGTAGCAAAAATGCAGTGACAATTTCCTTATTTGTTTGAGTAGATAAAGACTTTTTCATAAAACTATGATAAAATTTTGGGACTATATGTATAAAATATATTTGATGAACTACAAGGTAGAGTAGATTCTGACTATTTTGGTATTGATGTGGTTCATGTATGGGCTACAATGGAAATATGTATTTGATTTTCTTTATGACATAATCAATGATGTGATTATATGGTGACCATAAATGAAATGATGTATTTTTTTATGATGATAAATATGTTGGCAATATTTGGAATCAAATGGCAAAGTGAAGTTTGATTTAGTGATATTACATGAAAGTAAAAGTTAAAGAATGTTCATGTGTTTCATTTCTTTTGCTTCACTTAATTTTAAACATAAGGACTATGTTTATCTCTAGCGGGGAAGGATGTAATGACCCTCCTCGCATGATTAATGAAAAATAATAAAATATGTTAATAATTACCTTTTCTTGTGGGACAAGGTACTGTTGATGGCTTCTTTGAGTGCAGGTTAGTCGGAGAAAGGCAATGAAGAGAAGCAAGTCAGTGGAAAATATAAAAGGGGAAATGATGATTCGGCTCGCGAGCACATGGAAACTCGCATTTGCATATCATTTAGGTGCATTATTGCGTGAGTTAATTTGGTTTGAATAGTGCATGTTGGCAATGAATGAGAAATGTTTTGAGGTGGCGATGATGATGGGAGCCACTAGTTTGAATAGTCATGTGATTGTGTGCTATTGATGCATGAGTGTGTATGACTAATTTATGAAATGCTCTATTGTTGGCTTGAATGATTAAAAGTGGTAAAGAAGATGTTTTAGTCTTGGAAAAATTATCTTTAATTTGATTTGAGTAAAGCTTATCCTTCTATTGTCATTACTTTAGGGAAAGGTGATTTTTTACAAAGAAGAATAATTACTTTATTCCTTACCTTTCAAAAAAATAAACGTTAAGCAAAGTGTGGTGGATGTGTTGTTTTGTTCACATCTTTGTTTTTAAATACTTATAAGGGTGTGGAAAAACAATGGATAAAGGAAAGTGAAGCTCCACGCAAGGCATTGATGGTGGACAACGTGGGCGGTTGGAAGACCGAGTTTTCCTCCACAAAGAAAGTAGTGTTGTTCCAACGAAGATGCTTAGTGGGAAAGCGAAAAAAAAAAAAGTTATTTTATTCATTACTTGTTGTTGATGGGAGGAAGAACTTCGTACTAGTAGGAAGTACGTGATGATTATTTTTCGTGAATGAAAATGTAGAGTGCGAAAACATGGGGGGAACCATAATGTTGGATTAACGACATTGAGTTGAGGAGGAGACGGGGAGGAGAGAAAAGGGAGAATAATGATTTGGGATGGATAGGCGCGAATAGGAAGAGGAAGGATATCTTCTGAGGAAAAAAGTGAACAAAAAGTGGATGTGATCTTCAGAGCAGGAAAGTAAACTTACAGGTCGGTAAAAATGCCTTGCTTTGTGTGCAAACATTTTAGATTTCTTTTGTGAAAGAAAAATAAAACCATTGGTATGAGAAACGAAACCTAGGTTGAAAATGGAAATTTGTTGGTTGTGTGAATTATTCCATGTATGACGAACTATGTTCATATGAATGTGTGGATGTAGAATAGTTGCTAAGTTCACTGTTATGAATACCAAAATATGAAAGCAATGAAAAACAAAATATGGTTTTACTATTTCGAAAAACTTGACTGTTGGATAACGTAATGTTTGCTTGTATATACTTTGGTAGTGCTATGGATAGTCGGTGTGGGTTGGATTGTAGCAGTAAAAACAAAGTATTTTATTTAAAAAGATTGTTGTAGATGTTGTTATGACACTGTCATGTAGATTGCAGCAAAAGGAATATAAATGTCTAACTTGTTTAGAGTAAATTGAATATGTGGAATGGCTTTGTTATATTTTTTTTTAAAAAGGAGAAGGCTTCTATGATATCTGGTGTGAGAAGATTTGGGAAGCCCAATATATTTTGTGTGTGTATTCTAGTTAAATCTTAGATTGCATGTTAGTTGCATGTTTAAATTTGAGCCGTATCTGATCCACGACGGCTAGTACGAGCTCTGGTGATAGTAATAAATTGTTCTGAACAATGGCATTGTGATGAGGACTCATGTGCGGGATGGTAGAGGAAACTTGCATTGTAAATCCAATAAAACTAGAATCATGCATTGAAATGTTTTCTGTGGGACAGGAAAATTATTATGTTATATAGAATTCCACTGTTTAGAAGTTTATATAGCCGTTTTGCACTGCAAAAATGGAGATCGTTTGTGAAATGAATCTTGCTGTAAAAAATAATATGTAATTGAAAATATCTTGTTGGAAATTTGAGTTATTTTATGTTGTCATTGATGTCACATGGATCATTGATGTCACATTGAGTTAGAAAAGAACATGAGTATCATTGTTATGTGAGATTTGTGGTTGAGTATTGTTGGAAACATTTGAGTTGGTTGATACATACTTGGACTAGGGTTGTGTGAGAAAGAGTTGTCCCTTGTGATGATTGGTTGAGTTGAGTTGATTGAGCCTAGTCAAGTGATGTGTGAAGTGACTGTTCAAGTTCTATGAAACAAAATATTCCATCATTCTATGTTGATTTAAGATTAAGGTTAGAACATATTGAGTCTCTAACAATTATCTTTATGATTCTATAAGACTTGAGTTGAGTTGAGGTTGACTTGATTTGAGTTGAGGTTGATTTGAGTTGAGAGTGAGATTAGAACATATTGAGTCTCTAACAATTCTCTTTATGCTTCTATGAGTTTATTTGAGTTGAGTTGAGATTGATTTGGGTTGAGAGTGAGTTTAGAACATATTGAGTCTCTAACAATTCTCTTTATGCTTCTATGATTTGATTTGAGATTGATTTGGGTTGAGAGTGATTTTAGAACATATCAAGTCTCTAACAATTCTCTTTATGCTTCTATGATTTGATTTGAGATTGATTTGGGTTGAGAGTGAGATTATAACTTATTGAGTCTCTAAAAATTCTCTTTATGCTTCTATGAAGTTAATTTGAGTTGACATTGCCATTCATTGTTGATTTCATTTTGAGTACTACTTGAGTATGATTGATTGAGCCTTTGAGAAGGTCTTTGGGACAGATTTGAGGACAGTGTTTGGATAAGTTCTTAGTGAACTTGTTGGAGCATATTTGGGCAAGTTCTTGGTGAGCTTCCTAGAGTAGATTTGGGCAAGTTCTTGGTGAGCTTGTTAGAGCAGATTTGGGTAAGTTCTTGGTGAGCTTGCTAGCTCAGATTTGACAAGTTATGTGTGAGATTATTAAGTAGGTTCTATGTGAGCCTCTTGAGCAGGTTCTTAATGATCCTATTTACAGAGCTTTGGAGGTGATATAGTACAGAGGATAGAGTCCCAGTGGATAAATCTGAGTGAGGAGTCTTCAAGTGGAGAGAAGTCCACCAGTTAGTGCAGTAGAGAGACAGAGTCTTCTAGAAGATCACATAGCCAAAGTAGAAGGGGAAAAAGTTCTCCTATGGATAGATATCCATAAACATATTAATTGGGTGTGATTACCAAAGTGATTGATTGAGAAAGTTTTAGTAAAATATTTTCTCCGTGGAGTAGCCCACATTGGGTGAACCACGTAAATTGTTGTGTCTCAATTGTGTGGTGACGTGTGCTCTTGCTTACGACTGCTATCTAAGTTATTAATGCACACTGCTATATTTGGTTATTACAATCAAGTACATTAATTGATATTGGTTTGGAAATAAAGTAAAAAGTGATCTTATACTGTTCACCCCCCCTCTCAGTAGAAGATCACATAGCCAAAGCAGAAGTGGAAAGAGTTCTCTTGTGGAAGAGATCCACAAACTTGAGATTAGGGGATTAAAATCTCCTTTGGATAAAGATCCATAATCATTGTAATTGGGAGTGATTACCAAAGAGATTGATTGAGAAAGTTTTAGTAAAATATTCTTCGTGAAGTAGCCCACATTGGGTGAACCACGTAAATTGTGGTGTCTCTATTGTGTATGGTTTTTGTGCATTACTTTGATTACTGCTATTGATACTACTATATTTACACAACATGATATTGAATTGGAAGAAAAAGTAAAAATTTGTCTTATATTTTTCACCCCCCTCTCAGTATAAGCTTGTGTTCTTCAATTGGTATCAGAGTGGGTTCCTTCAAAAAGGCTAATAGCTTGAGGGCATATTCTACAAAGAACATAGATGGCTTCATAGAAAGGATTATCTTCAAATAAGGCTCCATTGTTTTATGGTAACAATTATGCTTTCTGGAGCATGAGAATGAAGAACTACTTGATATCACAAGGATATGAGGTATGGCAGATGGTTGAAAAAGAGTATAAGGTTAAAGGTGATCCCGAGGAAAATAAGACTACCAGGAAATTGGTTGAGATTAATGCAAGAGCAAAGAATTATATTTTGAATGGGCTACGTGAGACATATTTTGCAAATGTCATGGTATGTACTTCAACTAATGAGATGTGGACCAAGTTGAGGAATACTTATGAAGGAGATTCCAAGGTAAATTTGGCAAAAATACAAACTCATAGAAAAAGATTTGAGGAATTAAAAATGGAAGATTTTGAAGATATTGCAAAGTTCTTACTTTGAGTTGATTGGATTACTAACACTATGAGAGGCCTAGGTTTTGAGATGAAAGAATCAAAAGTTACTCAAAATATTTTGAGATCACTTCCCATGAAATATGATGCAAAGGTTTTAGAAATAGAAGAAACAATGGATATCAACAAGTTAACAATGGAAGAATTGCAAGGTACTCTCACAGCTTATGAGATGAGGGTAAGTAAGCATCAAGCTCCAATAAAAGAGATTGAATTCAAGGCTTCAGAAAAAGAGAAAGGAAAAGTTTCAAAAATAGATAGATTTTTAGAAAATTATGAGGAAGCTAACTTCATCAAAAGGAATAAGGACTCAAGGAATTTCAGAGATATAAGGAAAGTTAGGTGCTACAAGTGTGGTGATCTTGGTCACTATGCATACAAGTGTCCACATGAAGAAAATAATGATGATGAAAAATAGAGTTAAAGAAGAAAAGAATATGGAAAGCACAAGCATGACAAAGATGACAAATACAAGCAAAACAGGTATGAGAAGAAGAAAAATTTTCGTACGACAAAGAAATATTACTACATTGTAGAAGCAAGTGATAGCTCAAATCATAGTGATAGAGACAAATCAGATGATGAAAAGGAAGAACAACTATTTCTAGGAATAGAAGGTGAAATAGAACAGTGCTTTGTGTGTGGTCAAAGAGATCACAAATTAGGATATTGTAATGGTTTCACTGATAGTGAAGATGAGATGACACATCAAGGAAACAAACATGGTGAAAGAAATCTTGAGAGTTTGTTTGCTATAGAAGATTATAATGACCTTAGTGATAGTGAATATGAAGAAGGGTTTTTTTTGGAATAAGTGAAGAAAAACAAGAACACCTATTCCTAGGTATTGAAGTTAAATAAGATGATGTGCCTATTTAAGAAAGACATAAAGAGCTTTCCATAGCCATTGAGTAAGCAAATAGGTACAAGAAAGGTCTAAGGATACTAAAATGCTTCATATGTGGATATTTTGGGCATATAGATGATGATTGCACATACTACAACAATTACAACAAGGAAAGTGTATTTGAAAAAGAAAGCAGTAGTTCTAGTGATAATTCCAACAGCAGTGAAAATAAATAAGTCTCATTTTTGGTAATAGAAAAGAAAGAGGATGAGCCAAGTAAACAAAAATTAAAAATTAAAAGGTCAAAAGAAGAATACAGGAATCTTGAAAACAAGATTCGAACAGATGTCAAAATCAGATAAGAACTACTTCAAACAATCAGTAATCTTAGAGAAGAGCTTCAAAATGCAAAAAGGATAGAAGAAAGGATGAATGAAGAACTAAGGGTAACAACGGCAAGACATGATACATTAGATGAAAAGATTAAAAAATGAGTGGAAACTTATTTTAAGGTTGTATCTTACTTCCAAGAAAAGTCACAGTCAAAAGGAAAGGAAGTTCTAAAATATGAAAGTAAGGAAGCACCTAAGATTTGTGAGGAAATTTCCAAAGTTCCTATGGATTCAAATATTCATTTTGGTTCTTGTTTTGATATAGGTGAATCAAGCTCAAAGGGAAAATAAATTATTGAAGAGAAATGCAAGGAAGAGGTTTTAGATGCTACAAAGAAGGTTCAAGAATACAATGCACAAGTTGAAGATGATCATAAGGATAATGTTCAAGAAATGTATGAGGAACCAAGGCATGAACAAAGGGCTTTTCAAGGATATTGTTTTTCTTGTAATGGATTTGGACACAGGGCTATACATTGCAGGATCCATGGATCAAAGAAGTTTGATTTTGCTAGAAGAAACTTCAAGGGAAGAAGGTATGGTTTTTAGGGACATTGCTTCTCATGCAACAGGATTGGTCATAGAGCTTTTCAGTGCAAAGTAAATGATCAACATGGTTTTGGTTTTAGAGCTACACAATTCATAAGTCATGGTAATAATGGTCATGAAAATAGAGCTTCACAATACAGGGTTCAGGAAAGGAATGGATATGGAAATTATTTTAAGAATGAATTCAGGATATGGGCACCATACAAAGGCTACAATATCAAGTGTTTTAATTGCAATAACTTTGGGCATATTGAAAAATGGTGTAGGACTCAATTCCAAAAAGGCTCAAGATAAGAAGGTCAAACAGGTTCAAGGCAAGAAGGTCAAACAGGTTCAATGTAAGAAGGTCAAATAGGTTCTAGACAAGAAGATCAAGTAATTCATCAAGTGAAGGATATCAGAAAAACATGGAAGCAAGTTGATATAGGAAAGAAACAAAGTGATATGGGAGTAAAGATACTCCCACCCCAAAATTAATCACCTCAAGAGAGAAGGGGGTGAGGGGGGTAAGCTTAAGAGTCATATCTTTTAGCCCCATAGGTGTCCCTTTTGCCATTGATGTCAAAGGGGGAGAGATTTGAGTAAGGGGAAGAGCATTGAGTAAGGGGAGTAACCTCCAAAGAGAAGCATTGAGTTAGGGGGAGCAGCCTCTTAAGAGAGTATTGAGTCAAGGGGAGCAGCTTTGATTCTCAGAGATGGTTTTTGCAGTGATTGTGGTGTTTGCATTAGAGGTATTGCTATCAATGACAAAGGGGGAGATTATTGGAAATTTGAGTTATTTTATGTTGTCATTGATGTCACATGGATTATTGATGTCACATTGAGTTTTTGTGGCAAAAGTACTTCATAGATAATCATCTATGATATTTCGGAGAGCATGGATATATACAAGGTTTTTATGAAAATCAAGGCATGAAAAATAAAAGGTTTTATTTAAAATCATGGTGGGCTTATGTGGAAAGGGCTTTTCTTAAAAGCCAAGGTAGGATTTTGTTTCATCGAAAAAGAACCTTCGGTGATGAAGATATTAAAGTTTAAAGTTTAAGTTTAAATTAATGGAGGGCCGACCTATGTGCAATTAATGGAGGTTGGCATATATATATATGTAAAGGTTTCAATTTATTTTGGAAATGGAGCATATTATATATCGTCGGAAAGCTTATTTCAAGGGCTATTTGACTAACTTATTTAGAAGGAGAAATAAGATGTGTATAAAGAGATATTTCTGATTTTGCAAAGGGGTTCCAAAAGTGAAGTTTGCCTTGTTCTTTTTCAAGAGGATAAATTCTTTTATGAGGTGACAAGGTATGCAATATTGTGATTTATTTTATTTTAATAAGAGGTTTTGGGAGTGAAAAGGTTATGCAATTTTTTGATTTATTTTATTTTATGGTACAAGTGGTTTTAGGAGAGATAAGGAAGTTGTGCAATTAAAGGCATTGGTGATGATTATTGAAAAGTGGAGTAATGTTGATTATTTTATGATCTACTAACCCTTGTGAAGATTGGCAAAAGAATTTTGTGATTGTGGCAGATTTACAAAGAGGTTTTTCATCTTCATAAAAGGTATGGACACATTCTCCTATTGATTTTTTATGGTGTTTGATTTCTAAAATATCATTGGAAGGAAAAGGATTGTTTGTTGTTTCCTTTTCGAAAGCGGTTGGTTGAATGCTTCAAGGTTTTCTGAATTGAGAGTTGTGTTTAAACCTTGTGTTATAAGCATAGTGGTTGAAGCCCATTGGTTGTGAAAGAACTTGAGTTAGAAAATAACATGAGTATAATTGTTATGTGAGATTTGTGGTTGAGCATTGTTGGAAACATTTGAGTTGGTTGATACATACTTGGACTAGGGTTGTGTGAGAAAGAGTTGTCCCTTGTGATGATTGGTTGAGTTGAGTTGATTGAGCCTAGTCAAGTGATGTGTGAATTTATTGTTCAAGTTCTATGAAACAAACTATTCCATCATTCTATGTTGATTTAAGATTAAGGTTAGAACATATTGAGTCTCTAACAATTCTCTTTATGTTTCTATAAGACTTGAGTTGAGTTGAGGTTGACTTGAATTGAGTTGAGGTTGATTTGAGTTGAGAGTGACATTAGAACATATTGAGTCTCTAACAGTTCTCTTTATGCTTCTATGAGTTGATTTGAGTTGATTTGAGATTGATTTGGGTTGAGAGTGAGTTTAAAAAATATTGAGTATCTAACAATTATATTTATGCTTCTATGAGGTGAGTTGAGATTGATTTGGGTTAAGAGTGAGATTAGAACATATTGACTCTCTAAAAATTCTCTTTATGCTTATATGAAGTTAATTTGAGTTGAGATTGCCATTCATTGTTGAGTTTATTTTGAGTACTACTTGAGCATGATTGATTGAGCCTTTGAGAAGGCCTTTGGGACAGATTTGAGGATAGTGTTGGGACAGATTTGAGGACAGTGTTTGGACAAGTTCTTAATGAGCTTGTTGGAGCAGATTTGGGCAAGTTCTTGGTGAGCTTGCTAGAGCAAATTTTGGCAAGTTCTTAGTGAGCTTTCTAGAGCAGATTTGGGCAAGTTCTTAGTGAGCTTGCTAGAGCATATTTGGGCATGTTCTTGGTGAGCTTGCTAGCACAGATTTGATAAGTCCTGTGTGAGCTTATTAAGCAGGTTCTATATGAGCCTATTGAGAAGGTTCTTAGTGAACCTATTGACAGAGATTTGGAGGTGACAAAGTACAGAGGACAGAGTCTCAGTGGATAGAGATCCAGTAGCCAACACATTTGAAGATAGATCTTAGTTCTTCAAGTGGAGAGAGGTCCACCAGTAAGTGAAGCAAAGAGACAGAGTCTTCTAGAAGATCACATAGCCAAAGCAGAAGGGGAAAGAGTTCTCCTTTGGATAGAGATCCATAAATATTGTAATTAGGAGTGATTCCCAAAGATATTGATTGAGAAAGTTTTAGTAAAATATTTTCTCCGTGGAGTAGACCACATTGGGTGAACCACGTAAATTGTTGTCTCAATTGTGTGGTGACTTGTGCTCTTGCTTACTACTGCTATCTGAGTTATTAATGCACACTGCTATATTTGGTTATTGCAATTAAGGACATTAATTGATATTGGTTTGGAAAGAAAGTAAAAAATGGTCTTATATTGTTCACCCCCCCTCTCAGTAGAAGATCACATAGCCAAAGCAGCAGGGAAAAGAGTTCTCCTATGGAAGAGATCCATGAACTTGAGATTAGAGAATCAGTATCTCCTTTGGATAAAAATCCATAAACATTGTAATTGGGAGTGATTCCCAAAGATATTGATTGAGAAATTTTTAGTAAAATATTTTCTCTGTGAAGTAACCCACATTGGGTGAACCACGTAAATTGTGGTGTCTCTATTATGTATGGTTTCTGTGCATTGCTTTGATTACTGCTATTTATACTACTATCTTTACACAACATAATATTGAATTGGAAGAAAAAGTAAAAAAGTTATCTTATACTATTCACCCCCCCTCTCGGTATAAGCATGTGTTCTTCATATCTTCTTGCGCTTATGGAAATTAACTGAGTGTTGAGATCTTTATATTATCAATAGATATTAAAATGTCTTGTATTATGGTAATTGTGACTACTGAAGGATATTTGTGACTGAGATGTTTTTTATGCACCAAAATAAAATGCTCTGTGTAATAAGTAATTTAGTATATTGCTATTGAAAATGTGTTATCTTGTCTTTTCTATTTCCTTGTTATTTTTCATTTATGTTGCGGAGAAAACCTTGATAAATAGATAGTTATAAAACTAATTTTCAATAAAGGCCAATAAGGCAAGGAACTCCCAAGAAGATGTTGTAGATGTTTGTTCTACCAAGTAGATAGTTGGTGATGAAAGAAATGGGGTGTTTACCTAGCTTTGGTCTAGCTTAAAATTATACCATAGTAAACACATGAGTGTTCCCAAAATTGAATTGCGTGAGTTTAATATTTTGACCTCATAACAAGAATGAATATTGCTAGTTCTGGTAGCAATATGTCTTTAATATACTTTTAAAAGAAAAGAAATACTAATACTGGAAGGGAGACAAAAAAAATCATGGACATCCAAAAAGATTAAATATTCTAGTAAAACAATTTTTCGGATTAAGTGGCAATAAGAGTAGTAGATCCTTGTGTTAAGGATACCTTATATGGTTCTATATTATAGACCTCATTAGAAAAGATAACCATCATGTTGTAATAAAATGTAGTTGTTTCTAGAGAAGAGAGTACCACAACCAGTTGACTTTGATACTCTTTAGAACATGAATATTAGAAGTATTGGGTTCAAAGAAAAATAGACCTAAAATTTAAACAAATATTCATCTAGGAAAAATTGGATTGTAGGTAGGCACAAATATAATTCGGTATAGCTGCCAACTAAAGGAAATGACCTCTAGGGGATTCAGTCAGATCAGAATGAAAAGTGATATATGACACTTTTCTAGGTTGGTTTCAAGAAACATTGTGATAAGTTCCATCCTAATCGAAATTTACCATGAATGGACATAGGGTTTGGTATGGGACAAGCCTCTATGAGTTGCGATGGAATTAGGTAATGAATATCAAGGTCCGAAAATGGACATGGCACTAGCTGCTTCCAAAAAAAGGGAATACTAGTTAGTCACAAAGGCATGATTACGCTGAGTTCTTCCACATTGGGTATAAGCAAGTTGATTGGTTCGACAAATATACAGTGTGTGGAGGCTAGGGAAAGAAAGTGTCCCCCTCTAGGTATTATGGGCCCTAGAGGATATCCCTCATCATGGTTCAGTCCTCATTCTAGAATACACAGATGATAAATGAGTTAATTGATACCACTATATGGCATATTTTACGAGATTTAGCTAATCTTGTCCACTTGGGAGATTGGTTGCAGCAGTCTTGAACCCAAAAGTGGTATGTTGTGCTTACATTGAACTATTTGCAAGTAAAAAAAGAGATGAACATAATACAAGGGATGATATCTGATGTAAATAATTTTATCATAATCCTGTTTGTTAGGAAAACATTTATATTCAGAATAGTTGATCTAAAAAAAGAGTTGATGGTTTCTGATTGCCTTTTTTTTTGGACAACCTGGTGAGTTGTGTTGTTACATCGTAGTAACGCGTCCTCTCCTACTCAGAGCATCAACGACCTTATTCTCCTTACCCTTAATATACTCATTTCCAAAATCATGCTTAGCTATAAATTCCATCCAACATCGTTTGCCTAACATTCAATAAGGGTTGAGTAAATACGTATCTTAAACTCTGGTGTTCTGTCTTTAGTTAAAATAGTTTCCCCAATAAATAGTGCCTCTAAATATTAAGGGCATGTACAATAGTTGTCAACTCCAAGTCATGAGTGGTATAATTCACCTCATACCTCTTAAGTTTCCTTTATTTGAATGTAATAACCGCATCATCCTAGGTAAAAAACCCTTCTAATCCTTTAATTGATGCATCAGTACACACTGTAAACTTCTTATTAGGATCAGGTAATTGTAAAATTGGTGCGGTTGTCCACCTTCTTTCAAAATTCAAAAAGCCTCTTCACACTACTCTATCCATTTAAAGGCTTTACCTTTCCTTTGAAGGTTTGTAATAGGTTGGGAAATTCTCGAGAAACCTTTGACAAATCACCTATAATATCCTACAATCCCCATAAAAATTTGCACCTTAATCACGTTAGTAGGTATAGGCCAATCGAAAATTACTTCTATTTTCTTGGAATTGACTGCAATCCCTTCTGTAGAGATAATATGTCCCAAATACTATACACTTGGAGTGTAGAATTCATTCGTTGATAGCTTTCCATATAACTGATTCTTTCTAAGAATATCAAGTAGAGTTCTCATATGTTGATCATGTTCCTCCTTGTTCTTGTAATAGATCAATTATCATCTAGAAACACGAGCACAAACCTATCCAGTTACTCTCAAAAAATGCTATTCATGAGATTCATGAATGTTGTTGGGGCATTAGTTAGCCCAAAAGGTAGGACTATAAACTCAAAATTTTCGTACCTTGTTCTGAAAGCTATTTTAGAAGTGTCTTCTCGAATCCTTAACTGATGATAACCAAACCTTAGGTCAATATTTGAGAAGATGGTTTCTCCTTTTAGCTAATCAAAGAGATCATTAATTCTAGGTAACGAGTACCTATTTTGTCAGACACCTCATTCAACATCCTGTAATCTATGCACATCCTCAAGGTATCGCCTTTCTTATTAACAAACAAGATAGGAGCTCCCTAGGGTGATACACTAGGCTTAATCAACCCTTTCCCCAACAAATTCTAAAGTTGTGTTTTCAGCTCTTGTAACTCAATAGGAGTCATCTTAAATGGTGCCCTTGCAATGGGCAAAACTCTAGGTAACAACTCAATAGAAAAATCAAACTCTCTATGGAGGTAACCCTGAAAGGTACTTCAAAAACACATCCTTGAATTCTCCCAAAAAAATGGTTTTGGAAGAGATCAAATTCTACTTTAGTCTCTTCTTTCTTATTCATTTTAACTATAAAAATCATTCCCTTATTCCTAATAACTTTCTTTATCTACATTGCAGACAATAGATGTGGCTTAATTACACCATGATCACAATGAATTATAATCCTTTGATTAGATTCATCCATAAACTCTACCCATATTTCTTCAAAATTCAAAAGAGCTTTATGGGCTTTTAACTAGTCAACACCAAGAATGATGTCAAAGGTATGTAAAGGTGCTACATACAAATGTCATCTGGTTCTTCCCTAAGGCAAAATGATATGAGGGTCAAATAGGCATTGGTTCACTTGATAAGTTTACCCTGATCCATACTCCACCTTCCAACCCCTCACTAATCTAATGAAAATAAAACTCTCATTTGATCCACTATCTATCAAAATACACACATCCTTATCATAAAGCTTTCCATTTAAAAAAAAAGAGTAACTTGACCATCAAGTACAAGACTACCTACCACGCAAAGATCTTATGAGTGGCTTCTTCTAGGGCCTTCTAGCGAAGATCAACTTTGTGAGGGCATTTTTTGGCATAGTGGGCTCCTTGCCATACATAACAACGATTCAGAGGAGCTTTGATTTCCTTGTTATTATTCTTGTTCCTACTTTGTAGCACAATTTCCCTAGCCTTCTCCTAACTTGCTGGTCTTTGATCATGCCTTTTGAGAAACTCTTTTCCATCCCTTATGAACTTACTACCCTAAAATTTAGCTTTATTTTTTCCTCCATGTCTATTCTGATCTCCTCATTTACATTTCTTATTTTATTCTTTTTCCCACTTCATAAACCCAACACTCTTCCACTTTTTGAGCTCATCTTTTCCCTTTTTAGATAGATTTTGATAATTAAAATATGCTTATATGGTCTCTTGGTTTGCTTCTTTTCATGCTAAACCAAAAGCAGTGGGAAGATCTACAGGGTTATGATATTCACCACTATCCTGATCTTGGGATGCAATCCCAGAATGAAATTATAAACTTTCATCTCTTCATTGCTCTCATACTAGGTTGCATACTTAAGTAATTGGATATACTTTTGATGATAATCTCTAACTGACATAGCTTCTTACTGCAAATTAGTAAATTCTTCAAAATTTTCCACATAATATTTCTTAGTTAGGAATCTATTCCTAAATTCCTTAACAAAATCCTCCCACTTGAGATCTGTAGCTTCGATGCTTTACCATTTCTTAAAGGTCTTCCACCAATCTAAGGCCACTTCAACCATGTTCATTAATTTCCAAAGTAGTTTTAGATTTTGATGATAGAATCACCAAGGAAAAGTATGACTCCAACTCACTCAACCAATTATCTACTACGTCACCATCACCTTTCCCATTAAACTTGGATATAACAACCTTCTTTAGGTTTCTAAACAAATCCACATTCACTCTAGACCTACCACAACTGCATCCTGCAGGTTCACTAGATGCTCCCTCTACCCTACCTCCTGTAGTTTCTCTTCCCCTAGTCAAGTCTTCTATGACTTTCTATTGTTGAACTATCAACTCCTGTTGTTGAGCCATATGAGTTTTATGTTGGGCCATCTCTTCTCTTTGCTACTTCATATAAGTTTGTAATAGTTGCACAAGTTTTGCAAGGTTTCCTTCCTCCAAAAAAATCTCATTTAGTGGAGGTTCATTCAACTATTTCATTCTTCTTTCTCTTTGAGGACCATCTCTACTAATTCCTATCTTTGGTCCCCTTACAGGTCTTTTAGTGGCTTCTTCCTCCCTGTCTCCTATAAGATTTCCTGAAGATCCACTTTACAATATTTGTGCCATTAGACTTGTAGGTGAAAGAAGTAAAGTTAATATATAAGTTTATATTTTTCTAATGTGCTTTACAAATATAAGTCTATTTAGATCCTTTATTTTGGCATAACTTTTAGTCCAATTTTCCTCTTAAGGATTTACTCAATACTTTCATTTTTCTCAATCCAAGTCCACCCAACAATTTACTTTTGCAAACCTTATCCCATGCAACCAAGGACATTATTTTCTTCTCCTCCATTCCTAACCAAAGGAATCTGTTACATATTTGATCATTTTTGTTTGCTATGGTAAGTAAAATTTTGAAAACTAGTGCACTGTATATAGGTTGGCTTTGGGGTGTTGTTTTTATCAACTGTAATTTACCTTCTTGACTCAATATTATTTCTTTCCATCCAGAAATATTTTTATGAATTCTATCCAAAATCCTATCCCAAAATTTTACTTTTAATATTCTAATAAATTAAGGTATCCCCAAATAAATTTACGACAAACTGCTAATCTAACATTTCAAAATATCAACAATTTTCTTCTATCTCTTTTTTGGAGTGTCAAGAAATAATACTTTAGTCTTATGGAAATTTACCTTTTGATGGGAAGGAATCTCATATAATTGAAGTACTTTCATTGACTCCTTAGCCTCTTGAATCGATGCCTTTCCAAGCAAGACAATATCATCTACAAATTGATAGTGAGTCACTATTTCACAATTGGGACCAGGAAGGATGGCATATATCATTTTCTATTTTTTTATAGCATTAACAACTCTTCCTAATGCTTCAACAATTAAAATGAAGAGGTAAGGGAAAATTGGAAAGTGGACCAACAAGTGGCTTTCTTCTGGGGGTAGAATCACCTTGGTAAAATTAGTCCTTCAAGCTATTCCTATTTATGTTTCTTCCATTTTGAATATCTCAAAGGCTATTCTTTGAGAATTGGATCAAATCAGTCATCGTTTCCTTTGGAGTGGTACTAAGGAGAAAATAAAATGGGCCTTGGTGAAATGGGATACTTTATGTCTTCCTAAGAGTGAAGGGGGGTTAGGATTCCGGTCTTCTATTAATAACAACAAAGCTTTAGCTGCTAAATTATATTGGAGGATGTTGCATAACCCCAATGCTCTTTGGGCCAATAATCTTTGTGTTAAATATGCTAAGAACAAAAGTCCTAAAGACCTTGTTCGCTATCAACTTCCTACCAAAGGTTCTCCCATTTTAGCAGTTCTTAAGACTGGTGAGGATTTGATAAAGAAAAATTTATTTTGGATCATTCATAATGGTCAATAGGCAAATTTTTGGATAGATTCTTGGGATGGTCACAAGCCTTTGATAACTCAGTTTCCTAATTGTAGGCCTTGGATGGAGGAGGTTCATCGAGCTAATTGGATAAAGGTGGCTAATTACTGTCGGTACCATACTGGTAATTCAAAGGTTGGTAGATATTGGATCCCTATTGAGGACTGGCCTATTCAAATCCTAGAAAGGCAAAGACAAGATATCCAAGACATCCTTCATATGAGATCCCTCTCTTGGTCCCATGAAAATGATTATTTTGGATAGAACAACACTACTAAGGGTGAGTATTTAGTTGCTCAAGGTTATTTGACCTTATGCCATAATAATCCCAACCATTCTTCTGACATATTTTCTCGATTGTGGGCTCAAAAGCTTTGGCCTAAGGTGAGGTTCTTTAATTGGCTTTTATTGCATCGTAGGGTGCTTATCGGTGAGCAACTTATGAAGCATGGTTTTCATGGCCCTTTTAGATGTGAAATGTGTGAAGAGAATGTAGAAAATCTCAACCATATGTTTATTGAGTGTACTTTAGCCTCTGAGCTATGGAGGAGAATGGCCACTTTACTTGGCTTACAGTGGTCCAATTTTTTTACTTTTGAACAACTTTGGAGGGATTGGCCTAATCAAGAGGGTGTTGATCATTTTATTAGGCAGTTAGTTTGGATGGATTCTACCATTCTTCTTTGGAATATTTGGAATGAAAGGAACAACCAAATTTTTAATCAATATATGAAGGATATTCACTATATTTGGCAAAATACCATAGCCAACTTAGTTGAATCAGTCCATCAACTCCTTAATCACCCCCAAAAATCCCACCAAAGATGGGATCAAGTGATGCAAATATTGAAGATTAAATCTTCTAAGGGCAACCAACTTAAATGGAATGTGAGTATTAGTAAGATGGATAGGACTAGAAATTGGCAACCTCCTCCTAAGTATTTTGGAAAATTCAATATTGATGGAGCCTCTAGAGGGAACCCTAGAAAAGCCAATGTGGGAGGAATGGGTAGACTTTCAGATGGCTCCCTGGTTTTTACTTTTGTTGAGAATTTGGGTATTCTTTCCAATAACCTTGCTAAGGGGTATGGTATCCTCAGAGGCCTTCAGGAGGCTACTAAGGTTGGATGGGAAAAGGTGTTAGTTGAGTCTGACTCTCAACTTATGATTAATCTCTTGAAGACTCCTAAGAATCATAAGGTAGATTGGAGAATAAAAAGAATTATTGAGAAGATTCAATTAATCCAGATGAGATTTTTGAAAGTTGATTACAATAATGTGGTCAGAGATCAAAACAAGAGCGTTGATGCTTTAGCTAATTGGACTTTGGACAAAGGTGATCTTACTTGTTATTGCCACCCTCCTATATGGTGGGCTTCTCAAATTAGGGAAGCTCTTCTTTCTATCATTTCTTTGGATGACTCTAGTTCTTAAGGTACCTAGTTTCTTCTTGCTTTTTTTTTTTTTGCTTCTCTTTGCATTCAGTTTTTTTAGTTCCCTAGCTCATTCTATTCTTTATTTTGTTTCCTCTGTTGATTCTTGCCTTAATAGTCTTTTGGTCTAGATAGATCATTGTTATGTTCAATTTTTTTTTCTTTTTTGTTTTTTGTTTTTTTTGTTTAGTTTTTTAAGGTGGGTGGGTTCTTTTGTTTTGTTTTGTTTTTGTGTTCTTTGTGTTGTTTTTTGTTGTTCATGTGTTTTTGTTGTTTTGTGTGTTTTTTTTTATGTTTTTTGTTATTGTTCTTGTATTTTTTTCGTTCTTGTTCTTGGGTTTCTCTTTGTTTGTGTTATTTCGTGTTTTTATGTGAGTGCTTTTTATGTTTTTTGTTTTTTTTTACTGTCTATTGTTGGTTGTTTTTCATTTTTATTTTATTTTTTAGGTTTTGGTTGTGTTTATTTTTCATATTTTTTTTGGGTTGTCTTTGTAGTGTTCTGTTGTTTTTGTCTTGTTTGTGTTTTATTATGTGGTTCTTGTGTTTTTCTATGTGGTTTCTTTTATCTTATTATGCGTGTTTGGTTGTGCTTTTGTTTTTGACACACTCAAGGAGCATGTTTTTTATTTTATTTTATTATTTTTGTTGTTATTTACTTATTTTTAAATTGGTTTTATGTGTTTGTTTGCTCCTTGAGTATGTCAAAGGTGGTAGGCCAGGTCCGAGTCCTGGGCATTTTTGGCAAAATGGATACCCCTGCCTCCTTGGTTCTTACCCGAAAGTGGCATCCCTTCTGGGATGTTTTCCACAAATTAAAAAAAAAAAGAAAATTGGATCTCCTTGTCTTAATCCTCTCTATGCTAGGAAGAAACCAATTACTTCCCCATTGATCAAAATAGAAAATCTAGTTGTTGTACACACTTGAATCCATCTCCTCCACATCTCTTCAAAACCAAAATTCTCTAGTATCCTATCTAAGAATCTCCAATTGACGCTATCATAAGCTTTTTCATGTCAAGCTTAAGTAGCATTCCTGCCTCCTTTCTTTCATTGATCGAGTGGAGTGTTTCATGCATGGTTATTATTCCATTTGTTATTTGTCTACCTTGCACAAAACCATAATCCAATAAGTTTTGTAAGCAACACTAGTGTATTTGTTTCTTTATCTTGTAAGTGCATGTAGGTATAGTGAAGGAAATAATAATAATTATAAACCTTCTTGTGGATGGGAAACACAACTCATATTTTGATTTTGATGAGTTGGTAAGATATTTGTCTCCCTACACCTAAAGGAGGTTTTGGGTTTAAAAAAATGAAGGTATTTGATATGGATTTGGGATCCAAGCTAGTATAGAGGTGTTTCGAGGATAGAAGGGGATTATAGATTCAAGTTTTGAGAAGTAAATGTCTGGATCTAAACCATATTTTCTTTATAATAAATCCCACTCATGGTTCTGAATTTTAGATCTTTATGCTTTATAGTATATATACATTTTTAATAATATGAAATTGGTGGTGGACGATAATAAGTCAATTAAGAGATGGTCATGTTACTAGACATGACAACTTTCTTTGGAAGAAGACCCTTAATTAGGAGTTACGAAATAAATAAATAAATCTTATCTTGTTGGGGAACCATATTGGTAGATTCTCACTTCCTCAATTTAAATTTTGGTGGTTTTCCAAGGTGGAAGGACCCAAGACATGTAGGTAGTATTGATGTTGTTAGGGAAGAAGTTATGTGGATTAAGTTTAATTCATTCATGTCGTGTACTTTAAAAATAGATAAATTTATTTTGATAGAGTTGAGAGTTGTTCCTACTCATCCAGTGTTGGTTACAAATATTTATTTGAGCACAATATGAGACCAATGTTTTCTCTAGAAAAAAAATCAAACTATAACTTCCTTCCAAAAGCTACGTCTTTCCTCTAAATGACTACAAGAGGAAAATCACTAACATTTGATAGGCTTGAATGAATGGGATTTCTTGACCCTTGTATGTGTGTCTTATGCAATTTTGTTAAGGAGAATGCTTCACATCAATCTCTTCACTGTCCTTTTGCAATGAAAATTTGGACTTGGTTCATTTGCAAATGAGGCATGCTTTGGATTTGTCCTTTAAACTTGGTTGTGTTGATGCACATATGGAAGAGCCCAAAATTTAATGGAGTAAAAGAATTGATTTGGATTCAAGGTCTTCTATTGATATATTGGTTATTATGGAAAAAGATACATAGAAGAATTTTTAAGGATGATAAGTGGCGTTTTGGAAAGATTCTTGAGCTTGTTGGAGATTGCTATGAGAAAAGTGAACAACAATAAAAATCCTTCTTGTCAGTTGCTCCTTAGGGCTAGAGTTCTTCCTTACGTACCAACATGGCCTCTCATTTGTTTCTTATTTGATAAGAGGATCAACATAGAAAGGACTTTGAGAAGTCTTGTTAAATGTTTTCTACCTTTTAAAGGCACAATAACTTTGATGGAGCATCTTGGTGGATCCTAGGCCTAATAGGGTGTGAGGGAGTGTTTAGAAACCATGAGGTAAGAGTGCTCTCTATCTTTACCTTGAGCATTCCTCCATTAACATGGAATTATACTGAGGCACTTAGTCTTATTATAGGGATCCAAATAACTAAAGAAGAAGGCTTTGATGATCTTACTATGGAAGGAGAGTCATAGTCATAGTGAATGTATTCAAGGAATCAAAAATTCATTCAAGGTTTGTTTCCCATTGGAACAATTTTAGATGGTTAAATTTAGTGAATTAGTACATATTCATAGTAAAAGTAATTTGTTTGCTAACAAAGTGATCGATTTTAGAGTAGTTTTTTTTTACCCATTTCTATTTAACTAAACGGTCATCATTGAGCCACATCCCTCATACAATTTTTTTGGTTATTAATGATGTTATAAAAATCTCATGGTTTTGGTATCCTTGGGGCTCAATGTTTTTATTTTCTCATTGCAAGGTTTCTCTATGTGATATGCTAGTACTGCATGATGCTTTCTTTACGGTCTTTGATTTTAATGCTTATATATTAATTTTTATCATTTTGAAAAGGGCCTTTGTGGAATCCTTGTTGGTTTAATAAAAAATATAATTATAAATAATATTTACTATTTTATGTATATTAAAAATTTGAAATAAGATTGATTCAAAACTTAACTCATACCTAAGTCAAAATCCATCCAAAAAAAATTATAAAACAAAATTACCAAAAAAAAAAAAAAAAAATCACATAAAAATATTTTAATCTAAAAGTTAACAAGAAAAAACATTATTTTTTCCTTCTATCTTTAAAACTTAAACGTAAATATTTGCTAGTTATTGAACACAATCATGGTCCCTCTTGACTAACAACATTTCATTCATTTTAAATTTGTAGATATATAAAAATATAAATAATCTAATCAAGAGGATAAGATGATTACAAATATATCATAAAGTTCCCTTGTAATTTATTTATTTATTCATTCACGTGGAGCCCCCTTGTGCCGGAAAGAAAAAAACAAAACATGGTAAAAAGCTTGGAGCCCCCGACTTAATACCAACTCCATGAATATCGATGTATGTGCTCAGAACCCAACGAATAATGTCAGTGACATCACCATTAAAAAAATGGTTCCGAAAAGACGTCTATGGACATTCCTCCAGCGCTAGCATCTGTTTTTGCAGGAAAATTTTGTCTCTACCGTAGGGGTGATTCCACGGTTTAACATTTATTTTTGGTTTGGATACTGTTTCCAACGTATACAAAGCTGAACAGTAGAAGGGAATAGTAGGCTCTAGGGGATTCGTAGCAAATTGCGTAATGTCAATTTGTAGGGATTGCCCGTTGGTGTGCCAGAGGGGTATGACAGAGACTGTGTTCAGTAGGGTACACTGTGGCTGGGTCCGTGGCCAATAAATACTTCACATGATATCCCTACGGCTACTACTACATTACTGACCACTTCTCCTGCCTTCTTCTAGAATGCTGTGCCTTCTCTTCCTAATCGTCTTCTTCCTGTGTCTTCCTCCCCCTTTCTGTTTATCAAACATCAAGTCTCCTTCTGATAGAGATCATGGTCAAGGAATTGGAGCAGCAGCAAGGATTTGCGGCCAAGGATTACACAGATCCACCACCGGATCCCTTTGTTGATTTTGGAGAGTTCAAGCTCTGGTCATTCTACCGTGCTCTCATAGCAGAGAGTTCATTGCAACGTTGCTCTTCTTGTATACAACCGTTGCGACAGTCATCGGCCATAAGAGAAACAGCAATGATTGCCGTGGAGCTGGCCTCCTGGGGATTGCGTGGTCTTTTGGAGGAATGATCTTCGTGTTGGTGTACTGCACTGCCGGCATCTCAGGTCAGAGAAGCGAAGCCCCGTGGGAATTGAGCCCATGTGTTATTAGGTGGCCTTCAAGGGTGTTTTACTGATGTTGTTTGATATTATTTTTGAGTTTTGATATGGGTGGATTTGCGGTTGGTGTGCAGGTAGGGGGCCATATAAACCCGGCAGTTACATTTGGGCTGTTTTTGGCCAGAAAGGTGTCCTTCCCAAGGGCTGTGCTCTACATGGTGGCCCAGTGCTTGGGAGCCATCTGTGGCTGTGGGCTTGTGAAGGCGTTTCAGAAGTCCTACTATGATAGATATGGAGGCGGAGCCAAGTCTGTGGCCCATGGCTACACCAAAGGGTGTAGGTTTGGCCGCTGAGATCATCGGTACCTTCGTTTTGGTTTACACCGTTTTCTCTTCCACAGACCCCATCATGTGCCTGTAAGTTTTCTTCATGTTTGCTGATTAGCATCTAGTTGCACAGCAAGGGCTTGGCAAAGATTTACCAGAATTCCATGTTGAGTCCCTAGATGATTAAGGTGGTTGTCTTGAAATAAGGCTGATGAGGGTTAATATGCAGGTATTGGCTCCACTGTCTCTTGGGTTTGCAGTATTCATGGTGCATTTGGCCACCATCCGAATCACGGGCACAGGCATCAATCCTGCCAAGATTTTTGGAGCAGCTGTCATTTATGGTCACCAGCAGCCATTAGATGACCGCAGCTGTCATTTATGGCCACCAATGGCCATGGGATGACCACGTAAGTACTGCTGATTTGGCCTATGTTTTGGCAATAAGCAATGCTAAACAAAGATTTTAGGTGATATATTAAGTTGGATGTTTGTTTACGTCTTGATAGGACCTTTTATTGGAGTATAGCTGCACTATACCATCAACACATTTTGGTGAGACGGTGGTAGAAACGGCTTAGAAAGTAAGAGATAATCTTCTTAGTTCTTACTTTGAACTTGAACAAATTTAAACTGTTTTGGCATTGTTCATCACAAAAAAAAAAAACTTGAATTGTTAAAAATTTCATCGAATTCATGACGTAAAGTTTGTTTGTTCGTGTTTTATTATACATTATGCAGGTTATATTTACGATGTATATTTTTAATGCTATAAACTATCCGTGTTCATTATTATGTTATGAATTAGTTAAGTTTACGATGCAGATCGATGTGACTATGCAGTCTTACTTTAAAAGTTTTTTTTTTTTTTAATGTACAAAGATCCAGTCTTACTTTAAAAAATTTGTATAGTTTTACTTTAAAGTTTTTTTTAAGATGTAGAAAGATTATCTTGTGCTTATAATTAGGAAATATTTTCATATTAATTATGATTCATGTGAAACATACTAGAAACATAAGGCTCCGAAAATATTTTAGTTATGTTTGGATGAAGGTTAAAACTAAACATATGAGAAACATAAGGCTTCGAAAATATTTCGAGTGATGTTTGGATGAAGGTTAATACTAAACAAACGGGATTGTATGAGAAACATAAGGCTCCCAAAATATTTCGAGTGATGTTTAGATGAAGGTTAATACTAAACAAACGGGATTGTTAATGGTTATATGGTGCATCATATGGTTGATTGGTGCATCTTATACTTTCTACCTTCTTTTAATTTATAAGATGTACCATACCAAAATTAATTACTATAATCTATTAATTCTTTGTCTGTCTAACATTAACCTTTATCTAAACAACCATCATTCAAATACTTTGTAAACCTTTTCCATGTCATATGTTTTTTGGAAATATTTTCAAGCTATAAGCACAAACCTATAAAATTCGATCTTTATACATTTTACAATAAAGATAAGATTGCATAATCACATCCAATAAAGATAAGATTGCATAATTACATCCAATAACATGCATCATTGTAAATATAGTCTGCATATTAATCGTAACACATTTTATAGTTCATATTACAAAAATATGCATGCATATTAATCCTGACACATTTTATAGTTCCCAGTACAAAAATATGCTTTTTAAACTGCAAACTAATGTATAATACAACGACGAATACAAAGATGAGTTCACTACAATTGTTAATAATACAAGTTCTTGTAATGAATAATGTCAAAACGGAATAAAATTTTAGACAATGCCAAAGTACCAAGAAAATTATCCTTTACTTCTAATGTGTTGGTTACTTTCTAACACCTTCGTCTCACCAACGTTGTTCTTCCCACCAGCGAATACAGTTGGAAAGTGCTTGTCGCCAATGGTAATCACTTCCTTTGATTTTATTCTTTCTATTCTATCTCCCCTTCATCTCCTTATGGTCAGTCACAAAACGCATAGATTTAATTAGTCTTCGTAACACATTGAAAATGAATCCAAAGGCATTTATTGATGTTCACAATTTTATGGCTAAGTTTGTATTGTCGCTGCTGCTTCTCTTTCAGCAATTCAAATGTTCTCCCAAACCCAGATCATGAGAAAGATGGGGTAAGTAGCAGGAAAATGCAGACAAAGAAGCAGAAGCAGCCCAAAGAGTCGTTGAGACAGGTGATGCACCTCAGTTGTTGGGGCCCCTCCCCAGTCATTTTGGTTATGCATTCAGTGATCAACGGAGGACAGTCCTTAGCCTCAGTCAGTATTTGGCTCTGAAGGAGGTACCCAATACAGACGAGGAGAGAGACCCTTTGTCTGCCCTACTTTGTACTTGTTTACTGTGACTGTATATTGAGCAAATGCAGTCTTACAATTTTCAGTTGAAGCACAAATGGTAACAATGGGTGGGGTTTAAAGTGTCTCCAGCTAAAAATTTGAGAACGTTTTGTTGGACCTGTTTAGAGGAGTGGTTATGGAGGATGTAAGGGAGAGGAGCAGAGTCTAGTAATTGATATATAAGTTAAGATAGTGTGACTGTACATTGAGCAAATGCAGTCTTACAATTTTTAGTTGAAGGACAAATGGTGATGATGGCTGCGGTTTGAAGTGTCTCCACTTGCAAATTTAAGAACATTTTGTTGGACCTGTTTAGAGGAGTGCTAGTTGAGCAGAGTATTATAATCATCCATCGATTTTCAAGAATTCAGATCGGTCCTTTCTGATTAAGATGATGGCAATAGAATAGACTTATTAATTGTTTGCTTAAATTTACAATCTGTGTGGAAAATTTAGATGGTAGTTTATTTCACAATTCCTTTGGTAGTGAAAAGCAACGAATGTGTTTCTGTTCAATAAATAATTGTTGTATTTGTCTTTCTCCCTTGATATTTGTACTGAGTTAAGTTTGATAGACGAGAGCAGCGTAGCACTGCCTTATCATCGTTTCACTTGTTTTGTTTCGCCCTGTGCTTTTGAGTCATTTAAACCTTTCTTCTCTTTGGGTGTTTCCTTTTTATATGACGGCTTGTTTTTCTGTTACACTCAGCTTTGATGGTGGTAATGAACTGCAAATTATATTTATTATGGTTGGTTACTTAATGCTATTTATTAGAAATGAATATTTCCCTGTTGTGTTTGCCTATTTCCTCAAGGCGTTGTTGGGAACTATGTGGGGTGGTTGAGAGCTTTCTGTGTCTTGGGAAGGGTGAACCAAACCACCCTTTTCTATCCGCGTTACACTCCTGAGAGCTCTTTAAGACTTTTCACTTAAACATATATTAAAACCTTTCAACAACCTCATTTATGTGCTTACGCCTTCTTGTTTCGATAAGACCATCCATGAAATTTACAATAAAACCTTTCAACAAACATTTATTTCTACTGGTACAGATCAATTCGGCTTCGCAAGAGAAGTTTTAAAGAGTTAATGAGAATGTATCTTTTATATAAAAATTAAACTTTCTCATATCTATAGGTCCAAATGTTGAATTAGTATGCTTTAATAAGTATCTCAGAGTTGGAAAGTTGGATGATTTCAGTAAAAAATGCATTTTATACAATCAGTAGTATGTTAATAATTGGAGTATAGTGGCTGCGTGCGAATTATTTGGACATTGATTATATGGATGTGCGGCAGTAAATATATTCACAAGCTTGAATGCACACAAGCAATAGGCGGTTATAGCATTTAAATAAAATCATTAGTGTTAACGACGTCCTTCAATTATTAAATGGTACACTGCATGTAAATTAATTTTGTTGAATATCCATGCATCACTATCGGTAAAAGTCGAATGATTTTATTATTAGCCCTTACCTTAACTCTAAAAGTTGGTAATTAGTTTCTCACGTAGAAGGACGAATGAAGAAACCTTCATGAATTTTCCCTTAGAGCATGGCCTCTTGAAATAGATTTGTGTGAACAGTTCATCTAAATAGAAGACAGCTCCGCTGCCTAAACCGAAAATAATTTTCAAAGTAAATATTCTATGCTTTTTGGCATAGGATTTAATGAAATTGCTATACGAAAATACATTCTAGAATTTCTTTTAGTAATCACTAGATTCCAAATTGAAAGTCATTATAATGTTTTCTTTATAACTAAAGAATGGGAATTTGTTGAACGTTTCATGTAAGCTAGTCCTTTTATTACTAAAGTTAAAGTATAAGACTTTGTAAGCTGACGCTTTTGTTCTTTTATTCAGATGGTAGGGAAAGAAATGTGATTTGGTATAAGCCTAGTTAACATATTAGTTTAAATGTGTAAAAGGAAACGATGCTTTTATTAAAAAGTTTATTGTGTTCTACAAAACCGGTAATGTAATAAGATTTTCTTAAGTTCTACTCTATTAAAAAAATGTATTCTATAGTTAAATTATAAAGTTTTATTTAAAACATAGTTAATAGTTTGAACAAGGTTTTCGAGTATGCATAAGGTAGAAAGTTGACAAGATATGCAAAAGATTAATTAAGAAAGGTGCCATGTCTTTATGAGAAAGGTCTTTTTACTTTTACTTGTCCATTTTACTTGAAAATGGAAGAAGTGTAGAGGTGTATTTAATTTTATATTTTTTTATTATAGTAAAGAGTAAGTGTAATTGATTAAGGATGAAATTTTATATGATTCAATCTTGTTTTTATTTCAATTGATTATATGGGATTGAAATGGATCCCACTCATATCATATCATTACTACATAGTGATATTATAACAAAGCTTGGATATTATCCATGTATCCCTCGACAAGATTTGAACCTTGGTCTCCTCCTTAAATAGTGAGGAATCTAAAAGTTTGAGCTAATGCTACTTGATCGTAATTCAACTTTGTTTTACTATGAAGGATTATTTATTTTAGTTTTATTTTTTCTTTCTATAATATATGACATCGGGTTATTCATCGTCGTTCAGTTGAAGAGAATGTTTTTTTATTCTTATAGTTGAGGAAAAAAATTATAATAAAAAGAATTATGATTAGTTACTTAACTATTAGAGTTAGAGAATGTCAACTTATAAATTTATGTTTTTGCTCTTTTACTTTAAGAAAGAAAGATAAAGATATGATTTGACTAAGTTATACATATATATATGAAGAAAAATTATTTTAAGACTTAGGGTTAGATAAATTGTGAACCCTTGGAGAAGCCTTAAACCTTAAATCTATTTTTCATAATACCATCAAGAAGGGTGAACAAACAAATAACTCAATGATGGTTGTTACGTGAAGGTAACAACTATGATTCGAGAATGGTCGTTTTTTGATAAAACTGATTGGAACAAGTGACCTTTATTAGAACAAGTGATGAGGGGCGGTATGGGACGTCACCTCTAAGTTGTTGCTCGAGCAGTACAGTGATGGCTACTTATTCGTTTTATGAATAGAAATAATCTAGCATGATAAAAATAGCTAGACCAATCCACGACGGTTGGTATGATATAACTTGTCGTTATTCATAACGTGGCAAGTGAGACCAGATCCAAAGCCAGAGAATGGCATGGCCCTAGTTGACTCTAGTGAAGTAGATTATCAATTAGGCATTAGGCATATACGCTAACCCCTTGCATGTTATTATATATTACATAGAATATATGAGTATAAATAAACTCAAGTGTTCCACATGCTAAGGGATGGGGAGAGTATGCATTCACTTTCTAAGTATTATGGGTCCTAGGAGATAACCCTAGCCGTGGGTTTGCCTCTCATACCAGAACAAGAAGTTGGAAAGATAGATCCACAAAATAACGTCTTTTATGAGATTTGGTCAATCTCATCCACTTGGGAGGTCGTCTGTAGTGGTCCTAATTTCCAAAAGTGGCATACTATACCTCATACTAATTATACATTGGGTGATCATCAAACCATTTAACTCGAAAATTTTCACCTTAGATCTTGCCTCGTTAGTAAAGATGTCAAAAAAAATTTACCTTGTGGAACCGGTGAGTTAGATTAGGGTGTTACAACTAGGTGATTCAGACCTAGGTTGTTACAAATTAAATTTAAGGATTGCTAAAGGATTGGACATAGTAGATCCATAAATTTGCATTTATTCATTGTGATGAATTTTTATGATATATTACAAACGGTGCATGAAGCCTATCCTTATGGACTTTCCAAATTTTAGAGTTTAGATAGAATTGACTTAGAAGGTAGCATAAAATAGGGAATGCATTTTTCTTTTGAAAAAATAAAGTGTAGCCAATGTGGTACCAAAGAGCCATGAATAGATGATAATTTTAGCTTGTATGAATACAATATCTTAAATTATTCTTAGATTTTTATATTTTTAATAAAAATATCAACTAAATAATTACATTGTAAATTGCGGGGTTGGTGCTTGCATGACTATATAAGATCATGCATGGATGACCAAGTAATTATCTCTAAACTAGCTTCTTCATTTTATCAAGTTTTGTGCTTGCATGATCATATAAGAGCATGCATAGATGACCGAGGAATTATCTCTAAACTAGCTCCTTTATTTTATCAAATCTAATACTGGTTGAGTATCCCCTACAAATAAACACTAGTTTAAATTCAATGGGCATGAAAATCATGTAACTTTAGCCACAATTTAAGAAGCCAAGGCCTTGGGTACACAATACAAATAATATTTAGTCGTTAGTATTTTCACCATTCAAATCCATTTCTAATCATGAACATAGAGTATTGATGGCCAAACATAGTGGCATTGAGATAAGAAGTTCAATATTATTAGAGTTGGGAAGTAAGGCCTTTAGAAAGGCTCTTACACCAAATAAAATAAAATTAGGATTTAGAACGATTAGTATTTGGCCTCATGGCCTTGAGGCACTCTCTAAAGACATGTTGTAACCCGACAAAAGCATTTCAACATCCTCCATAGAAAGAGGCTCTAACAATGATAAACATGCTTAGGTTGGAAGGAGTTAAACAAGTGTAAGTGGATGTTGTTGATCAACTTGTGGATTTCTATGTCCAAAATGTAGACCATGCACAACAACCTCAAATTCATGTATAACCCTTTACACTATATATTTAATCTTTTAAATGTTTTGAAATTATGCGAAGTCATGTTTATATTAACCATTTAGAATATCTTTCATTATTTATAAATCAAACCATAACTTGTTTTATACTAAATAGGACAACCATATGATTGATCATAAATGTGGTAATTAACGAGGCTGATGAAATGCCAGAAAATAATCTAAATTTACCAACTCCAGTAAGCCAATGTGAGTGGATGAAGGTGCAATGAACTTGTGTATAAGCTTGAACTTCAACTTACAAAACCAAGACTTGTCGATGTCCTCTCCACCTTTATCCTAGAAATTGGTCATAGTAGTTCATTACAATGCTAATGCAGGGTATTGAAGAGAGAATGATACTATTGTGGATTTAGATACATCCCAAGACTTTTCAATCGAAGAATACCAAGTAATGAATTGTAACGAGATTGATGGAAATCTTGTTGAAGCATTTTCCATAGAAAGCAATCAATAGAATAAACATTTAAGTGAGTTTCTAAATCTACAAGAGCAAAGGGTGAAAGAAAGCACCAATATCATAAATGATATTAAACTCAGACTTTGTAGGCAATCTCAATTGATCACATCTCCCCAATATATTCAACTTCTCAATGTTAAAGAGGAAAATAAGAAAAAGCTAGATGTCCTTAAGCAAAGGAAGAAGGAACAAACTAAGGGAAAAATGCATACTTGAATAACTACAAGGGCAAAGAGTGAACAAGACAAATTTGAAAGACTTACAAAAACAATAAAAAAATAACAAAAAATCCTTCAAAGGTAATAAATGGAAGAAAAGAAAGACCAAGATTATATCCAAAGAGAACACGAGAGGAGGGAGAAGAAATGGGAAAGGGATAAGAGAGAATTAGGTCATGCTGATAAACTTAAATATTAGAAATAAATTAATGCAAGTTAAAACTTAACAAAAGATGGCTTTTAGGCTTCAAAGAAACTAAAAAATGAAAGCATGAATATAAACCTTGTGAAATAGAACTAAAACCTTGAATTATTTCATGTAATAAAATACTTATGAAGGTCATTATAAAGGCATATTGGCATATTGAATTCAAGAACTAGAGGGGATACATGGTAGTGACATATATGGAATATAATAGAATGTATATAGTTTAACATTCTACATAGATCTATGAATGCAAATGGGGATTATTCTTCAGGTGGTATAGTGATCCAAACCTCAAAATTTTGAATGTTTTGAAACTCAAAATTTCGAGTTAAGGAAGATCAAGAAAGAGTGCAATTTAGAAATAACAGAGTATAACAAACCAAAACACAAATATATATATAAGCAAAATAAAATAATTATTTTATTGCTTAGAAAATAGAGTACAATGTAATCAATATCTAAGAAGAGATGTGAGGCTCTCACATTGTATTCACTACTCATGTCTTTATGATTGGGGTGCATCTCTCTTTATACAATATATTTGATGTGTTGGAAATCCATTGTATTGAATATGGAAGGTCATCTACGAAAATGTGGTGGTTCACCTTTCAGGAGTTAGAAGGTCACTTATATAAAAATGTGGTGATTCACATTTTATGAATTAAAAAGTATATTGAGTTGAAAATAACATACATATGACTTGTCTTTTCGTGTTTTGTATTCTAGTAATATGCCAAAATGGCTAGAGATATATTTTGGCTACGATAATCTAAAAGTAAAAAAAACTATTTTTAGTAACTATTTTGTTTTGCCTACTAAAATTGTTATTCTCTTTCTAATATTTTAGATGCTTCTTGAATGGATCAAAACAGAGTTCCAAGCATAATGTTATGCCCCTAATAGTGTAGTTAGAACCAAAACAATGATTTTCAACCATAAAGCCATATTCCAAGAATGTCAAATGCTTGGATAATTCGAACCCCTTGAAAATCAATGGTCACCACTGCATAAGCTTTTGACATTAGATGTGGAAATTATTTCTTTATTTGTTTTTTGTGATTTATTCCCCATAGTAGCCAAGTTATACTATCTTGACTAGTTTGTATAGGTGAATGAACTACATTTTGATGGTCTTAGTCCATGTGTCAACAATTTAGCCCTTCTCCACTAGTGTTAAATTGTCTAGATTATATTTTTCAATGTCCAACTATTCTAGTACTATAGAAGTGTCCAATAGAGGTGGATGATAGGGCCTAAAAATTTCAATATTGAAGATTGGATTCAAACCAAAATAAGATGGAAGATTCAATTCAAAGGCATTTTCTCCCACCTTTTTGATGATGGTGTATGGTCCACAACAAAGAGGTTTGATATTCCTATGGAGTCCTACATTTCTCTCTTTCTAAAGGCATAAATGTACCTTATCTAAAATATTGAATTGATATGGGACCCGATTTTTTGTTAGCTTTTGAAGCTTTAAACTTAAAGGAAATGCAACCACAAGTATGGAAATAAGCATGCAATGTTATAACTATGATAATGGCTAACTAATATGCATGAAAATATGATAGAAAACTTGATACAACACTCAAGAAATGCTCATATAAGAAATCTCACGAAAATATACAATGCTCTCCAATGGAGGTCACAACCTCTCCATATTTGCAAAAATGGATCTACATTGTATCTACTACTACTCAACCTATGCACTCCAAAATCCTCTCTATTTTCTATTCTATGAAGGCCTATTTATAATGAGATGCAACTCTTTGCCTTCAATATTCCTATGACACCTCACTATTCTATTCTAAGGACTTATGTACATGTGGACTACATGCACATTTACATCATTGCACATTCTAACACTTGTGCATTTATTACATTGCTTTAATAAAGTACTTAAGTCCTAAATAAAATCCTAATCTAAATATGTACCCATGATGGTACATTAGTAAAGAACCAAATAATGTAATATATTCCAACACCCCTTGTATTACATTATTTGGTTTTTTTTAGACTTTAGTCTTCAATATGGATCTTCGTTTTTCAATATGGATCTTCATTTTGATCTTGAAATTTGAGTTCTTTTTTTCCTGCTTTCTTCTTTGTGCCTGTTATCTGTATTTAGATGTGTTTCTTCATATTCTCTTTCTGGCTCACTTTGATTTGAATTCATCTTAAAAGTACTTTCTTTCATCTTCATATTTTTGTTATGCCTCTTTTTCTTTCTTTTTCTTCATCGTTTTTGCAATTTTGTTGATGATTTATCCTCTTCATGATGAGTTAGTATATCACCACAATAATATTGCTTATGATTGTTGTTTTGCTTTTCATTTTGAAAGTATTAAAAAACAATCAATGATAGATATATCATTAAACATTCTTCTGGAGTAAGTGTAACTATATTTTGAGTGTTCCACCATGTTCTGAAGAGTACTTCATGTAGATAACCAATTAATGTCATAAAATTCCCTTCCTTTGCCTCTTTGAGAAACATTGAGAATATTTACTTTTTGCTAGTGGACAAGTATTTGTACCCTTCGAATGTATCAATCAAGTTTTGAGAATAAAATTCTAACTCATGCAATAGTTCCTCACTATTGAAGGTATTTCTGACAATGTCATCCATGTTTCTTCTAATTAGATCTTTGAAGATGAACTCCTTATTACTCACTAGTATTTGGAGAGTATGAATAAATACTAGTTGATGATTCTATAGTACCTTTGAGTATATTTTTGTAGACCCTTTGTAGTAGTCAACCTTATGACTCCCTAGTAAAATGATTAAATACTCTTCTTCAATTTGTAGAATCAATATTAGGAAGACTTATCCAATTTTCAACTTTTGTAAAAATATCTTTTGGACTTAATAATGAACTTGATAGTGTGCTAAGCTTTCTAGATTAGCTTTAAGTTGAATTCCTTTTGTCTCCCTAGTAATGTGATAAAACACTTAGAATAATGTTCAACTTTTATCACTTTTCAATCAACTATTTTATCTCTTCTTGTAGAAATATTATAAATGCAATTTTCAAAGAATAAAATTCTCAATATCTTTGAGATATTTAAGTTGGATTCTCTATGTCTCTTCAATTTAAGTATGAGACTAATAAAATCAATCTTCCAACTTTTAAATGAATCTAGAGTTTGACTTGCCTCTACCTTTGTATAATGTAGTTTCTAAATTTCTATGATTTCAATTTGATGTAGGATTCCTTATATCTCCCTAGTTAGAAATTTAGATTAAGTATGTATTTGCAAATTAAGTTTTCCTAACCTTATAACTCCTTGTTTTTATGAATTTGTAAATAGTTGAAGCAATAATAATAAATATTTTAATGCTTCTATTTTCTACTTCCTTCTCAAGATAATCAAAATGCTTTTCTAGAGATTTAACACCTTATTACTCCTATCTTTTAATTTCTCTAGATTATAAGGTTTAGTTGATTTCAACCTTAATAAACTTTGCAATATAACTCTTACCTTTCCAATACTAAGCTCGATCTTGAAAGTTCTCTGTAATCAACTTGAACTACTACAAATTGGTGACAGTTGACTCCTTGCCAACTTCGAGATGTTATGTATAGTTTTTCACTCCTTTGTCACCAAACTGTGTGCCTTCTCCAATGTTCACTTGTGACCTTATGCTCTTTCTTCTTCAACCATTGAGTATGCTTCTCATTTACGTCTTAGTGTTGACTTGTGCACTTTAAATCAACTAGTGAGCTTGCCCTTCAACGTTGATGTTTCTGCCTATGCACTTCTTCTTCTACAGGTAAACTAAAAATGATTTATCACTCCTCGATCTTCATGTGCTATAGACTTTTAATGCTACCTTATTTTTGCTTTGAATTATCTTCGAGTTGATGTCCTCCTTTGAGCGTTGCACAATCACTTCTTTTAAAGTGTGTTCCTACAGGATTAGAACATGGTGTAGGAAGGATGGTGCCAAGTGGCACTTGATTTGCCTAACTCCTTTCAAATGCTTATATTGCACCTTCCCAACATCGAATAACAAGTGGCATTGAATGGTTTATCTGTTACCTTCAATGCCTCTAACCTAACGCTTCTACAAGAGTATTATAATAATGATGCTTCGTCTAGGTATACTTCTAATCATTGAATGCTTGAGATATCTTCGATGTAGTGGTGACTTTCTACTATGTGCATGAGATACCTTCTTCCACGTGGTGCAATTCCTTCACCACTTTGCCCTAACTCCCTTGGGCTATACAAATATTTTCTCCTTGCTAGCTTAATGCTCATTCTCTACAGACTATGATGCTATTCCAACACTTCAATAATCGATATTCTCCTACCACTTCTTGAAGAGAAATGATGTTTATTCTCTCAATGCTTCTCTAGAAGAGATGGTTATCTTCCAATGCTCCTACAAGAATGCCAACCAGGTGTACATGATGGCTTCAGTGATGGGTAACTCCTTGAATCTGAGTCAAACTTTGAAGGATATGCATTGTAACTTTGATGTGTCTTCTCCTTGCAAATCCCTGAGTTTGCTTTACCAACTGTAATGACTTCCATGTTGTATGTCTTAGCTAAATGCAATACTTGCTTTGGTGCAAGTGTATGGGTAAAATAATGCTTACTCTTAGTGCCAATGATGCTACTCCCAATGCTTTTACGTGGATATAACCCTATGATGCTTGCGTTGTCTGATTTTTGTTTCTTGGAGGTAGACGTTGTTGAGTTTCACTATGATGCCTTCACCAAAGGCTATCGAATATGTAAGGTACCTTGCTTTACCTTCACCAAAGGCTATTATATTGTACCTTATAATGTTGGACATCCTTAGTATAGCTAATAGCTTCTCCTACCTTTTGCTCAATGATCCTTGGATGGATACATATTATAGAAGTCTAAAAATAATCTCTTATTTCACCTTTCTATTAATGACTTCTCTTCTTGATTTGCTTAAAAATATGTAGGTAGATGATGTCTGAGATATCTCCCCTTTTCCTTGGAGATACTTTACTTTTAGAGCTCCCTTGAATAGCTCTAATGAGGTGCTATGCAAATGTAGAGTATGATGAGATAGATGTTTGCCCCCTTGTGCTCTTAAATCAACTCTCTTGGCCTCTCGAAATGTTGAGATAAATCTGAAGTCAATATTACCTTCAAATCCTTGGCAATATCTTTCTTGCTTGGTTACTTTTGCACTCAATAATCCAAGCTTTTCAATAACTTTTTGCACTATAGAATATGCAAATTTTTGGAGTCTTCTCTTGCTTAGAATAGTCAATAGAATGTTGATATTTTTATTTCTCTCAAAATATATCTAACTTCTATTTTTTTGTGCAGGTTTGAACCTTGTAGACAATAACTTCTGCACTCCCTTGAAGACTTTGAATGAAACTTATTTATGCAACCTTTAAATCTTGAAACTGGTGCTCAATAAACTTAATAAGAAACCAAATATAAAATTTCAACTAATGAACCTTTTTGCACCTTTGTTGCATACCTTTTCTACCTTTGTAGATGATGATGATGATGGTGATTTAAGTCACCTAAATTGCTGCCTTTTGTAGATGATATTGCAGCTCTTCTAGGCTATCCAAAAATAGCTCTTTGGCTCACCTTTTGCAGCTTTAACACTCCACTAATCTGCTGCCCAAAACTATGATTTGGTGGCTCCAATACTCCTTCAGAATGCACTTCTAAAATCTGAACCTTAGCAGCTACTAATGCTGCCCAAATTGCTGCTTTCTCACTATCCTCAAATCTGAAAATTTTCAGATTGTAAAGCAGTCAAACCCTTCTCCAAATCATTGTCCTTGAATCCCAAAAATTTGGTAGGAAATTCCTCCAAATCATAGCTGAGATATTCCTCAAGAACTCTTCAATAATCTGCTGTAGAAATCAACAAATCTCCTATCTCTAAAATGACCTTCAAGCCTTCAATGGCAATCCCCAAATCTCTTAGATTTGGTGGCTTTTCTTATCTCCTTTCTCTTGTCAAATTCTTTGTCAAATTCTAACTTCAATCTTGGCCTATCTAATGGCCTTCTTCTCAAGATTCTGAAAGTCTTGAGATCTTCTCCAAACTACTCCAAAATTTGACAAACTTCTTGCCAAATATTTCTCCTTTGGGCTTGTTGTCGGATGGCGATAATTGTCCCAATTTCTTTACTATCAGGAGCTTCTCCTTGGTAGTAAATTTCTCCAATGAGTTCTTCTAGGAACTCCTTCAATGAGGCTCACCAAGCCTTCTCCTTGTTTCTCCTTGAGACCTCTCCTAGGGCCTTCAATCTTGTAGTTTCTCAAAACCTTCAATGAGACCTTCCTTGATCTCTTCAATCTTCAACTATGGCAGTTTTGCAATGAGATCTCCTCCTTGGATCTCCTAAATCTATTGCTACTAAAATCTGCAATAGGACTTTTGTTAGTCCTTCTCTATCCTCAATCTTCCACTATGGAAGTTCTTCAATAGGGCCTTCTATGGACCTCTTCTTCAATGTGAAGTTTTCAATCTTCAATGGAGATCACCAATCTCCAATCTTCACTAGGACTCTTCTCCTTGAGTCTCTTCTTCCTTCAATGGGGTCTTCTTTCTAGGACCTCCTTCCTAGATTTACAATCTTCAATGTGGCTTCCTTGGCCACTAGATCTCTCCTCAATCTTCAACTGGGAGTCTTCAATCCACAAATATTTCAATGGGACCTTTCTCCTTAGGCCTCCAAATCTTCAATCTCCAACTTGTTGCAATGAGAACTAATCGGAAGCATAGAATTTCAGCAAGGAAGGTGATATTCTTCTCTAGCTCTTGTAGGAAGCTTCCCAACTCTATTTGAATAATTTCTCTACAACAAAGTATTAGGAAATAGAAATTTCTATAAATCTATAGAAAACAATCTTCACTAGTTGGATTGCCAATCTAGTGGATTCAATGTTGAGTTCTAGTCTTCACAAGTTTTTTTGCAACTCTGTGGAAAAACTCTAGCCAATAGTAAATTTCAGAAATCTAAAAATGAGATTTACAATCTCCTCTCAATCTCTCTTGTGGCTCTCTCTATTTCCTATTGATCTACCTAGTGCTCTGATACCACTGTTAGCTTTTGAAGCTTTAAACTTAAAGGAAATGCAACCACAAGTATGGAAATAAGCATGCAATGTTATAACTATGATAATGGCTAACTAATATGCATGAAAATATGATAGAAAACTTGATACAACACTCAAGAAATGCTCATATAAGAAAGCTCACAAAAATATACAATGCTCTCCAATGGAGGTCACAACCTCTCCATATTTGCAAAAATGGATCTACATTGTATCTACTACTACTCAACCTATGCACTCCAAAATCCTCTCTCTTTTCTATTCTATGAAGGCCTATTTATAATGAGATGCAACTCTTTGCCTTCAATATTCCTATGACACCTCACTATTCTATTCTAAGGACTTATGTACATGTGGACTACATGCACATTTACATCATTGCACATTCTAACACTTGTGCATTTATTACATTGCTTTAATAAAGTACTTAAGTCCTAAATAAACTCCTAATCTAAATATGTACCCATGATGGTACATTAGTAAGGAACCAAATAATGTAATATATTCCAACATGTTTGTCATGACATTGCTAGGATTTTTATTTGTCTTTTCCAAGAGGTCATGGACCTCTCGTTGGATGTGCTAAATTTATTCCACAAACTGTATTGCCTTCTCTAGTTCTTTTTGTTCTCAATATGTGTCAATGGGTTGTAGAGGGGGGGCTAAGGGTTGGAACCTAAAAAAAAAGAAATGAATTGTGCTGGTGGAGTTTTAGAGAGATCAATTATATCCATGTTGAATGTAGGGAGGCTCTCATCCCATAAACATGGATGCTTGAAATTGTACATTCAAAGAAGTTATACAATCACTTGATTCAAAAAATTTGTCTGGCCATCCATCTAAAGATGGAAATTTGTGGACATGGTCAACTTGGTGTCCATCATGTTCCAAAGGGTGGACTAGAAAATTCTCAAAATACTATTATCCATATTAGATACAAGAGAAATTTTGGCAGGACAAAGTTGAGTCACATATGACTGGTATAGAGCTTAGCAGTCTCCTAAGCTAAAATTGATTTCATACAAGGAATTAAGATAGTCATTTTAGCAAAAATATCAACTATTATAAAAATACAATCAATACCATACTTAGATGTGGTAAACCTAAGAGGAAATCCATGGAGACAAATTCCCAAGGTTTTGATGGCACTGGCAATGGTGTACACAGTCCCTACTTCTTTTTGGTTGGTTTGGAAATGATTCATGGGGTACATGACTTGATGTACCTCTCGACATCATTCCTCATTTTGAACCAATAGAAATACTTTAGAAGAACTACCGATGTTTTTTTTAATATCAATGGTAAAAAAGGGATTTTGAAAGGACTCCAAAACATTTTACAAAGAGTATGGGAACAAATGCAATAAATAACTAAGAAAAATACAAAAGGAATTGCCCCTAAGGGATGGGGCTCATTGTGGAACTTCCACATACAAAAGAACAACACAGGAAAAGAAAGCCAAAGGAAGGAATCAAAATTCTTCAGCCCCTAAGCTCAAAGGAAAATGGAGAAGTAGGAGGATCAGGAACAAAAAGGGATGAAAAAGACACACCCACTCGAGGAAAAAACTACCAAGAAGGTCGCACTCTAATAGGAATAGGGGTCAACACCTTTTTTTGGAATTCATCCAAGTGGTTGACCACCTCCTCCATGGGCATAGTCATCATCCTGTTCATTTAGTGTAGGGATTTCATCAGGTCTTGGAGGATGATGAAGTTGCTGCTTGAGATGACCATGAAGGGGGACTCAAGGGAGAATCTCATAGTTCTTATTTACCAAAGATTCACCTCTCTTACATTCATAAACCAATATTTCTTGTCCATAGGATGAGGGGGAGCCTTTCACCTGAGTAGCAAGAATCGGTTTTTGAGAAGACTTTGAATCCAAATCAGATAATGTGTAGGGAAGGAACATGGGACTTCCCTTCCTTCATAAATTTTTTCAAGCAGACTAAGCATCTGGTTTGCTTAGCCCAAACTATCGAGTCTTCCTTTTTGAATAAAACTCTTTTACACTGACCAAGGGAACTGATCTTACCCTTTTTAGATTCCACTAAAATAGTATGCGCTGATGAGCCATCTTTCTTCTCATCAAGAAAAGTGGGGTGATTTTATTTTCCTCTAATTCCTCGAGAATTTCTTGTTAAAGTCGTGGGACTATCATAGTCAAGACCTATTGGATCCTTAAAATCCAACTTGAGTTTTACCCCAATTTTTGAAATTTTGGTTTCTTGTAAGTCCTTTCAAATTTTGCAATAATTCCTTAGTTAGTCTCCTTTTAATAAATTTTCAGGGCCTTTCCAATTATTGCAAATTTTTGGTCTTTTTGGATCCTATCTCACCCTCTGAGAGCTTTTTTGAAAAATTTGTGTTGCTAAGGTCAAGTCTTTGTTTTGGTTTTCCTAAGGTCTTTTATCAAAAAATTTAGACCTAAATAAGATTTGATTAATTATTTTGACCTCTAGGGGTCTTAAATATTTAATTAATTTTTTTTCCTTTTTAAATAAAATTTGATTATATATTAAATTAAATTTAGTTAATTAATGAGTTTAATTTAAATATTTAATTTTATATTTAATTAAACCTTATTTTTATAATATATATATAAGGAGGGGGCACCCCATCCCTCATTTTTTTTAAGATTCCTAAATCCCATTTATCCTAGAAAATAAAATAATAATAATAATAATAATAAGGGAGGACATCCCATGCTCCCCATTTTCCCTTCCTGACTCCTCATTCCATGCTTCCCCCTTCCCCGTAATTTTCCCTAAGGTTCTACCTACCCATTTCCCCTTCCCCTTATCCCTTTAATTAAACCCATTCCCCTTCCCATTTTAATTCCCCCTTCCCACCCACGTGAAACATTCCATGGAGAAAAAATAATAATAATAATAAATAAATCAAATCAAATGTTATCGTACAACGCAGGTGAGCACGGTTGAAAATAAAAGGAAGGCCACAACCACCACATGGAGCCCACTAAGGCAAGCACGAAAATTGAGGTGAATAAAAAAAAATCAAATGCATCTGACGATATGGATGAGTGTAGGGGACAAAGGAAAATTAGTTCGTGGTTGCCACGTGGAGCCCACCAAGGTGGGCATGAAAACCGAGGCAATCAAGGTCAATACACAAATTGATGGTGCATGGAAAAGCATGCCAATCTAACGGTGTGGGTACGAGTGGGGGCAGCATGAATATTAGAGTGCTTTAGTCAGGGAGTGCCATGTGGTGATCAATGAGTCTTCAGCAGCGAGTGTGGGCAAAATTTCTTGTTTCCATTTTTTGTGGTCAAGGAGGTCCCATGGACCCATTTTTGCATGGTGACCCACACGGCATATGAAATGTAATTTTTTGTTTTTTGTTTTTTTTATATGTTAAACAAAAAATAACGCCCCCCACGTAGATGTGGGGGTTATATTTATAAAAAATAAAAAGTCCATTTTCACATGGCGGTCCACAGGGCTATATTATATAATAAAAAAAGAGCCCCCCACGCATATGTGGAGGACCATATAGTTTTTTATTTTGTTATATATAATAATAAAAAAATTAAAAAAGAAAAAGAAAAAAAGGCCATAAAAAAGGAGAAAGACCATTAAAAAAAAGGGAAAATGCCATTAAAAAAAGAGAAAAAGGCCATAAAAAAAAAGGTGATTGAAAATTAATTTTCTGAAGTCGTTTTTGGCCAACATCGAGAGAAACTATAACAGGAAAATATGGAGTCGTTTTTTTGAGACCACTACCAGATCACGAACAAGAACCACTACAAATGGAATCATTGTTGTGGACCAAATATGGAAGCAGTTGCAGTTATAATTGGCCATTACCTAGTAATTAACAGTTAAAAGTTATGGATCGTCATCTAGATTTGAATGAGAACCAATTTGCAGGTTATATAAAAGAGTTGTTATAGTAAGAAAAAGGATCAAGTTTTTGCACAGTAAAATTCTACAAAATATATACCAAAGTGCTCATCCTTGTTGGTTGTATTTTCCTTTGTGTCTTGTCTAGTTACCCCTTTTTCTTTCCCATTACTGTGCAAGTTTTGCTGAGGAGGTGCCCAGTTTACTAATATCATTTCTAGTGGCTGAGGTCAGAATCCAGGAGGTTCTTTGTTACATCATTTGAATAAAGAGTTGCAGTTCTCTATTGCATCATTTGAATGGAGAATTTGTTTGTATTTTTTTAGTGAGATCTAGTTATTTTGATCAAACTCCCATTGTAATTTTTTTTTTAATGCAATCCTACTTTTTCTTTTTAACAGTTTTGTGTGCAGTTTTGTGTGTTATCATATTTACATGTTACATAATTTAAATGTGTAAATGACATCTTCTTTTGCAGACATGTTTAATCATTTTTGTTACATTATTTGAATGGATGTGATTGGTTCAACTTTATCTTCTCTCCCTTCTTTCTTGACCATATTTTAAGTTTGGCTACAATTACCCAATGGATAAGGCATTAGTTTACTTTTTGAAGCACTAGCTGGGAGTTACTCTGAAGCTTGATCAACTTTTACATTGCAGTTTTATTTCATTTTTATAAATTTGGATGAGCATGAGCATATACGAAATATTATAGGCTCACCTTTGAGGTTTCCTTACCCTACTCGGTCTGTCTAGAGTCTTAGGATAATATTTTCCCGAGTCAAAGAGGTGGATCCACCAGAGTACACATTGCTGATTGGATTAGGGAAGTCTTGCAGTATGACAAATCTCTTAAGGGTGCAAGAAGTTCCTCCAACAAGACCCAAATTTGGGATGTTTTGCTAATCCATTTTTTCATAGCATAGTAGAAAATGATCATAAATAGACCTTGGTGTAATGGAATGTTGGTTTTTCCACGCTGAACATCACCAATCATCTTCTCAATTAAGCGCAGCAAGAAGGTTGAAATATTAAGCTTCTTCCCCCTTTGAAGGTGATCTAGAAATACGAAGTGGAAGCTTCAAACAACATTAGATTTACCATCCAAGGTGAAATATATCATGATAGGCAAAATCAGTTTGTCCCACGGGTTGGGGAGGGAATACTTGAGAATGTCATTTTTGAGCCTTTGCATCCTTTAATTTTTCTCAAGGAATCTATCCAACTCTTTAGCAAGAGAGTGCTTCTCTCTATTAATGCTTTCCCCTTCAATAGCCAAGGATGTCGTTTCAACAATTAGGGACATGTTGACGGTAAATTCAATTCCTTTCACTTTCACTCTTCCTTTGGATCACAAGTGTGTAATTTGTAGAGATACTAGCTCGTCATGGCCATCAAACTTCTGTATGCATTTCAAAAATCCCCCTTTATCCAATATGTCACTGACATCATTATCAAGAACCAGCTTTAGGGGCTCTAATTTCAATGATTCACTCTCCATAACATGCTTCAAGAGCAATATTGTATCGTTGAGGATGTCTCTATTATCCATCTCCATGAGAAAAACACAAGATCAACTTGGGGGTGAATACAATTTGATAATTGAGTGGGTAAACTTCATGTGATGGATGGTCTTGGAGCCAAAGGAAATAATAGGAGGTTTGAGCATGCGAGTAAATGATAATCTATACCTAATAATTAAGTCAACTCAGAAGTTGGCATAGGGAAGGCAATCATACATAAAAGAGGTTGAAACCAAATCATAGATACATAGGGAAGGCAATCATACATAAAAGATTTTTTAGGGATGAAAAGTGGTGTTTGGGGAGATTCTTGAGCTTGTTGGAGATTGTTATGAGAAAAGTGAACAACAGTAAAATCCTTCTTGTGAGTTGCTCCTTAGGGCTAGAATCCTTCCTTATGTACCAACATGGCCTCTTATTTGTTTCTTATTTGATAAGAGGATCAATATGGAAAGGACTTTGAGAAGTCTTGTTAAATGGTTTCTACCCCCTAAAGGCAAAATCAAATTTAACTTTGATGGAGCATCTCAAGGGATCCTAGGCCTAATAGGGAATCCATCCATTGTGGCATCATTCAACAGTTTTATAACATCCATCCTATTTTTATATTTATATGCTTGCTATATCCTTTAGAATGAGATATTGCTGATAAATTTTTTGAGTGCAGGGGCAGGTAATCGCCTCCAAACAAGCAAATCAAACACACATGATACCTTCCTTCTGGTGGAAAGGTAGAAGTAGTCCGTATGAGGTAAGGAGAAACATGATGCAAATACAACCCTCATGAGTACACGGAAGCTCACAAAAGTATATAATCATGTATTTGTATCCATTTAAATAATCTTGCACTTAAAATAGGTCTTCTTACCATAATATTTCTAAATTGGTGTTTGGTAGAAGTTAAAACCAATCATACTTTAAAGAAGAAATATATATATATATATATGGAAAGAGGGGAAAATAATAAATAAATATAAATATATTTATAACAAATAAAATATATAAATGAGAGGGCCAACAATTAATTTTAAAATAAATAAAATTGCTATATGAGTCACTAGACATTCATCTTCTATTAAGCCACCATATGGCACGTCAAAGGAAGGCTATTTGCATGGACCATTACACTTGTCCAATAAATATTAAACTAGGAGTTCTATTTAAAGTATTGATGAAAATAGTATGGGTATTAGGTATTCTCCCTTGAAAATTTATTTGCGTCATCGTCGGACAGGTGGTAGCACAAGAGCATCTGTGGTAGATCGAAACCAGGTTGGGAAAACCTTGTTTGAATGTATGATAAAAATCATTTTTGCTTTAATGATGATTTGTTGTAGTATAAATTGGGATAATATTTCTTGAGAAGTTTGTCTAATTAATGGAGCTATGAACTTAGTAACACCATGATATCATAACATAAATCGAGAAAGTATTTCCTTGTGAAGATTGCCTGATAAAATTAATGGAGTTGTGAACTTAGGAACGCAGTAATAACATAACATAAATTGAGAGAGTGTTTCCTTGTGAATTTTTCCTAATAAAATTAATGGAGTTGTGAGCTTGACAATAGATGATATAACATAAATTGTTTCTTTGAGAAGTTCGCCTAATAAAATTAACAAAGCGGTGAACTAAATAACACAATGGTAATTGATGATATCGTAAAATTGAGTGACTAAGAAATTTCTCTAAAATGTTAATAAAATTGTGAACATAATATCATAGTAGAAATGGATGATAAAATAAATTGAAAATATGTGAATGATTTAATTGAAAGGTTGTATGTGTTTCTTTCAGCAAATGTATATATACATGTAAAAGCATGTAACATTGAGGATGTGTCTCAAAATCTTGAAGTTTAATTGATTTAAATGAAGTTCTTTATGTGATATGCATTAGAATTGATAAATGTATATCTTTTTAGTAGTTTAAGTATGCATATAGGATAGTTATGCATGCATGTGAGGGTTGGACTGATCCTAAAATGCACTCTTCTCACCTTTCGTCGAACTAACTCCAAGAAATGAATATTGGTGATTGTTTTCTATGAGAGTGAAATCGTTGTTTGATAACCAAACCAGGTTGAAGAACAAATAGCTCTCTGCTCTAACAAATCAATGTGGACTGAAACATGATTTGGAGATGTGCGCTGCTTTCAAGTACACTCTAAAAAGGCTTGTTTTCTAAAACAAATTGGAGATTTGTAATAAATAGGTTGAAGACATTCAAAACCTCAAGTGAAGCGATGTAGTTTGACTTAATTATTATAAGCTTATGGAAATGTCACTGGTGAAGTGCATTAGGGGACACCTACTAGTTATCTTACAATATTGTTTTTGCTTGTTATCTTACAATCAATGGTCGTCGTAGATTAAAACTTAGGAAATCCTTCTTGTTTTCGCTTGTTAGCTGTCATGGTGGGTTGCTTTAGATATCTTTGGTTGTTCTTATGAATAATGTTCTTATAATGAAATATCTCCAATAGTAAAAGTTTTTATGGAAGGACTTTTACGTAGGCGCTAGAATGAACAATACAATCAGTTGTAGCATTCTTGTGATTAATAACCATAATCGTAAGTATTATGATAGGACTATCGATTAATGTATCATGATTATTGTAATGCCTTTGTGTTGAACAATGTATTTTCATTTGATTTTTGTGTGTGGGAAATGTGTATATTGTCAGTATATTACAATAGCATGATTGTTAACACCTAGAAGTTGTAAACCTTTCCAAAGATTCTTTATGGTAGTTCGTTACATCAAACATTGAAATAAATAAATATTCATACCCAGGAGCCTATTTATTTTTCCTTGAGGTAAGGTATTGGAGGGTCATTTATACACTTGATTAAAATTCAGGTTTTTTCTAACCTAAATTCTTCTTTTTCACCACCATTTGCTCAAAAATCCAGGCCTTCCTGTGAGTCCCTAATAAAAATTATTAATTACAAATTTACCTCTTTAAATTTAGAAAATAATTTGTTGTTCCTGGTTTGAATTTTCAGGTGTTGCACATATCTATTGGAGTTGTTCTTCGGGTTCTTACTTCCAATAAAATCTTTTGAGGGTATTTGTAAATCTAACCAATGTAGCAACCTATCTTGGTGCTTGTGAATTTTCCTTCTTGTCTTACTTACAAGCTCCATATCATTCTTATAATTCCTCTTCATATCCATATCCTTTCTTCATATCCATATTCTTTGATTATATTCTCTATTTTCTTTTGATTTTCTTAGTTCCCTGCTTGAACCATAGTCTTATATTTTGGCTTTCCTTGTTTCCTTTCTTATTCAACAAAAACTTCCATCATTCATTATGATTCTGTCCTTTCCACTAATCATGGATGCAAATTATTCCAACTACCCTTGAAACAATTTTAATTGTAGATGCAAGGTCCTCCATTTCTCTCATCAGTAGAGCTATGTAAATTTTATGTTTTAGGTTTGCTATGGTTACAAGAGAAAATCTAAAAACCTAGCGTCTCGCAACCTAGAGCTTTGATACCACTTGCAACAACCCAAGTCTACTTTCCTGGTTGTACAACCCTAATCTAACTCACCGGTTCCACAAGGTAAAAAATTTTGACATCTTAACTAACCAGACAAGAACTAAGGTGATTTTTTTTAAGTTAAACGGTTAGATGATCACCCAATGTTTAATAAATACGAGGCATAGTATGTTACTTTTGAGAATTAATATCGCTGCAAATGACCTCCCAAGTGGACGAGATTGACCAAATCTCGTAAAAGGTGCCATTTTTGTGGGTCTATCTTCTCATTTCTCATCCTCTTATTTTGACACGAGTGTATATCCACGGCTAGGGTTATCCTCTAGGGCCCATAACACCTAAAGGATGGATGCATACTCTCCCCATCCCTTAGCATGTGGAATGCTTGAGTTTATTTATACTCATTTGTTCTATGTAATATATAATAACATGCAAGGGGTTAGTGTATATGCCTAGTGCCTAGTTGATGATCCACTTCGTTGGAGTCAACTAGGGCCATGTTATTCCTCTGGCTCTGGACTTGGTCTCACTTGCCACATTGTGAATAACGACAAGTTGTCCCATACTAACTGTCACGAAATGGTCTATTCTTTTATCATACTAGATCATTCTATTCACAAAATATACAAGTAGCCATCATCGTACTGCTTGTGCAACGGCCTAAAGGTGACGTCCCATACCACCCCTCATTACTAGTTCTAACAAGGTCACTTGTTTCGACCTATTATGTTAGAAAATAGTTGTTCTCGAATGACGTCGAATACTTACCTACATTCCAAAGGTATTGGATGTTTATAATATTTATCCTGCATGATGAATTTTTCAAAAGGGTTGAGGGCGTTTAAGAGTTTTTAAGGACTTTTAGGTTTAAAGAAATTTTCTTAACCAATCCAAATCCATGCCTTAAATTATAATTTATTCTAGGTCAATAAAAGACATTCATTTCCAATTATAAAAAAAGTATTATTTAATAAAAAACATCCTCAACCTTAACAATAATTTCTTCTACAAATACAATTTCTACTTTACCCTTTATCTACGAAAGAAAGCATTTTATTTAAAATCAAAGATAATGCATCTGTCTTTTAGGTTTCTTCCCCTATTACTCTAAACCCAACTTCTAAATTAAACCTCTTATTAACGGCTTTCCTTCAAATAATATTCTCTATACATTGAATATTAATAGTAATATAACTATGTTTTCATACTTGATCAGAATGTAAAGCAAAGCATTAAATAAAATATTTCATATTTTATCCATAAAGTTAGTAAGAGTATGGATATAAATCAACTATGCTTTGATCTCTATTAGATTATATTTCATATTTATAAATTAATGAAACACATTTAAATATTTAATTATTCAAATAATCTGTTTACATACTAACAAAGTTATTATTTCCTTCATAAAAGAATTTTTCAAATAAACCAAATTTATATTTCTTTTTAAAATAAAACATTTTTAAGATTAAACTATATATATAATTTCCCCCCTAAGGGGCCTAGCAAATGGTCTGGTGCTTTAAAGATCAACAAATCTGAAGGCTGAAGGAGCGTGGAAGGCTGGGCTAGTTGAAGGAGCTACAACGAAAGGTTGAGATGTTGGGTGGAAGGATAGGATGGTTGAAGGAACGTGGAAGACCGATAGGGCTGAAGGAGCGTGGAAGGCTAGGTCGGTTGAAGGAGTTGTAGCAGAAGGTTGGGATGCTAAGTGGAAGGTTGGGAAGGCTAAAGGAGCATGGAAGGATCCTTAGGCTAAAGGAGAATGGAAGGTTGGCCTTTGTTGGGTGGAAGGCTTGTTTGAGATCAAATCAGCTGAGGGAACCACAATAGTAGGTTGGGTTGTTGAGTGTAGTGTAGCAACAGGTCGGGTTGTTGGGTGGAAGGTTGGGTCAACTAAAACCTCCTGTTTTTGTCTTTGGTGTGTCTATGGGTTTGGAACCCACATGTATTCGGGTGGTTTTCTTCCCCCTCTTTACAACATAAAAATGTGTGAAGGGTTTTTTTTTACACATCTCATTTTTAGGAGCCATATCTTCATGAAAATTTATATGATTCAGCTGATTCTTGGACCAACTTGTGCGGAATTTGAATAGATTTAAAATGAGTGGTCATATGCAAGAATACAAGTAATATTAAGGGAGAGTCAACCTTGTGAAGTTAACCATTTAGAACAAGGGTATTGATGATTTTTCAAGTCAAAAAATAAAATTGCAAATATTTGTCAGCTAGGGTTCGAATGATGGGAAGAGCAATGAAGGGCTAGGACTTCATTGAGGAAGGAAACTAGCAATCCATATTTGGTAAAGCAAACTATGATAGTGCAATATTTTAGAAATATTACTCTACTAATAGATAGTAGAGGTGAAGTTTTGGCATTGTGAAGGATGTTATAGGAAAATGTCAAGAAAGATGCTAAATTCTGGAATAATTGTATTCATACAAAAAATTGAAAAGATCCAAAAAATAAAAATCAAGAATTCAGACATTTTATGTAAAATGATGTAGGTTTCTAGTTATAGCATCTCAATTGAGATGAGAAGTGTATTTATTTATAAACTCTCAAGCTTTAAAGAAGAGAGTTGTAATTTGTCAAGGGTGGGGGACCCGAGTATAACCCCTTATTATCCAACAAAAAAAAAACTATATATATAATTTAACTTCTCTTTTGAAAGATAAAACTTTCAATGATGCATCTTTAACCTGTTTAATCAAGTTTGAGATATTTCATTTTTTGCGTAATATAAATGTTTAAAATCATGAGATGAAGGAGCAGCAGCGGTGGGCCAGGAGGCGAGCAGATGCAGACCAATGGAGGGTTAGGTGGGGCAGGTAGGAGTAAGGAGCAAGGGACAGGCGAGGATCCAGAGGATGGAACCGAGGCAGAGGACGATCGAGATCCAAAGCCTGACCTAGTAGGCTCGACAAGAGGATCCGACCCACCCAATAAAGAACCTGACAAAGGGACCCAACAAGGAGCTACGGGACCCAAAAAGGCTTGGTCCTTTGCGGAAACCCTAAAAGGGTCTAGGGGGATTTTTGTAAAAATCTCCCTCCATTGATTCTCGAAAAAAATAGGATCATCGCTCCTGCAAACATTATGGATGGGTTTTTGGCGATGGAAAAGCATTCGTTGGTTGGGAAGTTCCTGGGTGGTAGGCCCGACATAGAGACCATAAGGGCATGGGCTTGGAACAAATGGAAAATGATAGGCAACCTGGAGATAGTGGCCCTTGCAAGAGGGTTCTTCATAATAAGGTTCAACAACAAGGAAGACGCGAAGCGAATTTTAACAGGTGGGTCATGGTTTCTAGGGAGGCACAGCCTGTTTCTAAGGCATTGGGGAGAATATTTTGACCCAGAGACACAAAATATTAACACAGCCCCCATATGGGTTCGTTTTCCAAGTTTACCTGCCTAGTTCGTTAATGAATACTGGCTTCAAGGAATAGCGAAAACTATAGGGGAACTGGTTGCTATCGACCATTCCACTCTGGCAAGGACAAGAATGACTCAGGCAAGGATTTGTGTTAACGCAAATTTAGAATGTGAACTGCCAACCTTCGTTGAGTTGGGCTATGGAAAATATCTGAGGAAACAAATGGTAGAATATGAAAATAAACCTACCTTTTGCACGGAATGCAAAAACCAAGGTCACCTTCCAAGCCAATGCCCAACCGTGGCCGCCAATATTGAAGGCCCAAAGAATCCAAACCCATTAGGGTTCAATGGAAGAAGGAATGCCAGAAACCAAGGACCTCGGGTCCCACAAGGTAGAGGAGTTTTCAGGAAAGCTAGAGCAGACCCCACTACCAGAGAGAGTCAAGCCAAAGCCAGGGAGAAAGGAAAGCAACAAGTTGAAGAGGGAGATAAGGTAAGCCCTAAAACCCTAAGTTTAAATAGATTTGAAGCTTTAGCTAAAAAGGATTCTGATGAAGAAAATGAGGAGAATGAGGAGCCTCAGATCGTGTGGCCCAAAATCCTTGAATCCCCTTCAAAAGTAGGGCCATCTCTAGATATATCCGTTGACCTGATCAATCCTCAAGGGTTGGTCCAGAACCCAAATGAATACAGGCTAAATCTGGAGGGCGCAGAAACAAGTATCGACATTACTAATACCAAAAGGAACAATGAGGGATCAAGCCCCATTTTGCAACAAATCATTCCTCCTAAGTTTAGCCCAAAGCAGACAAGAAGTTCAGCAAAATCCTCGATTGACTTTGGAAGTGAAAAAAGAGAGGAAGAATGTCCGAGGTAGACCATTATAAACTCAAGATTGACAATGAAATAGCAAATGGGAAACAGAGGACACTACTACAACAAGTTATCTCAAGTCAGGAGGATAACAGAAACAACAAATCTCCCCCAACCCAAGGAAAGGGGAGAGGGAAAAATAACAAGTCATCTAAATGAAGATCCTCTCATGGAATGTGAGAGGCCTTAATGGCCCAGTGAAACAAAGGATGGCCAAGTCATTAAGGAAAATAGTGAATCCGACTATATTATTACTTCAAGAGACCAAAATGGATGAGGGACAGGCAATTCTTGCAGCCACCAGATTATGGAAGCATGGGGAAATGGCTTTCAAGAAAGCGAGAGGAGCCTCGGGAGGACTTTTAACGATGTGGGATCCTCAGAAAGTGGAAGGAAATGTTATTCAGGCAGAGGAGAGGGTTCTTAGTGTTCTTTTTCATGACCTAGACTGCAATAAGTCTTGGATCACCTCGAATGTGTATGCTCCTAACACCATTCAAGAAAGAGCCTCGTTGTGGGAATACCTGACCCATCTGAGCGAAGCCTTTAAGGATGTTCCTTGGGTTATAGGTGGAGACTTTAATACACCCCTATACCCATCCGATAAAAAAGGAGGATCTAGCCTGCCTTTCAGAAGCATGGAGGACTTTAATATGTTCGTCAATTCAAACGAGCTTATGGATGTAAAGCTAAAAGGAGCTAAGTTTACTTGGAGCAATCGGAGGGTAGGGAACAACCACATTCAGGAGAGGCTGGACAGATTCTTCTTATCTAAGGAGGCTTTTATGGACTTTGGGGAGTCTTCCCTATAGTCTCTTCCCAAGATTGCATCAGATCACAGCCCTATTCTGCTTGAGGTTCCCCAACAGTCCTGCCTAAAGAAGCCTTTCAGGTTTGAGGCAATGTGGACCAAGCATAAGGACCTTAAAGAAAAAATGAATCAATGGTGGAGGATTAGTTGCCAGGGTAGCCCATCCTTCAAACTGTCCCAGAAGTTAAGAATGGTAAGAGATAACCTCAGAAGGTGGAATAAGGAAGTTTTTGGGAACTTGTTTGAAAATAAAAAAAAGGCAAGTGAAAGACTAAGTGTTATCGAAAGGAGCATTGAAAACGGCCAGTATGATGAAGCTACCAAAGCCGAAGAAAAAACTCTCTTGGCTGAATTCCACAACATTCTGGCCTGCGAAGAAATGTATTGGAGGCAGAAGTCGAGAGCTCTCTGGCTTAAGGACGGGGATTCTAACTCCAAATTTTTCCATGTGACCACCCTTAGAAATAGAAGCAACAACAGAATAAAAAATCTGATGAAGGGAGATGGCTCCAGTGCTAATGATGTTCAAGAAATCAGAAATGAAGTTGTGACTTACTTCAGCAACCTTCTGGGAGAAGAAGTGCAATGTCAGGCCAATGCTAAAGATATTCTTTTGAGGGCCATTCCTCGAGCTGTTGACAATGACATGAATAGGAATCTCACCGATCCTTTCTTAGATGAATAAATCAGAGAGGCTCTGTTCTCCATGGATCCTGATAAAGCCCCAGGACCCGATGGCTTCTCTCCTCATTTTTTTCAAACCTACTGGGATACAGTGGGGGCTGATGTATGTGCGACAATCAAGGAATTCTAGACTTCCAAACACATTCCTAGAAGCTATAACTCCACGTTTATTGCCTTGATCCCTAAAGGGGCAGATCCAAAAATAATGGCAGATTACAGACCTGTGAGCCTTTGTAATGTAACCTACAAGATCCTCACCAAATTGATCGCAATTAGAATGAAGGGCATCCTGCCTCTTATCATCGACAAATGCCAGGGGAGTTCGGTCCAAGGGAGATCTATTCTTGATGGGGTCATCACGGTTCATGAAGCTCTCCATTCGGCCAACCAAACCAAGAAAGCTTCCTTTGCCCTGAAACTCGACATGAACAAAGCTTTTGACCACATCAATTGGGAATTTCTAGAGGTAGTATTGGTCAAATTTGGCTTTCATCATCAGTGGGTTAAACTTATTCGAGGTTGCATTCAGAAACCCTGGTTCTCTGTTCTGGTGAATGGGTCCCCGACCGGTTTTTTTCAAAGTCGTAGGGGACTGAGGCAAGGGGATCCTATCAGTCCTATGCTCTTCATCCTTGTGGCTGAAGCCTTGGGTAGGACTATCAAAGCTGACTGCTCCGTAGGCCTGATATCGGGTATCAAAGCCACATCTCAAACGGCCCCTGTCTCTCATCAGCAATTTGTTGATGACACTCTGATGCTATCCTTAGCTTCTGTGGAAGAGGCTAAAAGAATCAAATTCATTCTAAACCTGTATGAGGAGGCGGCTGGTCAGAAGGTTAATTTCAACAAAAGTAAGATTTTCTTCCTTAACACCCCTATCCCTAGGCAAAATAGGATCGTAGGGATCTTGGGGTGCGCTATCGCCTCGTTGCCAACTTCCTATCTAGGCCTACCTCTTTTCACTGGGGCTCCTTTGGGAGTTATGTGGAACAATGTGGTCGAAAGAATCCAAAAAAGGCTTGCTGGCTGGAAAGGCCATTTCTTATCTCAAGCAAGAAAAGCTACCCTGACTATGGCCTCGCTACAAAGTATCCCGGTCTACTTCCTGTCAGCTTTCAGGGCCCCGACTCGAGTCTTCCAAAAAATTGAGCAGATGCAAAAAAATTTTTATGGTCAGGTTCTGAAGGCAAGAACAGGATCCACCTAGTTGGGTGGAGCAAAGTTTGTCGACCCAAAGATAGAGGTGGCCTGGGTCTTAGGAGAATTTCCCACCTAAACACAACCCTGTTAGCGAAACAAGCATGGCGGGTCCTCACAAATGAAGAGAATGAGTGGATAGCCATTGTGAAAAGGAAATATCTTCAAGGATCCGATTTTCTTAACACTCCCATTCCAATGAGAGGATCAGCTCTCTGGAAAGCACTTCTGGCAAGCAGAGACTTAGTGAAAAAAGGTATGAGATGGATAGTCGGGAGGGGCTCAAAGATCAGATTCTGGGAGGACAGATGGGCTACGCAAGAGGCTTTGCTTTCAGATCCTAGGTTAGCAAGACTCAAAAATTATACTGATAACAACTTTGGACCTTGGGTGTCCGATTTTCTAAGTCAGGAGGGAGGCAACTTGAGATGGAAACCTATTAGGGCTCAGGGACTTCAGGGCGAATCAATGGAGTTAGAAGCTATCCTTTCTCAACAAATCATTTCTATAAGAGCAGAGGATGATCACCTGAGGTGGGACGCGACTGAGAGTGGTGAATTCTCAGTCAAATCCGCATACAGGATGCTTATTGACCATGATGATCCTCCGTTCGAAACCAATCTGGTTTGGATCAGCAAGTTGATCCCCAAAATAGCTCATTTCGCATGGGTGGTAATTCAAGGAAAAATCCTCACCATCGACAACATGATAAGAAGAGGTATGTTTTTGCCTAATAGGTGTTATTTGTGCAGGAACAGTTGGGAATCCATTCATCACATTTTTTTAGAGTGCCCCTGGTCAGCAGCCATCCTTAATGGACTATTCCAAACCTTTAATATCTCTTGGGTCCAGCCTGCCACCATTGTGGAGCTTTTCTATCAGTGGCCTTCTCCCTTCAGAAGCCTTCAGCTCAGGTTCCTCTGGAAGATTTGCCTCCACCATTACCTTTGGCAGATTTGGTTAGAAAGGAACCACAGAGCCTTTTCCAATTCTAACCTTGACCCGCTGTTGGTTCTCAACAAAATCCTAGTTTTTGCCAAAGAGAACCTGAGCATCCTCCCTCCAACTACCCAAACCATTCCCTTGCAGGAAAGAATCCTAGCCCAATCTCTTGATATGTCCTTAGATGAGTCTTTAGGTGTGATTAATCCTCATCCGAGGATGGAGGCTAGGTGGACCGCCCCCTCGATGGGATGGATCAAATTCAATTTTGATGGGGCGGCCAAGGACAATCCTGGAAAAGCTGGAGCTGGAGGGGTGGTGAGAGATCATCATGGTAAAGTCATTTTTGCCTTTTCTAAAAACATCGGGATCAAGACTAATAATGAGGCTGAGGCATGGGCGTTGTGGCGTGGTCTGCAAATGCTCCAAGAGGTCCAGGGTAAATGTTATGTGGAAGGGGATTCCCTGAATATTATCAACCTCCTTAACAATAAAAGAAAACCTCCCTGGAGGATCGAGGCCCTAATCAATGAAGTAAGGATCCTTGCTGACGGGGGTGAAGAGAAGAAGGCCCAACACGTGTTCCGTGAAGCCAACAAGGCAGCGGACAAGCTGGCAAACATCGGGGTGGAGGTTGATGGATTGATCACGTGGACGAATGAGGTCCCAGGTGACGTGGAAGAAATCATCCTTTTCAAAACTTGATGAGGTGGATTTCACGTCGGCAGATCACGTGCAGTGGGTAGAGGGCCCAAATTAGAAGGTGTTTCCCAGTGGTCACACCTATATTGGAAAGAGCAATTAGTAAGACCAAGGCCAACGTGGAAAATCGGTTAACCAGGTGGCGTAACTCCGAGGTGGTGGACCTCATCCCTAAATATGACATTTATGCGAAGAGGACCTACCGCGGGATCAGGAGCAAGTTTCCATACATCTTGATATTCGTGGGTGCTTTTTCCAAGAGAAGGTGGCTTATCGTGAGGTTTCTCCCGCCCATCGTTATCATCATTGTTCAGATAATGGATCCTAAGAGATATGATGAGGGATACGGTGGCACGATCCCTATGCTGAAGTGGCTTACTTTCCAAGATAACGGTGTTCGAAGGCACGCTTCCAGAACTGGCATGAGCTTTAAGGAACCAACTTCGGATGGCAGAGGCTTGCCAAGGCGCCACCCTCATATTAGTACCTACTACTGCAGGATTATGTCTGAAATTATGAGTACAGAGCTCCACGATAATCTTGAGAGGAATCTGACGGTAACCCTTCCAAATATGATTTACATTGAGCCCAACATGGTGGTCATGGAGCCTGCTGCTCAGGCTATTCTGACCGATAGGCGTTTTACCCAATTTTTTGACCTATTCTCGGGTGTGGAGGATGAAATCATGCTGGCTATGATGGAGACTTGGGAGGATGGCAGAGTGGAGATCCAGGGGTATGAATTCATCATTGATGTCAATCTGCTGGCGACTATTACTGGACAGTCGGTTAAGGGAAGGTCGATTCATCGACAGAAGCACCACTGGGAGGTGGAGTTAAAAGAATTCAAGGACAATCCAAAAATTTACAAGGAGGCAAAGAACGGTCTCACAAGGATGGACCTACCGATGCCCTGGAATGCGGTAATGAAGAATGTCCTAGAATTTATCATGGTAGAAGACCCTGGTAAAGTGTTGCTGAGCTTTCATTACGCTTTTGTAAACTTCTTCAGGGATGTAAACCCCATTAGCATCCCATAATTCTTGATGAACTCCCTCAACCACACCATAACCTCGTCCCACAGCAAGAAAGGCTTCTCAATGCCCATGCACCAAGGCCTTCTTAAGGTTATCTATAAATTCATCCTTAACAATGTTCCCCAACTTGAGCTCCCTCCCCCACCCCCTGAGGATCCCCCATGGGTTCGTGGTGAGAGTTCGAGGGGGAGAGACAGCCCCGGGTTACCCAAACCTTCCCCTGCCAAGAGGAGAGAGGGTGAGTCAAGTGCCAAGGGTGGGCCGGCCAGGAAGCGTCTCAGGATTGATGACCCACCCCCCAGGTCCTCTCTGAGGCTAAAGAATAAACAAGTTCAGGGTAGCAGCAAAATCTTGGACATTACCTCCGAGGATGAGGGTCCTGACCCATCTATTATGGAGCTGAAAAGGTTCATCCTGAACACTGCAACCAACATCAACCATCAGATGCAGGAGTTGCAGGAGGTCTTGACCAAGGTTTTCTTTAACGAGGGCTACCAGAGCAACAAGCCGATGGTTTACAACCCGGAGATGGATGATAATGAAGACGACAAAGAGGAGGATCAGGAGGAGGAGGCCGAAGAGGAGGACTAGGGTCCTCTCTGGTGTTTTGCTGCCCTGGGTTGTCTATTTTTGCTGAATTTGTTGTTGGTATTCAAGGTTAAATTTTTACGTTTTTTGTCAGGGCAGAGGGTTGCATGTTGCTTTCCTTTTTGTTGATGTTTTTTCTAGGATTAGGTGGGATGCCTAGGATGGGTCAGGCTGGGCAAAGGCCCTGTGTGTCTTTTTGTTTTAAGCTCTGTTTGGGGTGGGATGCCCAGGGTGTGGGGTCCCAGGTAAGGAAGAATTGTTGGGGTAGAGGACGGAGGATCCTCAGTCTGTCTTTGGTTAAGTTCCTCAGCCGCGGGCTGCTTTTTGTAAAAAGGTTTTGGGTCAACCTGAAAAACCCGTGTTAATGATAAATCTTTAATTACCAAAAAAAAAAAAAATTTAATAAATAATATCTAGGCTAACCATATCTTTTAACTTTTCTAATAAGTACAAAATAATTCATACATATACGAACTCAAAATAATAAAACATTTAAATAATATTAAATAAGAGTTCTTATCAAAAGAAGATAGTAATATAAATAAATAACAATCTTTAATTAAGATAATAAAGTAAACTTTTAATTACCTCTTTAAATTATTAACTCCTTTACCAACTAAATGGAAGAACAAACCTTCAAAAGACTTTATATACGTTCAACCCATCATTCCAACAACATGCTCTCTTAGATACAGTACTAACAAGAAGGATTTAATAAATCTAGATATGTTTTTAATAAAGTGAAAGAATAAACGTTTTGAAAGTTTATACCAAAGTATAGTTCACTGTTGTTAGTAAGAGATTATATTTTTTAACATAACTCATGTGCGAACTTCCAACAAAAGAAGTTCCATCAACACTATAAACATAAACTATAATTCGTCAAAAATTTATGTAAAAGAGGCTTGTTTTCCGCAATCGAAATCATTCAGAGGGGTATATAATTTATCAATTTTGAGAGCATAGTAAAAAGTAAGAACATTTCACACGACTATATAATAATTAATAAAAACTTAATTTTGGCTTACATCTAGTTTTAAAATAAAAGACACAAATTTGATTATTTATTAACAAGCAATCGTTCTTTAGTCAAACAAGCCTTTAAGTAACATATCGCCTACAAATTTCATCATTGAACGATTTCAAATATAATATAAATACATCAATTCATACCAAAGTATAGTTCACTGTTGTTATTAAGAGATTATATTTTTTAGCATAGCTCACATGCGAACTTCCAACAAAAGAAGTTCCATCAACACTATAAATATAAACTATAATTCGTCAAAAAATTATGTAAAAGAGGCTTGTTTTCTGCATGGAAATCATTCAGAGGGGTATATAATTTATCAATTTTGAGAGCATAGTAAAAAGTAAGAACATTTCACATGACTATAGAATAATTAATCAAAACTTAATTTTGGCTTACATCTAGTTTTAAAATAAAAGACACAAATTTGATTATTTATTAACAAGCAATCGTTCTTTAGTCAAACAAGCCTTTAAGTAACATATCGCCTATAAATTTTATCATTGAACGATTCCAAATATAACATAAATACATCAATTCATATATATATAAAGACATTATTTCATCAACTCTGTTTTAAAAGGGCACTCCCAGAATTATTTTTAAATCACTTACAACTTAATAAAGAGATGTTTAAGTACCTGAAAGCAAATATTATGCATGTGCCTAGGAGTCCTTGCAAACTAGGATCCGTCACGCGACTCTCTATTAGAGGATGACAAAATCTTGTTGGGGCAAATCTCCATATCATCTAAAAATTTCTTTTCCAAAGTCGCATCCAACTAACCAAGTCTCAATTGCCACCGTGTGGGATTAGAACAACTCTGGTGTGTGTGAATGAATGCAGCTAAAATGTTTTTCAATGCAAACAGAAATTAACCAAAGTATAAAACAATACATCCATGAAGACACTCAGCTAGTGGCTACCAAAAAATCAATATTCATGCTCATATATGTGGTTTTTAGCTCAAACCGTAATTCAAGCAAAATTATAATTCGACAGGTTGAAGCCAAACAACATACACACATTTTCTAAAAGACTTATTACAACTCAGGTAATTCTAAATGCTGGTTTCAATTATTAACTAGATATGACAAGGTTTATAAGTATCACACAGAAAATATTTCAACATGCAACATTCTCACAAAATAGTTTATATACAACCACTAAAGGAAAACATTGCTTCAATCCAAAATAAAGCAATTAAAAGATATTTAAAATAAAATTCATTCTTTAGTGAATACTACATAGAACCACCATGCATTTACTGAACTGAATAATGCACAACCACAAAAAATCTGACCTGCAAGTCAATAAATATTCACAGTGACTTTACTATCTAATTTTCCAAGCTTCCTTTAGAAACCCCCACGACATATTGCATCCAACATAGCATAGCATCCCATGGAAATTCATTTCAACCCATTCCTCAAGCCAAATACAAATGAAAACATAGAATTTCAGATGCCATATAATTCTCTCTTCTTTCCAATTCCGCCCTCTCTCGATCGTGCATAGGTAAGTTTTTCAATTCCAACCCAATGTCGATGCAAGATGATAACAATGAACAATATTGAATTTCCTCGATGCAAAAACATACAAATGTAAAGATTTCCCTCCCTCCTTTCAAACTAATTTTCTTCCTTCTTGCATAAGAACACGGGGAAGAGGTTAAAACCACTTATAAGACTTTACACGCAGTTATCCTCCACAATCCCACCATACCCACTAAAAGCAAAAGGTATCTTTATATATATTTTTATTTATTTTGGAATTTTACTACTTGTGCTAATATATATATATATATATATATACCTTATGCTATCTCATGCATTTGTAAGAAATAAGCATTAAATAAATTTGTAAGTTACCAAAATAGTTTATGCCTTCAGATTTCCTTCTCCACTAACATCTTGAAGCCTTCATTTGCTAGAAGATATTGGCTCCCATGCCTCAACACTTTCATTGCCATTGAAGGTATTCATTCATTCAAAGCACATGATATATAACATGCATTTCAATAAACAAGACATTCACACAATCTAAGTCAAGCATTCTAGATGTTTCTATATTATATGCAATTATGTGAGCTTCAATGTACTCACGAGCCATGGTGATATTTCACATCGCCATCATATCCCACTTTACCTTTTCGATCAACCTTTATCTGCCCGTCGAAGGAGTGTATTGTTGGCAATCGAATCGAGCCTAGATACAGGTTTTCTAAGTCTGCAGCGCCCTAGGCCCGCTGCCAAGCATTGAATGCCCAAAGGAAAGGAATGTCCTCCGTGGCAATCTCTAGTAGGGTTGGTTTCGAAAATAAAAATGGGGGCTTGGAGATAAGGGATAGAAAGATACTGGAAGGGATAAAATGACAGAAATGAATGGGAAATGGCTGAAAGCCCGAAGAGAGGGGTGATGGACCAGAAGCACAATAAACAACTTAGTTACTTGAACCAACAACAATTAAAACAATTGGCCTTTAACATAAACTAGTATAAAATCCTCAGGACTATGTAAACTCCAACAAGTATTCCAGAGACTAGCCTTCTACCGACAGTGAAATCCAAAAAGCATAATTCAACTGACAATAAAAAAACTAGTTTAATAGAAATGATATAATAGAATTCATACACAGATGTAGAAGACTCAACACCGGAGCTAGAAGCCTTTATTTTGAGAGCAAATTTCAAATTATAGAGCTGCTTCTCTAGCATAAGTTATCCATCCTAGTTATGGAAAAGAAGCCGACTTTTATAGAAGAATTTTGCCGCTTAAAACATTAGTGCCCAACCACTCTTGTGACGGCCAGATTTAATCCCGGTGAAAGCCAAAAATAGCCAATTTTAGCCTTGTCAATAACTCAACATTAAAAACATAAGGTTCCGATAGTGACCTGAAATAGTCAATCCGGACTTATAGATAACTTGGCATTGAAGCCAGAAGGTTCCAACAATAATTTGAAACAGTCAATTTAAATTCACATAATGCAACTTGGAGTTTGTTTGAACTTCCCATGGTAGATCTGCAATAGTTTCTCTTAGCCACTTGTTTTAGGAGAGGCACTCTAGTAGTGGAGCGCTTTCGCTTTTGACTTCATTGACTTTACCTTGGAGTTTCACATTTTGCACTTATGTTATAACTTGTTTACACTTTGCTTTGCCTTCGCCTTGGAGATGCGCTCCCCTAGTGGAGCACTTTGGAGAAGCGCTCCACTTGTGGAGCGCTTTCTAATTTGACCACATTTTGACTTTTAATGCACCTTCAATAAAAAGCTATCTTTATGGTTTTCGTTTGCCCTTCCCTCAAGCGCTTACGAAGTGGTGCGCTTTGGAGAAACGCTCTCTTAGTGGAGCGCTTTATCTTCTGACCATAGGTTGACTCTTCTTTTTCCTTTCCTCCAAAACTTATTTTTATCTTTCCTTTGTCTTGGGGAGGCGCTCTACTGATGGAGTGCTTTGGGCTTTGACTGCTTTTGACTTTTACTTGCTTTTATGCCAAATTATTTCTCCTTAAGCTTTTTGAGAGAGGCGCTCTACTGACAGAGCATTTTTGAGGAGCGCTCTACTGATGGAGAGCTTCACTTTTCGACCATATCGATTTTAACTTAGTCATTTTTACACTTATCTCATGCCCTTGTTAAAGTGTTGCCCCATGGGAGAAGCGCTTTACAAATTAGTCCTTGGAGTGGAGCGCTCTAGTCTTGATCTTGCTGAAAACTTATTTTCCATAGTTAGTCATTTTTTTTATTTTACTTGCGACCAGGGCGATTCCATAATTTTAACGAGAAAATAAAACGAAACGCCCAAGCCTAAGTGCAAGAAATTACAACCATATGTTCAGAGTATGCAAGGCTTTTCAGAGACAAGGGAAAGGAAGTGAAAACATCAAAAAATGCCCATGCTAAAACATTCACAATTTTGCATGCAACATAACCGGGAAAAGAATAAAAAACGTAGAAAAGTACAATAAAGATAAAGAATCCCATAATGCAAGAAAAATACAGCTTTTAAACAAAAATGAGACAATCGGTGAAAGCACAACAACATAACCACATCTTAACCATTTTTATGGAATAAGAGAAGTTTTACAATGAATGGTCTCAAAACTGTATACAAAATGAAAATTAGCAACTATGTGACAAAATTGGCAACATGTACATGGTCCTGCAAGCATAATAACCATTAGCAGTTTCACATTCTAGGAATAGAAATGAAGTATAGTTCATCAATTCATCTATAAACAATAGTTGTGCTAGGAGGGTTCTTACAAAATAACTAAAGAAGAAGGCTTCGATGATCTTACCATGGAAGATGAGTCATAGTCATAGTGAATGTATTCAAGAAATCAACGAATCATTCAAGGCTTGTTTCCCATTGGAAGAATTTTAGATGGTTAAAATTGGTGAGTTAGTACATATTCATAGTTGAGCCACATCCCTTGTACATAAATTTTGACAATTAATGATGTTATAAAAATATCATGGTTTTGGTACCCTTGTGGCTCAACGTTTTTAGTTTCTCATGGCAAGGTTTCTTTGTGTGGTATGCTAGTAGTGCATGATGCTTGATTTATAACCTTTAATTTTTGTGCTTATATATTAATTGTTATCATTTCGAGAAGAAGCATTTATAGAATCCGTGTTTGCTTAACAAAATATATTATTATAAATAAAATTTATTATTTTATGTATATTAAAAGATTGAAATAAGACTAAACTCAAAACTTAAAACATAATTAAATCAACAAAAAAATATTATTATAAATAATATTTATTATTTTATGTATATTAAAAGATTGAAATAAGATTGAACTCAAAACTTAACACATAATTAAGTCAAAATCCATAAAAAGAAAATTATAATACAAGATTACCATAAAATTCACATAAAAATATATTAATCTAAGAGTTAACAAGAAAAAGCATATACCTAAATATTTGAACACAATCATGGTCCCTCTTGGCTAACAACATATTATTCATTTTAAATTTGTACATATATATTAAAATATAAATAATCTAATCAAGATTGCAAGATGATCACAAATATACTATAAAGATGGAGACATGAATTGAACTGGTTAAATTTGTGAACTGTTGAGTTCAAATCTTGACACCAAGCTATTGTAATTCATCAACTTGATGATGATGTAATACCGGCACAAGTAAAAATGGTTCTACCAACTATGAGTATAAGAAATATTACTCAAAAAAATAAAATAAAAAATGGTTCTACCATCGCCCTCAAGGATTAGGTGGATTGATAGTTGCTTGTCTGGCCAAGCACTTACCAAAAAGAAACCTAGGTTCAAATCTTAAGGGTGCCAATTTGCAAAGGTATTAGTCTGTTTTGAATCCTTTGAGTGCACATCACACCGACAAATCCTTCCCCTCACGCGCGTGCGTCAACATCATCGAGTTGGTGGTTTCCCCTCACGTCCGGTCAACAACAACGAGTTGATGGTCTCCTCTCACGTCCGGTCAACAACAACGAGTTGGTGGTCTCCCCTCACGCGCTTCAACATCAACAAGTTGGTGGTCTCCCCTCAAGTTCAGTCAACAACAACGAGTTAGTCCGGTCAACAACAACGGGTTGGTGGTCTCCCCTCACGTCCGGTCAACAACAACGAGTTGATAGTCTCCTCTCACGTCCGGTCAACAACAACTAGTTGGTGGTCTCCCTTCACGTCCCGTCAACAACAACGAGTTGGAATAAGTTTATTAAGAGGGTTTGGTGGTCTCCCTCATACCGATCAACAACAAGAAGTTGGAATAGTCTTGTTGGGCGTAACCCTATCATTTAATCCTACACTTTTCAATTCCTAAAAATTGTGTGGTTGAAACCAACTCCCCATATATCTATTAAAAACATTTTATAACTAATGAGGTACAGCGAAACATTTAATGTCTACACAACCTAAAAACAAGACCATCACTCTTGGTGGCTGCCGCGCCCAGAGGAGGAATTCGTTTCCATTATTAATTTGCTCTTGCTGTTACCGCCGGTTGTATTCACTTCCGGGAAGAATTTTCGGGATTCGTTTCCATTATTAATTTGCTCTTGCTGTTACAGCCGGTTGTATTCACTTCCTCTGGTTTTGCCTACAAACACGCCTCTATATTATTATTTGTGTCTCTCCCCGAGAAGTCACGCCTCTATATTATCCTAGAACTCACACATAGATCAGTGGCGTGGCATAGATCATACATACTTCATGTGAAAGGGAAGGAAAATATGAGTTGAAAGAGGGTTGTTGCAGCAGCAGCGAGCGTGGGTTCGATATGGGGTCTCAGAGATGAGAATATCAATACGGATCATCTTCACAATATTATGGCGAAGTTTTCATTTGCTGCAGCTGCCTCTTTTGTGGCCCTTCCAAGATCCTCTTTGCCCCAAGTTCAAGTTCAAGGCCAGGTTGATGATAATGATAATGCGATGATCAGCAGAAGAGCACAGATTAAAAATATGCAGAAACAATCGGAAGAGCCATTGAGGCAGGTGATGTTCCTCAGTTGTTGGGGTCCCTCCTAATTCATTTATTCATTCAATCAGTAAAGAATGGTGGACAGTCCATAGCCACATTTAGTTGTAAATTACTTATTTTGCTACGAAGGAGGCACCCAATACAGACGAGGGGAGAGACCCTCTTTCTGCCCTATTTTGTACTTGTTTATTGTGACTGTACATCAGTCTTACATGGAGAGAAATTTTATTGGTTTTAAATGGACAAGATTGTATGATTTAGCATTTTATGTAACAAACAGATACACCTGGTAACAAAACCATCGCCTTTTGTGGGCGCCCATGGCAGGAATGTAAAACAACTGGAATGTAAAACCATCGCCTTTTACTCCCTTATTGCTTATAAATTAGGACCAAAGGATGACTACCCATGTTTCCATTAGTAGGGCTCAAGTCCACCTTAAAAAACCCAGAGGGATACTAACATTGCCTAACATTGCCTCGTGGATGCAAACCTAACAATTTAAGAATTTGAATTTTACAATTTGATCCAAGTTAAACATAATGTGCCTTTTAGGGTTGAGTAATTATTTATGGATAGTAGTTGGACTGAAGTGCCACACAGGATAGTAGACATATCTAATTTTTTGGTAATGGAAAATGTAAATGTGCAATGACATCTAGTTTTATAATGGATATCGTATTTTTTAAAGTTACATATTTGGCTGATTATAAGCCAAATTCTAAGGTTAATACAAGCAATTCTATTTTGTTTATGATATAATATGCATTTTGATTTTGGTTATGTTTTCATTATGATAGAAATTTTTAAGTTTAAATTATGATTTTGATATTAAATATTGAGTTCTATTCTTTTGGATTATATTAGCAATTTAAATTATAGAAATGCAAACAATCTAAAAAGAAATAACATTTTGATTTTGATTAGGTTTTCATTATGATAGAAATTTCCAAGGTTAAATTATGATTTTGATATTCAATGTTGAGTCTTATTTTTTTGGATTATATTAGCAATCTAAATTATACAAATGCAAACAATCTAAAAATAATACCATTGATAATGATTTTGATATTCAATGTTGAGTCTCATTCCTTTGGATTATATTAGCAATCTAAATTATACAAATGCAAACAATCTAAAAAGAAATAACATTGATAACAATGATTGACGAAATATTAAGATTTTGGTATTCAATGTTGAGTCTCATTCCTTTGGATTATATTAGCAATCTAAATTATACAAATGCAAACAATCTAAAAAGAAATAATATTGATAACAATGATTGACCAAATATTAAGATTTTGATATTCAATGTTGAGTCACATTCCTTTGGATTATAATAGCAATCTAAATTATACAAATACAAACAATCTAAAGAAAAATAACATTGATAACAATGATTGACGATTGACGAAATATTAATATAATTAGCAATCTAAATTATACAAATGCAAACAATCTAAAAAGAAATAACATTGATAACAATGATTGACGAAATATTAATATAAAGAGTGCTAACAAATATTACAAAATGCAATATAATTTATGATGCCAAAAATATATTAATGCAAGTTGAAACTAAACAAAAGATGGCTTTTAGGCTTCAAAGAAACTAAAAAATGAAAGCGTGAATATAAACCTTATGAAATACAATATAATTTATGATGCCAAAAATAAATTAATGCAAGTTGAAAGTAAACAAAAGATGGCTTTTAGGCTTCAAAGAAACTAAAAAATGAAAGCATGAATATAAACCTTATGAAATAGAACTAAAGCCTTGAAGTATTCCATATAATAAAATACTTATGAAGGTCATTATAAAGGCATCTTGACATATTGGATTAAAGAACCAGAGGTGATACATGGTAGTGACATATATGGAATAGTATAGAATGTGTATAGGTAAACATTTTACATAGATCTATGAATGCAAATGGGGATAATTCTTTAGGTGGTATAGTGATCCAAACCTCATAATTTTGAATGTTTTAAAACTCATAATTATGAGTTAAGGAAGATCAAGAAAGAGTACTATGTTGGACATTTTGAGTCCCTAAGCTAAAAGTTATCATTGATGTCAAAAGGATCTATGTAAGTAAGCACTATGATTTTGCTCCACAAAGAGCTTCATGAGAAGCCAAGGTTTTGATCAAAGGTTCTAGAGAGGATGCATGGCATTTGGTTCCAAAAGGAGCTTCAAGAGAAGCTTAGCAAAAGGTTTTATTTAAAACCAATGGATGGCATATTTGAAATGGTTTTTCTTAAAACCCAAGTTGGATTTTCGTTTCATCGAAAAAGGTGCCTCGGTGATGGAGAAATTTAATTTTAAAGGTTTAGTTTAAATTTTAATTTATTTAAAATTTAAATTTTAAAATTAAATAAAAGGTTTTTCCCTCCTTTCTTATTGGCGTCGTCGACGTCATGAGGGCAATGTTAAAAGGGTCGACGTATTCGCATTGAAGGATGGCTTATATAAATAAGCCAAAGATTTTCCATTTAATAAACCTAAGGAGTGTCACATGATTTTCAAAAACCCAAAGTATTTTTGCATCTGAATATTGCACAACGAATTTCATGGAGTGTGACATGGGCAGTCAAGTCATGGACGATCAAAGTTTTGGCACCTTGTGAGGAAAGCGCATGTGGCTTAAGGAAGAGTGTGCCCAAGGCACTTACGTGGGCAGTGTTAGCTCACACGACTTAGCTGTCGCTTGACAGCATGGTGGGCAGAGGTTCGAAATGCCAAAGCCCTTTGAGGGATCCTTTGAGGTATGCACTCTGACTCCGATATTTGTGGGGATAAATATTTTAATTAAAATATTTGCTTTCTAAGGTTTGATTATGATTTTGTGGGAGATATAAGGTTGAGCAAGCTTTAATATTTTGATAAGGTTTGATTATAATTTTTGTGGGAGATATAAGGTTGAGCAAGCTTTACTATTTTAATAAGGTTTGATATTTGATTAATGTGAGATATTGTTTAAGAAAGCTTTGTGATTATTTTTTAGTGCAAAAGTGTTGAAAGGAAGGATATAAAAAATCTGATTTATTTTATGGTATAAGTGGTTTGTGGAGTGACAAGGTTATGCAATGATTTGATTATTTTATTTTATGGTACAAGTGGTTTTAGGAGTGATAAGTAAGTTGTGCATTAATTCTTAAGAAGGTTTTCTAATTAAAAGCCTTGGTGAATATAATTGTGAAGTGGAGTAATGTTGATTATTTTGTGATCTTCTAACCCTTGTGAACTTTGGCAAAAGTATATTGTGATTGTGGCAGATTTCCAAAGAGGCTTCTTCATCTTCATTAAAGGTATGGGCACATTCTCCTATTGATTGATTATGGTGGTTGATTTCTAAAAATATCTTTGGAGTGAAAAGTATTGATTGTGGTTTCCTTTTCGAAAGTGATTGGTTTATTGCTTCAAGGTTTTCTGGATTGAGAGTTGTGATTAAACCTTGTTTTATAAGCATTGTTGTTGGAGCCCATTGGTTGTGCAAAGAACTTGAACTTGAGTTAGAAGAGAACATGAGTATCATTGTTATGTGAGATTTGTTGTTGAGCATTGTTGGAAACATTTTGAGTTGGTTGATACATGCTTGGACTAGGGTTTGTGAGAAAGGATTGTTCATTGAGGTGATTGGTTGAGTTGAGTTGATTGAGCCTAGTCAAGTGGATGCATGTGGTTGTTCAAGTTTCATAAAACAAACTATTCTATATTTTGAATTTGAGTTGAGATTGAGATTTGAGAATAGAACATATTAAGTCTCTAACAATTCTCTTTATACTTTTATGAGATTGATTTGAGTTGATATTGAGATTTGAGTATAGAATATATTGAGTCTCTAACAATTCTCTTTATGCTTCTATGAGATTGATTTGAGTTGAGATTGGGATTTAAGTATAGAACATATTGAGTCTCTAACAATTCTCTTTATGCTTCTATGATATTGAGTTGAGATATTGATTGAGCATTAAGTATAGAACATATTGAGTCTCTAACAATTCTCTTTATGATTTTATGAGATTGGACAAGTTCTGTGTGAGCTTGTTAAGGAGATTTGAGACAAGTCTTTGAGAAGTCTTGTGGACTGATTTTGAGTAAGCTTTTGTGGAAGCTTGCTATGCAGATTTGAGCAAGTCCTAGAGAGGAATTATTGAGCAGATTTGAGCAGGTTTTGTGTGGACTTGTTGAGCATATTTGGACAGGTTTTGTGTGGACCTGTTGAGCAGATTTGGATAGGTTCTATGTGGACCTATTGAGCAGATTTGAGCAGGTTCTGTGTGGACATGTTGAGCACATTTGGACAGGTTTTGTGTGGACCTATTGAGTATATTTGAGCAAGTTCTGTGTGGACCTATTGAGCAGATTTGGACAAGTTTTGAGTGAGCTTGTTGAGCAGATTTGGATAAGTTCTGAGTGAGTTTGTTGAGTAGATTTGAGAAGGTTCTGAGTGAACCTATTGAGATAGAGCTTTGGAGGTGATAGAGTATAGAGGAAAAAGTCTCAATGGATAGATATCCAGCAGCCAAGACAATTGAACACAAATATGAGTGAGGAGTCTTCAAGTAGAGAGAGATCCACCAGTCAGTGCAGCAGAGAGACAAAGTCTTCTAGAAGATCACTAGCCAGAGTAAGAAGGGGAAAGAGTTCTCCTATAGAAGAGATCCACGAACTTGAGATTTAGGGGATTAGCATCTCCTTTGGACAAAGGTCCATAAACATTGTAAAAGGGAAAGGATTCCCATGAGATTATTTGAGAAATATTTAGAAGAAATATTTTCTTTGTGGAGGTAGCCCACATTGGGTGAACCATGTTAAAATTGGTGTCTTTATTGTGTGTGATGATTTGTGCATTGCTTTGGTTATTGCTATTGATATTGTCATTGATTATATTGATTAATACTATTTGGGAAAGAAAAGTAAAAATTGGTCTTATACTGTTCACACCCCTTCTCAGTATAAGCTTGTGTTCTTCATACAATTTAGAAGTAATAGAGTATAACAAACCAAAACACATAAATATATAAGCAAAATAGCTTAATTATTTTATTGCTTAGAAAATAGAGTACAATGTAAGTAATATCTAATAAGATATGTGAGGCTTTCACATTGTATTCACTACTCATGTCTTTATGATTGGGGTGCATCTCTCTTTTTACAATATATTTGGTGTGTTGGAAATCCATTGTATTGAATATGGAAGGTCAACTATGAAAATGTGGTGGTTCACCTTCCATGAGTTAGAAGGTCACCCATATGAAAATATGGTGATTCACCTTCTATGAATTAAAAAATGTATTGAGTTGAAAATAATATACATATGGCTTGTCCTTTTGTGCTTTGTATTCTAGTAATGTTCCAACATGGCTAGAGATGTATTTTGGCTATGAAAATATAAAAGTAAAAAAATACCATTGTACTCACCATCCATCCATTGTGGATCATTCAACATTTTAAAGGTAGATTTTACTCTGTACTCACCTCCTTTATCTCCTTTTCGTATCGGATTGTCTTCTTGTCCAGAATTATCAATTTTTTTATTTATTAGTTCTTGTATTTCTACCTCCAATTGCTTATCTATTTCTTAGTTTGGAGCCTCCTGAACATGCCCTTACCTTCCTTCCTCAGTAATTCTGTGGTAGTCATTTACTTTCTTTCCTTGAGTGGCTATTGCCCATTGTGCCCCTACTTAATAACCTCATTCCTAATCAATGATTTTTTCCTTAACCAAGCATCCTCCAAGAAGAAGACCCTTGATCCTTATTTGACTTCCCATGACAAATGATCCCACAAAAATTTTCTTATTCCTACCAACCCATTCTAGAATGCAGACCCATTTGGAAGGTTTTCCACTCTTAGAAAGGAGTTGGAGTTATCAAGATATTTTGCTTTACAAATATAAGTCCATTCAAATCCTTTATTTTGGCATAACTTCCAACCCAATTTTCCTCTTAAGGCTTTACTCAAGACTTTCATTTTTCTCAGTCCAAGTCCACCCAACAATTTACTTTTGCAAACCTTATCCCATACAACCAAGGACATCATTTTCTTCTCCTCCATTCTTGACCAAAAGAATTTGTTACATATTTGATCAATTTTTTTTGCTATGGAAGATGGCATTTTGAAAACTAGTGCATTGTAGATAGGTTGGCTTTGGAGTGTTATTTTTATCAACTGCAATTTACCTGCTTGACTCATTATTTCTTTCCATCCAACAAGCTTTTTATGAATTCTATTCATAATCCTATCCCAAAAGTTTACTTTTAATCTTCTAATAAATAAAGGCATCCCCAAATAAATTGATGGCAAGTTGCTAATCTATCATTTCAAAATCTAGGTTCGAGGTGTAGACCAATGGATTCGACCAAACCCGTAAGGGGGCAGAGGTCCAAGGTTCAAATATCGGGCCTCGTCAGGCTGAACGCTTATCCCTTTCTTGGTGCTTTCAACGGCGTAAAAGGTTTAAAATGATTATGGCATGGTGGTTATAGAGATGGACTGCGCGAAGATCTATATGGCAGCTTCTAGGGCGAACATCACTTAATACTATGGTGGCCATAAAAGTTGGACAACCTGCCCGGATTCGTGGCGATTACCGATTCCACCATGTAAATTTAAAAAAATATATATTTCTCAAAAATTTTCTTCTATCTCTTTTCTGGAGTGTCAAGAAAGAATACTTTAGTCTTCTGGAAATTTAACTTTTTATGGGAAGAAATATCATACAATTGAATTACTTTTATTGACTCCTTAGCCTCTTGAATCGATGCCTTTCCAAGCAAGACAATATCATCTACAAATTGATAGTGAGTAACTATTTCATAGTTGGGACCAGGAAATATGGCATATATATTTTTCTACTTTTTTTATAGCTTTAACAAATCTTCCTAATGCTTCAACAATTAAAATGAAGAGGTAAGGGAAAATTGGATCTCCTTGTCTTAATCCTCTCTATGTTGGGAAGAAACCAATTACTTCCCCATTGATCAAATTAGAAAATCTAGTTGTTGTACACACTTGAATCCATCTCCTCCACTTCTCTTCAAAACCAAATTTCTCTAGTATCCTATCTAAGAATCTCCAATTGACGCTATCATAAGCTTTTTCCATGTCAAGCTTAAGTAGCATTCCTGCTTCTTTTCTTTTATTAATCGAGTGGAGTGTTTCATGCATGGTTATTATTCCATTTTGTATTTGTCTACATTGCACAAAACCATAATCCAATAAATTTTGTAAGCAACACTAGTGTATTTGGTTCTTTATCTTGTAAGTGCATGTAGGTATAGTGAAGGAAATAATAATAATCATTAACCTTCTTGTGGATGGGAAAGACGATGACTCATAATTTGATTTTGATGAGTTGGTAAGAGATTTTTCACCCTAAACCTAAAGGAGGTTTTGGGTTTAAAAACTTGAATGTATTTGATATGGATTTGGAATCCAAGCTAGTATACAGGTGTTTTGAGGATAGAAGGGGATTATGGAGTCAAGTGTTGAGAAGTAAATATCTGGATCCAAACCATATTTTCTTTATAATAAATCCCACTTAAGGTTCTGAATTTTAGATATTTATGCTTTATAGTATATATACATTTTTAATAATATAAAAAATGGTGGTGGATGATAATAAGTCAATTAAGAGATGGTCATATTACTAGACATGACAATTTTCTTTGGAAGAAGACCCTTAATTTGGAGTTATGAAATAAATAAATCTTATCTTGTTGGGGAACCATATTGGTAGATTCTCACTTCCTTAATTTAAATTTTGGTGGTCTTCCAAGGTGGAAGGACCCAAGACATGTAGGTAGTATTGATGTTGTTAGGGAATAATTTATGTGAATTAAGTTAAATTCATTCATGTTATGTACTTTAAAAATAGATAAACTTATTTTGATAGAGTTGAGAGTTGTTCCTACTCATCCAGTGTTGGTTACAAATATTTATTTGAGCACAATATGAGGCCAATGTTTTCTCTAGAAAAAAATTCAAACTATAACTTCCTTCCAAAAGCTACGTCTTTCCTCTAAATGACTGCAAGAGGAAAATCACTAACATTTGATAGCCTTGAATGAATAGGCTTTCTTGATCCTTGTATGTGTGTTTTATGAAGAACACAAGCTTATAGTGAGAGGGGGGGTGAACAGTATAAGACCACTTTTTACTTTTCTTTCCTAATCAATATTGCAATGTATAGATAACAATATCAACATCAGTAATCAAAGCAATGCACAAAACACCATACACAGTATAGACACCACAATTTACGTGGTTCACCCAATGTGGGCTACCCCACGAAGAAAATCTTTCACTAAAATTTTCTCAATCAATATCTTGGGAATCCTTTCCAATTACAATGGTTATGAACCTCTGTCCAAAGGATATGTTGATCCCCTAAATCAAATTTGTGTATCTCTATCCACATGAGAACTCCTTCTCCTCTGCTTTGGCTGGTGATCCTCTAGAAGACTACTGCCTCCACTACACTGGCTTGTGGATATCTCTCCACTGAAGACTCTTGTCCCCACTTAGAAGACCTGTCCTCACTACTTTGGTTGATGGATCTCTATCCACTAAAGACCTATGTCCTCTTTGCTCTATCACCTCTAAAGCTCTGTTTCAAATTTGCACTAAACACAATCCTTCGATCTAGCATAAATATGCTCAATATTTGTCTATGGTCTGGCACAAACTTATCCTCAAATCTGCACCAAACTCTTATCCACAAGTCCACTCAGAACTTGCTCAAATCTACTCAACAAGTCCATTTAGAACTTGCTCAATTCTACTCAAAAAGTCCACTCATAACTTGCTCAAATTTGCTCGACAAGCTCACTCAGAACTTGCTCAAATCTGCTCAACAAGTCCACTCGAAACTTGCTCAAATTTGCTCAAAAAGTCCACTCGAAACTTGCTCAAATATTCTCAACAAGTCCACTCATAATTTTTCCAAATCTACTCAATAAGTTCACACATAACTTATTAAAATTTGCTCAATAAGTTCACACATAACTTAACCAATCTCATAGAAACATAAAAAAATTTGTTAGAGACCCAATATGTTTCAACTCAATACTCAAACACTTTCTCAACTCAAATAAGAATATATGATAATTTGTTTTATGGAACTTTGAACAATCACTTCACACACCCACTTGACTAGGCTCAACCAACTCTACTCAACCAATAACTCAAGAAACAACCCTTGCTCATAAACCCTAGTCCAAGCATATAACCACCAACTCAAAATGTTTCCAAAAATGATCAACAACAAATCTCACATAACAATGATACTCATGTTCTTTTCAAACCCTAGTTCAAGTTCTTTGCACAACAACTCACTTCAACAACAAACTTATAGAACAATCTTCACATAACAATGATACTCATGTTCTTTTCACAAACCTAACTCAAGTTCTTCACACAATCAATGGCTTCAACAACAATGCTTATAAAACAAGGTTTTAACAACAACTCTTTATTCCAGAAAACCTTGAAGCATTAACTCAAAAACTCTCAAAATTGGAAATCCTAATCAAGTCCTTTTCACTCCAAACTTATTTTTTAGAAAACCAACCAATCAACTCAATTATGGAAGAATGTGCTCATACCTTTTTCTTGATGATGAAGGGATCTCATAAATTTGCCACAACCACAACAACTTCTATGCCAATCTCAAAGAAAGGTTAGAAGATAATAATTTTCTCAATGAATCACAATACAAAATGATATCAAACAAAATACACCTTATCACTCCAACTTTAAAATAATATCCAACACCTTCATAATAATATCTTTGGCAAAAATCCCTTTAAAAATAAAATCAACACTCTTACTCTTCCAATATGCAAATATAATAATTAAGACTTTATTTAAAAATAAAATCAAACTCCTTATAACTCCAAATTTTATTAAAAACAATTTCCAACAAACATCAATTTTCAACTAGCAACCCTTTCAACTATTTCCAACTAACAACCCCTTTTAACTCCCAACTTTATTAAAAATAAATTTCAAACTAACATTCCCCTTAAGCAACCTTTTAACTCCAAACTTTATTGAAAAATAAATTTCAATTAACAAACCCTTTCAACAACCTTTTAGCTCCAAACCTTAGGCAATACCAAAAATTAATTAACAAAAATATTACCTTGCCTTGGAAGGGATTCGAACTCCCAACACAACCCTCGACCAATGCCTTAGTCGCGGCTCCAACCACCACGTGAGCTAAGCGCTCGCTTGGGGAGTGGAGAGCACCACGTGCTCTAAGAACCTCCCTTCTCTTCCAAGCAAAACGTGCGTCGTTCCCTTGGCACTTCCAACACCAACGCAAACATTGCTGACACGTTTCAAACGCAGACCACTCGACGCCTCAACGCTTTAACCAATGCCTCCTTGCCACTAGGCCACACTGCCCAGCTGGCTCCCAAAATTTTGGTGCTTTCAAATTGTTCTCAATCGTTGTCACATTAAACACGAATTTCACTGTCTTTTCTCACGAGCTCCACTTAAATCAATTCGCATGCAATAATCGTTCGAGCAAGGATAATTTGAATGCCTCCTAAGGCATGGTATATATAGTGCCTTCCCTTCTTTATTCAAACATGTCGACACTCCTCCAACCTTATTAGACGTCGACGCTCGAATTGATTTGTAAATGATTTAAATTCATTTGAATTTAAATGTTATAAATTAATTTAATAAAAACCTTTTGGTTTTATAAATTAATTTAATAAAACCCTTTGGTTTTATTAAGACCTCTTATTGCACAACTTGGTATAAATAACATTTATTTATAAAATTTAAATTCACATTGAATTTGAATATGTTGAATTCTGCGATGAATTGATGGTGGGAGCTGGAGCGGGAGCAGGCGCAAGAGTAGGATCAGGGGCAGGAGCAGGACCAGGTTTAGGGCTGGGGGCAGGTGCAGTGCTTGGTGTAGGTCCCCAATCGAGATCGGGCCCGGGGTGGAGGACAGGCACGTCAGGGCCCGGTCCTGGGCCTGTAGGACCCCTTACAGGGCCAGAGGATGGGTCTGCGCTCGATCCGTTCGGGGGCCAGGGTGTCTTGGGCCCTGGACCACAGGCTAGCCTCGATGTGAGCACAGGGTTGGGGAATAATTCCCCTACTCCTGAGCGGGGCTTTGTCCCGGGTGAGCCCAAACCCTCCTATCAGCAGATCTTGGCGGGCACCAGGACCCCTTCCCGAGCCCCGGGGCTAGGTCTTTCCCTTGAGGGCACTCACATATCTATCCAGGAGGAGGTCTTCTCCTCCCTGGTTGCTGGTTCTTTTGCCTCCTTAGTAGGGAAATTCCTGGGAGGACGTCCTGACATGGAAACCATTCGTAGGTGGGTAGCTACCAAATGGAAGGTTTTTAGGCACATCCAACTGGTTGCCCTGACCAAGGGCTTCATCATCAAATTAAACAACAGTGAGGATGCCGAAAAGATTCTATCAGGCGGGCCCTGGTTTCTGGGGTGCAAGAGCCTCTTCCTTAGGCAGTATGAAGCTGACTTCCACCCCAGCACCCAAAGCATCAACTTCGCCTCGGTCTAGGTTCGGCTCCCAGACCTTCCCTTCCATCTGTGGCATGAAGACGTCCTCAGACTCATTTCTCAGTTGGTCGGGGACCTGGTGGCCTTTGACCCTGCTACCAAGGCAGGATCTCGGATGGTGCATGCCCGATTCTACCTCAACATCAATCTCGAATCTGTTCTCCCCTCCTTGGTGACCATCTCCTCCGGGTCCTACTTCTGGAGCCAGCCCATGATCTACGAAAACAAACCCGCCTTCTGCCCCACCTGTAGCACTCAAGGCCACCTCTCCCACCAATGCCCGATTTCTAGAAAGGCGAAAGGCCCTCTCCCCAACCCTCCTTCTCATTCAGGTCAGGCCCCGTCTCGTGGGCCCCCTCGCGATGACCCCAGATCCCAGGCCTGGACCACCAAGGCCCCCTTGGAGTGCGGCTCCGAGAAGTTTGAGGAAGAGATTGAAGCTAGTTCATCGTCTGAACCCGATGAAGTTAGTCCTAAGATGACCCAGAGCAGGTCTTTTGCCATAGAATTTGGCAGTAAACTCAAAAGAGGGTGCCCCACCTTGGGCGATCAGTGGACTAGGATCATTGAAGATGACATAGCCAATGGCTCCCAGGCAACTCTTTCTGACGTAGGGGCAAGCTTCTCCAAGATGGACACCAACCGATCCAAACCCCCCGCTCATTCCGGGAAAGGGGGCAAGAGACCCCTTAAGGGTGTCAAATGAAGCTCATCTCCTAGAATATCAGGGGCCTCAATGGGGCCCCCAAGAAAATGATCCTCGGCCAACTTCGTAGGGATCACCGTCCGTCCTTCCTCCTTCTTCAAGAGACCAAAATAGATGAGGTTATTTCCTGACGTGTAGCCCAAGCTACCTGGCACAACTGCGAGTCCCTGTCCACCCCTACGGCTGGCTCAGTCGGGGGTTTACTGTGCATGTGGGACCCCCGGTGCTTTGAAGGAAGACTCATATCTTCGTCCCCTAGAATCATCAACATGTTGGTCCATTACATAAAGTCAAGGCGCTCATGGATTTTGTCCAACGTCTATGCTCCTAACAACCTCGTCGAGAAAGCGGCCTTATGGAAGGAAATTAGCTCGATGAGAGAAGCCTTCGCCCCCCTTCCTTGGATCCTAGTCGAGGACTTCAACAGCCCCCTGTTCCTCTCTAACAAAAGTGGGGGCTCAGCAATTCAGGGCAGGAGCATGGAGGACTTTGGTGCCTTTACTGCCTTCAACGAGCTCATGGATGTCAGCTTGAAAGGAGCCAGGTTCACTTGGACCACCAGAAGAGCGAGAGCAAATCATATCCAGGTCAGACTAGATAGAGTTTTCTTATCCAAGGAAGCCCTGCCTATGTTTGCTGACACCACCCTGCTGGCCCTCCCCAAAATTAGGTCTGATCATAGCCCCCTCCTTGAAACTGACCACAGGCCATCCCCCAAGAGGCCTTTTTGGTTTGAGTCCATGTGGATGCATCACCCTGACTTTCGGGCCCAGGTTGGGCGCTGGTGGGCCCCCCTAGTCCTTGGACGCCCTGTTGAGCAAATCTTCCATAAGTTGAGACGCCTTAAGGACCAACTCAAGGCATGGAACAAGGAGGTGTTCGATAATATCTTCAAAAACAAAGCTATTCTCAAAGAAAAACTCGAAGCCCTCGAGGCCAGATTTCAAGCTGGCTCCCAAGACCCGAGGCTCAGGGATGAGGAGCGCCTTGTTCTCAGCGAGTATCATAACATCCTGGCCCGAGAGGAAAGCTTTTGGAGATAGAAGTCGAGAGCCCTGTGGCTCCAAGATGACGATGCTAACACCAAGTTATTCCATGCGTCGACTCTCAAGAATGGGGGCTCCAATAGAATAACTGAGTTGGTGGGCAACGATGGCAGAATCATCAAGGAAGAAGAGGACATCTGAGCTGAAACCACTTGCTTCTTCCAAGAGCTCCTAAGTGACAGCCCCCCATGTCCCCAAATGTGGATGACTCCCTTATGGAGCACATCCCATCTTTTGTCTCGCCCATGGCAAATCAGATGTTGTTGCAGCCTTTGTCCAACTCCGAAATCCATGCTGCCACCTTTTCCATGAAGGCTGAGGCGGCCCCAGGCCCAGACGGTTTCCCCCCTCTATTCTTCCAATCGTTCTGGGACATTGTTAGGGCGAAAGTGTGTGCTGCCATCCGGGACCTGTAGACTGCCCGATCCATCCCTAGAGGTATCAACTCCACCTTCATAGCTCTGATCTCCAAGACCCAGGCAGCCCGATCCCTCTCGAATTTTTGCTCCATTAGCCTGTGCAACGTCCTGTACAAAATCCTGACTAAATCCATGGCTTCCCATCTCAAGGATATCCTCTCCTTGATTATTTCCCCTTGCTAGGGTAGCTCGGTCAAAGGCATACTGATCACCGATGGGGTCATCATCATGCACGAGGCCATCCACTCGGCTGTCCTATCCAACAAGCCTCCTTTCTACTCAAGTTGGATATGAACAAGGCCTTTGACAGAGTTAACTGAGATTTCCTGTCTAAGGTTCTCCTCAAGTTCAGGTTCCACCCTTCCTGGTTCAGGCTCATTAGTAACTGCGTGTCCTCCTCGTGGTTCTCTATCCTCGTCAACGGGTCCCCTACCAAAATTTTCCCCAGCTCCAGAGGCCTCCACCAAGGTGACCCCCTATCCCCGATCCTCTTCATCATCCTGACTGAGGCCCTGGGGCGTACCATCTCGGGCGCTGTGACCCACGGTGTCATTTCAGGTATCAGGCCTACGTCGGGCCTTCCCCCTGTGTCCCACCAGCAGTTCATGGATGATACCATCTTTGCCACCTCTGCCTCCATTCCCCAAGCCAAAACTCTCAAGCATATTTTGACCCTGTACGAGGAGGTGGCCTGCCAGAAAATCAACCTTTGAAAAAGCATGATTTTCTTCATCCACACTCCCTTGGCTAGACAGATCAGAATCGGGTGAATTTTGGGCTGCACCCCTGGTTCCCTCCCCTCCTCGTATCTTGGGCTCCCCCTGTTCATAGGTGCGTCCTCCAGGGCCCTATGGGGCGGGGTGATCGAGCAGATTCAGAGGAAGCTGGCCCCCCTGGAAAGGTCACCTCCTTTCGTAGGCTGGCAGAGCCACCCTCTTGACGACAGTCTTGCAAAGCATCTCGATATACTTCATGTCGGTCTTCAGAATCCCGACCTCCATTACTGCTCTCATCGAACAAATTCAAAAACGCTTTCTCTGGTACGAAAGTGAAGACAAGAAGAGGATTCCCCTGGTCTCTTGGCCCCAGGTCTGTCGCCCCAAAGTTGAGGGAGGGATCATGCTGAGGAGGGTGGTTCCCATGAACAAGGCTCTCATGGCCAAGCATGCTTGGAAGGTGCACACCAACACCCCGAACGAGTGGGTCAGCATTGTGCACAGAAAATACTACCATAGTTACCCCTTCCTAAGTGATTCCCAGCCTCGTGATGGATCAGCCTTTTGGAAGTCCTTGATCTCCACCAAAGACATTATTCAGAAAGGGAGCAGATGGATCCTCGAGGACAGAGCTAAGATCGATTTTTGGGATGACAGATGGATTTAGGATGAGGCCATGTCTTCCGACAAAGAGCTTCTCATTCTCAAACCAGGGTTGGCAGACAGAGGTCCCAGGGTGGCGGCCTATCTCTCTCAAAACCTTGGGCAAACTTCCTGGAAGCCCATCCTCGACCCCAGGCTTTCGCTTCAAGCTGCCAGACTCTAGGGCCTCCTCAATGTGACTGTCATCCTGACCTCCGACGAAAATGATAGATGCGTTTGGCATGGGACTCCCAGCGGGGTCTTTTCTGTCAAATCTGCATACGATTTTTAGAGAGTCCCTGACGAGGCTCCCTTCCCAACCCGGCAGGTGTGGGCTAAGAAGCTGATCCCCAAAATTAGTCACTTCACTTGGGCAATCGTCCAAAATAAGATTTTGACGATCGAGAATCTAATCAAGAGGGGCTTCCAGATCCTAAATAGATGCTACCTTTGCTATGATGCATGGGAATCCACCAACCACCTCTTTATCAACTGTCCCTTTTTGTCTGAAGTCTTGGGCCTCATCCTCTCCCAATTCTCCATCTAGTGGGTGGGCCCAAAATCTGTATCTGATCTCCTGTTGCAATGGCCCAACCCCTTTGCCCATCCCTTCACTCGCTTTCTTTGGAGTTCTTGCCTTCCTCATATGCTTTGGCAACTCTGGCTTGAGCGCAATAGCAGAGCCTTTTCCTCCCTAGCCCATTCCCCCTAGTGGATTGCAACCAAGGCTGTGACCTTTGCCCTTGAGAATTCTCGATCCATTCCCTTGACCGAAGTACCCCGATGGCTGGGCAAAGCCGCTCTCCTATCCTCTCTCGGCATTCAACTCCCCCCCGGACCCCCCTCGCCCCCTCTTGTCGATCTTTGACCAAGTGGACTGCCCCCTCCCCTGGATGGGTCAATCTCAACTTTGATGACGCGTCTAATGGCAATCTTGGGCCCTCTGGTGTGGGTGGGGTCATCCGTGATTGCCACGGGGCCCTGATCATGGCATTCGCTGCTTCGCTCGGCTTCCAGACTAAAAACTTTGCCAAAGTAGCAGCTCTGCTAAGCGGGCTGACCGCCCTGAAGGAGTCTCCCTCACGAGTCATCATTGAGGGCGACTCCCAAGTCATCATCAAAGCTGCCCGTAGTCCAAGAAATTGCTTTTGGCACATCCACAACTTCATCGAGGAAGCCCTCTCCGTCCTCCAGAGATTCCCCGATCATAGCTTTCGACACGTGTACAAGGAAGGTAATAGGGCAACCGACTTTATGGCGAACCAAGCCATCTCTGCTGACGCCTTCACTACTTGGACCATGAACTTTCCCAAAGCTCTGGTTCATATTACCATGCAAGATCAGGCCAACAATGTGGAGGAACCTGGTGTCTAAGTTGCCTTATGTTGGGGCCCCAATGTTCCACTGGCACAATTTTTGGAGGACAGAAGGCCCGTCTCCTGCCCGCCTGTTGGTCTCTCAGATCTCCCTCATAATGGCAGGTGTGTTTGACCATGCCAAAAGTTTGGTTGTTTCCAACGTGGACCTGCTTTGCTCTATTGGTGCCTCTGGCAGTTCCAAGACTGTCTACACGTCGACCCTCCTTGATTTATCCACCTCGATCGCTTTACGAATGAATCCCTATGTCACGTTAGTTTGCCCGTGGCATTATCCCGTGTTGTACCCTCAAGCCGCTCCCTCGATCAGGTTGCGGCACCTGGCGTGCTGGTAGTGGCCCCTCCCCCTTTCCCCGCATGGCAACTTGCAGTCGTGCCCCCAGCCCCTCCCCCCTCATGTCGCACCCGACCTCGAGCGCCCATTCTCGACGTCGACGACTCCCTCCTTCTTCGACCCCTTGCGTGGTTTTAAATCTGTCATGCGTTGAGTCTTCCCACTGTGTCTGTTTCCCTCGTCCCCTGGCCCCGCGCTTTTGGTCAGATTTCCCCTCCCTCCCTTGCCCCATGGCTGCCAAAAGTGTTTTTGTTGAGCCGTCCACGCTCACTCTAAGCGAGTCAGCCAAGCTGTTTGACCGTGCCTGCAAAATCCATTCCTGGCCCTCCCACCAAAGCCTCATGGCTGTGCTGTACAGGCACACTCTAGCCAACCAGCTGCAGCTCCATCACATTCCCCCCTGTTTGTTGTTCCCCCTCGATGTGGCTAATTCCCCAGCTGGCTCCCTTGCTGCTTCCATTTCTAAGGAGTCCCCCTCGCCTGTAGGCTCCCCTACCCCGAAGCACCGCAGACCAACCCGAAAGTGCAGGACTTCGGCCTAGGGCACAGGTGGGGGCCCGAATCCTAGGGACGCCTGCAAAGGCCCCTTCCCTGGCAACAACAAGACTGCGGGCAACGTCAAGAGGACCAAACAGGAAGGCCCGAAGCCCGTCGATGTTAGTTTCGGGTCAAGCAGCAGAATGTAGAATCTGGCTATCAGAGCCCTCCTTGATGCGGCTATTGGCTCCCTGAATGCGACTGCCCATGCAGCCTCCTCTGCTGCCACTGCCCTAGTTGAGCTTCGGTGCAGGCTGGGAGATGGCCCCGCTAGGGAGTAGTTTTGATCGGCGTGGGGCCCCTTCCATCTAGGAATGGCCGTTGGGTCCATCGGTTCTCTGGCGTCCAGCTTCTGCACATTTTTTTGATTTTTTTGGCTGCTAGCCAAGGTTTTATTGTGGTTTGTTCTAGTTGTTTTTGTAGGCACCAGGGCCCAGGGCCCCGGGCCCTGGATTTTTGCCTTTGAGCGCAACCCGTTTTTTGTTCGTTTTTTCAGCCTAGGCTTATAATGTAACTAAGGTTTTGGGATCCTGTTCAAAAAACCCGCTGTAAATATTCTGTTACTTACAAAAAAAAAAATTCACATTGAATTTAAATATTTTATAAAATAAATATTAGACCTCCTTTTAACTTTGCAATAAGACTCCTTAGGTTTTTATGAAAAACCTTTTAACTTATGCTTCCATATAATATTGAAATATTATGGAGCCCTTTGCCTTTAACCTCTGCACTGATTCTCTTGACCTTTGGCGTTATTTTGAAGCTTCTTCCTGGATATCAAATGACAACCTTGACAACTTTGTTTCTTGACAAAGTCCTTGACATTAATGATGACTTCATCCGGTGACATCAATGACAACATTGAATTAAGGACTCAAAATGTCCAACATTCTATGCAATTTTGTTAAGGAGAATGCTTCACATCAATTTCTTCATTGTCCTTTTGCAATGAAAATTTGGACTTGGTTCAATCACAAATGTGACATGCTTTGGATTTGTCCTTTAAACTTGGTTGTGTTGATGCACATATGGAAGAGCCCAAAATTTAATGGAGTAAAAGAATTGATTTGGTTTCAAGGTCTTCTATTGATATGTTGGTTATTACGAAAAAATATACATAGAAGAATTTTTAAGGATGATAAGTGGTGTTTTGGGAAAATTCTTGAGCTTGTTGGAGATTGCTAAGATAAAAGTGAACAATAGTAAAAATCCTTCTTGTGAGTTGCTCCTTAGGACTAGAATCCTTCCTTATGTACCAACATGGCCTCTCATTTTTTTCTTATTTGATAAGAGGATCAACATGGAAAGGACTTTGAGAAGTCTTGTTAAATGGTTTCTACCCCCTAAAGGCATAATCAACTCTAACTTTGATGGAGCATCTTGGGGGATCCTAGGCCTAATAGGATGTGAGGGAGTGTTTAGAAACCATGAGGTAAGAGTGCTCTCTACCTTTACCTTGAGCATTCCTCCATTAACATGGAATTATATTGAGGCACTTAGTCTTATTATAGGGATCCAAATAGCTAAAGAAGAAGGCTTCAATAATCTTACTGTGGAAGGTGAGTCATAGTCATAGTAAATGTATTCAAGGAATCAACAAATCATTAAAGGCTTGTTTTCCATTGGAAGAATTCTAAATGGTTAAAGTTGGTGAATTAGTACATATTCATAGTAAAAGTAATTTGTTTGTTAACAAAGTGACTGATTTTAGAGCAGGTTTTTTTACTCATTTCTATTTCACTAGACAGTCATAGTTGAGCCACATCCCTCGTACATAAATTTTGGCAATTAATGATGTTATAGAAATCATGGTTTTGGTACCCTTGGGGCTCAATGTTCTTATTTTCTCATTGCAAGGTTTCTCTATGTGGTATGCTAGTAGTGCATGATGCTTTCTTTATGGCCTTTGATTTTGATGCTTATATATTAATTTTTATCATTTCGAAAAGGCTATGGAATCCTTGTTGGCTTAACAAAAAATATAATTATAAATAATATTTATTATTTTGTGTAAATTTGAAATAAGATTGATTCAAAACTTAACACATACTTAAATCAAAATCCATCAAAAGAAAGTTATAATACAAAATTACCAGAAAATTCACATAAAAATATTTTAATCTAAGAGTTAACAAGAAAAATCATTATTTTTTCTGTTATCTTTAAACCTTAAATATAAATATTTGTTAGTTATTGAACACAATCATGATCCCTCTTGGCTAACAACATATCATTCATTTTAAATTTGTATATATATAAAAAATATAAATAATATGATCAAGAGGATAAGATGATCACAAATATACCATAAAGGAAGACATGACTCCATGAGTTTAAGTGGTTAAATTCTTGAACTTTAGGTTTTGCCTCCGAACACACTGGGCATGGGGGACAAACATTTTCCTTGAGGTTTTTGGCTCCGAGCACACAGGTCAAATCATTGAAGCTGTCTCTATAACCCCTACCTCTCCTTTGTAAACACGGCCAAGAGCGAGGAAGACCCCCGATGGTTTAGGGTTGGTATGGTCGTCCTCAAACTTGACGCGCACTCACCAAACTCAAAGAAATTACTACTTTTGCCCAAATTAAACATACCCAAAATTTGAACCTGCTCTCCGGGCCCTTGGGAACTGCACATTAAAGCTTTTGTACCGTATGAGGTACAGGACAGCATTTAATGTCCACACAACCTAAAATCAAGACCATCGCTCTTGTTGGACGCCGCGCCCACAGGAGCAATTCGTTTCCATTATTAATTTGCTCTTGGTGTTACCGCCGGTTGTATTCACTTCCTCTGGTTTTGCCTACAAAAAGTAGAGTTGCGGTTTCGCCGAGGAGGAATTTGTTTCCATTATTTATTTGCTCTTGCTGTTACCGCCTTTGTTATTCACTTCCTCTGGTTTTGTCTTCACATGATATTCCTACAGCTACTACTACATTACTGACCACTTCTCCTGCCTCCTCCTCGGCTGCTGTGCTTTCTCTTCCTAATCGTCTTCTTCCTCCTCGGCTGCTGTGCTTTCTCTTCTGCCTCCTCCTCGGCTGCTGTGCTTTCTCTGCTGCCTCTTCTGCCTTCCTAATCGTCTTCTTCCGGTGTGTTCCTCCCCCTCTCTGTTTTTCAAACATCAAGTCTCCTTATGATAGAGATCATGGTCAAGGAAGTGGAGCAGCAGCAAGGATTTGCGGCCAAGGATTACACAGATCCACCACCGGCTCCCTTTGTTGATTTTGGAGAGTTTAAGCTCTGGTCATTATACCGTGCACTCATAGCAGAGTTCATTGCAACGTTGCTCTTCTTGTATACAACCGTTGCGACAGTCATCGGCCATAAGAGAAACAGCAATGATTGCCGTGGCGTTGGCCTCCTGGGGATTGCGTGGTCTTTTGGAGGAATGATCTTCGTGTTGGTGTACTGCACTGCCGGCATCTCAGGTCAGAGAAGCGAAGCCCCGTGGAAATTGAGTCCATGTGTTATTAGCTGGCCTTCAAGGGTGTTTTACTGATGTTGTTTGATATTATTTTTGAGTTTTGATATGGGTGGATTTGCGGTTGGTTTGCAGGTAGGGGGGCATATAAACCCGGCAGTTACATTTGGGCTGTTTTTGGCCAGGAAGGTGTCCTTCCCAAGGGCTGTGCTCTACATGGTGGCCCAGTGCTTGGGAGCCATCTGTGGCTGTGGGCTTGTGAAGGCGTTTCAGAAGTCCTACTCTGATAGATATGGAGGCGGAGCCAAGTCTGTAGCCCATGGCTACACCAAAGGGTGTAGGTTTGGCCGCTTAGATCATCGGTACCTTCGTTTTGGTTTACACCGTTTTCTCTGCCACAGACCCCAAACGCAGTGCCAGTGATTCTCATCTGCCTGTAAGTTTTCTTCATGTTTGCTGATTAGAATCTAGTTCCACAGCAAGGGCTTGGCAAAGATTTACCAGAATTCCATGTCGAGTCCCTAGATGATTAAGGTGGCTGTCTTGAAATAAGGCTGATGAGGGTTAATATGCAGGTATTGGCTCCACTGCGTCTTGGGTTTGCAGTATTCATGGTGCATTTGGCCACCATCCCAATCACGGGCACAGGCATCAACCCTGCTTTGAGTTTTGGAGCAGCTGTCATTTATGGCCACCAGCAGCCATGTGATGAGCACGTAAGTACTGCTGATTTGTCCTATGTTTTGGCAATAAGCAAGGCTAAACAAAGATTTTAGGTGATATGTTAAGTTGGATGTTTGCATACGTGGTTGCATGCAGTGGATATTCTCGGTAGGACCTTTTGTTGGAGCAGCAGTTGCGGCACTATACCATAAGCACATTTTGAAGGCACCAGAACAACGTTGGTGACACGACAAGGTGGTAGAAAGTAAGCAACGGATTAGTCCTTATTTTGAACTTTGGCATTGTGCAGACAAATTTATCCGGTTTGGCATTGGCATTGTCTATCACAAAAATTTCATTAGTGTGCAGGTTATATTTACTATATATATATATATAAATAAATCAATAAATAAATATATGTTCTTGTGCTATAATTATTAAATTTATTACGTTATGAATTAATGTGCATATTATATTTAAGATACATATGTGATTATGCAGTCTTATTTTAAAAGGTTTTGTACAAAGATGCAAATTTTTTTTTTAAATTTCACTGGGTTTTATGGAGTTTAGAAATATTTTCATGTTAATTATCATTCATTTCCGTGGAATATTTGAGATAAGAAGGTTCCCTAAAAATTTCTTTAAAATGTAAAAAGAGTTTTGTAGAGTTTGGAAATATTTTCATGTCAATTATCATTCAGTGGAATATTTGAGATAATAAGGCTTCAAAAATATAATTGGAATATTTGAGATAAAAAGGCTCCCGAAATATTCGAGTGACCTTTGGATAAAATTTAACTTGTTTGGAATAGAGTTGTTAAGGAATTAATAGTCTATAGCCAGAGTAGAATAAGGTACTTTCTACCCTGTTCTACTCTCATACTTTTATATGGGATGGTTGTATGGTGTATTATATATTTTTTATCTTGTTCTACTTTGTCTATAGCTTATTAATTCTTTAGCAATTCAGTTCCAAACGACTATCACTCAAATACTTCGTGAGTTTTTTTCATCTCATATGTTTGAGTTTTTTTCATCTCATATGTTCCCACAAAAAGGATAAATAAAGGATAAATTTTCATGTTAATTATCATTCAAAACAACTATCACTCAAATACTTCGTGAGTTCTGTGAAATATTTGAGATGTGGAATATATAAGAAGGCTCCCGAAATATTTTGAGTGATCTTTAGATAAAGGTTAATGTAATATTTTGAGTGACCTTTAGATAAAAGTTAATGTTAAACAAGCAGGAGTGCTGATGGTTGTATGGTGCATCTTATACTTTCTATCCTGTTAACTTAATTTTTTAGTAATTCTGTTTGTTTAGCATTAACCTTTATTCAAATAACTATCACGAAGTATTCTACTTTGTTTATAACCTAATTCATTAGTAATTCTGTTTGTCTAGCATTAACCTTTATTCAAACAACTATCACTCAAATATTTTGTGAGCTTGTGAGCTTTTCCCATCTTATATGTTTCACAGAAAGGATAAATAAATGAATGATAATTAACCATTTTCATGTTAATTATCATTCATTTCTGTGGAATATTTGAGATGTGGAATATATAAGAAGACTCGCGAAATATTTGAGTGATGTTTAGATGAAGGTTAATGTTAGACAAGCAAGAGTGTTGATGGTTGTATGATGCATCTTATACTTTTTACTCTGTTCTACTCAGTCTATAGCCTATTAATTTCTGAGCAGCCTTTATACTAGTTTGTTTAGTATTAACCTTTATTCAAACAACTATCATTCAAATACTTCGTGAGCTTTTCCCATCTCATATTTTCCAAAAAAAGATAAATAAATGAATTTAATTATCATTTATTTCTGTGAAATATTTGTGGAATATTTGAGATGTGGAATATATAAGAAGGCTTTGGAAATATTTGAGTGATATTTGGATGAAGGTTAATGTTAGACAAATAGGAGTGCTGATGGTTGTATGTTGCATCTTATATTTTCTACCCTGTTCTATTTTGTCTATAGCTTATTAATTCCTTAGTAACCTTGTTTGTCTAACATTAACCTTTATCTAAACAATTATCACTCAAATACTTTGTAAGCTTTTTCCATCTCATATCATATGTTTTTCCATAAATGAATAATAATTAACATAAAATATTTTTAAGTTATAAACACAAAACCTTTTTCTTACTTTTAGTTAAGACTACATTTTCTTACATTTTACAAACGTAAGAATGCATAGTCACATCCAACAACCTGCACAATGGTAAACATAATATGCACAACTAATCCATAACATAACAATGAACACACGAGTGTTCATAGCGCAAGAACATGCATGTAAATATAACCTGTGCACACTGATGTATAATACAACAATGAACACACTTCACAACATGAGTTAGGTGAAATTTATATAATACAAGTTCTTGTGATGGATAATGTCATTTTATATAATACAAGTTCTTGTGATGGATAATGCCAATTGTGATGGATAATGTCAAAGCAGGATAAAACTCTGAACAATGCCAAAGTAGCGGGATAAAACTCTGAACAATGCCAAAGTATTGAACAATGCCAAAGACTGAAAAGATTATCCCTTACTCTTTGGTTACTTTCTACCATCTCATCAACGTTGTTCTTCCCACCAGCGAATACCGTTGGAAAGTGCTTATCGCTCACTTCCTTTGGTTTTCTCCTTTCTATTTTGTCTCGCCTTCATCTCCTTATGGTCAGTCACAAAACGCATAGATTTAATCAATCTTCGTAACACATTGAAAATGAATCTAAAGGCATTTATAGCTTTAAGTGTGGGTTCGATCCAGGTTTTAAGAGATGAATAATGTTCACAATTTTAACAGCTAAGTTTGTATTGTCGCTGCTGCTTCTCTTTCAGCAATTCAAATGTTCTCCCAAACCCAAGTTGATCATGAGAAAGATGGGGTAAGTAGTAGGAAAATGCAGACAAAGAAGCATAAGCAGGGAAAATGCAGACAAAGAAGCATAAGCAGCCGAAAGAGTCGTTGAGACAGGTGATGTACCTCAGTTGTTGGGCCCCTCCTTAGTCATTTTGGTTATGCATTCAGTAATCAACGGAGGACAGTCCATAGCCTCATTCAGTTATAAATTACTTATTTGGCTTTGAAGGAGGTACCCAATACAGATGAGGAGAGAGACCCTCTGTCTGCCCTACTTTGCACTTGTTTACTTATACTGAGCGAATGCAGTCTTACAATTTTCAGTTGAAGGACAAACGGTAATGATAGCTGGGGTTTAAAGTATTTCCACCTACAAATTTGTGAACGTTTTGTTGGACCTGTTTAGAGGAGTGGGTATGGAGAATGTAAGGGAGAGGAGCAGAGTCTAGTAATTGATATGTAAGTTAAGATAGTGTGACTGTATATTGAGCAAATGCAATCTTACAATTTTAGTTGGAGGACAAATGGTAATGATGGCTGCGGTTTAAAGTGTCTCCACCGGCAAATTTAAGAACATTTTGTTGGACCTGTTTACAGGAGTGCTAGTTGAGCAGAGTATTATAACCTTCCATCGATTTTCAATAGTTCAGGTCGGTCCTTTCTGATTAAGATGATGGCAATAGAATAGACCTATCAATTGTTTGCTTAATTGACAAATTGTGTGGAAAATTTAGATGGTAGATTGTTTCACAATTCCTTTGGTAGTGAAAAGCAACGAATGTGCTTCTGTTCAATAAATAATTGTTGTATTTATCTCTCCCTTGAGATTTGTACTGAGTTGAGTTTGATAGATGAGACCAGCGTAGCACTGCCTTATCATCGTTTCACTTGTTTTGTTTCGCCCCGTGATTTTGAGTCATTTAAACCTTTCCTCTCTTTGGGTGTTTCCTTTTTATTTGACGGCTTGTTTTTCTGTTACACTCAGCTTTGATGGTTGTAATGAACTGCAAATTATATTTATTATTGTTGGTTACTTAATGCTATTTATCAGAAATGAATATCTCCTTTTTGTGTTTAGCTATTTCCTCAAGGCGTTGTTGGGAACTATGTCGGGTGGTTGAGAGCTTTCTGGTCTTGGGAAGGGCGAACCAAACCACCATTTTCTATCCGCGTTTCTCGCCTGAGCTTTTTAAGACTTTTCACTTAAAAATGTACATATATTTTTTTGTTTTTTTTTTAAATTTACACGGTGTAATCTGTAGCACCCATGAATCCTGAGAGGCTGTTCAATTTTTATGGATAGTATTCATAATATTTTACACTATTTCATAGTATTCTGCACTGTTGGATTCGGAAGTCGTCACACAGATCTTCGCGCAGTCCACCTCTATAACCACCATGTCACAATCATTTTAAATCTTTTACACTCTTGAAAACACTCCTGAAAACACCAAGAAAACACAAACCTAAAACACTTAAAAATATATTACAAACCTTTCAAACCTTTCAACAACCTCATTTATGTGCTTATGCCTATTTATGTGCTAATGCCTTCTTAGTGCGATAATACCACAACATACATTAAAACTTTCCACAACCTCATTTATTAAATTCGGCTGAGCAGTTTTAAAGTTTATTAGAGTTGATGAGATTGTATCTTTTATATAAAATTAATTAATTAAATATTAAACTTTCTCAATTCTATTGTTTCAACGTTGAATTAGTATGCTTTAATAAGTATCTCAGAGTTGGAAAGGTGGATGATTTCATCAATAAATGCATTTTATATAATCAGTAGTACGTTAATAATTGGAGTATAGTGGCCGCGGGCGAATTATTTGGACATTTGATTACATGGATGTGCGGCAGTAAATATATTCACAAGCTTGAATGCACACAAGCAATAGGCGATGATAGCATTTAACTAAAATCATTAGTGTTAGCGACGTCCTTCAATTATTAAATGGTAACTTCAATAAGTGCATGTAAATGAATGTTGTCGAAGATCCAGTGAAAAAGTCGACTGATTTTAATATTAGCCCGTAACCCTAAAAGTTGGTAATTAGTTTCTCACGTAAAAGGACGAATGAAGAAACCTTTATTTGTTTTATAGCAGTATGAATTTTCGCTTATAACGTGGCCTCTTGAAATAGATTTGTGTGCGCAGTTTATCTAAATAGAAGCCAGTTCCACTGCCTAAACCGAAAATAATTATCAAAGTAAATTTTGCTATGCTTTTTGGCATAGGATTTAATGAAATTGCTATACGAATATACATTCTAGAATTTCTTTTAGTAATCACTAGATTCCAAATTGAAAGTCATTATATTGTTTTCTTTATTATAAAAAAATGTTTTCTTTATTCTTATAATTAAAGAATGGGAATTTATTAAACGTTTCATGGAAGCTGGTCCTTTCATTGCTAAAGTTAAAGTATAAGACTTTGTAAGATGGAAGCTAGTCCTTTCATTACTAAAGTTAAGTATAAGACTTTGTAAGCTGAAGCTTTTGTTCTTTTATTCAAATGTTAGGGGAAGAAATGTGATTTTGGTATAAGCCTATTGAACATATTAGTTTAAATATGTGTAAAAGGAAACCATACTTTTATTAAAAAGTTAATTGTGTTCTACAAAACCGGTAATGTAATAAGCTTTTCTTATTCTACAGTTAAATTATAAAGTTTTATTTAAAGCACAGTTAATAGTTTGATTAAGGTTTTCCAGTATGCATAAGATAGAAAGTTGTCAAGATATTTAAAAGATTATTTTAAGTGCCATGTTTTTATAAGAAAGTTTTTTTTAGTTTACTTGTTTGTTTTACTTGAAAATGGAAAAAGTGTAGTTTGTTTTACTTGTTTGTTTGTTTAAATATGTGTAAAAGGAAACCATACTTTTATTAAAAAGTTAATTGTGTTCTACAAAACCGGTAACGTAATAAGCTTTTCTTACTCTACAGTTAAATTATAAAGTTTTATTTAAAGCATAGTTAATAGTTTGATTAAGGTTTTCCAGTATGCATAAGATAGAAAGTTGTCAAGATATTTAAAAGATTATTTTAAGTGCCATGTTTTTATAAGAGAGTTTGTTTAGTTTTCTTTCTTTTTTAGTTTACTTGTTTGTTTTACTTGAAAATGGAAAAGGTGTAGTTTGATTAAGGTTTTCCGGTATGCATAAGATAGAAAGTTGTCAAGATATTTAAAAGATTATTTTAAGTGCCATCTTTTAATAAGAATTTTTTTTTAGTTTTCTTTCTTTTTTAGTTTACTTGTTTGTTTTACTTGAAAATGGAAAAAGTGTAGATGTGTATTTAATTTTATATTTTTATAGTAAGGAGTAAATGTAATCAATTAAGGGTAATTGATTAAGGATAGAAACCTTATATTAATGTGATTAAACCTTGTTTCACTGTAAAGGATTATTTATTTTGGTTTAATTTTATTTTTTATACCATATGACATAGGTTATTCACCGTTCAAAGGTCTTTTTAGTTTACTTGTTTGTCCTACTTGAAAATGGAAAAAGTGTAGATGTATATTTAATTTTATATTCCTTACTTGTTTGTTTTACTTGAAAATGGCAAAAGTGTAGATGTATATTTAATTTTATATTCTTTATTATAGTAAGGGGTAAATGTAATTGATTAAGTGATTCAACCTTGTTTCACTATAAAATATTATTTTTTTTATATTATATGATATCAGATTATTCACCTTTCCGTTGATGAGATTTTTTTTTATTGTTATAAAAAAATTACAATAAATTAATTATACTTATAAATTTATGTTTTTGTTCTTGTACTTTTAAAAAAATTATAAGGATATGATTTGTTTAAGTTATATATATATATATACACACACGAAGAAAAATTATTTTAAGATTTAGGGTTAGATAAATTGTTTTTTTGTGGAGAAGTCTTAAACCTTAAACCTATTTTCCATAATACTATTAAGAAGGATGAACAAACAAATAACTCAATGTTAGTTGTTATGCGAAGGTAACAACTGTGATTCGAGAATGGTCGTATTTTGACAAAACTGGTTGGAACAAGTGATCTTTATCAAAACAAGTGATGAGGGGCGATATGGATTGTCACCTCTAGGTCATTGCGCGAGCAATACGATGATGGTTACTTATTTGTTTTATGAATATGAATAATCTAGCATGATAAAAAGAGCTATACCAATCCATGACGGTTGGTATGAGACAACTTGTCATTATTCATAATGTGGCAAGTGAGACCAGATCTAAAGCCAAAGAAATGACATGGTCCTAATAGATTCCAGCGAAGTGGATCGTCAACTAGGCACTAGGCATATACGCTAACCCTTTGCATGTTATTATATATTACATAGAATAATTGAGTATAAATAGCCTTAAGCGTTTCACATGCTAAGGGATAGGGAGAGTATGCGTCCACCCTCTAAGTATTATGGGCCCTAGAGGATAACCTTAGCCGTGGGTTTGCCTCTCATACTAGAACAAGAAGTTGGAAAGATAGATCCACAAAATGGTACCTACTATGGGATTTGGCCAATCTCGTCCACTTGGAAGGTCATCTATAATGGTCCTAATTTTCAAAAGTGGCATACTATACCTCGTACTTATTATACACTGGGTGATTTAAAACCATTTAACTCAAAAATTTTCACCTTAGGTCTTGTTTGGTTAGTAAAGATGTCAAATAAATTTTACCTCGTGGAACTGGTGAGTTAGATTAGGGTATTACAACATGTGAGTCGAACCTTATACATTGGGTGATCATCAAACCATTTAGCTCAAAATTTTTTACCTTAGGTCTTGCCTGGTTAGTAAATATGTTCAATTTTTTTTACCTTGTGGAACCTATGAGTTAGATTAGGGTGTTACAACCAGGTGAGTCAGACATAGGTTGTTACAAATTGAGTTTAACGATTGCTAAAGGATTGGACATAGATAGATCCATGAATTTGCATTTATTCATTATAATGAGTTTTTATGATATATTGCAAAAGGTGCATGAAGCCTATCTTTGTAGCCTTCTCAAAATTTAGAATTTAGATAGGATTAACCTATAAGTTGGCAGAAAATAGGGAATGCATGTTCTTTTAAAAAAGAAAAGTAGAAATGTAGCCAATGTGGTACCAAAGAACCATGAATAGATGATAATTTTAGCTTGTACGAATACAATATCTTAAATTATTCTTAGATTTTTATCTTTTCAATGAAAACATCATTAAAAAAAGTACATTGTAAATTGCAGGGTTGGTGCTTGCATGATCATATAAGAGCATGCATGGATGATCAAGGAATTATCTCTAAACTAGATTCTTCATTTTATCAAATCTTGTGCTTGCATGATCATATAAGAGCATGCATGGATGGCCAAGGAATTATCTCTAAACTAGCTCCTTTATTTTATCAAATCTATTACTAGTTGAGTATCCCCTACAAATAGACACTAGTTTAACTTCAATGGGAATGAAAATCATGTAACTTTAGCCACAATTAAAGAAGCCAAGGCCTTGGGTACACACTACAAATAACATTCAGTCGTTAGTGTTTTCACCATTCAAATCCTTTTCTAATAATGAACATAGAGTATGGATGGCCAAACATAGTGGCATTGATATAAGAAGTTCAAAATTATTAGAGTTGGGAAGTAAGGCCTTTAAAAAGGCTCTTACACCAAATAAAATAAAATTAGGATTTAGAACTACTAGTATTTGGCATCATGGCCTTGAGGCACTCTCTAAAGACATGTGACCCGACAAAAGCATTTCAACATCCTCCATAGAAAGAGGCTCAAACAATGATAAACATGCTTAGATTGGAAGGAGTTAATATGGAACAAGTTCAAGTGGATGTTGTTGATCAACTTGTGGATTTCCAAGTCCAAAATTTAGACCATGTACAACAACCTCAAATTCATGTATAACCCTTTACACTATATATTTAAGATTTTAATTTTTTTGAAATTATGCGAAGTCATGTTTACATTAACCATTGAGAATATCTTGCATTATTTATAAATCAAACCATAACTTGTTTTATACTAAATAGGACAAACTGATGATTGATCACATTAATATGGTAATTAACAAGGTTGATGAAATGCCAAGAAATGATCTAACTTTACCAACTCAAGTAAGCCAATGTGAGTGGATGAAGGTGCAATGAACTTGTGTATAAGCTTGGAATTCAACATACAAAACCAAGACTTGTCGATGTCCTCTCCACCTTCATCCTAGAAATTGGTCATTGTAGTTCATTACAATGCTAATGTAGGGTATTGAAAAGAGAATGATACTATTGTGGATTTAGATACATCCCAAGACTTTTCAATCGAAGAACACCAAGTAATGTATTGTAATGAGATTGATGGAAATCTTGTTGAAGCATTTTCCATAGAAATCAATCAATAGAATAAAAATTTAAACGAATTTCTAAATCTACTAGAGCAAAGGGTGAAAGAAAGCACCAAGATTATAAATGATGTTAAACAAAAACTTTGTAGACAATCTCAATTGATCACATCTCACCAATATATTCAACTTCTCAATGATAAAGAGAAAAATAAGAAAGTGCTAGATGTCCTTAAGAAAAGGAAGAAGGAACGAACTAAGGGAAAAATGCATACTTGAATAACTACAAAGGGCAAAGAGTGAACAAGACAAATTTGAAAGACTTACAAAAACAATAAAACAATAACAAAAATTCCTTCAAAGGTAATAAATAAGAAAAGAAAGAGCAAGATTATATCCAAAGAGAACAAGAGAGGAGGGAGAAGAATTGGGAAAGGGATAAGAGAGAATTAGGTCATGCTGATAAACTTACATATTAGAAATAAATTAATGCAAGGTGAAACTTAACAAAAAATGGCTTTTAGGCTTCAAATAAACTAAAAAATGAAAGCATGAATATAAACCTTATGAAATAGAACTAAAGCCTTGAATTATTTCATGCAATAAAATACTCATGAAGGTCATTATAAAGGCATCTTGACATATTGAATTAAAGAACTAGAGGGGATACATCGTAGTGATATATATGGATTATAATAGAATGTGTATAGTTTAACATTCTACATAGATCTATGAATGCAAATGGGGATAATTCTTTATGTGGTATAGTGATCTAAACCTCGTAATTTTGAATGTTTTGAAACTCATAATTTTGAGTCAAGAAATATCAAGAGTGCAATTTAGAAATAACAAAGTATGACAAACAAGAACACATAAATATATAAGCAAAATAGATTAATTATTTTGTTGCTTAGAAAATAGAGTACAATGTAATCAATCTCTAATAAGAGATGTGAGGCTCTCACATTATATTCACTACTCATGTCTTTATGATTGGGATGCATCTCTCTTTATACAATATATTGATGTGTTGGAAATCCATTGTATTCAATATGGAAGGTCATCTACGAAAATGTGGTGGTTCACCTTTCAGTAGTTAGAATGCCATCTATATAAAAATGTGGTTATTTACCTTCTATGAATTAAGAAGTGTATTGAGTTGAAAATAACATACATATGGCTTGTCTTTTCGTGATTTGTGTTCTAGTAATATGCCAACATGGCTAGAGATAAATTTTGGCTATGATAATCTAAAAGTAAAAAATACTGTAGACACCAAAATAGCACCAATCCGATTAAGTGACAACGAGCGCTGATCGCATTGACACAAATAGTCCCTAGGGCAGCCCCCAAAGGTTAAACAGTGGTCTTAACCACTTCCAAAAGCAGTTTTAGAGGTCAGAGGTCAATTTGGCACATTTTTGGCACCTTGCTCTCTGTTCGTCCCACCCAGGGACGAATACAAACTGTCATTCGTCCCACCCAGAGACGAATACAGAATTCGTCCCGGGGTGGGACGAATAGAAGGTTTGACTGGCAAAAAAAGTCAAACTTCGGCAACTCCGCCAGTTAACTGAGGCTTCAGGCCATGCAATTGCGAGGACTAGATTTTATTCGAGAAGAAAGACTTCAGTAATGAGTGTCTTTATCATGCAAGACGATTTTGTAACAAGGAGTTAGCTTTTCTCTCAAAATTAGGACATGCAAACTCAAGTGCTGCCCTCGCATGCACAATTCAAACAAGGAGACCCCTAAGGTCTATAAATTGGGGAGTTTTCCCACCCAAAAGATATACGAGAGAAGGAGCATTTTGAGCAACGAAGTGCTGCTATTTTGCTGACTTACGATTTGTGCCTTTACATCCATAATCTCTTAATCGAAAGGGAGGTTATTGGGTGACTTTTGGAGGCACGAATCAAGACCCAAAACCCGATTTTTTTGGACACAATATCCTACCAATTTGTCGATAACACATCACAATAGGTTTCGGACTCATCCCAAGCGGATTGGTGTCGAAACAAAGTCTTAACCGGCGGGTGGTTTGCCTTCGGGCACCCCCTGCCTTATTGCAGGTTTACTCGTCTCACCCCGGAACGAGTACCAAACTGTTGCAGGTTTACTCGTTTCACCCCGGAACGAATACCAGTCTGTTGCAGGTTTAGTCGTCCTGCCCTGGAACGAATACCGATCTGTGTCAAATTTGGTGACTGTTTCTTTTGCAGTATTTTACTAGTTACATGATTATGCTTCTGTCAAATTTTTAGTCTATTCAGATTCATTTTAATCATCGTTATATTTATCTTTTATATTCATTAACAGTACTCTTTCAGATTTGCGAGTTTCATTATCATACACAGGTGCTACTGACGATTTGTTGTTTCTTTGAACGCAGGAGGAGCAGCAAGGATTAAAGATTCATCAATACCAGTGGCGGCAACACTTTGGCTCGCCCATTTCACATGTGGGCACGCGGAAGGAGGAACACTAAATCCATGATTGTAATTGAAACTATGTTAACGCTCCTACCCCCTAAAAGGGAGGAGACGTCTTTGTAACCGAATTGGAAGAGTATAAATAAAAAGGGTTGTGCTTTCTATACTTCCTTTTATCTCATTTAAATTCGTCTCTTTTCTTTCATTTCATGCATTTCACTTTATAGGACCTTAAGCGTTAACTTTGGGTTTTGAATACATCGCATTAGTTTTCCTTTCAATCTTCCGGAATCTCGTGCTTTCAATGGCGATCACGGTGGGACCTCTGTCCTCTATTTTTTTTTTAGGTTAGATTTCTGATCTGAAATTGCTTGTTTTGATTACAGGTACCTATTTTTTAGTCATTAGACTGTTATTCGTTTCGGTCCGCGACGATTACAGAATTGGGATTCGTCTCACCCAGGGGCGAATAGGCATTCGTCCTACCCTGGAACGAATACGGTTCTGATATTCGTCTCACCCCGGGACGAATAGCGTTCTATACATTTTTCAGAGCAGCAAGTCAAAAACATCCTTTTGGGCAGAGAAGAGGTAGGGGTTTTTAACAAGCCTCTATCAAATTTTTGTTTTCTGTTTTCTGATTTTCAGTTTTTGTATGGCTTAGGGAAAGTTTCCTTTTTGTTTGCCTGTTTCATTTTTTGCAAATTAAAATGAACCCCACACATCACGTGGTTACTTAAACCAAGGAGCTGGTCGTAAAACCCCAGCCCTTGAGCAAGACCAACAGTGGATTTCATCACCACGTTGGCTTGGATATTTGCATACATTACCCCGATCGCACTGTTGCTAGACGTAAATCCTGACGAAAGCTGACCAAGTGTAGCTAGGGTGATTCCTAGCGCATGAGGATAAGTCTTCTATGGTAGGTGTCATAAACAGAGTGATTCCCCTTCCGTACCGCCTATGTTCCACGTATCATCTGCTCTCACGTACCTATAGTCTCCCTCACGTAAGGGCGGGTATATAGAGAGGTTGGTATATCGGTCCGGCAATGGTATATTGAAGGGGCGACCATTTTGGGAGTCATATGAGCCTTCATGTTGCATTTAAACGTTCTTCACAAAAATCTTCAAAACAAAACAAAAAAAAAATCATCAAAAACACACTAAAACCAGTCTAGGACACACCATTAATCTTTAAAAGAGATAATCATTGCTTTGTGTGTGTATGTTCTTTTCTGCTTAGTGTAACAAAAAAAAATCAAAAAATCATAAACAAAAGATAAAAATCTACGTAGCTTGTAGAGAGTCATTACCATGGTATTCACCCGCAGTCAAGCCCACTCACGGGCAGACGCTGCGGAGAATGTCCAAGGAGGCACGAGTCGCCTCCGTTACAGTCCCAAGGATTTGGTCATACCACCTTGGCGACCTGACACACAAGGCAGTCCCCTCCACACCTTAACGAAAAGGGACTATAGGGGCACCTCTTCTAGGGGCACTCCTGTTCAGCATAGCACCCAACACACACCCTTCCATGAGGGGTACATCCGTAGGAGAGCTCCCTTAGATGCTCGCTATGAGTGGTCACCGCGCGATGAAGCGCTAGGTCAACATAGGGTTCGACGGGAGGAACCACATGATTACACTATCCCTCCTTCACCCCCTCTAGTTGTCAGGACTACAAGGACAAATCCAGAGCACAAGGCTCCTCAGGAGGGGCGAGCCAACTCCGCCCGTTCCTTTTTCACTTACGAAAGAGAGCACGAGGAAAACCCTTACCTTCCTCAAGAGCAATATACATCGTGGGAGCAATACGCCTCCGCAACTGCTAGCTATCAGGATCACCTACTGAGGCCAAAGCCTCGAGGGAATGCCGCTACCCCCAACAGAGGGAGGCGGCCTATAGAGATCTCGGATCACCACGACCGAGATAGATATCTAGGAGAGGCATCTAGGCCTTCTAGACATGAGACGACAGGACCAACTATCTTAGAATCTGCCAAGCATATCGCACGTCGGATGCAACTCACGCTACTTGAGCTAGAACGACAACAGTTAGAGCAACGGTATCTTCTAAATAAAGAGTGCATTCAGCGCCAGAAGGATGAGTTGTTCCAACACACTATGCAGGCGAGGACTCCAACCCTTCGCACGCATAAGACAAAACATTATGAGGGACACAACCCCTCGATGCGAGATAGGTCACCGCGACCTTATCAAGCGCTACCCCCAATGCCTCCTAGATAGGAGCGGGAGGCTACTCCCTCGATTCCTCAAGCACCCACCCGGGTTCATGGGCCACCCTCAGAAATCCCTCAAGAAGCCTCTGAGGAATCTGAGCAAGAAAAAGAGTGGACTGAAATGCAATACCAAGGTAGGGGGGTGCTATCCGGCTACCCCTCCATAGGCCCCACGTTCCTCAACAGGAACCAACCAAAGAGGAGGAGCCCAAATCCCCCGATACATGCAAAGCATTAGAGCACTTAGAGTCGATAGAGACCAAGATCTCGGGGTCCCAAAAGCCCAACTTATGCGAGGCTCCTCTTGAAGAGGATCAGCCTCTGACCGTAGAGCTACCCGAGGACGAGGTCTTCCATGTCTCAGAATTGCCAGAGAGCTTAATGGAAATATTCCCCTTAGAGGCGCCAATCGAGCAAGCGCCACATCAAAGCAATCAGGTCCCCCCACAACGAGCGAAACAACTCCATGAGGACCACATCAATCTGCTCGAACAAGAAGAGCCTAGCATGTCGCAGGCAATTGTCGGGGCCAACAAGGGCCTTTGGTTTTTTGACAAAGATTACGAAGCCGACACTGAGATGGAATATCTCAATCATGCGCGACGACACAATCACCCTGTAACCCATGAAGAACTAATGGCACAACTAGGTACAAGGCTAGGGCATGAGTGGCGCGTTAACCCAGTGCACTGGAATCAAACGTTGAATCCACCACTTTGGATAGACCAAGAGCAACTTCCGCCTGGAGACCCCATAGCCACATCAGTACCGAGGGTAGACCCTGTCCTCCTATCCATGCATAGGGCCGATCCATTCGTGCCAATCCCTCCAGAGCCAGATCCGGAGCACAAAGACCATCAAGCTGGGGGTACCTCTATCCCCTGAAGAGCCATAGTCCAAACCAAAAGCTCCAAGGATTATCGCAATCCCTTGGTCAACCCAAAAGCTCCAAGGATCTTGGTCCCCCAAAAGCTCCAAGGATTCTCGCAATCGCTTGGTCAACCCAAAAAGCTCCAAGGATTCCCACAATCGCTTGGTCATCCCCAAAAGGCCCCAAAGGTGTCCATAACCCTTTGGTCAACCCATCCCCAACTGTGGGGTTTTCTATTTGCTATTTTTTTGGGCAAATTCATATCTAGTGCCCAAATTAGGTTTTAAATTATCATAATTTTTATGTTTTTGTGTTTTATGTATTTAGAGTTAGGACTTAAAATTTATTTTTTTTATTATAAGAGGGATGCAATTTTGGCATGCTATTTTAATTTTTGGTTTTTTTGGCTATATAGCCACAAATGAGGGTTTATTGATGGAGAGCAAGCTTGTCAAACCAGTTCTCATTCAAAATTGGAAAATATTACTCACAAAGATAGCACTTCATTGCAAAAGCTCTAAGGATTCTACAATCACTTGGTCAAACCCAAAAGCTCCAAGGATTCCAGCAATCCCTTGGTCAAACCAAAAAGCTCCAAGGATTCCTAAATCGCTTGGTCAAGCCCAAAAATGCTCCAAAGGTGCCCATACTCCCTTTGGTCAAACCAAAAAGCTCCAAGGATTCCTAAATCGCTTGGTCAATCCCAAAAATGCTCCAAGGATTATCGCAATCCCTTGGTCACCCCAAAAAGCTCCAAGGATTATCGCAATCTCTTGGTCAACCCAAAAGCTCCAAGGATTATCACAATCGCTTGGTCACCCCAAAAACTCCAAGGATTATCACAATCCCTTGGTCACCCCAAAAGCTCCAAGGATTATCGCAATCGCTTGGTCACCCCAAAAGTGCCCAACGGATTCTCGAAATCCCTTGGTCATCATCAAGAAAATCCAAAAACAAACAAAATAATCAAAAATCACAAAAAAATCTGCATCTCAATTTCATGCATACTTCAAAAACAAAAACACAAAAATAATAGTTGCATTAGGCATCACATCCATCCATTGCATATTGTTGATCACACAAGGCAAAGGCACCATAGACTGTCATTACTTGGCAAATCCACCACCTTTCATATTTTCCATTTTGAAAACAATACAACAAAAATAAACGACAATCACCATTTCGCCATATCATAAATCAGTTTTCATCTAATGTATCTAGAGTTTTCGTCATTCAACTGTCTTTAGATCTCTAGCCAAGAATTGTACAAAGTCAAACGGATGTTACAACGGTAGAGTTTTACTTGAAATACACCATGTTACGTAGCATCCCATCACAAGTTCAAAAGCACATAAAAACAATTCCCAAGTTGTGTCAATGAAAGATGAAACCTATAAAGCAGTATAGGATACCATACAGTGAAAAAGGTTACCTCGCTCATCCCCCTATGCGAATGACCCCAAGAATGCTGAGAGTTGGCAAAAGGACAAGAATCTTCCCTACCCAATTCCCCAAGAATCCAAAGTTCTCAAAAAGTTGCAAAACATCAAAATTTGCACATGTCAAAATTCCAAAAATTTGACATCACCCTCAAAGTGCATACATCAAAAGGCACATACAATAGTGATTCTCATCACTCAAAATCCAAATCCCTTGCTCAAAAGAAAAACAAAAAAATATAACAAAAATAAACAGTGATTATTATCACTATAAAGAGCAAGTATCCCAATACCCATGAAGAAAAGAAGGGAGTCGAACTTGAATCCCTGGAACTCTCAGCATTCAAAAAGGTCATGAGGCGAGCCTCAGTACCGGTTTGGTGGATAGCCTATCGGTCACTGGCGGCAAACCTCCCGCATGACGATATATCTGTCACATTTATTTGTGTGCAGATCAATGTTTGCATGTGGATGAGCTAGCTTATGGTATCCTAGATCGCAAAATAGATTAATCAGACTAAACACAACAAAGGAGTTAGTGGCACTAATCAGGTGATCCTCAGTACAGGTTCGGTTGAAAGCCCATCTGGCACTGGCGGTATCCTGACAAATACCACAAAAACAAACTCAATTGCACACACAGGGATGTGAAATAACTTGGTCAAAAACAAGCGCGATTCATACCTTGTTCAAACATTTTGTAAGATAACTGTACAGTCTTGGCTAGTTAATTAAAACATCTGAGTCTCAGAACAACTTCGATACATTCCAAACCAACTGTCATATACAATCCATTTTCCTACATCACAAAAAAAATAAAAAAATGAAATAAAAAACAACAAAAACTGCATCCAAAATGCACAAAAAAATAACAATAAAACTGGCAATCACAGACACCATTGCGCCTGCAATTCCTGGCATCCAAAACCGATGTCGGTGTCACAAATTGTCACTATCCTACTCCCTAAGAAGGCTATCATAGCCGGACCGCTCCACGAATCATTTTCAATTCACCCCAAACGACGTCACAAAATAAAAAATCAAAAACAGCAAAAACTGCACAAAAATGCACCAAAAATAGCAATAAAAGTGTCCGATCAGAATGCTTTGGCACTGACATTCCGGGCATGCAAAACCGATGTCGGGGTCACAAATCCTCACTATCCTATTCCCTAAGAAGGCTATCATAGCCGGACCGCTCCACGGGAAGCCGGATTTTCGAGAATTTCATCCCCAAACGACGTCACCAAAATGGGTCAAAACCCATCCAAAAATAGCAATAACATTGCCGAACGAAGCGCTTTTGCGCCTGACATTCTTGGCATCCAAAATAGGCGTTGGGGTTACAAATTGTCACTATCCTACTCCCTAAGAAGGCTACCATAGCCGGACCGCTCCACGGGAGGACGGATTTTTGTCAATTTCAACTCCAAATGGCGTCACCAAAAGGGTTAACACCCACCAAAAATAGGTCCAAAATGTTCGAAAACTGCTCGAGCATTCAATGGAAAACATCTGAAGGCACCCTCACCTAAGTCATCTTGGGTCAAGCGACTCGTCGCTTTTCTCATGTCGGTCATTCCCTCATCGATTCGTCGCTTGAGGGGGTAGTCACACTTAGTTGCCAATCAACAACAATATACCCAATCATGGAAATGACACGCATTCAAAGGATCATTGACAAAGACAATCGCGCCCCTGCTTGGGGCAGCAAACAAGCAATAATCACAAGCTGATCAAACACTTGGCATTCGTGAATCATGAACTCAAGGTTCCCACAGACAAAAGGTTGCGCCCTTTGCCTATTCATGACTGATCAATGTCCAAGTTCAAGTAATACCTCACCGAACCAGGTTAATACTTGATTTAAGTTCCTTAGCTCGTCAGAAGCAAGGATTCAAGAATGCATGCCCTTTCCATACTTGGGGCATCAAGAGTTGGTTAGGTTACTGAGAAACCCTAATCATTAGTGCTTTGGTTATCTATTTTTGCTCGACGCTACGCCTTGCACAACGCTTCCCAAAAAGGGGCATCTGTAGACACCAAAATAGCACCAATCCGATTATGTGACAACGAGCGCTGATCGCATTGACACAAACAGTCCCTAGGGCAGCCCCCAGAGGTTAAACAGTGGTCCTAACCACTTCCAAAAGCAGTTTTAGAGGTCAGAGGTCAATTTGGCACCTTTTTGGCACCTTGCTCTCTATTCGTCCCACCCGGGGACGAATACAAACTATCATTCGTCCCACCCAGGGACGAATACAGAACTCGTCCCGGGGTGGGACGAATACAAGGTTTGACTGGCAAAAAAATTCAAACTTAGGCAACTCCGCCGATTAAGCGAGGCTTCGAGCCATGCAATTGCGAGGACTAGATTTTATTCGACAAGCAAAGACTTCTTGCTGGTAGTGAGTGGTCTTTGATCATGCAAGACAATTTTGTAACAGGGAGTTAGCTTTTCTCTCAAAATCAGGATTCATGCAAACTCAAGTGCGCCCTTGCATGCTAATTCAAAAAGGAGACCCCTTGGGTCTATAAAATGGTGAGTTTCCTCACCCAAAAGATATACAGAGAAGGAGCATTTTGAGCAACGAAGTGCTGCTATTTTGCTGACTTACGATTTGTGCCTTTACATCCATAATCTCTTAATCGAAAGGGAGGTTATTGGGTGACTTTTGGAGGCACGAATCAAGACCCAAAACCCGATTTTTTGGACACAATATCCTACCAATTTGTCGATAACACATCACAACAGGTTTCGGACTCATCCCAAGCGGATTGGTGTCGAAACAAAAGTCTTAACCGATGGGTGGTTTGCCTTTGGGCACCCCCTGCCTTATTGCAGGTTTACTCGTCTCACCCCGGAACGAGTACCAAACTGTTGCAGGTTTACTCGTTTCACCCCGGAACGAATACCAGTCTATTGCAGGTTTATTCGTCCTGCCCCGAAACGAATACCGATCTGTGTCAAATTTGGTGACTGTTTCTTTTGTAGTATTTTTCTAGTTACATGATTATGCTTCTGTCAAATTTTTAGTCTATTTAGATTCATTTTAATCATCGTTATATTTATCTTTTATATTCATTAACAGTACTCTTTCAGATTTGCGAGTTTCATTATCATACACAGGTGCTACTGACGATTTGTTGTTTCTTTGAACGCAGGAGGAGCAGCAAGGATTAAAGATTCATCAATACCAGCGACGACAACACTTTGGCTCGCCCATTTCACATGTGGGCACGCGGAAGGAGGAACACTAAATCCATGATTGTAATTGAAACTATGTTAACGCTCCTACCCCCTAAAAGGGAGGAGACGTCTTTGTAACCGAATTGGAAGAGTATAAATAAAAAGGGTTGTGCTTTCTATACTTCCTTTTATCTCATTTAAATTCGTCTCTTTTCTTTCATTTCATGCATTTCACTTTATAGGACCTTAAGCGTTAACTTTGGGTTTTGAATACATCACATTAGTTTTCCTTTCAATCTTTCGGAATCTCGTGCGTTGACATGGCTAGAGATAAATTTTGGCTATGATAATCTAAATGTAAAAAATACTATTTTTGGTAACTATTTTGTTTTGCCTACTAAAATTGTTATTCTCTCTCTAATATTTTAGATGCTTCTTGAATGGATCAAAACAGAGTTCCAAGCATAATGTTATGCCCCTAATAGTGTAGTTAGAATCAAAACAATGATTTTCAGCCATAAAGCCAAATTCCAAGAATGTCAAATGCTTGGATAATTTGAGCCCCTTGAAAATCAGTGGTCACCATTACATAAGCTTTTGACATTAGATGTGGAAATTATTTCTTTATTTGTTTTTTGTGATTTATTCCCCCTAGCGGCCAAATTATCTTGTCTTGACTAGTTTGTACAGGTGAATGAACTACATTTTGGTGGTCTTAGTCCATGTGTCAACAATTTGGCCCTTCTCCACTAGTGTCAAATTGTCTAGATTATATTTTTCAATGTCCAACTATTCTAGTACTATAGAAATGTCAAATAGAGGTGGATGATAGGGTCTGAGAAGTTCAACACTGAATATTGGATGCAAACAAAAATAAGATGGAAGATTCAATTCAAAGGCATTTTCTCCCACCTTTTTTATGATGGTGTATTATCCATAGCAAAGAGGTTTGATATTCCTATGGAGTCCTACATTTCTCTCTTTCTGAAGACATAACCATACCTTATCTCCAGTATTTAATTGATATGGGACCCGATGTTTTGTTAGTTTTTGAAGCTTTAAACTTAAAGGAAATGCAACCACAAGTATGGAAATAAACTGCAATGTTATAAATATGATAATGTCTAACTAATATGCATAATAATATGGTAGAAAAATTGATACAACACTCAAGAAATGCTCATATAAGAAATCTCACGAAAATATACAATGCTCTCCAATGGAGGTCACAACCTCTCCATATTTGCAAAAATGGATCTACAATTTATCTATTACTACTCAACCTATGCACTCCAAAATCCTCTATTTTCTATTCTATAAAGGCCAAATTTTAATGAGATGCAACGCTTTGCCTTCAATATTCCTGTGACACCTCACTATTTTATTCAAAGGACTTATGTACATGTGGACTACATGCATATTCTAACACTTGTGCATTTATTACATTGCTTTAATAAAGTACTTAAGTCCCAAATAAACTCCTAATCTAAATATGTACCCATGATGCTACATTAGAAAAGAACCAAATAATGTAATATATTTCAACACCCCCTATATTACATTGTTTGGTTTTTTTGAAGACTTTAGTCTTCAATATGGATCTTTGTCTTGATCTTGAAATTTGAGTTCTCTTTTCCTGCTTTCTTCTTTATGCTTGTTATCTGTATTTGGATGTGTTTCTTCGTCTTCTATCTCTAGCTCACTTTTATTTGAATTCATCTTAAAAGTACTTTATTTCATCTTCATATTTTTGTTATGCTTCTTTTTATTTCTTTTCCTTCATTGTTTCTGCAATTTTTTTTGTGGTTTATCCTCTTCATGATGAGTTAGTATATCATCACAATAATATTGATTATGATTGTTGTTCTGCTTTTCATTTTGAAAGTATTAAAAAACAATCAATGATAGATATATCATTAAACATTCTTCTAGAGTAAGTGTAACTATATTTTGAGTGTTCCACCATGTTCTGAAGAGTATTTTGTGTAGATAACCAATTAATGTCATACAATTCCCTTCCTTTGCCTCTTTTAGAAACATTGAGAATATTTCCTTTTTGCTATTGGACAAGTATTTGTACCCTTTGAATGTATCAATCAAGTTTTGAGAATAAAGTTCTAACTCATGCAATAGTTCCTCACTATTGAAGGCATTTCTGACAATATCATCCATGTTTCTTCTAATTAGACATTTGAAAAAATACTCCTTATTACTCACTAGTATTTGGAGAATATAAATAAATACTAGTTGATGATTCTATAGTACCTTTGAGTATATTTTGGTAGACCCTTTGTAGTAGTCAACCTTATGACTCCCTAGTAAGATGATTAAATACTCTTCTTCGATTTGTAGAATCAATATTAGGAAGACTTATCCAATTTTCAAATTTTGTAAAAATATCTTTTGGACTTAATAATGAACTTGATAGTGTGCTAAGCTTTCTAGATTAGCTTTAAGTTAAATTCCTTTTGTCTCCTTATTAATATGATGAAACATTTAGAATAATGTTCAAATTTTATCACTTTTCAATCAACTATTTTATCTCTTCTTGTAGAAATATTATAAATACAATTTCAAAGGATAAGATTTAAATATTTATGAGATACTTAAGTTGGATTCTCTATATCTCTCTAATTTAAGTATGAGACTAATGAAATCAATATTCCAACTTTTAAATGAATCTGGATTTTTATTTACCTCTACCTGTGTATAATGTAGTTTCTAAATTTCTATGATTTCAATTTGATGTAGGATTCCTTATATCTCCCTAGTTAGAAATTTAGATTATTTATTTGCAAATTAAGTTTTCCTAACCTTATAACTCATTATTTTTTATGATTTTTCAAATAGTTGAAGCAATAATAATAAAGATTTTAATGCTTCTATTTTCTACTTCTTTCTCAGGATAATCAAGAATTCTTTCTAGAGATTTAACACCTTATTACTCCTATCATTCAATTTCTCTAGATTATAAGGTTTAGTTGATTTAAACCTTAATAAACTTTGCAATATAACTCTTACCTTTCCAATACTAAGATCGGTCTTGAAATTGCTCTATAATCAACTTGAACTACTGCAAATTGGTGACAATTGAATCCATGCCAACTTCAATATGCTACGTATAGTTTTTCACTCCTTTGTCACCGAACTGTGAACGTTCACTTGTGACCTTATGCTCTTTCTTCTTCAACCACAAAGCATGTTTCTCATTTACATCTTAGTGCTGACTTGTGCACTCTAAAATAACTGGCGAGCTTGTTATTTTATAGGTGAACTAAAAATGATTTATCACTCCTCAATCTTCATGTGCTATATACTTTTATTTTTGCCTTATTTTTGTTCTAATATCTTCGAATTTATGTCTTTTTTTTAGCGCTACACAATCACTTATTTTATAGTGTGTTCCTATAGGATTATAACACAATGTAGGAAGGATGGTGCCAAGTGGTATTTGATTTTCCTAACTCCTTTCAAACGTTTATACTATGCCTTCCCAACGTCAAATAACAAGTGGAATTGAATGGGTTATCCGTTACCTTCAATGCCTCTAACCTAATGCTTCTATAAGAGCGTTATATGAATGGTGTTGTCCAGGTATACTTCTAATCATTGAACGCTTGAGATTTCTTTGATGTGGTGGCGACTTTCTACTATGTGCATAATATGCCTTCTTCCATGTGGTGCAACTCCTTCACCACTTTACCCTAACTCCCTTGGGCTATACAAATATTTTTGCCTTGCTAGCTTAATGCTCATTCACTACAAACTTTACTGTTATTCTAGCGCTTCAATTATAAATAATCTCCAATCGCTTCTTGAAGGTAAATGTTGTTTATTATCTCAATGCTTCTCTAGCAGAGATGGTTATCTTCCAACGCTCTTAAAGAATGTCAACCAGTTGAACATGGTATCTTCAACAATGGGTAACTTCTCGAATCTGTGTCAAACTTGAAGGATATGCGTTCTAACTTTGATGTGTCTTCTCCTTGCAAATATTTGCGTTTGCTTTACCAAAAGCAATGATTTCCATGATGTATATCTTAGTCTAATTCAATACTTGCTTTGGTGCAAGTGCGTGGGTAAAACGATGCTTACTCTTAGTTCCAATGATGCTACTCCCAATGCTTTTACGTGGAAAAAACCTTATGATGTTTGCGTTGTACAATTTTTGTCACTTGGAGGTAGATGTTATTGAGTTTCATTGTGATGCCTTCACCAAAGGCTATCGAATATGTAAGGTACCTTGCTTTGCCTTCATCCAAGGCTGTTGAATTGTACCTTATAATGTTGGACATCCTTAGTATAGCTAATAGATTCTCCTATCTTCTACTCAATGATCCTTGGATGGATATGTATTATAGAAGTCTAAAATACAATCTCTTATTTTACCTTTCTGTTAATGACTTCTCTTCTTGATTTTCTTAATAAATATGCAGGCAGATGATGTCCGAGATATCTTTCATTTTCCTTGGAGATACTTTACTTTTAGAGCCCCCTTGAATAGCTCTAATGAGATGCTATGCAAACGTAGAGTATTATGAGATAGGCATTTACCCCGTTGTGCTCTTAAATCAACTCTCTTGTCCTATCAAAATGTTGAGATAAACCTAAAGTCAATATTACCTTCAAATACTTGGTTAATTTTGCACTCAATAATCCAAGTTTTTCAATAACTTTTTGCACTATTGAATATGCAAATTTTTGGAGTCTTCTCTTGCTTAGAAGGATAAATAGAATGTTGATATTTTTCTTTATCTTGAAATATATCTAACTTCTATTCTTTTGTGCAGGTTGAACCTTGAAGTTTATAACTTTTGCACTATCTTGAAGACTTTGAACTGAAACTTATTTATGCAACCTTTTAAACCTTGAAACAGGTGCTCAATAAACTTAATAAGAAACCAAATATAAAAGTTCAACTAATGAACCTTTTGCACCTTTATTGCATACCTTTTCACTTCTGTGGATGATGATGATGATGATGATGATTTAAGTCACCTAAATTGCTACCTTTTGTAGATGATATTGTGGTATATCAACATTAACAATAATATTATTCATCATAGGTTTATATAGTACAATAGTTAGGATAGATATTAACAAATATCTTCACTAACTTCATGCTAACAATATAACGTGCTAACATGATATTACACTAACCTAATAATAATAACATATTCGATAAATACAGATATTTATCAAATATCTAACCTAGGTAGAAAACCTTCACCTAGGAGTTTATTACTAATTACCAAATGAGGTAATAATCATAGTTACTGTAGCATAGTAACATCCCCCCTTATTACATTATTTGGGTAATGTATATAACTACCCCAATATAGTGATGGAGAGAAATGAAAGATTGTAATATGCTAGCTTTTGCTCTAGCTTGGGCTGAGTACCACTGGGACTATCTCTAGATCTACCACTCGGTCTATCACTCAGTCTGTCACTAGGTCTACCATATGATTTACCTTTCTTATATAAGTCGTACAATATTTCTTTCATCTTGGTCAAGATTCTCTAGCTCGTGGCTCTAGTTGCTCTTGCTTAGGTCCACCTCTAGGTCTATTGCATTTGGGTCTAAGAAAAATAAGTACTTCCAAAGTACTTAAGAAAAAGTGGATCATCCCTCACTTTGCTTTAACAACAACGAATGTCCTTATTGTAATGTTTTCATCCTATCGGATTGCATGGGTAACCAATCGTTGCAACCACTAGGTGTACTAGAGTAGATCATTAAATACGAAGTTCACTCTTGTTACAATATGATTTTGCAAAATTTTGATAAGGTAGCTAAGGTGTCGATCGTTGTCAAAAATGCGCCCTTATAAGTTTCCCATTTTTTTGCAAAACATGTTGTAATGGAACTTTTGCAAGAAGTTTGACTAAGGTGTCGGTCTCTGCCAAAAGTGCACCCTTATAAGTCATCCTCCCTTTTTAGAAAAATATTATTTTGATGAAATTTTGCAAGAAGTTTGACTAAGGTGTCAAACTACGCCAAAAATGCACCCTTTTTAAGTCTTCCCCCTTTGTTGCAAAATATTGTGTGAGGTAGGAAATTTTTTTTTATACCCCCTAAGTGCAAAATATTTGCAACTTATGAAGCTTTTTAAGGATTTTACAAATATTTCCTCCTAGGAAAATTTCAAAAATTTCACTAGAATAATCCCCCCTTTATTTTTTAGTAATATACTTCTTATACACATCCACCATGGGGATTGAACCCGGGTCACTCATCGATAACCCCCATTTATTACAAGTACTTCAAACAAAAATATTTGCTATTTATGAAGCCTAAAAAGAGGTACAATCCCCCCTTTATTGCAAGTACTTCAAACAAAAATTTTCTAATTATGAAGCCTAAAAAGAGGTTTGCAATGGTGCTACGCAGGTTTACAATTCTATCTCCCTTATGTAATTTTTGAAGTTTTTCGTTTAGTGTAAAAGATACTTCTTCAAAACTTTACCTCCTAGGCAAATTATCAAAAAGTTTCACCAAACAATCCTTCCTGATTGCAAGTACTTCAAGAAAAATGTTTTCTATTATGAAGTCTAAAATAAAAGGTACAATTTGATGATGTCTTCCTTTCTGATTGCCTTAACAATGTTTTGTTTTTCACTTTTAGGGCATAATATTCTGAACAAACCTTTGCCTCTTAGGCAATTTTATCAAAAAATTTCACCAAAGAATTCCCTCCTTATTACAAGTACTTCAAGCAAAAGTTGCTATTATGAAGCCTAAAATAAAAGGTATAATTTTGATGAATTCTGTTTTTCTGATTGCCTTTACAAGAATTATATCCCTCTTGTCAAAAATTGTTTTGGAGGAAGACAAGAATTATCCCCCCTTAGTGCAAACAATTTCTACTTTGAAGGTTCCTTATTTCACAAAAACTTGTTCTTTCTTTCGATATACCCTAAAAGAGTACCGAAAGAGAATTCACTCTAATTGATATTTAATGGCACCTACCTAAAAACCCTTTTTAAAAAAGGATGATTAGTTTGAGGAGTTAAATCCAAACAAGAAGAGTGAATTTTTGGGTTTCATATGGAGTAGATATCAAAACATTGGTTTTACATGTGCAATAAATTACACAAGTGGGTGTAAAATTTGGGTTCTTAAACTCATTTGATTTTAACTTAAAATGTAATTGCAAAAATAGGAATGTAAATATAACAATCCATCAAAAGTGCCCACAAATTTTTAACACTTAGGTGTTGATTCTACTGAAAATGCACCTAATGTAACAATGCCAATTTAACAAAAGGTGTCGAATGATATAAAAAATGCACCCTATTACAATAATTTTTAAAAAATATTTAATCTTGTGTTTGCAAAAATTTGATATTCAAAATTCTCCCATTGTCTTACAATTTTGCAAAGAATGTGACAAAAATAATTGCCCTCCTTTTTGTGTTGCAAAATAAACAAGTTTCAATGTTTCAACCCTTTGATTTTCACAATTTCCCCTTGTGTTACAATTTTGCAAAAGAAGAATCCAAATCTTAGTTTATCCCCCCTTTTGTTTGCAAAATAAACAAGGTTGTGAAAATATTTAGATCTTCAATGTGATGAGATCTTTCTCCAATTTGCAAAAAATAAATGTGCAATATTTTGTGTTATATCCCAAGGTTTGAGAAAACAAAATGCACAATTTGCCTTTGATTTTGCAAAAAGTTTTGATTTTCAAGTGCCCCCTCCTTTTGTTATAAATCTGCAAAAAATAATAACAATTGCTTTTCCTCCCTTTGCTTTGCAAATTTAACAAGGTAGCACGCATTTCAAGCCAAGTCGGCACACATCAATCTTTTGAAAGGCTTTCCAGAACCAGTCAACACATGACATGGTTTTAGTGGACCCAAGGCCTATTCTTCATGAGAAAAACTTACTCTCAAAATTTTTGATTGCAAAAAAAATGTGTTATTTATTTGTATTACATCCCCTCTTGGAGAAAACAAAAACATTCTTTTATTGTAATGTGCAAAAAATAGGCCTTTTGTTTTAATTTTTATTGCAAAATTCTAATTAGTTTAAGCATAATTTCATCAATAGTAAAATTAATCTTTGTAAAAAATCAATTTAATGCCTTAAAAAAATGATTTTATACAAAAATATTTTAAATTATTAATAAGAACACTAAAAAAAATTAAAAAAATACAAAAAAATAAAAAAACATTTACCTTTGGAGAGAATTTTTTTTATTTTTCTTAGCAAAATATCGATTTTTATCGTCGACGGGAAGCGATTCACGCTCTTCGCGGATGTGTACCTAAAGGCTGGCCTCTGTAGCTAGTCGGGATGTGTGGTTGATCTGCTAGGGAAAGGAAGCCACACAACATTTATCTTCTCTTTGCAATTTTACAAAGAAAAAAATGTTTGGGATCAATTATCCCACATTGCCGGGGCAATGTTTTTGTTCCTTAAAAGGAATAAAGCACCCAAGGTGTTCGTAGGTGCTGAAGACTCTTTTGCTGAGAAAGACTACGAAGCCCTCGAGCTACGACATGTGTACGCCAATGAGCCCATGTTGATCCACATGGCATGCCACATGATGCGTTCATCTATCGCCATGTGGTCAAACCAACCTTTGCCACATGTGCCTCGGTGTTCGTGCTACTGCCATGTCAGATTGTATTGAGATGTGTGTCATTGCTCTGCCATGTTAGATAACCTTAGGATATGTTCCATCATTGCCATGTTAGATTACCTCGAGATTCGAGCTAAAGGTTTAGTGGTTGCTGATGTTAGATTATGGATCTCGAGATACATGCTAGGATCAATAAAAGATGCCACGAGAATCATATCGAGAAGATGGCAAGGGTGCTACCTCGAGATGCGAGTCCTATCCAAGGGGTCTTGTATCCTAGGATTTGAGTCTCATGGTCCAGTCCTATGGAGCATGAATGGAATTCGCCTTATCCAGTGTCGAGGATGCAAGGATGCCCAAGTAAGCTAGCTCACAAGTCCAGATCCACCACTTGTTAGATCCCATAGGTATTGTCCACCAAAGGGTGGAACCTGAAGCGAAATAATTTCCAAAACTTAGAAAATGCCTTGATCGCCTATAGTGGAGCAACGCCCGCCTGCTCTGATATCAATGTGGTATATGAACATTAACAATAATATTATTCATCATAGGTTTATATAGTACAATAGTTAGGATAGATATTAACAAATATCTTCACTAACTTCATGCTAACAATATAACGCGCTAACATGATATTACGCTAACCTACTAACAATAATATATTCGATAAATAAATATATTTATCGAATATCTAACCTAGGTAGAAAACCTTCACCTAGGAGTTTATTACTAATTACCAAATGAGGTAATAATCATAGTTACTGTAGCATAGTAACTCTAATAAATATTGCAACTCTTATAGGCTATCCAAAAACAACTCTTTGGTTCACCTTTTGCAACTTTAACACTCCACTAATTTGCTACCTGAAACTATGATTTGGTGGCTTCAATATTCTTTCAGAATGTACTTCTAAAATTTAAACCTTAGTAGCTACCAATGTTGCCGAAATTGTTGCTTTCTCATTGTTCTCAAGTCTGAAAAATTCCATATTTTAAAGTAGTCAAACCATTCGCAAAATCGTTGTCCTTGAATCCCAAAATTTGATAGGAAATTCCTCCAAATCATAGCTAAGATATTCCTCAAGAACTCTTTAATAATCTATTGTAGAAATCAGCAAATATCCTATCTCTAAAATGACCTTCAAGCCTTCAATGGCAATCCTTAAATCTCTTAGATTTGGTGGTTTTTTTTTAAAGCAAAAAACCCCTTGCGGGGCTGCCTTGGTCTGAGAGACCATGACCAGGGGGTTCTACACCGTCAAAGTCACCCGGGAGTCGCGCCCGACCCTGCCCGCACCAACATTATCAATCGGATTTTGGGTACCCAATTCAATTTTTTTTAGGGTGGAGATTCGAACTTGGGACCTCCCTTGGAGGATTGCCCTCTCCTCTCTAGCTCACTTACAACACCTGGGTTAGATTTTGTGGCTTTTCTTATCTCTTTTATCTTGTCAATTTATTTGGTGAACTCTGACTTCAATATTGGCCTATCTAATGGTCTTCTCAATATTCTGAAATTCGTGATATTTTATCCAAACTATTTTGAAATTTGACAACCTTCTTGCCAAATATTTCTCCTTTGGGCTTGTTGTCGAATGACGACAATCATCCCATTTTTTTTACAATTAGGAGCTTCTCCTTGATAGTAAATTTCTCCAATGATATCTTCTAGGAACTCCTTCACTGAGGCTAACCAAGCCTTCTTCTTATTTCTCTTTGAGACCTCTCCTAGGGCCTTCAATCTTGCAATGTTATAATGAGATCTCCTCCTTGGATCTCCTAAATCCACTGCTACTAAAATATGCAATATAAATTTTTCTAGTCCTTCTCTATCCTCAATATTCCACTATGAAAGTTATTCAATATGGCCTTCTATGGACCTCTCCTTCAATGTGAAGTTTTCAATATTTAACGGAGATCACCAATCTCCAATCTTCACTAAGACTCTTCTCCTTCAGTCTCTTCTTCCTTCAATGGGATCTTCTTTAGAGGACCTCCTTCCTAGATTTACAATCTTCAATGTATCTTCCTTGGCCACTAGATCTCTCCTCAATATTCAACTGGAAGTCTTCAATCCACAAATATTTCAATGGGATCTTTCTCCTTAGGCCTCCAAATCTTCAATCTTTTTTTTTTTTGCAACAAATAACTAATCCCAATGCGAGGAAAGCAAATAGAATTTCAAACAATGAAGGTGAAATTATTCTCTATCTATTGTAGGAAGTTTCTCAACTTCTGGGAGTTAATTTTTGCAACAAAATATTAGAAATAGAAATTTTTGTAAATCTATAGAAAATAATCTTCACTAGTTGGATTGCCAATCTAGTGGATTCAATGTTGAGTTCTAGTCTTCACAAGTTTTTCTGCAACTCTGTGGAAAAAATCTAGCCAATAGTAAATAAATCTAAAAATGAGATTTACAATCTTCTCTCAATCTCTCTTGTGGGTCTCTCTATTTCCTATTGATCTACCATGTGCTATGACACCACTGTTAGCTTTTGAATCTCTAAACTTAAATAAAATGCAACCACAAGGATGGAAATAATCATGCAATATTATAACTATGATAATAACTAACTAATATGCATGAAAATATGGTATAAATCTTAATACAACACTCAATAAATGCTCATACAAGAAAGCTCACGAAAATATACAATGCTCTCAAATGGAGGTCACAACCTCTCCATCTTTGCAAAAATGGATCTACATTGTATCTACTACTACTCAACCTATGCACTCTAAAATCCTCTCTTTTCTATTCTACGAAGGCCCATTTATAATGAGATGCAACTATTTGCATTCAATATTCCTATGACACCTCACTATTCAATTCTAAGGACTTACGTACATGTGGACTACATGCACATTTACATAATTGCACATTCTAACACTTGTGCATTTATTACATTGCTTTAATAAAGTACTTAAGTCCTAAATAAACTCCTAATCTAAATATATACCCATGATGGTACATTAGTAAAGAACCAAATAATGTAATATATTCCAACATGTTTGTCATGACATTGCTAGTATTTTTATTTGTATTTTCCAAGAGGTCATGGGCCTCTCGTTGGATGTGCTAAATTTGTTCCACAAACCATATTTCCTTCTCTAGTTATTTTTGTGCTCAAGATGTGTCAATGAGTTGTAGAGAGGGAGCTAAGGGTTGTAACTTAAAAAAATATGAAATGGATTGTGTTGGTCGAGTTATAGAGAGATCTATTATACCCATGTTGAACGTAGGGAGGCTCTCATCCTATAAGCATATATGCTTGAAATTGTATATTCAAAGAAGTTATACAATCACTTGATTCAAAACTTTTATCTAGCCATCCATCTAAATATGGAAGGTTGTGGACATGGTCAACTTGGTGTCCATCATGCTCCAAAGGTCGGACCAAAAAATTCTTAAAACACTATCATCCCTATTAGATACAAAAGAATTTTTGGCAAGACAAAGTTGAGTCACATATGACTGATATAGAGCTTAGCAGTCTCCTAAGCTAACATTGATTTCTTACAAGAAATTAAGACAGTCATTTTAGAAAAAAATCAACTACTATAAAAATACAATCAATACCATGCTTAGATGTGGTAAACCTAAGAGGAAATCCATGGAGACAAATTCCCAAGGTTTGGATGGCACTCGCAATAGTGTACATAGTCCCTACTTCTTGTTGGTTGGTTTTGCAATGATTCATGGGGTACATGACTTGATGTATCTCTCGATATTATTCCTCATTTTGAGCCAATAGAAATACTTTAGAAGAACTACCAATATGTTTTTTAATATTACTGGTAAAAAAAGAATTTTGAAAGGACTCCCAAACATTTTTCAAAGAGCAAGGGAACAAATACAATAAAGAACTAAGAAAAAAACAAAAGGAACTGCCCCTAAGGGATGGGGCTAAATGTGGAACTTCCACATGCAAAATAACAACATACAAAAATAAAGCCAAAGGAAGGAGTCAAAATTCATCAGCCCCTAAGCCCAAAGGAAAATGGAGAAGTAGGAGGATTAGTAACAAAAATGGATAGAAAAGACCCATCCACCCGAGCAAAAAACTACCAAGAAGATCACACTCTACTAGGAATGGGGGTCACCTCCTTTTTATGGAATTCATCCAAGTGGTTGACCACCTCTTCCACGAGCATAGTCATCATTATGTTCATTTAGTGTAGGGATTTCATCAGGTCTTGTAGGATGACGAAGTTGTTGCTTGAGACAACCATGAATGGGTACTCTAGGGGGGAATATCATAGTTCTTCTTTACCAAATATTCACCTCTCTTACATTCATAAACCAATAATTTCTTGCCCTTAGGACGAGGGAAAGCCTTTCATTTGAGTGGCAAGAATTGGTTCCTGAGAAGACTTTGAATCCAAGTTAGATAATATGTGTAGGGGAGGAACATGGGACTTACCTTCCTTCAATAAGTTCTTCAAACGGGCTAAGCATCTGGTTTCCTTATCCCAAGCTATCGAGTCTTCCTTTTTGAATAAAACTCTTTTACACTGACCAAGGAACTACTCTTACCCTTTTCAAATTCCATTGAAATAGTATGCGTTGGAGAGCCATATTTCTTCTCATTAGGAAAAGTGGAGGGATTTTCTTTTCCCCTAATTCCTCCAAATTTTTTTGTTGAAGTCGTGGAACTGTTATAGTCAAGACCTATTGGATCCTCAAAATCCAACTTGAGTTTGCCCCCAATTTTTAAAATTTTGGTGTCCTATGAGTCCTTTCAAAATTTGCAATAATCCCTTAGTCTCCATTTAATAAATTTTTGGGTCCTTTCCAATTATTGCAATTTTTTGGTCTTTTTGGATCCTATCTCACCCTCTAAGAGCTTTTTTGAAAAATGTGTGTCGGTAAGGTCAGGTCTTTGTTTTGATTTTCCTAAGGTCTTTTGTCAAAAAATTTAGGCCTAAATAAGATTTGATTAATTATTTTTGACCTCTAGGGGTCTTAAATATTTAATTAAAATTTTTCCCTTTTATATAAAATTTGATTATATATTTAATTAAATTTAATGAAATTAAAATAAATTTAGCTTTACTAGCTAAGCAGGCGTGGCGTCTCATTTCTGGTGAAGAAAATGAATGGACAGATATCATCAAACGAAAATATCTTCAAAATATGGAATTTCTAAGTGACTCAGTTCCAATCGGAGGTTATGCTTTTTGGAAAGCAATTCTTAATTGTAAGGAAATCATCAAAAAATGTTTAAGATGGGTTTTAGGCAATGGTGAGAGGATAAATTGCTGGAATGACAGGTGGGCTAAGGACAAACCACTAACGCAATATCCTAACTTAGTTCGAATAAGAGATATCACAGAAGAACTTATTGGCAAAAAAGTCTCCGATTATATGGTTGAGGATAGAGGTAGAATGAAGTGGAAAAAAATAAGAATTCAGAGATTTCAAGCGGAATCAAATGATCTTTGTAACATTTTGGGGCAACAGTTTATCCCCATGAGACCCAAGGAAGATCAAGTGACCTGGGCTCCTACGAAAAACGAGGCGATTCAACTGTTAAATCAGCTTACAAGCTTCTACTTGATGACGAGGATTTTGTCCTCCAAAAGGACTTAGTTTGGATAAAAAATTTAATTCCAAAAATTATAGTCTTTTCATGGTTGGTTATCCAAGGAAGAATTCTAACCATTGATAATATGATGCGTAAAGGTATTTGTATCACTAATCATTGTTATCTGTGCAGGGCTAATTGTGAGACCATTTATCACATTTTCCTTGAGTGCCCTTTTTCCTTGACTGTCCTAAGTGGGGTTTTTCAGGCCTTCAATATTTCATGGGTTAAACCAGCCACCATACTTGATTTGTTCATCCAGTGGCCTTGCCCCTTTTCAAGCCAAAGACTTAGATACATGTGGAAAATTTGTCTCAATCACTATCTTTGGCAGGTGTGGTTAGAAAGGAACCATAGAGTTTTTAATGAGTCTATCCATGATCATCAAACTGTCATTGCCAGGATCCTATCCTTTGCCAACGAGAATATGAACATTATCCCTTTTGATAGTTGTAAACCTCATCTGCAGGAGACCATGATTGCTCAATCTTTAAGCTTAACCTTGTTAGATGAGTCTGTGCCTAGGGTAGTCAACCCTAGAGCCAATGTTAAGTGGTCTCCACCTCCTCCGGGTTGGTTTAAGCTTAATTTTTATGGAGCGACTAAGGACAATCCTGGTAGAGCAGGCGCTGGTGGAATTGTGCAAGATCATAATGGGAATATGATGTTTGCATTTTTCGAATATTTGGGAACAAGGAAGAACAACAAAGCTGAAGCTAGAGCTATGTGGAGAGGTCTTCAAATGACTCAAGGCTTAGAATGCAGTTTGATCGTAGAAGGAGACTCTATACATGTTATAAATCTCCTCAATAATTGGAAAACACCTTCTTGGAGGATTAAAACAATTGTTGAAGAGTCTAGGATCCTTTTCTAGGGAAGACAGGACAGAAAAGCCCAACATGTCTTTCGGGAAGCTAACAAAATTGCTGATAAGTTGGCCAATTTGGGTGTCGATGGTGACAAAATTTTCAAATGGGAACATAGTGTCTCGAGTGAAGTAGAGGAGCTTATTCAACAAGAATGCCAAGAATGATAGTCGAATTTACCAACAGGGAAGGCATTGTAAGTTTGAAGGCTAGGAGTATTCCCGTCTCTTTTTTGAATTGGACTCACAATAAAAATTATCTGAGTTGTCAGTCTTCGTGGATGCTGCTTGGAAATACCACAAAGACTAATGGGGACAGTCACATGTTAGATAACATGGCTCCTAGTCATATTAGTAATTTGAGGTTGGTTGATAATCACAGGGAAGGAAAGAAACGACAATATAAGACTTCAAACCAAAGCCACGTGGACCACCAGATAGCCACCACCATAAATCTAGCCAGCAAGTTCACTTCTCCAAGGCTGATTTGCCAAGATAGTATGTGGTACCAAAGCATGTCATATACGAAAGAAAGCAATTACCAAAGAATTATTAATAGTAACTATCAATACAAAGCTTGTGGGAGTTTTTTCAGTACTCTGCTATGTGTGTCTGCAACTTTTTTTTTCTCCATTGTCTCAAGGAAGGAATCCGTGTCTGTTTCTTTTTTGTAATTATGATGAATGTGTGTTTTCTCGGGGTATACCCAAAATGTTGTATGGGAAGTTTCTTTTTGATAACAGGCTATGTGCCTTACCAGATGTAATGGCTTTGGCGGCATGTAGATTTAACATATATAGGATCCTTAGTAAAGATATGTTCATCAACAGCCTTGGGCTGATTTTTGTAAAAGGTTTTGGGTCAACCTGTAAAACTCGGTATTAATGCTATAGTATCTTATCTACCAAAAAAAATTGAAATATTTAATTTTTTATAAAAAATAAAAATACATATAAAGAGGGGGCACCCCATCTCCTCGTTATTTTTTCTAATATTTCTAAATCCCTCCCTTTACCCTAGAAAATAAAAAAAATAATAATAATAAAAAGGGAGGGCATCTCATCCCCCATTTTTCCCTTCCTAAATCCTCGTCCCATGCTTCCCCTTCCCCGTCCTTTTCACTAAGGTTCTACCTACCTATCCCCCTTTCCCCATTTCCCATTTCCCTTTAATTAAACCCATTCCCCTTCCCCTTTTAGATTCCTCCTTCCCAACCACGAGAAACCTTCCATGGAGAAAAAAAATATAATAATAAATAAATCAATCAATTGCTATTCTATAATGCGGGCGAGTGCGAATGAAATGAAAAGGAAGGTCGCAACCTCCACGTGGAGCATAGTAAGGCAAGCATGAAAATCGAGGCTAATAAAAAAATTAAAAAAAAAATTCAAATGCATCTGATGACATGGGTGAGTGTCCCGAACAAAGGAAAATTAGTCCGTGGCTGCCACGTGGAGCCACCAAGGCGGGCATGAAAATCAACACGATCAAAGTCAACACACAGATCGATGGTGCATGGAAAAACATGCTAATCTGACTATGCGGGTACGAGCAGGGGCAACATGAATATTAGAGCGCTCTAGTCAAGGAGCGTCATGTGGTGACCAATGAGTCTTCAACATTGAGTGCGGGAAAAATTTCTTGTTTCCATTTTTTTGGTCAAGGAGGCCCCTTGGACCCATTTTTGCATGGCGGTCCATGGGACATATAAAATGTAATTTTTTATTTATTATTTATTTTTATATGTTAAACAAAAAAATCAGTTACATAGGAGAGTTGGTCACAACCACACTATCTTTAGTAACTGCCAAGCAAAAATTTCTAGGTATAGGAGCAAGTAATCGCTTCCAAACAAGCAAATTAGAAACACACGATACCCTCTTTCTGGTGGAAAGGTAAAGTAGTCTGCATGAGGTAAGGAGGGACATGATGCAAATACAACCCTCATGAGTACACGGAAGCTCACAAAAGTATACAATCATGTAGTTGCATCCATTTAGATAGTCTTGCACTTAAAATAGGTGTTCTTACTATAATATTGCTAAATTGGTGTTTGGTAGAAGTTAAAACCAATCATACTTTAAAGAAGAAAAAAAAATAAACACACACACACATATACATACATATATATATATATATATATATATATATATATATATATATATATATATATATTATATATATATATATGAGAAGGCCAACATTTAAATTTAAAATAAATAAAATTACTATTAAGCCACCATATGGCACGTCAAAGGAAGGCTATTTGCATGGACCATTACACTTGTCCAACAAAGATTAAACCAGGAGTTCTATTTAAAGGATTGATGAAAATAGTTTGGGTATCGGGTATTCTTCTTTTAAAAATTATCTACATCATCAGACGGGTTGTAGTAGAAGAGCATCTGTGGTAGAGCGAAACCAGGTTGGGAAAACCTTGTCCAAATGTATGATAAAAATCATTTTTGCTTTAATGATGATTTGTTGCAGTGTAAATTGGGAGAATGTTTCTTGAGAAGTTTGTCTAATTAATGGAACTGTGAACTTAATAACACAGTGATATCATAACATAAATTGAGAAAGTGTTTCCTTGTGAAGATTGCTTGATAAAATTAATGGAATTGTGAACTTAGGAACACAATGATAACATAACATAAATTGAGAGAGTGTTTCCTTATGAAGTTTGCCTAATAAAATTAATGGAGTTGTGAGCTTGACAACATATGATATAACATAAATTGTTTCTTTGAGAAGTTCACCTAATAAAATTAACGAAGTGGTGAACTAAATAACACAATGGTAATTGATGATATCATGACATAAATTGAGCGAATGAGAAATTTGTCTAAAATGTTAACAAAACTGTGAACATAATATCACAGTAGAAATGGATGATAACATAAATTGAAAATATGTGAATGATTTAATTGAAAGGTTGTACGTGTTTCTTTCAGCAAATGTATATATACATGTAAAATCTTGTAACATTGAGGATGTAACTCAAAATATTGAAGTTTAATTGATTAAAATGAAGTTCTTTATGTGATATGCATTGGAATTGATAAATGTATATTGTTTCGTAGTTTAAGTATGCATATAGGATAGTTATGCATGCATGTGAGGGCTAGGCTGATCCTAAAATGCACTCTTCTCACCTTTTGTCGGATTAACTCCAAGAAATGAAGATTGGTGACTATTTTCTATGAGAGTGAAATCGTTGTTTGATAACCAAACCAGGTTGGAGAATGAATAGCTCTCTGCTCTGACAAATCAATGTGGACTGAAACACGATTTGGAGATATGCGTTGCTTTCAAGTACACTCTAAAAAGGCTAGTTTTCTAAAACAAATTGGAGATTTGTAATAAATAGGTCGAAGACATCCAAAACCTCAAGTGGAACGATGTAGTTTGGCTTATTTCTTATAAGCTTATGGAAATGTTACTGGTGAAGTGCATCAAGGGACACCTATAGAGTAACTTTACAATACAAGCTAAAATTGTGTCATGAATTGTTTATTTGTGTGTATGGAGAATTCCTACGACTAGTTATCTTACAATATGAAAAATAATGTCAAATTGAATTATACGGAGAATACTTTGTTTTATTTTCTAAATTACATTTTTCCATCTCTGATGATGAAGTATTATTTTAGTAATATAAAATTATGGACCTTAGAATCCTAGCAATTCAATTCATAATAACCTATGGCTGGTGTAAATTGAAATTCTGATAACTTTGGATGTGCGACAAAAACCATAGTGTATCCTATCAGTCAGTGGTTGTCGTAGATTAAAACATAGGAAATTATTCTTGTTTTCGCTCGTTGACCGTCGTGGTGGGTTGCTTCAGATATGTTTGGTTGTTCTTATGAATATTGTTCTTATAATGAAATATATCCAATAGTAAAAGTGTTTAAGGAAAGATTTTTACATAGGCATCCGAATGAACAATACAACTAGTTGTGGCATTCTTGTGGTTAATAACCATAATCATAAGTATTATGACAGGACTACCGATTAATGTATCATGATGATTGTAATATATTGGTATTGAATAATGTGTTTTCATTTGATTTTTGCGTGTGGGAAATGTGTATATGCCAGTATATTACAATAGCATGGTTTTTAGCACCTAGAAGTTGTAAACCTTTCCAAACATTCTTTATGGTAGTTTGCTACAACAAACATTGAAATAAGCACATATTCATATCGATTAAAAGATATATTAAATAGTAAAACCAATCGTTGTCTTATCGAACGTATATTTTAATCATTTTTGGTTTAATTAATATTCACGGGTTCCAAAACATTGTAAATTGAAAACCTCTATCAAATCTTGGAGTATGTGTTGTTGTCCATCGCAATAGTTTGATAGGGCTTTTATATTAGCTCGCAGATAGTAGTAATTGGGATTCCAATTAATGATACGTGTTGTTTGAAAGTTAAATACATTCATGTTGAAGTTTAGTTTTTGAATTTAAAATATTTTAGGTAGTTTTAGAAAACATAGCTTGTGTGGTCTAGTCATATGCGAATTTGTTTTTCTTTTAAATTTTGGGTATATCTAATATGCTTAGTATCTCTTTTTATTTTTATTTAATTATTATAGAAAATTTTGTTTATTTAGTAATCTTTTTAAAATATTTTTTTACCCTGATCAAAGTCGTGTGAGAATTATTTTATTTTGAGTATTACTAATGCTTCATTGTTTAGATAATTGCTTAGTATCATAAAATAAAGTTTAGCTTTAAAAATTCGGTAGTAAGTAAACAAAATAATGAAGAATGAAAGTATATCTTTATCTAAAAACATCTTCATTTAAAAACTTTTTGTTTCGATTTATTTTTACAAATCATGTGGTTAAAAGAATATTTTCTACCTAGAGTATAGTTTCATAGAAATTTACAAAGTTTATGATATTTTATGAATTTTGCAATTATAGTGTGACTATGATTCCAATAGATCTTTTGTTTTAATTTAAAATTAGTTTATGTCCTTTTTGGTTTTAAAAAGGGAAAAATAGAATACAAAATATTTAAAGTTAAAATTGTTTTTATGATTTTATCCATGATGTAGAATTTTAACATTATAGTGTTTTTGTGAACATGCTTAAATTTTATATAATGAAAATCATGCTTGAAGAGCTTTTTGGAACCTAGAAACACCTCAATATCATGAACTTGAAAACCTCCTTAGGTTAAAAGATTAAAATACCTCTTGAAATATGAAAAAAATAAGTATGCTTCACCAAGTCAAGGTGAGCCTTCATTTTCGATTATTAGTCAAGAGAAACGAACAACCATCCAACACCGGTAGGTTTCAAGTGGCAACTATCGTGATTCAATGGTAGTTGTTTCCTAGAAAACTTACACATGACAAGTGGTTCTTCTTCTAGGAAGTAACAAAATGCAGAATGGGACACCCTTCCAAGCTATCACACAAGTAGTACCGTGAGGGGTCTCACATACACTGTTTAACTAGGGAATTACTAGCAGTAAGTCGACTCTAGAAGATGCTAGAATTCGAAGCTAAAACCTCTAGTGGTGAGATGGTATGGGACATCTCATTGTTAGTTACAAACAAGACCCAATATACCTAGACCCAAACCAGAGAATTGGTGGGCCCTAGCAGATTCCATAAGATGATGGACTCCAACTAGGCACTAGGTATACTAACGCTATACCCTGACATGACATATGTACAAGCAATGATGGAAAATAAGGATGACTCATAGGTCAGTAGAACCTATATCATCCATGCTTGGGACGGGGAACTATGCGTTCACCCTTCTAGGTGTTATGGGCCCTAGAAGGACAACCCCCTACCCTGAACATGGATCTCTAGTAACATATAAGAACATGTTTACAAGATAGCACCTGTTGTGAGATATGGCTAATATCGACCACTCGAGAGACCATCTATAGCAGTCAATAATATCATAGCGAGTAACATATGCCTATGTACTAATTAAATGATTAGGTGATTAATAGATTAATCGTGACTTAGCTTCATGTTGAGCCAAAATTTTCTCTTTGTGATTCCAGGGAGTAAGACTGGAAGGGACAACTAGGTGAGATATGCTTAGGTTGTTACAAGTTTAAAGGTAGATTTTACTTTGTACTCACCTCCTTTATCTCCTTTCCATACTGGATTGTCTTCTTGTCCAGAATTATCAATTTTTTTATTTATTAGTTTCTATCTTACTACCTCCAATTGCTTATCTATTTCCTAGTTTGGAGCCTCCTGAGCATACCATTGCCTTCCTTACTTAGTTATTCTAAGGTAGTCACTTACTTTATTTACTTGAGTGGCCATTTCCCATTGTACCTCTTTCTTAATTTTCTCACACCTGATTAATGGTTTTTCCTTAACCAAGCATCCTCCCAAAAGAAGACTCTTGATCCTTATTTGACTTCCCATGATAGATGATCCCATAAAAAAATTCTTGATTCCTACCAACCCATTCCAAAATGCAGATCCATTTTTAAGGTTTTCCACTCTTAGAAAGGAGTTGGAGTTATCAAGATATTTTTCTTTACAAATATAAGTCTATTCAGATCCTTTATGTTGGCATAACTTCTAGCCCAATTTTCCTCTTGAGGCTTTACTCAATACTTTCATTTTTCTCAATCCAAGTTCATCCAAAAATTTACTTTTGCAAACCTTATCCCATGCAACCAAGGACATCATTCATTCCTAACCAAAGGAATCTATTACATATTTGATCATTTTTTTTTTGCTATGGCAGATGACATTTTGAAAACTAGTGCACTATAGATAGGTTGGCTTTGGAGTGTTGTTTTTATCAACTAAAATTTACCTTCTTGACTCAATGTTATTTCTCTCCAACCAATAAGTTTTTTACGAATTCTATCCAAAATACTATCCCAAAAGTTTACTTTTGATCTTCTAATAAATAAAGGTATCCTTAATTAAATTGATGGCAAACAACTAATATAACATTTCAAAATCTCAACAATTTTCTTCTGTCTCTTTTCTGGAGTGTGAAGAAAGAATATTTTAGTCTTCTAGAAATTTACCTTTTGATGGGAAGCAGTCTCATACAATTGAAGTACCTTCATTAACTCCTTAGCCTCTTGAATCGATGCCTTTCCAAGCAAGATGGTATCATCTACAAACTGATGATGAGTCATTGTTTCATGGTTGGGACCAGGAAGGATGCCATATATTTTTTTCTCCTTTTTTATAGCTTGAACAACTCCTCCTCATGCTTTAGCCATTAAAACAAAGAGGTAAGGGGAAATTGGATCTCCTTGTCTTAATCCTCTCTGTGCTAGGAAGAAACCAATTACTTCCCCATTGATCAAAATAGAAAATCTAGTTGTTGATGTACACACTAGAATCCATCTCCTCCACTTCTCTTCAAAACCAAATATCTCTAGTATCCTATCTAAGAATCTCCAATTGACTCTATCATAATATTTTTCCATGTTAAGCTTAAGTAGCATTCCTGTCTCCTTTCTTTTATTGATCGAGTGGAGTGTTTCATGCATGATTATTATTCCATTTGTTATTTTTCTACCTTGCACAAAACCATAATCCAATCAATTTTGTAAGCTACACTAGTGTATTTTTTCATCTTGTAAGTGCATATAGATATAGTGAAGGAAATAATAATTATTGTTAACCTTGTGGATGGGAAACACAATGACTCATAATTTTATTTTTATGAGTTGGCAAGAGATTTGTCTCCCTAAACCTAAATGATATTTTGGTTTTAAAAACTTGAAGGTATTTGATATGGATTTGGGATCCAAGCTAGTCTAGAGGTGTTTCGAGGATAGAAGGGATTGTTTTTTATTCTTCACAATGACCTGGGTTGGTTCCGATACTATAATTTATTTTTATCACTCTGTAAAACTAATAATTAGCTACTATACTCCAATTTCTCTTTGCACTTCATTTCGTACGTTGTAGATATTGCTCACATTTAATATCTTCTACGCCAAACTTGATTGTAGATATTTCTCACATTCAATTTCTTTTACTCCAAATTTGACTATGATTTCTTTTTATCGCTTTGTAAAATTAATAATTAACTACGAAACTCCAATTTTTCTTAGCACTTCATTTTGTACGTTGTAGATATTGCTCACATTTAATATCTTCTATGCCAAAATTGATTGTAGATATTTCTCATATTCAATTTCTTTTACTTCAAATTTGACTACGATTTCTTTTTATCGCCCTGTATAATTAATAATTAACGAATATACTCCAATTTCTCTTTGCACTTCATTTCGTACGTTGTAGATATTTGCTCACATTCAATTTCTTATACTCCAAAATGATTGTAGATATTTCTCACATTCAATTTCTTCTACTTCAAACTGAGTTGTGATATTTTTTTATAAACTAAGAGTTGTTATCTAGAGTTGTTGTCTAGTAACATATTCTTTCCTATATGAAATTTCCTTCCATTTTAATATGTGGTCTCTCTCGTTCTACTCTAAGACCTGGTCTCTCGAAGAGACGAAAGAAAAGGGCTTGGGCTGGCCGAACTTTTTAAGTTCGTTTATTGATCGGAATTTGATGATGAGTGCGGTCTAACCTCCGGTTGGAGTTCCAGACAGACGCAAATGCTTCCATGACCATCTTTTTCCCTCCCATGTGATCGCGGTGGATATTTTGGAAGGCGTTCAATGGAGTGATGGGGATTGACGTGGTAGTAGGCGTGATTGTTGCTTCTCCCATTGGATGGGAGGTATTGATACTATCCATTACAACTAACATCTTCTCGTCGAATTCATCTTCACAAATATCTATTCTAGTACCTTCATTACAACCATACTATTTTTAGTAGCTGGAAAGCTTAAGGTTCAAACTACGAGGGCTGCATCCATCCACTAAACCTATTCCACCTCATTTTTTTATATCCCGATGTGAAATGGACCACCGATGCTCAAGATTCATATCATCGTTGTCAGTTTGGCACTCACTTAGAGAATTTGGATTAGACTACTACCTTTGCAAAAAACTTTCCCCAAGGTTTTAACCTAGGTCTCTTCTTGGTAAATTCTCAACCAGACTAGCACTTACCAATCCACCTAACCCTTAGATGTTTATGGCCTTTGATTTTGATGCTTATATATTAATTTTTATCATTTCAAGAGACGACCTCTATGGAATTTGTGTTTGCTTAACATAAAATATTATTATAAACATTATTTATTATTTTGCGTATATTAAAATATTGAAATAATATTGACTCAAAACTTAACACATAATTAAATCAAAATCCATCAAAAGAAAGATATAATACACAATTACCATAAAATTCACATAAAACTATTTTAATCTAAGAGTTAACAAGAAAAAAACATATATTTTTTTTAGCTATCTTTAAACCTTAAACATAAATATTTGCTCCTTATTCAACATAATCATGGTCCCTCTTAGCTAACAACATATAATTCATTTTAAATTTGTACATATATGTTAAAATATATGTAATCTGATCAAGAGGATAAGATGATCACAAATATATTATAAGACAGAGACATGAGTTCCATTGGTTAAATTATTGAACTCAAATCTTGACACCAAGCTATTGTAATTCAATAACTTGGTTATGATGTAATACAGACAGGAGTAAAAATTGTTCCACTATCAAATGCTAAAAATTATCTTGACATTAAAGTTTTTGTAACGTATGAGCTACAGGACAACATTTAATGTCCACACAACCTAAAAACAAGACCATCGCTCTTGGTGGACGTCACGTCCATAGGAGGAATTTGTTTCCATTAACATTCACTTTATATATTATTCTCTGTGTATCTCCGAGAACTTGCTGAAACCCAAAGATGGATTTTAACCCTCAAAGCAGTTGAGATTAAGCATATTTATAGAGAGGGAAATAGATCGACGAATTTTTAGCAAACTTGGGACTTTTGTAGGAAATATGCACAATTTGGCAAGAGGATTTCCTAGATGGATTAAATCAAATAGACAATAAAATCTTGAGGAGATAATTTGTGTTTTCAAATAGCTCTAATCTATGGCAATAGGGATCCCCTGGGAAAATTTTTTGAACATAATAGTCTGTACCTAAACTATGGTTGAAAATTGAATTTGAATTATAGGAGAATTTTGCGCCACAAATAGTTGTTGTTGGACATCCTTTTTGGGGGATTTTTCTTGACTATGTTTTTTCTATAGGTATAGTCTCCTACGTGAGACATGATGTATTTTTTGGGGTTCTAGTTGTTGATAGTGAAAGCTCTAGTGTGTTGATGGTTTTAGTTTGGGTTTGTCTTGCTTGACTATTATGTAGCTTTGTTGTTTATCTGTTTCATGGATCCTTTTTGGTTTGCTATGTTTATCTCTATATTCCTTGTATCCAACTGGTTGGTTGATCTATCTTTGTAAAATGTTTGAGGCACCTTTCAAAACCCCTTCATCCATATTATAAAAAAAAGAATGATAAATGCTTGCTTTTGAATATTAATTTAAAAACACACTAATATATAGGTAGAGAACATGTTGCAACCAAATGAGATAACTTGAAAGGGATAATTTTTTTAAAAATTTGGTCTAATGACACAAAGTATTCTCCATTTTTTAAAGATATGGTCCAACTATCCAAACTATTCTTTGTGGATAGAGTTTGTAATAGAGTTGAAATAAAGTGTCTTAAAATTATTTAAAGAAAATGCTTACCATATCCAACTAAGATTGGGTAGAAACTATAATAGCATGAAACTAGAGTGAAAATAAATTTTATTTAACTTGGGAGGCCTCCTGCTTTGGTCAGAGGCCACCAATCCAAATTTTTTGCTCCTTCCCTACTTTCAATCTCCTATTTTGCTAGGCCTGGAGGGCCTCCTTGGGTTTGTACTTGAAATATTGTAGATGGATCTAGGGGGAGGAGAGGAAGGCCTCCCACTTTGGGTGGAGGCCACCATTCCAAATTTCATGCTCCCTCCCCACTTTTATGCCTATGGATTTTTGGACGTTCTCTTGTTTTGCTAAGCCTGGAGGGCCTTCTTGGGTCATATTAGGAAGTGATATATCTTTCTTCTCTGGTTTGTTCTAATTTTGGTGCTAGATGTTTGGGTGGGCATGGTGTTCCTGCTCTTTGGTGCCTCCTTGGTGGTTGGTTGGCTTCCTTCTTGTCTAATGCATGAGGTGGTCTAGTGGACCTGTTTCTCTGACTTTATTTGGTCTTTGGAGGGAGATACCACATGCCTTGTTATTTTTCACAGAGGAGAGGTTCTACGGATAACTTCCTGGTCATGCAGTAGGTAGGGGGTTTTGGATCTTCTTCACGTCTAGCAAATGGTGGTCTAGATGACCCTATTCTTTATAGTTTATTTGGTCCTTGGGATGGGATATTATGCTTTTATGTTGATCATAAAGAAAAAACCATGGTATTGGCTTCTTGGTTAGGTTACTCAGAAGATCCTACTTGTTTGTCTTTGGAGGCTCCAATGGAGCTCTTCTCAGGGAATTTCTTTTATCCTTGAGAGGGGACCTTGTGCTTTCTTGTATACCGCAATAGAAGGCCTTTGCTTTCAACTTCTTCATCATACAACCTTGGTGGATTTTTCTCCTGTTTTTCTAGGGTAGGATATTGTTCGATGTACCTTATCTTCTATGGGTTTGTTTGATATTTGGAGGGGGAGACCATATTCGTGCACGATGACTGTAAAGAATTTTTGGAGGCTCTTGGAGGTCTATTTTTTTCCTGGTCTTTCCTATTTTACAAGCTCTACACCTCATTTTTAGAATAAACCTTTATGTATTTTGATGAATGTTATTGTGGGTTGCTGGTTGTTGGTCTGCTCTATGGGTCTTCCATATTTGTGGTGTTTCTACTAGGTGGGAAACCTTTTTCAAATTTTATTTATGACTGAGAAAGTCTATTTTAAGTTTTAAAACAAAAAGCTTTAAATTTTGAAAGGGAAATTTTTTCTAAATTTTTTGTGTGTGGGATTCTTTGTTGTGGAGATTCCCTCATTTTCAACTCTTTTTTTTCTGTTTTGAGCGAGATTTTCCTATTTTAGCAAAAATCCTTGTTATCTTGATATGATCTCATCTATAGATGGTCCTATGGAGATCTCATCCTTGCTTCATTGTGCAACTTCTCCTAAGGGGGAATTCTGATCCAAATGTTTGAGCGGGAAGTTTATTTCAAATTTGAAATTTTTGCACTGTTTCATTAAGGGCCTAGAGGCCCTTGGTTCTCTTTCATTAGCGTAAGTTTAATTTTTTGTTGTATGCTAGTTTTTCTTGTTTAGGTAGGATTTCCTTTTCAAATATTAGGTCTCATTTGTAGATGGTCCTATAGATGTTGTCTCCTTGCTTCATTTATTCCTTGTTTGTCTCCAGAAGATAGTCTCCTTTGTTGTATTCTTATTGTAAAAAGTTCAAGGATCCTTTAAAACCCCTTTCCTTCAACCAATAAAAAAAATATTTAACCTTATCCTGTTGAATTGGGATTGAGAGGACATCATTTACCTTGCAACAAGGATTTTTTGTAGGAGTATGTCTAACTAATGACACATTATTTGATACAAAATTGCTTAGCTAAAAATTCAATTAAAAAGCAAAACAATTACTATACTTTAGTAATAATAATATCATTAGTAATGTGAGATGTGAGAAATCAGTCAAAAATAAACTTTAAGGTTTAGTCACATTGTGTATATCAATTTTTTTTTATTGTTAATACTTATTTAAAAATCTATTTTTGTAGGATATATATCTTACTCTAAGTCAAAGTATGCAATCCTTTATTAAAATCTTATAGAAACCTATTTAGAGTGATTTTTTTGATCGTATTTCTTTATATCTCATTTTGATCTTAATATGCTTTTAATATGATGTTGAAATTCATTATTTCCACTATATTATGAGAATGAGCATACATAATAGTAAGGAATCCTTGAATAATTCATTTAATAGAATACTTATTATTGTGACATTCAATTTTATTACACTATTCGCTGCATGTTATTCTATAACAACATAAAATATAAGAAGAATCAAGCATGAATATATGTAGTATATTACACAATGCTTCGAAAAGGATCATATGATAAATTTTATGTAGAAGTAGTTTATTATAGTTGCTACATGGTAATCCATTTGGAGTATCTGCATAAGTTTTAATCATGGTGTTGGTAGGTTACTCACTAGTTTCCAAGGATGTTTTCTCCTAGAAGTCTCAATGATAACGATGCATCCCTCGCTTGGTTTGAAAACTATAATCTCCATCCATGGAATTTGTGTGGAAAAGGACTCCTCATTCATGCTTGGTTAGTGAGCAATGACAACAATCTCGAGATCTTTCGGTTGAATTGTAAGTTATGGGGTGGACCCTATAAACATTGTTGTTTAGAAAGGGTATCTCTTAGTCTATGGTACCACGTTCCTTGGTAGTAGAATTTTCAATATCTTATTGAAGCTTGCTGCCTAAGTTTCTGTGGGGCTTTCTATTCATTATTTTGTTTTAAGGGGTAATTCTTAGCATAGAGTGTTGTTGGAGTGTGTTTTTGAATTCTTGTTCCTTAGGTGTCTAGTGGTGCAAAATGGGCCAACGTTTTGCACAGAAGGATTTGAAGGTCCCATTGGAACCTAATACATTAGTGGTTGATGATGATGTAAGGAAAATTTTGTGTAAATGAGGCCTCTTAGATTATCTTCAGTTCTTTCATTGATGCAGGAGCATCCGGTGGTCAAGGAGCAATCTTGCATCCTCCAAATCATTTTATTGATTGTTTTTATTTTCTAAGTACTTGTGTTGGGTTTGTTTCGAATCTTGGACCAGGAGGGAGGTTTTGTAAAAAAAAAAAAAAAAGAAGAGGAAGTTTTAAGTGCAAAGGCACAAGTTGCGTTGGGGTCGCGAAATCGCGACCCCAAAGCTTCGGAAGGGCAATGGCCAGTTTGAGTCGCGATATCGCGACATGTTCCGACTTCAGCAGCGTTCAACGACTCGGTGCACAAGAAGAAGGGGAGAAGGTTTTGGTCGCGATATCGCGACGTCGCGATATCGCGGCATGTTTTGCAAACGGAGGAGAGGTGACCGTTGGGTCGCGATATCACGACATGTCGCGATATCGCGACGATGTTTCGAGGGCGGACGTCGGTTGGGTCGCGATATCGCGACATGTCGCGATATCGCGACATGTCGCGATATCGCGACGATGTTTCAGAAGCTGAGGGCGGACGTCGGTTGGGTCGCGATATTGCGACATGTCACGATATCGCGGCCCAAGAAAAGTCAAACCGAAATTGTAAACGCGCGAACGGTCGGACGGGTGAATTTGACACGTGGTTGCCACGTGTCTTAAAGGCGGCACGACCAGCGGGGGATAGAGTAAATTTTGACACGTGGAACAGATCATGAGGTTGAGGGCCACGTAATCGGAGGAGAGGGATTTAGACGTCGGCCAAGTTTAAGTACCTTGGGATGTCGTTTCTGGAGAACCGTTGTTACAGGTGAAAGACTTAATGGCGGAGACAGCGATATTTAAAATTAGTCAGATTAAAACGGCGGGTGCAGGGTATGGGAAGCCATGAATGCAGGCTCCGGACGGATCGGACAGTTGTCATTTATGGCAGAGAAAAAAAAAAAAAAGGGAAAGGAAAATCTTGAAATTTCAACGGAGGGAAAATGAAATTCGGAATTGGTCTTTGGGCGGGAGCATTAATTGCAGGGAAGGCCGAGACCACGTTAAAAATAGGGAATTTTTGTTTTCAAAAGGGGGACCGGAGAACAGGGGATAGGAAGTAGAACAGAGAGGGGAGGACAGAGCCGAAGCCGAGACCGGCCTTTGTAAAGCCTGCGGGCGATTTTATTTTTTAATGCATGTAAATATCCGAAATTTTAATGGGAATACAGATTTAGACTTTAAGCCTATTTTCCATGCTCCGTCAGTGGTATCAGAGCGGGAGTTCCTGAGTGCGTAAACAGACCGCCGGCCGTGAGGCAGTTTGCGCCAGGACGTGTGGGAGGGTTTGAGTTTGGGTGAAGATGCCTCCGAGAAGAAACCCGATGGGTGGAAGAGGCATGGCAGCGGAAGATTTTCGGGCTTTGCAGCAGCAAGTCCAGGCCCTGCAAGAAGAGCTATGCAGAGGACGTGAGCCGGGAAGGGATGCAGACAGTGAGGATGAAGTGGAAGAGGAGAATGAGTTTGAAGAAGAGGAGGAAGATGTAGACCCGACACAGGCCCGGCTATACAAGGCCATATCCCAGATCGGGAAGAGGCCGAAGTTAGAGGTTCCCACGTATTCCGGGAACTTGAACCCAGAGGAATTGATAGACTGGGTGAATGAATTAGAAGAATACTTCGAATACGAAGAAGTTGAAGACCCTAACCGGGTCAGATTTGCTAAGACCCGACTGAAGGGTCATGCTAGCATTTGGTGGAAGGGGGTACAGCTGGAGAGAAACCGAAGAGGAAAAGAACGGATTACCAGGTGGGACAGAATGGTGGAAAAATTAAAAATACAGTTCATCCCTGTTGACTATGAGCTGGATCTGTTACGTAAAATGCAAAGCTTGAGGCAGATGAACAGAACAGTTCAAGAATATACAGAGGATTTTTATAAAATTTCCATCAGAACCGGACACTTAGAAGCCAGCAAAGAAAAAGTGGCCCGTTACATTAATGGGTTGAGACCGAGTGTGCAGGAGGAGTTGAGCTTGGTTCGGGTAAACACCATCGAAGATGCTTACCAGTTTGCTTTAAAGGTTGAAGGAAAATTGAACCGAAGGTTTGAAAGCAAGCAGAAGGTGAAAGAACCGGGAGGAAAGAACGGTGGAAAGAAAGAAGGAAAGGAAGAGAAGAAGGAAGAAGAGAGCAGCAGCCGAGGTCAGAAAGAAGAAGATGAAGACCCAAAACCGCAAGTTCAGAATAATAACTACCCGAGAGGAAGAGGTAGATCTGGATGCGGGTATGGAAGAGAAATATTTCGTGGAACCTGTTTCCATTGTGGAGAAGGACATCGGGCATATGAGTGTCCACAACACCGGGAAAAGATGAACAAGAAACCGGTGGGTCCCGCCAGAGCAGTTGTGGCAGTTGAAGATGCTGATTCAGAACATTCTGAAGAAGCTGAAAAGGGAGAAGCCATGATTGTGAGAAGGACCATGCTGGTGGAAGAAGACCAGTCTGAGCAAAGGAGAAGCCTGTTCCGCACCCGGTGCAAAAGTGCGGGCAAAGTTTGCAATGTGATCATCGACAATGGAAGTACAGACAACTTAGTTTCCGAGGAGATGGTTACTAAGTTGCAGCTGGAAAGAAGGAGACACCCGCATCCATACCGGATTGCGTGGTTGCGGAAGGACCACCGAGCTTGGATTCCGGGAACAGTGTTTAGTCACGTTCCAGATTGGGAGATACCAGGATGAAGTCCTGTGTGATGTATTCCCTATGGATGCATGCCATTTGCTGTTGGGCAGGCCATGGCAGTTTGATCGGAGTGCAGTGCATGATGGCCGTGCAAATACTTATTCCTTGGTGAAAAATGGAATGCGGCACAAGTTGAAGCCATTACAGACCGAAGATGAGAAAATGTGCAGTAATGCCAGAATTTGCCTGGTAGAGGGCAGAAAACTTTGCCAAAAAGCAGGATTTGAGCCAGATAAAGGTTGATGAATGTTCGGAGAAATTGCCAGGGAAGCAGACCGAACAGCTTAGAAGTGAAGGTCACTTCTCCTTCTTACCCCGGGTGTCTGATGCAGGAGCATCCGGTGGTCAAGGAGCAATCTTGCATCCTCCAAATCATTTTATTGATTGTTTTTATTTTCTAAGTACTTGTGTTGGGTTTGTTTCGAATCTTGGACCAGGAGGGAGGTTTTGTAAAAAAAAAAAAAAAAAAGAAGAGGAAGTTTTAAGTGCAAAGGCACAAGTTGCGTTGGGGTCGCGAAATCGCGACCCCAAAGCTTCGGAAGGGCAATGGCCAGTTTGAGTCGCGATATTGCGACGATGTTTCAGAAGCTGAGGGCGGACGTCAGTTGGGTCGCGATATCGTGACATGTCGCGATATCGCGGCCCAAGAAAAGTCAAACCGAAATTGTAAACGCGCGGACGGTCGGAGGAGTGAATTTGACACGTGGTTGCCACGTGTCTTAAAGGCGGCACGACCAGCAGGGGATAGAGTAAATTTTGACACGTGGAACAGATCATGAGGTTGAGGGCCACGTAATCGGAGGAGAGGGATTTAGACGTCGTCCAAGTTTAAGTACCTTGGGATGTCGTTTCTGGAGAACCGTTGTTACAGGTGAAAGACTTAATGGCGGAAACTGCGATATTTAAAATCAGTCAGATTAAAACGGCGGGTGCAGGGTATGGGAAGTCATGAATGCAGGCTCTGGACGGATCGGACAGTTGCCATTTATGGCAGAGAAAAAAAAAAAAGGGAAAGGAAAATCTTGAAATTTCAACGGAGGGAAAATGAAATTCGGAATTGGTCTTTGGGCGGGAGCATTAATTGCAGGGAAGGCCGAGACCGCGTTAAAAAGAGGGAATTTTTGTTTTCAAAAGGGGGGACCGGAGAACAGGGGAGAGGAAGTAGAACAGAGAGGGGAGGACAGAGCCGAAGCCGAGTCCGGCCTTTGTAAAGCCTGCGGGCGATTTTATTTTTAAATGCATGTAAATATCCAAAATTTTAATGGGAATACAGATTTAGACTTTAAGCCATGTCGCGATATCGCGACATGTCGCGATATCGCGGCCCAAGAAAAGTCAAACCAAAATTGTAAACGCGCGGACGGTCGGACGGGTGAATTTGACACGTGGTTGCCACGTGTCTTAAAGGCGGCACGACCAGCGGGGGATAGAGTAAATTTTGACACGTGGAACAGATCATGAGGTTGAGGGCCACGTAATCGGAGGAGAGGGATTTAGACGTCGGCCAAGTTTAAGTACCTTGGGATGTCGTTTCTGGAGAACCGTTGTTACGTTGCTGAAGTCGAAACATGTCGCGATATCGCGACTCAAACTGGCCATTGCCCTTTCGAAGCTTCGCGACCCCAACGCAACTTGTGCCTTTGCACTTAAAACTTCCTCTTTTTTTTTTTTTTTTTACAAAACCTCCCTCCTGGTCCAAGATTCGAAACAAACCCAACACAAGTACTTAGAAAATAAAAACAATCAATAAAATTATTTGGAGGATGCAAGATTGCTCCTTGACCACCGGATGCTCCTGCATCATTCATGGGCATCATAGAGGCCTTTCCAAAATGTTGGTGCACTCCAGGAGAAAGGAGCGAGTTCAAGCTGGTGGGCTTGAGTTTTAATTCTTGATGGCTTTAATGCATGAAGAGACTAGCTTGCCAGTCGATGATACTTATCTCAATCGAAAAAGCATTCACTAAAGAGGGAAGTGAGTTTTTTCCTAGAAAAAGGAGAATATTTTTTGAAGCTACAAAATGGATTTGATGCCAAGGCTCTCAAAGCCCCATGGAATCAAGTCATTATGGTGATAATGGATTTTTTTACCTTGGATATGAATAGAGGTGATTCATAGCTTTCATATGATGTTCTAAACCAAATTAAGAGAAGAAGGCTCATGAACATCCCCTAATTCCTATATCATTCATTGATGAAGTCTTTGAGGGATGTAAGGGGAGGGAAAGGGTTGGACCCTATCCATCAAGGCTTTATTTTACTATGATTTGAACATGTGGCCAAGTCTAGCGGCACTGCTATGGAGGAGGTACTAGCAAATATTGAATTTCAAAAATCCCCTCGATCTTCAACCCACCTCTAACGTCTTTTGGATCTTCAAGCGCATCATTTGAGTATGAGTCGAACTGTTTTAAGATTCCTTTTTCCTCTTCAAAAAGGAAGGCCAAGTATGTAAGTAAGGTGGTGATTTTCCCCAATGGAATCCAAGGGATAAGTATGTCATTCAAAATATCTCTTGATGAAAGAGTTGAAGACCGAAAACTCACCTATCTCGATGGAGGTAACTGATTCGGATGAGAGTTTGCCAGTGAAGAAATTTTTAAATATCTTATCGGATTCTATGGATGCCAAGGAGATGTCCCTCTCCTCGATACCTAAGTCCCTTGTCATCCAACATTTTATCATTAAACTAGATGAAAAGCACCAGGCTTTGTTGGGTTCTATCCAAGTTGCAATATCTTACATCAATGAAATTCATGGAATGGTGCAGTATTAGAAGGTTTTCCTCCTCTGGTGCCTGGTCTTTTTATTGTTGGGGATCCTGATCCTAGTTTTATGGATTGTATTCCAACTCTTTTTCCTGTCGGGTTATGTTTTCTTTTAGTCTGATGTAGTTGGGCCACCCTTTGATGGATGGTTTTCTATCTTATTTGGGTGTTTTATTTGATTAAGCTTCAAGGGTGATCCCGAGCTCTCTTGATTTATTTTTGTATTAAGGTTTGGAGTCCCTTTCAAAACTCCTTCTCTTATCTAATAAAATAAATAGCTGCTACATGGTAAAAAAAATCATATATTATTGTATATATCTAATATGCACACTCAAACTTTGTACATATATGGTATGCAATAAAAAATTGACAAGCTATTTCTTATTAATGATACCTATATCATACCTTGTTTAAGGTAATTGACCCACATAGATGCCCCCTATAGAGAAAATTGTCCATAATGATGAACATGTATGGTATACATTGAATTCGAACTAGCATACCACAACATTGAGTAGAACATTTACACATACCCTACCTTTGTACCATATTAAGTTGAACTTTTATTCTAAAAGATAGATGATGACATGAAATTCTTGATAAATCTATGTAAAAAGAAGTCAACAACCAACATCTTCACCTATATTATTTTTATATAATCTACCTACTAATAGACATAAAGAGTGATAATTACTTGAATGTGGACAACAAGGAAATACATTTCATTTAGGTATGTTTATGTAATGAATCCAATATAACCATCTTGGCTCTTTTTATTATTGTCAACTTGGGTCCAAGATTAGGTTAGTTGGCCCTTGAGAATTAGGTTTATGGTTTATTTATTGTTTTAGACTATAAATAGATGAGTAATATAATAGCTGTATCATTATTTGTACTTGTAATATTTTTTTTCTTAAGTGCATATATGAGACCTCCCTCTCTACGTGGCTAAGAGATTTTCCCTCTCTATGTGAATGGAATTATTTTATACTTGGAATTTGGATCCATTACTTTTAGTATGCTTTATTACTGTGGAATTTGAATTCAACTTCAATGAATTATTTTTTACTTTTATATTTATGAGATTTACTTTGTTATTGCTATTTTCAGAAGTTGTTTCACTACAAGTGGTATCAAAGCAACAATATTGGATCCCAATGACAATGCAAAAAAATAATATAAGTGTGTATGAGTTGTTCCTAAAATTTTTCTAGTTAGATCTAATTTTTTAATCAGATATATTTTTATCATTTTTTCTACTACCAACTTTTAACATAATTTTTGTCACGACTCTCCCCAAAACATGTTTCTTGGTATTGCTAATTGTATATGATAGACATCTATTTTAATTTACTATGTTTTATCATCTTTGGATATGGTACTGCTAATGGTTTGTGTTTTGTAGGTACAGGTCCTCGAGAAATAAAATGGGAAATGATGACGGTATACATCTCACCACGATGAGGTATTCATTTTGATAGAGATGAAAAAAGCCCTAGCAACGAAACATTCACCAATGGCTTATGGATACATGAAAGCCTAAGTAGTTGCATTCATATAGGTGCATTATGAATGTATGCTTTGCATTGTGAATGTATGCTTTTGTGTGTGAATATATGCTTTCTATTGTGAATGTATGTCTTGTATTGCAAATATAAATACTTTATACTTCAATTTGTACGAATGTTTACCTATAAACCTTCAATGACAAGGAAAGTGCCACAAGCATGAGAGCTATTCTGTCAGGCAAATAATAACTTTTGTTATCAAATTGCCTGTAAGATTCAAATTGTAGGTATAAATGTGTGTGATGATTTATTTATATGGTTTCCTTGTCCTTATTTTAAAATATATATTTATAAAAGATATAGTTATTAATTTATTATTTATAGAAAAATATTATCAATAAAATAAACTAAAATTAATTAAATGGGGAAGGGGATTATGCTTTAAAATTTTATTTTGTTCGGAAAAGCTTTTTAATAAATTTTATAATCCATGGACAAGGGAAACATGAAAAGATTTTTGTTTGTCCACCTGACGGATTAAGATCAAGATAAGATGACCTACCGCATGCACTTTATTTCTCCCATTCCTCCTTATAAATTAGATAATCAAGAAGCCTGAAAGAGGGTGTTGTGTTATGTTGTGATTTTGAAGATCCAAAAGGGCAAAGGTGTGAGAATTGGTATCATAGTTGATTACGGGGACAAACAGGCTAGTTCTGATAAAAAAATATCGGTCCTTGGAACTTTCTATAGCCTATGTTGCATTCTAATTATTTGTTTTAAAAGAGAAAGCAAAGGAAGGAATACCACGGATTATAGTTACTTTTGGCGATTGAATACTTGAATATATATATATATATATATATATATATATATATATATATCCAACTGCATATTCTCTCTTGTCTTTCTGTTTATGGATATCTTACCGTATGCTCCTCATTACTCTTCTCGTTTGAATTTGTGAGCCGGTTAATATACCTATTTTCTTTTGCTTGGATGTTCTGTCGGGTTATTGACTGTGTTGTTCTCTTTGAGAAGTTTTGTCATGCTCATCTAGCACTTACCAAGTTAGTAGGGCATGTTTTTGGTACACTTCATTAAGCCACTATGGAGACGTCTTGTCCGTTCTTCGTTATAGACATCTCTCTATTAAGAGTGTATGTAAGGCCTAAATTTTTTTTAACTTAAAATTATAGTTGTCATATGTTCTCTTTCTCATCTTGCTTGGATGACTCCTTAAAAGACATATTGAGTGAATGAATGAAACGAGACCCAAATATGGTTTATGGGACTTCAAATATGGAAGTACAATTACTCAAATCATATCATATGATCTTTAATATCTTTGAGAAGGTTGTTCCTTCTATTGCTGATTTGTGTTAGCAATTCTCCAACTTTTTTTATTTTACTGTCTTCAAATAAATCTGTAATAAACTCGTCCCCAAGTGTTTCTTTGTATTTGTCACAGATATCTGAAAAACTCGGGCATTTATAGATGAAGTGTTCCTCTTGTCTCTATTGCCCCTGTGCTGCATAGAGTACATATCCTTTCTTCCCATTGTTCTTTGGGCGTTGTCCATCTCCCTGTTTCACATCTAAGCCTATGAGAGCTAGTCCTTATCTTAGCAATGAGTATTTTTTCCTTCCACTTATTTCAGCGCCTATATACGCTTTTTCCTTGTGGTCATACGTTGGGTTAAAATTTGCAATATAATATTGTCTTTTCCTGCTTGCATTTTTCCACATTCCACTTCTGAACTTTTCATTCGCATAATTTTTAATGTTGACATTTGGACATTCATTTATGTTGATTTCCCAACGTTTCATCCGTTTCTGATTTTATTTCATCCATTTGTATTGTTTCTAACGTTTTTATCATTATTCACTTACCCTGCTTTTGTTTTTCTTTTGGACACACTCCTTGGATCTTTATATCAATAAAAACCTGGTATATAATTGGGATGAGTTGAGAGTAAATTGTCATTATGTGCTAGCCAAAAGGAAATAGAAATATATACATATATATAATCACTCTTTTAATAAAATTTGAATAATGCATTAAAGTTGATAACATTTCCAGTTTTTCCATGGTAAATTGTGTTGCATGTGAAATTGTTGCATTCATCTTTATCTTCGGCCATTTCGATCCCATTCGAGCAATAGGAGAGAGTTTTTCTTTAATTTTTAATTTAGGAGTTTTCTGATGTTGGTGATTTTAATTCGAACTCAGAAACTTCTCTTTTGTCAAATATGAGTGTATGGTATGATAAAATAGAAAGTTATTTTATTATTATGGTATTCTGGGAAAGTAAGGTAATTGGAAATAATAAGAACATTGTTAATGGATAGGTTGTATTGACTTTTAATATAAAACCTCTTATCATATTATTATTGCTCGGATGATAGTTACCCATTTTGAGACCGCATGTATTATTAAACTAAAAATAATAATTATACTAGTTTGGTTTTCCTTCGTTCCTTACATTTTGTTTATTCACTGAGAAACATATAATATCTTTGACATGATTCTTTTATATTCCTACATGTTGACCTTGGAAATTAAAGGGTTCAAACCAAACCCTTATATTAATAGAACCATTGCTTTTTAGGGTTAAGTTTTTCCATCTGTAACTGATTATGAAGAACTGGAAAATGATTGGAGTAGTAAAATGATAATCAGTCAAGTTATTCTCTATGTTTTTTTTTCCTTGGGAAACAGTCGTGCCTAACCTCTTTTAAAAAGGAAAAAACAAAGATTCACATACCAATAATTGGCTAAAAAGGAATATTTAATTCACGCATTTAGCGGTGAATTTTTAAGTTGAATAATCTAGTAGAAGAATTTATTGATGAAAACTACGTCATCATGCTATTTACCTGTGGAAAATAAAGTTAAACGGTTGTGGCTTCTGGACTGAATATACTCTCAAATAAATTAAGAACCTCCTTTATTATATCCTAGTTGGAAGGTAAAGGTTATCTTTAGACCTATTAAATTCTTTGAAATGAGCCCAACAATTTTTGTTTATCGAAAGAATTTTTTACTTTTCTTAAAATTAAACCCTTATCATGGAATGGTTGATAAGGCATTTATGAATCTTTTAAGTTTGAATTAATTATCTTATTCTCTTTTATTAGAATGTACACAGTTATTTTTAAAGATGATAAACCCTTAGGAATGAGAATAACATTCTAAGGTGTTTATGAATTTGTGAAAAGTAGTTTCATAATAAAAGTTTTACAATTTAAAAGTAAAGATTAACAAAGGTAAAAGTCAATATACTTTTGGAAAATATATGGGATGAATATTTATTAGACTGTATGTTCATTATGTGTTAAATTAATAGGAAATTAAGTTTGATATTTTTAGATTGGTTAATTACTTATTATTTAAAAAAAAATCTATAAATTGATTTTGAAAAAAAAAAAATTATTTCTTATCGGATTCTCTGTATGATATTAGATAAAAGGATGAATAGAAAGATCTTAAATGAGAATAAATCATTTGTTATAGGATTTAAAGAAAACTGCGTTACGAGGAAATGAATGGAGTATACAAAGTTGAATATCAATTAAAATATAATTCTTCAAGTTTCTTTTAGAACTTATGGGCATCATCATACCTTTATGCTACAATTGTTTATTATTAAATAAATAAAACTAAAATGTTTTAGTTTTAATATGGATCAAAAGAAAACCGATAAAGAAATATGTGTGCACATAGTGATACGTTTATAGAGCTTTGACTTTATATTATTTATTCATGACAAATGCTACGTTATTTTTGGTTTTGGTTTAGGTAATGTAAATTAAACATCTTATAATTTCTTCAAAATACATAGAGTAGCACGATTTATATTACCAATTATTATTATTATTATTATTATTATTATTTTTGTCATTTTCATAGTTTCTTTTTAAAAATATAATAGTACGATTTATTTCTTTGTTATTAAATAAACTTTACAGTTCGTTTTATTGATTTTAATTTTTATTATACTTTTAAAGTCTTAAAAAAATTAAATAGCACCTTTATATAATCTTAACATTGAACTTATCTTTGAAATCATTGGAGAGGATGAATAAATAAAAGTCACCCAATACCGTTAATTTATGTGTATGCAATAAATAAGGTATTCGAGAATGGTTGTTATGGATGGGTGATATGGAACATCCATCTAGGTCATTATACAAGCAATATAGTGGCAGCCTTTGTATGAAGTTACCAAATAGGGGTTCTTGGTGAGAGAATTATATAATTCTAAGATAAGATTCCATGATGGTTTGGTATGGGACAAACCATTGTATTATTTTTGATTTTATCAAGGAAACCAAGATGTGTGTCAGGTGAGTGAAATGACCTTAATTTCCCACGGTGCTAGATATTAATCTAGTTATGTGGTCACCAATTAAGTACCATAACATCTACACTAAATACCAATGGATGAGTAAAAATTAAGCTCAAGATTCCACATGTTAAGGGAGGAGAATTATGCATCCATCCTCTAGGTGTTATGGGCCCTAGAGGATAACCCTAATTCGTGATTCTGGATTCACTAGAACAGAGGGTGAGAAGGATAGAATCACTAAATCCACCTCCTACGAGACTTGGCTAGTCTCGTCCACTTGGAAGATCAACTACAGCGGTTATAATCCCAAAAGTGGTATTCAATGCTATGTACTAATTATTAATGGGTGCAAAATAAATATCAAAAACAAAAAGAAATACCCTTTTCAATTCATCTCCTTTGTTTGTCATATCTTAAGTGAGATCAAGTCATATAACCTGTATGTGTTTGACTGGTTTGTTATAATTTTCTTTTATAATATTTTAAGTTAAGCAAAACCATTCATGTTCTCCAACTAAAAAAAGACTATTAGGGAAACCCAAATGTTTATGGGAGACCTATCCTATTTTGATCATCTTATTAAGCATATAAAAACAAGATATATCTTTGATAATTCTTTGTTTGTGAACATTTAATAAAATATTTAGATTTCATCATTGGTCCATTGTGTATGTGTGAACCTTGGCATCCTCTAGTTGGACATGAGTCAATAGGTGTTTGCAATGCATAGATATACATAATGATAATAGTATGATTTGAAAGAAGTGTCTACCAAGAAGTCCAAGCAAGCACCATAATATACCAACCTATATCAATAGCCTTGACCCTCACGCCATTTTCATTTTATGCATCATGAGTATCCCTCCTAATCCTCCTAAGGGTCCCCATCCCCTTCCTTCTACTCTTTATTTTGATGTTCATCAGTATTTTGTGACTAAACACAAAAGGGTGAAAACCTATTCTAAAAGGTTAATCATTCCCAAAAAGTTGCTTTGAGCACCTTGATAAAATATAAACCCAATTGGATTCATTACTTGCAGTTGCATAACATGATAGTGGCATTCCCATACTAAATACTTATTGGAGAATAATTTTGAACAAACCTTTAGCATGTAATGATAAGATAAAAGGGACTTTACATTCCTTTAGATGACCCTCAACTTACTGGAAAATTCTAGTGTTTGAATCCATGGTACTTCCAATGACCACCTTAAGGGTAAGATCCAAGATCTTTCTAGCATCAAGATATAGGGTACTACCAATATGTAATCTTAGGATAAAAACCAATATTCTTTCAGTAGCTAACTCTTAGGTAAGATCCCAATTGCTTCCACATAATCCATATGCATACCTACTTTGTCATGCAAGGTTTTCTAGGAATGAGTGTATTTAGTTTAGAGTTTAATACTATTCTTGATTCAACTATACTAGGTGTTGCAATTTTACTTGAATAGCCTCAAGATGTATCAGTTCCTAGAATTGATATCTTGATCTTTGAGGGCATTGACCCTCGTAATTGAATATCCAAGATGGATTGCCTCATATGCTTGCACTATGTTCTTGAGAATGGTCAAGTTGATTTGTCTACTTCTATGTTGGGAGTTCATTTTTACTAATGGATTTTTTTGAAACTAAAGTGTCACATCCATCATATTTTGTGGCTCATATTTAAAAAATATATTATTGATCAAGTTTGATAATGTCCCCTCTACTTCTTATGTGGCTTGGTTGATGTAAACTAACTAACATGGTAGAGAAATATTGCATTGAGTTCATGGGACTCCTCACATATACCTATCATTTGAATCTAGTTATGGTGGTTTTGATATTTCATCATTACTTAGAGGATGATATTTATGGGAAGTAGATATGCATGATACATATACCCTTCATGATGTAAAGCATTTAGCCCATGCAACTAAAAAGAACCTCCAATTATCAAATGGTATTAGCTCAACCGGTTAGATTCCTCAACATTTAAGGAGAAGACCAAGGATAAAATCTTGCCAAGCAATATATGAATAATATCCAAGCTTTGTGATAATATTGCTATGTGGTGATGATGTAATATGGGTGGATCCTGTTTCAATCCTATATAACCAATTTAAAAATAAAAAAACTCTAGTTACTACATCTCCCACAACAATGTTCTATTAATTCTTATTGGCCGTATTTCAATAATTGCAATGATGAACACCCACAGAATTTTATTTTTTATAAATGTTGATCACATCATCCTTAGAATCAAACATGCAAGGAATAATATAACTTCTAGATTATAATTTAGGAAGGATGAAGCCTTAGAGGAGGATATTTTGATCTTCCCTTCATAGAAATTATTACCTAAAATAGAGAATCAAGAGTAAGATATAAATATTATGGCCCTCTTAGAATTTTCACTCATGGAACCACAAGATTATCATACCATCAAAGTTCACGGCTTCATCAAGCAATAATGGGTTAATGTGTTAATTGATTTGGGTTGCACTTATTATCTCATTGAAAGTAAGATAACAAAAGCCCTAAGTTTGTATATCAATAATCTAGACCAAGAAAAATTCCCTATGTTGATTACCAATGAAGGTAAGTCTCAATGTCTGGGTTGTATTGCTTATGTCCATGTCTAAATGGGTTTCTACTCCTATATTGACAACCTATATACAACAGAATTGGGTGGTGCAGATGTTAACTTAAGAGCTAACAATTGTCTTTGTTAGGGTATGTTACTCTAAACCTATAGCAGTTATATGTGCAATGGATGAGAATGATAAGGTCACTTGTCTTCAAGGTTATTCAATCCCCACCTTCCAAGGTTGTTATATCTCAATAAAAAATATGAAGGATGGTAGAGGTTTCTTTGACCAAATTAATTGCATGCAAGTATAGATTACCAAGTAGTTGTCTCTTGATATTCCCTCTATATTGAAATTACTTGTTGATATATATGCTCCAATATTTAGTGAACCCATGGGACTTCCACTTGAGTAGACTCATTATCATTCCATCCACTTAGTTATAGGTAGCCATCCATACAAATTTCATCCTTATCACTACCCTAAACCCTAAAAGTTTAAAATAGAGAAGTTGGTTTAAGAAATATTGGAGCAAGATATTATTGTTCCTAATACCAATCATTTTCTATCTTTGGTGGTCATGGTTCGACACAAGGATAATTATTGGCACATGTGACTTTATTTCTACCCCTCAAGAAGATTATAGTCAAATATGAGTTCCTTACTCTCATTATTGATGATTTTTTGGATGAACTACATGGTGTCAAAAAAATTATCAAGTTTGACTTGTTTTTTGGGTTTCATCAAAACATGGTTAGAGAAGATGATATTTATAAGACAACTGTATATATACAAGAGGGTCATTATGAGTTCTTCGTCATGACCTTTGGTCTTACCAATGCCCTTTTCACTTTTCAAAGCTTAATGAATTCTATCTTTTATCCTTTTCTACTTCAATTTGTTTTGGTCTTATTTAATGATATCCTAGTTTAAAGTAAGTTATGGTCATCTTATTACTTCATGTCAAATATGTCCTCCACATATTATAGAAGAAAATATTATATGTCAAGAGGTCAAAATATTATTTTTGGATGTAAAAAGTAATAATAAGTATGTCATTTATGTCTCATAAAGGTGTCAAGGTTGATACTACTGAGAGTAATGCCATGTAGGATTATACTCTACTTAAATCTCTTAAGCATCTTAGAGGATTTTTAGGTCTCATAGGGTATTATAGGAAAATTGACAAAAAGTATTGGAATATTGTAGTTCCACTAATGAATCTCACCAAGAAGGATACCTTTATTTAGTCTAGCGAGGCTACCAAGGCCTTCAATGCCTTAAAATAGGTTTTTTGCACCACTCCTATTTTAGCCACTCTTGATTTAGTAAGCTATTTATCAATAAGTGTGATGCTTCAGTCATAGGTATTGGGATTGTTTTGATGTACAAAGGCCACCTTCTAACTTTTGAAAGCAAGTGATTCTTTGACAAGAATCTAGGGCATTCCACTTATGAGAATTCATTTTGTTGTGGCATCTCTTAATTTAAATACCATAGTAGTCTTAAGCACTTATTGGAGTGGCTCTCTTATCTATAATAAACAAATGGTTGAACAAGCAATTGGGTATGGATTTTCATTCAATATAAAAATGAAAATATAATGTGGTGATAGACACTTTTTCCTACAAATATGAAGACTTTACCTCTATCAATGTTATCTTTAGTCCCCTTCCTTGATGGATTTTCTAGCTTTGTGAACAATGACAGTTGGATCTTGAATCTGTTTATATGATTCATTATGTGGAGGATTATGGTCCACCCACTTATTTCTTCTCTTATGTTGACAAGGTTCTTAGGAAGAAGGATAAATTTATCTCACTTAGTCTTCCATAGTAAAGAACAATATTCTATAGGAATTACATCCCTCACCATTGGTAAGACATTCTAGTATTCTCAAATCCTATTAGCATGTGAAGTAATTTCTTGGAAAGGATTGAAAGTTAATGTCAAATAATTAGTGGTTGAAGGTGAGGTGTCACTAAGGAATAAAGTTAAAATAGTTAAATATCTAAGCTTTGTTGCAACCTATACCTATCCTGGATCACTAGCAAGAGCACATCTCCATGGATTTCATTGAGGATATTTTCAAATATAAGGGGAAAATAAGATTTTTTCATGGTAGATCACTTTTCAAAGTAAACTCATGTATGTTCCCTACAACACCCTTTCATTGCCAGTAAAGTAAGATGGGTATTCCTTGACTCTATTTTCAAATTGTATGGCATGTCCAAGTCTATTTTTAGAATTTTTTTGAAAGAATTATACACTCTTAATGGTACTTAGATGAATATGACCTATTCTTATTATCCTTTGTTAGATGTCTAAACAAATATTTTTAATAAATGTTAGGATACTTACCTCCAATGATTCACCCAAGATAAATAATATTAGTGGGTTAAATGGCTTACCATAGATGAATTGTGGTATAACATTTCTAATAATTTTTCCTCAAGATATCCCCCATTATAAGATCGTATGGACAAAAACCACCATTAATATAAAACTATGTTCTAGGATATTCCAAGGGTCCTAGGTATATGATCTAATTTAATATTATTAGATTGATTTCTAGCTTCCCAAGAACAATTTCTATCAAGGACAAAATCATATGAAGCAGCAACAATACTTACAATACTCAAAGTGGCAATTTAAGGTGGGTGATATTGTCTTTTATGACTCCATCCTTATATATAGTTATCCCTAAAGATCAATTCTAGATAGAAGGTGTCCTCGATTCTATGATCCTTGTAAGGAGGTTTGTTGAATAAGGGAGGTGGAATATCAAGTTGAGCTTACTTCTACTTCTGAAATCCATCCTCTTTTTCATGTTTATTAAGTAAGTGATTAGTTAGAAGGTTTGATCATAGATATGACTTTCAAAACTAGATGAAGGGTGGATCAATATCCAATTAGACGTCGTCTTACAATCTGGGGTCCAAAATTTGTAGTCTTGCCATGTGTAAGAATTTATCATCAAGTGGTAATATCTTTTGAATGAAGATGTGATGTGGAAGCTAACAAGCATTTTCTGGTCTTTTCTAGATTTGAAGAAAAATATTTCTAAGGGGGGCCATGTAATGGCTCCAATATAACCACATTAGTTATATTTATTATTATGGGATCAAGCCTAAGTTAGGTTAATTAGCCCTTGAGGATTAGAGTTATTATTTTTTTATGCTTTATGTTATAGATATATGAGTTATGTAGTGGTTGTTTCATCATTCCTACTTGTAATCCTATATTGCTTGTAGGGTGCATATGAGACTTTTCCTTCTCCATGTGGTTAAGAGAGTTTACTTCCTACAAGTGGTTGGGATTGTTCAATACTTAAGATCTAGATTCGTTATTTTCTACTATAATTTATTGCTATAGAATTTGATTTTAGTTTCATTAAATGTTTTTTTTTGCATTTTAGATATTTGTTATTGTCGATGCTATTTATAGAAGTTGTTTCATTATAGTTTATTGTTTTTTACCTCTTTATTTCAAGGATAAAAAGTTAAATGTGTTACACACTATTGCATCTTCATTAAGGTCTATTATAATTCCACACCCACTTGTTCTTTTATATAGGGACTTATCCAAATTGAATGCCTTCTCCCTAACATATTTAATAGAAAATGGTACATATTAAATCTCAATCACTTCATAATAAAAATAATTAGGTGAATAAAATTACTTGTCATTTAAATATGAATCTCCTTTAAGCTACAATACATGACATGCTTATTACTTGTCTCTTTTCAAAACTTAGAAACAACTTCACCAAGAATTATTGCCTATGAATAAGTCAATGGTGGATTATATATTACATCCATTAATGCCTTAAGTATTGGCATAACACATCCACAAAATCCCTCCAACTCTCATATTTATAAATATTTTCAAATCTATTTTTAAGTCCATATCAATATCACCTACAAGTGGAAATAATAATTTCTAAAAATCCTAACAAATAATAAAATATAACTTGATAACAAACTATTTTCATAGGCATTATGAGTTATTGCTTGCTATGTCATTATCAACATCATCATTAACATAAATAACATTATTATTGATATCAATCATGTCTTCATTGACATCAATAACTTTATCCTCATCAAAGTACTCTAGAACATTACTCCAATATTCATTCACATTATTATCGATGTCTTACTCATTTGCCTCATTCATGGTTTGTTTATTAGAATTATGATTACACATATAAACATTAATGTATTTGAATAAAGTGTAGATCTCCAAGACATGCACACATAAATTGCCATGCATTCCTAACTTGCACTTGTAAGCAAAAAAAATCTAAAAAATACATTAAAGAGTACTAGTGAGAAGAAAACATTGTATAAATGAATTAAAAAATGTTTACTAAAAATGAAATTAGACAATGTTTATACCAAGATCACATCTAGAAACAAGATATAAGGTAGATCTCCTAGGTGTATTTTGAATTCCAACTCGATATGTCATAGTTAGATCAGGATGTGCTAAAAATTTCTTAATAGGTATATGCATTAACCATTCTACCTCTATGTTGAGTTGCATGCCCTCCTTATAACTGCTCTAGAAGTTATCAATCTCTAACTTGATATTGTTTATATAATATAGATCAATACAAATGATAAGTGTGAAAGCAATCTATGATAATGTGTGACAATATTTCTTTTGTTGGTCATTGAAGAATCTTGAATTTATAGGAGAGTTATAGGGCTTGATGGATGCATTATTATTTTGATTTATGTATATAAATATCAATAAAAATCAGCCCACATATCTAAATTTGCACCACATACATTGTAAATATATTAAAACTTATTTTATCAATCAAAACATATAAACATAAATTAACAACTTAACTAACTCTTCCTTTGCCTTGAATTGATGTTCTATGAAAGTAGTTATAAGTGCTAGGTTCCACTACCCTAAATGTTTGAAAGAATAATCTAATCTCACGATTGAGTTGTTCCTTGTCCTTAGCATAGTAAATCATATCTATTAATTTGGTGTAATATTTCAGATTCCATGATATATGCATGAGCATTCTTCAACCAAGCTCTATGTATATATTAAATGAATAGTAGCACAAAGCTTGGGAATATTATCCTATGAAACACAATAAAAGTACAATTACTTTAAAGGTTTCAAAGAAATATGGTAATAATTATTTTATCAAATTAATCTATTGCATACTTGATTTTCTTTATGTCTGATGGGTAATCATTTGTGATTTATGCATTAATTTTCTAATTAGGAGAATGTGTGACACCAATGTCTCAACCTTTGGACAACCATGACATAATATCATAATATCTATTATGTGATTAGACAACCCATGCAATAAGAACCCCATTATCATGTTCATCAAACATAAGTAAAGTGTACAATTGATACTAAGGTCATAACAATTACAATAAAAATATCAAAAATCATGTAAGTTAAAAAACTAAAAAAGATAAATTACTACTCAACTAATCACTTATACAAAGAAAATTATTTTAAAAATATATCACTTACACCATTTATTTGTAGAAAATGTGGAGTCCATTGTGTGAATGCTTGACCACCATCTCCCTCATCTATGTTGTATGCAAATACATGATGAATGGCTACTAGTCTCATGAGGATGTTGTAATAGCAAAAAATAATCGCATAGCCTTATGTGCCACTCTTTAAGACAAATAGAATCATATTTGTGTAATTTTTACCTTGTGATATTAAGCTTATTTGTTAAGTTCAACATATTTTTTGCATTAAGCAATCATCCCCACAAAGCCATTATTCTTCAAGTAATGATTTTCACAAATGGTGTCAATTAGGACACCAATTTCTAAAAGTACTTTATTTGTTGAAATTAATACCTCTGAGAGATATGGTGCATATATTGCGCTAGGTGATCTAATCCACCAAGTCTTCCATAACATAGACTTTTTATGTCATCCTTATGAAACCAACTATTATAAATATTATATGCAATATTGAGAGTTACATTTAAAACTTTAACAACAAAGTGAGTTTAACAAAAAAATTGATCTTATAATATCTTTTCCTTAATGTTGTACAAGAAACATTTCTTTTATCTTCTAACCCATACAAACAATTATACTACATATATGAATCATTGAAAAATCAGTAAAAAGGTGATAATTTAATAAAATAACTAAGATTATAGATTTAATATAATACCCACCGTTAAAAAAGTAGTGTAGGAGAAGGCCTTGCATTGGACCTTGAATAAACTATATCCTTTCTACATCTAAAGCTTGCAAGTGTATTAAGATTTGATTATTCCTCTTGTATAAAATTGAACACCCTTTCATAAAATGTAGTTATCATAAAATTGGAACTCTTTCTCTGTGTATCTCACCCCATTCCAAATCTTCTTGAAAAATTATATGTTTTTTCATAAGATATAGTTATCACAAGATTAAAACTCTTTCTTTGTATCTCATCCCATTCCAAATATTTTTAAAAAATTATATGTTTTTTCTTTGTATCTTAAACTTAGAGATGACACAATTCCTTCTATTTTGTGATATGATATGTTTGTAAAAACAAATATATGTGGTTAACTTTATAGCCACACACTTACATGGTAAATAAAGTAGTAAAATTTGCTTAATAAAAATAATACGTTAATAATTTATTTTTCTTTAAAAAAAATGGTATTTTCCCAATTAGATCTATGCATGCGAACACATTCATCATATTGCAATTTTTTTTTCATACAAATTTCAAATAAGGGGCCACTTGTGGACGCACACTCAAGGGAGTCTACCTCTATAAACAGGCATGCAAACTATTTTACTTGGTTTTTTCATCTGACGTGCATTCAATGGACGCTTCTAACTTTCGCCTCCTAGGCCGCTCCTATCCAATTTGCGGTGGCCAACTTATGAAGCACCGTCACGTTCAATATAAGCTTGACTAGGAATACGAGAAGGCTAACATGGAAGGAGAACAGTTGGCCTTGATGGGTTTCATGAACGCAATCATAAGGTAAACAATGCCTGAACGCTCCCATACTCCCTCGCCTGCGACTGCACACTTGGAGGGTGATACACCGGCTAACGCAGTTGTGAATTTCTACATGGAAGGCATGACGAAGGAAGCGAGGTTGTGGGAGGAGCCACATGACTTCATGCCAGAATCATTCTTCAGACATGGACGTGGCGGGAACAAAGTAGATGAAGATGATTTTTTTGGGCTGAGAAGGCGAATGTGATCCTACGCATCGCCAATTGGAAGAGGGTGGGCTTGTAGGCTAGTTGCCCTACACCCCATTCAACACTGTACATGACTAAATTAGCTTTAGAATACGGTAAACTACATCTTGAGCAGCTTGGCGATGTAGTCCCAGCACAACACAAAAACAAAGCACGAAAATAGCAATCCAAGCATACACCAGGGTTACTGAAAGCACACGGAAAAGCCTAACATCAAAGTTAACAATCTACCATCACGAAAAACTGGCTCGAAAGCCTTAACTTTATAAAAATTGGCAAAATGGGGGACCACTGATCCAAAGAATTACAACATGGCACGAAGGCCTTACATTATTCGCATTATAGATAACTATGCAAACGGGATGCTCGATGGGCTTGTAGGTCCCAAGGCTTATGAGTGCATCCAAACACAAATAACCTACTCTTCACGACAATGCAACCACAACACAACAAGGTAGACACAAGGCACAAATTCGGGGTGAGAGGTCATCTAGGTTGTGGCTCTCAAAATGGCAAAAAGGCACAAAGCATATGTGCCATGAAACAACACGATGAATGACACAGAATGCTTTTGGGGTGAGCTCTATAGCTTTTTGGCACAATAATGCTCCTAGCAAAGCTAATTTGGATTGGCATCAGAGTCGAACCAAGTAACCCAAGGAAGCGACTTGTCTACCCCACATACCAAGCTCATTGTCCTTTGATGCATCTTGAAGCCTTGCTCATCTCACCAAGCTCTCACCCTTGGCACAGGATGACCTGTGGTGTTTCATTCCCTTCTAGACAAAACCACTCATGAGAGTATTAGCGAGATGTTAAGACACAATAACCCCACCATAATCCTCCCCACTCAATTTTGATGCCATCTTCATCGTCGACACAAATTTCTTCCTACCCCAAATTGGTAGGAGGAACTCATGGTTGCGTCTCGTCTTAAACGTGTAGGTCACGACAACCTGCCTTAACAACACATCGTCCCTAGTGGGGACCAACTTTCATAAATTTACTTGTTCCTACTTACCCGACAACAACGAGGAGGGGTTTCACCACTTTTATTTGTTGTCCTATTGGGGCCATTTGGGACCTCTAGTCTGTCGTATTGGCATCCCATTGTAATCCCATTCCCCATGTATTCTTTCTAGTCAACCTCTTAGATGACATTCATCACTTGTTCGATCTCATGATATTCTGACAAGCCTACATCTTCTTCATGTTGGATCATGACAACTTATTGGTGCTATGGGCACTCCCTTTGAGTGTGAGGTCCACCACAAGTCCAACATCTAAGCCACAAACTTGGATTTTCATCCCCATTATTTTGTGGTGTGGAGCCATCACGAGGCAGGGTCGATCGTGATCCATCATTGGTTGCTTGAGCCAGCTTCCAATCATTTCTCGGATGGTCGGTATATTATCCGAGCAAACTATTCCCTTTATAACTGAGCTTCTAGTTGTTCCAATGTCCCTCTCGATTTTCATCAAATTTGTTATAATGATCAAATAATCAATCCTTCAACTACCGCAACTACCTCACATGTGGTGCAAGGTCGATACCTCTGTAGCTCATCCTAAACCCACTATTTGAGCCCATGCTAGAACATGAACAACTTTTCACCTTTTAATAGACCCTTCACTTCTACCATCAAGTTTAGGAACTCCCTGGTGTAGTCCTCGATCTTTCTTGTATGCCTTAAATTTTGAAGTTTTGTCCTTGCAACCGATTTAGCATTCTCTGGTTGGAACTGGGCAGCCAAGACTCTTTTCAAATCATCCCACGACTCAATTCTTTTGTCTACTCTTCCCTTGATAATATATTTTACCAAGTTTATCCACCATATCAAGGTGATTCCTATAAAGCGTGCATCATGTTAGAAACTCTAACACCACCAAGATCCCTCTCGACACATGAATCAACCTAAGATCCACGTCTAGGAAGGGAACTACGCTGCCCAATAGCACAACATAAGGCTATCCAATGACTAGCCCCAGTACTAACTAGGTTGGGCTCGGTAGCCAGGTCGTCCAACCTTGGCTCTAATACCAATTGTAATGGGGGTGGGCTTGTAGGGTAATTTCCCTACACCCCATTCAACATTACACATGGCTAAATTGTCTTTAGTACACTGTGGACTATGCTTAGGGTAGTTTGATAATGTAGTCCTTGTACAACACAACACAGCAATAAAGCATGACAATATCAATTCAAGCATACATTGGGGTTAGCAAAAACACACAACAAAGCCCAACATCAATATGTATGCACCACAAAGTTAACAATCTACTATTCACACAAAAGACACATGACAAACTAGCTCGAAAGCCTTAGCTTTATTATCATTGGAAAAATGAGGGACCATCGGTCCAAAGCATTATAACATGGCACGAAGGTCTTACATCATTCATACTATGGATGTCTATGCAAAAGGGGTGCTCAATGGAATCACAATCTCCAAGGCTTATGAGTGCATCCAAACACCTAAACAACTTAATCTTCATAGCAACAAGATGATAGCATGGAAAGGTAGGCGCAAGGCAAGAACTCAAGGTGAGAGGTCTTCTAGGATGAGGCTCTTAGAATGGCAAGAAATAACAAAGCATACACAACATGACATGACATAGTGAACATCATGAAATGCTTTTGGGGTGAGCTCTATAGCTCATTGGCACAACAATACTCCTAGCAAAGCTAATATGGATTGGACCCTTGGGTCAAACTGGGTAACCCGAGGAGGCAAATTTTCTGTCCCATAGACCAATCCCACCATCCTTTGGTGCATATTGAAGCCTTGTCTGTCTCACCAAGCTCTCAACCTTGGCACATAATGAAGACTGTGGTGTTTCACCCCCTTCAAGATTTAACCACCAGTGAGAGAGTGGCGGGATGTTAAGACACAATCACCCTACCATACCTACACTAGGTGTATCAAATGAAAGTCATAAAAGTACTCACATAATTTGAAAAGTTATTCCTTATATATAACTCATATTTTTTAATTTATTTTCACACTTAGTGTTGAAATCAAAAGAATATAGACCCTAGTAAAATTTTAAAAACTTTTTAGTTTACTTAGGTTTCTTTCAAGCCTTTTGGAGTATAGTGAGCATCGATATAATGGAAGCAATTGGTGAATCTAGGCACTACAAATAATTTTGAATCAATTGAATGCAACCCTAGTCACTTTTATTTAAAAAAAGAGACAATGGTAGATTATTGACTTATTACCTTATGCAATACAATTTACAAGAAAAATTCTAAGTCAATTGTAAGTACATTAAACCATTACCTTAGCTTTAGTGGTTTGGATTAACGGGTCTATGGTAAATAGAAAGAAACTTGATAGTAATATTCGAAAGCACGAGGATACGAAAACAAAAAGGAAAATGCCAAGTACGATGCGTTTAAAACCAAACTTAACGCTAAAAGCCTATATATTGAAAAATGCATAAAAAGAAAGGACATAGACGAATCGACACAAGATAAAAGCAATATGGAATACGGCCCTCTTTATTGATATGCTTTTAAAGTCATGTTACAATACGTCTCCTTCCCTTTTAGGGGATAGGAGCGTCAAATATGTTTCTTATCACATCCATGGATAGCAATCCTTCTTCCGCGTGCCCACATGTAAGATGGGCGGACCAAAACGTCACCGCCGCTTGTGTATATGATTGTTGACTCCTTCCTGCTCCTCTGATGTCGAAGACCTGCGTTCAAGGAAACATAAAATATTAGTAGCACCTGCAGATAGAATAGAACATGTATTTCCCAAGGCCTACTGTTAGTGTATGCATGAAAATATTAAACCGATAACCAAATAATATCAGAACGACCTAAAAATTTGATAGAAGCATGAATATGTTACCAGGAAGCCACTACAAAAGGAACAGTCAGGAAATTCCTCACATATTTGTATTCGCTCCGGGGCGGGACGAATAAACCTACAACAAATTGTCAGAAAGCACCCTCTTCAATGTCCTATCCAGAAAGCTCCAAATGACCTGCAAAGTTGGGGTTAGCTAATTGGGGGTATTTTGGGATGACCCAGATGGTCAGATTTCTCCAATTTGGCTTATATCACCCATAATATGATGGCGCTATCTGCATGTTAGTGAAGGCGAGAAATGATAAAAACATGGTCAAAAATGCTCAGAATGAAGTGAAATTTAAACTACAGCCTATTTAAATAACCTAGAATAAGATGCAAAAAAAAAATAAAGGAAATATACCACAGATTTCTATTCACTCCGGGGTGGGGCGTTTAGAACTGCGACAGTTTGGGGGCGCCGAGGGCAGGACGCCCACCGTTTGGGACTCTGTTTCGGCACCAATCCACTTGGGATGGGTCCAAAACCTCTTATGGGGTGTTGTCAACAAATTTTGTGGAATATTGTGGCCAAATGTTCGGGTTTGGGCTCCGGATTTGCGCTTCCAATAACCACCCTATGACCTCCCTTCAAAGAGAGATCAAGGATGTGAAAAGCACAAATCAAAAGGTATGTATGTGTGGATGTAAAATGGCAGCACTTCGTTGCTCAAAATGCTACCTCTCTCCTCTATTTTTGGGTGAGAAGACTCACCAATTTATAGACCTAGGGTCTCTTTGTTTGAATGCGCATGCGAGGGCGCCACTGGAGTTGCATGTCCTATTTTGAGAAAAATATTATTCCCTGATTTAGAGTCTCCTTGCATGAGGCCTCCAAAAATCTAAGACATGCATGACTGAAGTCTTTCTCCTTGATTTGAAGTCATTCCTCACAATTGCATGGCTTGAAGCTGCAGTTAACTGGCGGACCTCTCGAGGTTTGACTTTTTTCCAGTCAAACCTTCTATTCACCTCACCCTGGGGCGAATGCTGATAATCGTCCCTGGGTGGGACGAATGCCAGTTTGTATTCATCCCAGGGTGGGACGAGTAGGGAGCAAGGTGCCAAAAAGGTGCCAAATTGACCTTTGACCTTCCAAACTACTTTTGGGAGTGGTTAGGACCATTGTTTAACCTCTAGGGGCTGCCCTAGGGGCTGTGTGTGTCAATGCGATCGGTGCTTGTTGTCACATAATCGGATTGGTGTTATTTTGGTGTCTACAGATGCCCCTTTTTGGGATGCGTTGTGCAAGGCGCAGCATCGAGCAAAAATAGATAACCAAAGCACTAATGATTAGGGTTTCTCAGTAACCTAACCAACTTTTGATGCCCCAAGTATGGAAAGGGCACGCATTCTTGAATCCTTGCTTCTGACGAGCTAAGGAACTTAATTCAAGTGTTAACCTTGTTCGGTGAGGTGTTACTTGAGCTTGGACATTGATCAGTCATGAATAGGCAAAGGGCGCAACCTTTTGTCTATGGGAACCTTGAGTTCATGATTCATGAATGCCAAGTGTTTGATCAGCTTGTGATTATTGCTTGTTTGCTGCCCCAAGCAGGGGCGTGATTGTCTTTATCAATGATCCTTTGAATGCATGTTATTTCCTTGATTGGGTGTGTTTTTGTTGATTGGTGACTAAGTGTGACTACCCCCTCAAGCGACGAATCGATGAGGGAATGACCAACATGAGAAAAGCGACGAGTCACTTGACCCAAGATGACTTAGGTAAGGGTGCCTTCAGTTGTTTACCATTGAATGCGAAAGCAGTTTCTGAACATTCTGACCTATTTTTGGTGGGTTTGAACCCTTTTTGTGACGCATTTTGGAGCTGAAATTGTCAAAAATCCGTCCTCCCGTGGAGTGGTCCGGCTATGATAGCCTTCTTAGGGAGTAGGATAGTGACAATTTGTAACCCCAACATCTATTTTGGATGCCAAGAATGTCAGGCGCAAAGGCGCCTTCGTTCGGCAATGTTATTGCTATTTTTGGTTGGGTTTTGACCCGTTTTGTGACGTCGTTTGGGGATGAAATTCTCGAAAATCCGTCCTCCCGTGGAGCGGTCCGGCTATGGTAGCCTTCTTAGGGAGTAGGATAGTGAGGATTTGTGACCCCGACATCTATTTTGCATGCCCAGAATGTCAAGTGCAAAAGCACTCTCATTGGACAGTTTTATTGCTTGTTTTTGGTGCATTTTGTGCAGTTTTTGTTGTTTTTGAAATTTTTGCTCTGTATTCGTTCCTGGGTGGGATGAATACTAGGTTAGTAATCATCCCAGGGTGGGACGAGTGCTAACCAGAGTGCTCGTCCTAGGGAGGAACGATTATAGGCTCAAAAAGCCTATTTAAGGGCCAAAACTGGGTTTTGGGCTCATTTGCATTTGTTTTTCCTGGCGATTTGGAGCTCTGAGGAGGAGGAGGTCAATTCTGCGAAGCGAAGCGCTGCCAAATTTTTCTCACTACCATGAGTTCATGGACCGGATCCTCAAGCGGTGGAGCTAAAGCGAGACCAGTGAGTGTTCTTCCTCTTTATTGTTTGTTTGTTACAGTTTAGAAAACCGCAAGTTATTTGTTTGTTTTGTCTTTTGTATTTTGTTTTTCAAATTAAAATGAAACCCTAGACTATCAAAAATTAACACTTAGCTAAAAACTTAGTTGAACCCTAGTTAAACAAAGATCAAAAGTTTAGTTTAAAACTTAGCTGAAAAACTTAGTTTAGAACGAAACTTAAAAACTTCGCTTAACCCTAATTTAACAAAGATTAAAACTTAGGTTAGAAACGTAGGGTAAAACTGAGCGTAAAAACGTAGCTTAACCCTAGTTTATTTTTTTTTGTTTGTGTTTTTGTGTTTGTAATTGATCAGTTGACCTTTAGAGTTAAAAACCCTAGGACTGACAAATAATTTTTTGGATGTTTTTGTTTGTTTGTAATTTATCAGTTTAGAGTTAAAAACCCTAGGTGACAAATTGTTTTTGAATTTTTGTTGTTTTTGTTTAATTGATCAGTTTAGAGTTAAAAACCCTAGAACTGAAAATTGTTTTTGAATTTTTTAATTTGTTTGTAATTTATCAGTTGTAGAGTTAAAAACCCTAGAGCTGACAAATTGTTTTTGATTTTTTTTTTTTAATTGATCAGTTTAGAGTTAAAAACCCTAGAATGAAAATTGTTTTGAATTTTTATTTGTTTGTAATTTATCGTTTAGAGTTAAAAAACCTAGAACTGAAAATTATTTTGAATGTGTTTAATTGTTGTATATCCATATTTTTGCTGTATAATTTTTTATGGTGTTTAATGTTTTTATGTTGTTTTCTTTTGCAGGTTGTGAAGAGCCGGTATCGTGTGCCTATGGTTTTCACGAAAGCGCGTGAGGCGCTGACTTTGGCTGACTGGGAGTGGCTTGATGCCCTTGGGCTCAAGCAGGTGACTCGACTAGAGCCTATGGTCGGGGATCGGGCCTATCTGACGGCCCTGATCAACTTATGGGAGCCCTGGACCAACACCTTCCATCTCCCAATAGGGGAGATGATGGTGACTTTGGAGGATGTCTATCGGATTCTTTGGATTCGATAGATGGACTACCGATCAGGACGACGTCGCGTGATCAGCGGACAACAGTGCTGACACGATGCTTTGGGCATGGGGAGGAGGTGGGTGTGGACAGCCCAGTGGAGAGGGCAGAGGGTGACTGCCTGATTGGTGGCATTTTGGTTCGATGGTGGCTTGAGATGGGTGTGTTGGGAGTGAGGCACGCCGTACTGATGGGCCTCATTTCCAACATGCTGCTACCCGACTCTTCGGGTGCGAGGTTCTCGTGGAACCTGCTGGAGGTGGTGTTCAGGTTGGTGGAGTGTCCTACGGATGCACCTATGATCATGAGATGGGGACAGACTCTGCTGGCATAGCTCTATGATGAGTTGTACGAGGTTCGCTGTCGAAGGCGGAAGGGGATTGGATGCAGCTACTTGTTGCAGTGTTGGGCTTGGCAGCACATAGCGGTGGAGAGGCCGGTTGGGTTGCCATGGATGACATGGGCGGAGATGGTAGACCGAGAGATCGGATACGGGGCATTATGGTGGAGATCTGAGGAGCAGGGTCAGAGTCGATGGTGGGCAGGTGTCGTAGGGCACTATGTCGATGCCTTCGCTCGGCTTACTCTAGGGAAGGTTTTTTGGTGCCCCTACCGAGACTGTCCAACCTGGCTTGAGGCTGGAGAGTGGCTCCGATGGGTACGTAGAGGATGATGGCTGATTGGGCGACATGGGACTGAGCAGGAGTTCTTCCCTTATGGTCGGGTTACATGATAGTTTGGGGTGCGCCAGGGGTTGCCTGGTGAGCCCGTGGTCTATCGACTGGGGACGAGAGGACTCTAGCTTGGCCAGTCATTGCATCGTTGGGTGAGGATTAGGATATCATGATTGATGCCTCGACATGGATGACATCGGGGTTACCGGAGTATGAGCAGTGGTGGACTCTACGATGATGGCGAGGCGAGGGGCCTCTAGGCGGTGCAGAGGTTAGGGGATGAGGGTGTAGAGGCACTAGGTGAGGGTTGGGGTGTTTCGTTGGATGATGCGGACATGGTGGAGGTTGAGGATGTGGGTGTGGATTTTGGGGTTTTCGATCAGTCGAAGACACAGGACGTCCCGGAGCAGTGGGAGCCAGAGCAGCTGTTCCAGAGATGTCAATGCCTCAGGCAGTTGTGGAGGACACGGAGGTAGGGGTGCACGCTGAGAATGCATGATTGGTGGGGCTACTTCGGAGGCGAGATGAGGAGCTGGTGGAGGCTCTGCAGGAGAGGGATCTCCTACGATCTCAGCTGGCTGAGCGGGAGAATGCATTTGCTGCGTACCACCGATAGGATGGGGATACCGATGCGGCATGGGAGAGGGATCTCCTACGGACGCAGCTGGCACAGCGCGATGATGTAGTAGCGATGTACCATCGATGGGAGGTGGAGTGGTGTCGACATCGGATGGATCTAGAGGGAGAGATCATCCACCTCGGGGGGGGTACCTGAGCCCTCTGGAGGTGGGTCTTCACGTCGGACGAGGGGCAGCGATACTGAGCAGTCAACATCGTCTCATCGCAGGCGATTGGATGAGGGGGGCTCTAGTAGGCGTGATGCGGGGGCTAGCAGCAGCCACCCTGAGGGGTCCCATAGGACCCACACCATGGGGGTAGTTCCCGTCGCACCGATCCTGCGTGATCATGGTGGCCGATGCCCTAGGCTTGGGGGTTTTTGAGCTTTTGGCTTTGTTGCGAGGTCAGAGGACCGGTTCATTGTAGCCTATGGGCATTTTTGATGATATATATACAGATGACTTTCTTTGTTTTGTTTATACACTTTTCATGGTTTGTTTTTCTGTTTATGCATAGTTATTTATGATGATGTATGCATGTGGTATTATGAATGCGATGTGTCTAATTAGATGATGTATGCATATGGAATAAATGAAATGAGTTGTTGATAACTTGTCGATGGCACCATAGACTGTACAAGATTTACTGGCTTGTTGTACTTATGGGATGGCTTTGTGGAATGACTTTGCATGTGATAACTTTGTTTTTGTATTTTGCATATTTTTGATGGTGATGGACGTAATGAAATGTACCAGTTGTTTTTAAAATGTAGTTAAGCTTTTCTGAGATTCAGATATTTTAACTAACTAGCCAAGACTGTACATTTATCTCGCAAGACTTTTGAACAAGGTATAAATCCGACTTGAGTTTAACCAAGTTATTTCACATCCCTGTGTGCAATTGAGTTCATTTATGTGGTATTTGTCAGGATACCGCCAGTGCCAAATAGGCTATCAACCAAACCTGTATTGAGGATCACCTAATTAGCTCCACTAACTCCGTTGTTGTATTTAGTAAGATTAATCCATGGGACAATCTAAGGTACCATAAGCTAGCTCATCCACATGCAAACATTGGTCTGCTCACATGCAAAGCTAATGTGATAGACATATCGTCATGCATTTAGGATACCACCATTGCCAGGTAGGTTGTCCACCAAACCCGTAATGAGGATCACCTAGATGGTTTTCGAATGCTGAGAATTCCAGGGATTCAAGTTCAGGCTTTTTATTTGCTCAATGTGTTAGGATACTTGCTCGTATACATAGTGATGAAAATCATTGTTTATTTTTCTCTTTTTTTTTTCTTTTTGAGCAAGGATTTTGAATAGTGGTGATAACCACTGTTATTTGATTTTGCATTTTGAGCTTCGTAAGGTTGAGCTTGTAGGTTTGTGGCTTGTGAATGACATTGATCCTTTTAGGCCTTGGGGATGACTACCCATCCTGTTCAGGGACGTGTAGTACGAATCCTTACGACTTTGGGAACCAAAGGGGATTATGGAGATTATGAAGTAAGGGCATTGATCTTTTAGGCCTTGGGGATGACTACCCATCCTTGTCAGGGGCATGTAGTATGAATCCTTACGACTTTGGAGACCAAAGGTGATTGGAGATGATCATGATGATGGCTTGTGGGGATTTTGTTTTTGAATGGTCATTGATCCTTTTAGGCCTTGGGGATGACTACCCATCCTTGGCAGGGACGTGTAGTATGAATCCTTACAACTTTGGGGACCAATGGTGATTGGGATTTGTGGTAGTGGTGAAAACCACTATTTATTGAGGGGAATTGATGGGGAAGAGCTTGTCCTTTTGTCAATTCTCAGCACTCTTGAACCATTCGCACAGGGGGATGAACAGGCTAATCTTTCACCTATGGTACCCTAGACTGCTTTGTAGGTGTCTCTTGCATTCACACAACTTGGGAATTATTTTATGTGTTTTAACTTGTGTAGGGATGTTACGTAACGAGGCTTGATCCAAGTAAAACTTTCCCTTGTAAAATCTGTTTAACTTTGTACAGTTTTTGGCTAGAAATTTAAAGACAGCTGAATGACGAAAACCCTACATACATTAGGAGACAACTGACTATGCTAAAAATGGGGATGGTGTTATTCTGGATGTATGTGTTTATAAAATGGATGGAATGTGGAAAATGAAGGAATTGCCGAGCAATTACAGTCTATGGTGCTTGTGACATGTATGATTAACAAATATGCAATGTATGGATGCGATGCCTAATGCAACCTATATTTTTGTATTTTGATTTTTATGAGTATGCATGGAATTGAGATGCAATTTTTTGTTATTTTTGATGATTTTATTGTTTTTGTTTGTTTTTGAATATTTATTTTGACCAAGCGGTTATGGTAACCCTTGGAGCTTTTGGTTTGACCAAAGGGTTTATGGATACCTTTGGGGCATTTTTGGGGTTGACCAAGCGATTGTGGGAATCCTTGGAGCTTTTGGTTTGACCAAAGGGTTTATGGATACCTTTGGGGCATTTTGGGTTGACCAAGCGATTGTGGGAATCCTTGGAGCTTTTGGGTGGACTATGGCTCTCTAAATGTGGAATGGCCTCAAATGACTGATGTTCAAGGGTTCTAGCTCCTTGATTCCTTCAAGAGAGGCGAGCCGGTATGTTCCAGGTCCTATTTTACTATCAATCACATAAGGACCTAACCAGTTTGCCGTGAACTTGTCCCTTAGATGGGACGACAAATTAGAATTCTGTTGGTTCTCTTTTAAGACCAAGTCACCAACCTGAAAGTCCCTTAGGTGAACCTTCATGTTGTATGCTTTCTTAAGTCACTCTTGATAGATACGCAAATGCTCGAGAGCATTGACGCATCGTTCATCGAGCAACGTAAGTTGGTCTAACCGGGCCTACCATGCAGTGTCATCATCGATGAACTCTTGCATTGAAATGCGTAGGGAAGGGATTTCCAACTCGAGAGGCATGACTGCCTCGGAGCCATACACCAACGAAAATGGAGTTGCCCTAGTGGGCATCCGAATGCTAGTGCGGTAAGCCCATAGGGCAAGCGGGATTTGAATGTGCCAATCCTTATGACTATCTATGATAGTATTTTTGAGGATGGCGACTAGCATTTTGTTTGACGCCTCTGCTTGCCCATTTGCCTGTGGATAATAGGGTGTTGAAAAACTATGCTGAATTTTGTACTTTGTTGTCAAAGCACGCACATATTTATTCTTGAATGACGTCCCATTATCCGAGAGGATCTTGGATGGAATACCAAAATGACATATGATGTTATGCAAAATAAACTCCGCAATGCGGGGTCCAGTCGTAGAGGTTAGCGAAATTGCTTCCACCCACTTGGTGAAGTACTCTGTGGCCGTTATGATGAACGTGTGATGACTTGACGATGTAGGGGAGATCTTTTCGATTAGATCAAAGCCCCACTATGAAAAATGCCAAGTCGATTGAATCGGTTGCAAGGCTTGAGAAGGTACGTGTGTCAAATTAGCATGGTGTTGACACTTCATGCACTTCTTTACATATGCACAACAATCTCGCTCTAAATATGGCCAATAATAGCCCATGCGGAGAATGCACTTTGCGATGGCCATACCGCTGAAGTGGCCACCACATGTACCATCGTGGGCTTGGGTGATCGCCCAAGCGGACTCTTGTTGGTCCAAGCAATGGAGGAGGATTCCTTCATAGCTCCGACGATACAAAATGTCTCCTAGCAAGACATGTTTTGCCGCTTTCTATTTAAATGATCTTTTTGTGGCTTGTGTCAATCCAAGTGGGAGGTTACCTAACTTGAGGTAATCCCTTATGGGTGTGTACCAATCCTGCTGATCAGAAACCTCGATGGTATGAATGGCCAATCCCTCTTGAAGTTCATCCCTAGCAAAAGCTGAGCGGGAAAGAACTTGTAAAAACAACGTTGTGTTGCTATTAAGAGGGGTCGGGGAGAACAAGGACCCCTAGTTGGCTTGAGTCAGACAATCTTGGATTCGAGAGAACCTATCCTGAGATGGTTCAATCTGGATCAGGTGGATTCTTGGCGTTAGGTCAGAGCTTGCTCGCTCCATCATGGATTGCGATAATGTCTTGACCTGAATGGTCATCATTTCACCGAAAGGGTCTTGCGGGATTAGTGACCCCAAGGAGGCCATAGTATCCACAAAATGATTCGATGATCGAGGGAGTGCCTCGATGTCATACCATTCAAGTTGTGCTAGGAATTTGTCCACAAGGGCTTTGTAGGCCTGCAGAACTGGGCATTTACATTGGAATACCCCTTTGACTTGATTGACAATTAACAACGAATCACCAAAGATGTTTAAACGTTTAATGTTCATGGTGACTGTTGTTTGAAGACCTATGAGCAAGGCTTCGTATTCTGCATTGTTGTTGGTGCACGGGAAGTCTAATTTAAATGATAGAGGCATTGGAGCCCCTTGCGGTGTGAAGAATACAATTCTCGTGCCACCTCCTTGCTCACATTTAGAACCATCGAAGAATAGGGTCATGTCAGCCTGTGACTCAGGCTCATTAGAATCTAGCGATTCTGAAACATGGAAGACCCCATCATCCGGTAGTTCTATGGTCAGAGGCTGATCATCTTCAAGAGGAGCCTCTGCTAGTTGATCGGCGATGACTTGACCTTTTATGGATTTTTGTCCAATGAATTCTATGTCAAACTCCATCAACAACATGATCCATTTCATCGTGCGGCTACTATGATAAGTATGACTCATCATGTATCACAATGGATTCTCCTTAGACACAACATACGTCTTGTTGCTGAGCATGTAGTGGCATAGCTTTTTGGTAGCAAACACCACTGCCAAGCAGAGCTTCTCAACGTATGCATAGTTAAGTTCATAACTGACCAGGGTGCGGCTAAGATAGTAAGTAGCCTATTCTTTGTGTAGTTCATTTTTTGGGATAGCATGGCGCCCAGTGCCACCTCAGTAGCTGAGATGTATAAGTAGAATGACACTCCTGGTCTAGGTGGTGCCAATACTGGCGGTGAAGCCAAGTATTGTTTAATCTCATCAAAGGCTGATTGGCACTCATCATCCTAGTGAAATGCTACCCCCTTGTGCAATAATTTATTCATGGGTCGGCACTTGTCAGATAGCTGCGCTATGAAGCGCTTGATTGACGTGACCTTTCCCTGTAGACTTCTGAGCTGCTTGATGGTAGTTGGGGGAAGCATTTCAAGGATTGCCTTGACTTTGTTTGGATCCACCTCGATTCCTCGTTTGGAGACTATGAAACCCAAGAGCTTTCCAGATGTGATGCCAAATACGCACTTCTTGGGGTTTAGTCTGACTTTATGTTCAATGAGGCGATCGAGGATCTTGCTCAAGTCATCGAGATGATCCGGGCGCAAAAGAGATTTGGCCAACAAATCATCCATGTAATCTTCCAAAGTTTTGTGCATGTAATCATGGAAGATGTACGTCATGGCACGTTGGTAGGTGGCGCCAGCATTTTTAAGGCCAAAGGGCATGACCTTATAACAAAATGTCCCCCAAGGCATTGTGAACACCATTTTTAGTTGGTCCTCGGGATTGATACGAATTTGATTGTATCCTGAGAAACCATCCATGAGGGAAAGCATTTCATGGCCCATTGTAGCATCTACCAATGCGTCGATGCTAGGCAAGGGAAAATCATCCTTAGGACTCACTTTGTTTAGATCTCAAAAATTGGTGCATATGCGAATCCTCCCGTCAAGCTTTTTGATGGGCACCATGTTAGACAACCATGGTGGGTAATCCATGTAGATGACAAACTGTGCATCCAATAACTTTTGTAGCTCATATTTGACCATTAAGGCTATTGTTGGATGCATCTTACGTAGTTTTTGCTTTACTGGCTTGACTGTCGGATCAAGCGTTAGATTATGCATGACTAGTTGCGGGTCTAGTCCCGACATGTCTTTGTATGACCATGCAAAAACCTCCTTCTTCTCTTTGAGAAGGGCAATGTAGTCGGCTTGCTCTTCGAGGGATAGACTTACCCCCAGCTTGATGATTTGCAAATTCATTGGATCTGAGCCGATGTCTACGTCAGTCATCTCCTCGACCGACATGTGGGACCCGTCCTCCAACTGGTGTGGAGTTGGGATCAAGTGGATATCATTTGCTGAATTGAGATCATCGTTCGGAACGTCAGGTTCCTCTTCAGCATGGAAGACATCCTGAGTCTGTCCTAGGGTGAAATGGAACATCCCACCACAAGGCCAGTACTCTGATGGGGATGGCGGTGTGTCAACATGATCCCAGTCTATAGCATCTAGGTCTAGATGCAATGACCATGTTGGGTCGGTTGGATTATGGATGGGGGCGGTTAAATCAATGGAGATCATGTTGATGAAATGATTTTGGTCTCCATTACCATGGGTGTGGTTGCTCGGACATCCTAGATGATCTTTGTGCTCCGGATCTGGCTCTAGAGGAATTGGCACAAATGGATCGGCCCTATGTGCGGATAAGAGGATAGGGTCTGCCCTAGGCACTGATGGCTCTATAGGGTCTCCAGGTGGAAGATGTTCTCTGTATACCTAGAGTGGCGGGTGCAGTAATTGCTATAACTATGCCTGGTTGAGGTGCCACCTATGCCTTGGCCCTATGTGTAATTGTTCAAACATGTCATCTATGTCCAAGGGATATTGTTGTTGTCGCATATGATTGAGATAGGCCATCTCAGTTTCATCTTCATAATCACTTTCAGAGATCCAAAGGCCTTCGTTGGCTCCAATAGTTATTTGCGACATATGAGGCTCATCTTGCTCGAGCAAATTAATGTGGTCCCATCGGGGTTGTTCCGCTCTCTATGGGGGGACTTGATGCTCTTGAGGTGGCATATGCTCAATTGGAGCATTCAAAGGGAACATTGTCAGGAAGCTCTCTTGATAATCATCCATGGGATGCACTTGTGAATGATTGCTATCAGATTCGAAAGGATCCCAAGGTGCTACCTCGTATTTCGACTCATCTTCCGAAGACCCTTCTTGGTCTTGTCTATATCCCTCTTGTAGGTGAGTCCTCGAATTTTCTCCCTTTTCGACCGAAGGGAAAGGGTTGTTAAGGTCAACAAGGTTGTTTGTTAGTAATGGGAGATAATCCCCCAATGTATAAGTTGTGTTAGGATTGGCATATGGATCTAATGCCAACCCATCCTTGTTGCCTATCCCTAGGCCTTGCATGTTCTCTACCAAGATGTCCAGGGGCAAGGGGTGGTTGAACCCTACTCCTGACTTGTCATAAGGCATTTGATATCTCGGTTGGCAAAGAACACGCACTCCTTGCTCATACCTGCCCAACCCATATCCATGCCAATTGCATTGGCCAAGATATCTCAATGCGAAGTCTGGGTTGGACAAATAGTTGACGTCCTCAGCAAAGGGCTCTTCATCTTCATCTTCTTGCATGTAAGGTTCAATGCCATTATCCAGGCCCCCATAAACAAAGTTTGTCTGATTGGGTGGGTAGCCTAGAGGAACCACAGAGCCGATGGGGAGTCGAGGTCTCCCCATGTCCTGCATGGACTCAAGTGTGGGTGTTGCTACAATGTTTCACACTATATACTCCCCTAGGCCCGTGTTGGCCATCTCAATAGTGATCGTTGGCGGTTGAGGGGGAGCGAATGGGAGTCCTTCCTGAGTCCACTCCATGTAGGGTGAACTAGGCATCTCGACTTCCATTCTGCTAGGCATCTCTTCGGTAGAGATGGTTGAGACTAGGGGTGGTTCCTCTTCTAGGGGTTTCTTTCCCTTGTCCTTTGGTGTGGCCACCGTAGGTGGCATCGTTGTTGAAGGACCAGATGAGGAAGATGGACCCGACTGGGGATTTGATGGACTTGTCAATGGGGATGCCTATGGAATCGGACCCTGTTTAGATGGATTCAACTAAAAATCCAAATGCGTTGATGGAAGGGTCGATTGCGGCATGAATTGCACCGTATTGCAGTACTTGAAGGGCTCTAAGTCTATCGGGACTACATGCACCTATCCTTCAAATGTGTACTTTAAGCACTGATGAGCTATAGAAGGGACACACTTCATGTCCCTGATCCAAGGCCGCCCCAACAAGATATTATAGGCCATCTCACCTTCCAAGATGTGGCACAATGTATGAATAGTCTTTTGTCCCACTTGGATGGGTAGGACAATTGTGCCAACCATCGAGCATATCGCATCATTGAATGCTCGAAGAGTATAGGTGGAGGCCACGATGTGAGATGCCGACAACTTTAGATGTTTCAATGCTGCTGTTGTAATGATATTACTGGATGAGCCAGTGTCCACCAACACTCTCTTATACGGAATCTCGTTGACCCATGCAATGACGTGCAGGGGTGGATCCGCCACATCACCAGTCACTGATTTCAATTCATCTTCTCTAAAGGTGATGACTGGTTCTGTACATTGTTTTACATGTCCCACAAAGTTGTTGAAAGAGTTTGCTTCATGGGGTTGCAACTCGATGGCTTTTAATATCTCCATTAGAGCCTCTCGATGGGGCATTGATTGTTGAATGAGCTCGTATATGGAGAGCCTAGCCGACGTGGTCCTTAGACTTTGGGTAAGTCTAGTCCAAATCATGGCCACTGGTCTAGGTGAGGGAAGTTGCGTAGGGTGTTGTTGAGGTTGTGACATCGATGGAACCTCTCTTGTGGCTATCGCGGGGGCAGCTCCTGGGTACCTCTTGTTCCTAGTCACTATGCTTATCATCCCTACATACCCCTGCATGGGGCAATTCTGTTGCACCTCATTGACTTGAAGGGGTTTTTCCTACGCATCATGGGTAGGCAGGGGGTCTCTGAAGACTCCCATCTATTGGTTGTTTGGCGCTACGGGGTTGTCCACCACCAACGTCTTGTTGTCGATTAGGTCTTGCACCAAGCCTTTAAACTTCCAACATGCATTAAGGTCATGTCCCTTCCATCTGTGGAACCTACAGTACAAGTCCTCTCTGTACCCCTTAGGCTTTGGTGCATTGGGGTCTATGGTTTGAATCTCTGGCAGGTTGATCAAGTTTACCGCTGACAAGCGGTCAAACAGGGAGTCCCTGGACTCTGTGTAAGGTGTGAATTGTCGCCTAGGGTGACGCTACTGATTTTGTTCTTGCCTCTGGTTTTCTCTGTCATAATTGTTAGGAGGCACCCCGATAGTTAGCCTTTTGAGGTTGTGTTGCTTGTGCAGGCTTAGGGACGTTTATAGCAACTTGATTGACCATAGTGGGTTTCTGTTGCATGGTCCCTATTTTGGTGTTCTTAGACCATTCTTTCTTCTTAGGCTTGGCAATTTCACCATCTTGTATCTTGATCTCCTCAATGATTCTGGCTTGCGCCAGAGCTTCCTCAAGAGTGGCATATTGTTGTAGCTGCAATAGCATGGAGATCGATCTCAAATAGCTCTTTGAGAACATTTGGGTTAGGTCGGACATGGGAGGGAGGTAGGGCAGCTTTGAAAGCAATGTCCTCCACCGGTTCCCATATGCCACCATGGTTTCTTCCTCATACTTTCTGAGGCTAGCTAGGTCACTTAGTGACACCTTTTTCTTGGTGTTGAAGGCAAAGCATTCGAGGAACGCGTCCACTAGCTGATCCAAGTTACTAATGCTATGTTTTGGCAACTGAGTGAACCAATCCGAGGTAGGGCCTACGAATGTGGTTATAAATGTTCTTAGCAACAAAGCATCATTGTCCTGAATGCCAAAGCATTGGCTCAGGAATCTAGTCACATGCTCTTGGGCATCCTCCTCTCCTCTAAAGAGTGCCAACTGGGGTAGTTTAAAGTGTTCAGGGTATGGAGGTGTCGACACTGACGGATGCACAGGGTGACTACGGAGTTGGCGTAAAGTGGGCTTTTGGGGCCCAGAAGTCTTGGTCTCCATAGACTCTAAGCGCTCTAGCAGCGCTTTATATGCATCAGAAGATTTAATTTCTTCCTCCTTAGTTTGCTCCCATTGTGGGTTGGGGGGAACTTGAGGCCTATAGAGGGGTGGCCGGATAGCAGCCCCTCTGCCTTGATAGGGCATTTCAGCCTGCTCTTCTTCTTGCTCATACTCCTCATAGGCTTCTTGAGGAGTTTTTGGATGAGACCTATAACCATGGGTGGGTCCCTGCGGGGGCGCCCATCATTGTTCCTGGGAGTGGCCTCCCGCTCAGGTCTAGGAGGTCTCGGAGGCAGCACTTGGTAAGGTCACGGGGACCTGTCTCGCACCAAGGGGTTGCGCCTCTCATACACTTCTACTTTATGCACGCGAGGGGTTGGGACCTTCTCAGGCACAGTGTTATGAAGCAATTCGGTTGTCTGACGTTGAATGCGCTCTTTGCTAAGGTGGTATAGATGATCTAACTATTGTTGATCTTGCCTGAGCTGCATGATTTGCGCTTGGCGGGCGGCATGTCTGGCAAATGCCAAGTCAATTTGTTCTACCGTCTCATGTTTAGGAAGCCTAGATGCCTCTCCTACATGTCTATCTCGGTCATGGTGATCCGAGACCCCTATGGGTTGCTTTCCTCTATCGAGGTTAGCGGCATTCACCCGAGGCACTGGCCTCAATGGGTGATCCCGATATATAGCAGGTGCGGAGGTGCATCGCTCCCACGCTGTGTACTACTCTTGAGGAACGTGGTGGTCTTCCTCGTACTCCCTTTCGTATGTGTGAAGGGTGTGGGGAGAATTGTCTTGCCCTTCCTGGAGAGCCCTGTGCTCTGGATTTTGTCTAGTGTTTCTAATAGTAATAAGGGGTAAATGAGGGATGATGAAATCATGTGGCCCCTCCTTATGGACCCTACGTTGCTCTAGCACTTCATCACTAGGCCACTCATAACGAGCATCTAAGGGAGGCCTACTTTCTATGTTGAGTGCCACGTGTAGGTTCTCCTCTTGAAAGGATCTATGCTGAGTGGGGGTGCCCCTCAAAGAGGTGCCTCTATAGTCTTGTTCTATGGTGGCATGATGTGGACTATCTTGCGTGTCAGGCCACCAAGGCGGGATGACCAAGTCCTCAGGACTATATCGGAGGTGACTTGTCCCCCTTTGTGCACTCTCTGCAGTGCTTACCCGTGATTGGGCTCGACTACGAGTGTACACCATGGTGATGCTTTCCTACAAGATGCATAGATTTTTATCTCTTTTTATGATTTTTATGCTACACTAAATAGAAGGGAAACACACAATCAAAGCAATGATTATCTTGTTTAAAGATTAAAAGTGTGCCCTAAATCTGGTTTTAGTGTGTTTTGATTTTTTTGTTTTGAAAGCTTTTGTAAAGAACATTTAAATGCAATATGATGGCTCTTATGACTCCCAAAAATGGTCGCCCCTTCGATATACCATTTCCAGGCCGATATACCAACCTCTCTATATACCCGCCCTTACGTGAGGGAAACTATTGGTACGTGAGAGCAGATGGTACATGGAACATAGGCGGTACGAAAGGGGAATCACTCTGTTTATGACACCTACCATAGAAGACTTATCCTCATGCACTGGGAATCACCCCAGCTACACTTGGTCAGCTTTCATCAGGATTTACGTCTAGCAACAGTCACGATCGGGGTTATGTATGCAATATCTCAAGCCAAGGTGGTGATGAAATCCACCGTTGGTCTTGCTCAAGGGTTGGGGTTTTACGACCAACTCCTTGTTGTTTTAAATTACCACGTGGTGTGTGGGGTTCTTTTTAAGTTGCATAAATGAAGGAAACAAGCATTCAAACTCTCCTATGCAAGCAAATAACTAGAGAATAGAAAACAGAAAGCAAAAATTTGATAGAAGGTGTTTAAGACCCCTACCTCTTCTCTGCCCAAATCGGATGTCTCTGAATTTCTGCCCTAAAATTGCATAGAGAGCTATTCATCCCGGGGTGAGATGAATAATAGATCTGTATTCATTCTAGGGTAGGACGAAGTCCTATTCGTCCCTGGGTAAGATGAATTCTAGCTCTATACTCATCATAGACTGAAACGAACAATAGTCCAACGTTTGAAAACTTGGTACCTGTAAGCAAAAACAAGCAAATTTTAATCAGAAATTTAATCTTAAAATCAAGGGATAGAGGTCCCACCGTGATCACCATTGAAAGCATGAGGATACGGAAACAAAAAGGAAAATGCCAAGTACGATGCGTTTAAAACCAAACTTAACGCTAAAAGCCTATATATTGAAAAATGCATAAAAAGAAAGGACATAGATGAATCGACACAAGATAAAAGCAATATAGAATATGGCCCTCTTTATTGATATGCTTTTAAATTCATGTTACAATACGTCTCCTTCCCTTTTAGGGGATAGGAGCGTCAAATATGTTTCTTATCACATCCATGGATAGCAATCCTTCTTCCGCGTGCCCACATGTAAGATGGGCGGACCAAAATGTCACCGCCACTTGTGTATATGATTTTTGACTCCTTCCTGCTCCTCTGATGTTGAAGACCTACATTCAAGGAAATATAAAATATTAGTAGCACCTGTAGATAGAATAGAACATGTATTTCCCAAGGCCTACTGTTAGTGTATGCATGAAAATATTAAACCGATAACCAAATAATATCAGAACGACCTAAAAATTTGATAGAAGCATGAATATGTTACTAGGAAGCCACTACAAAAGGAATAGTCAAGAAATTCCTCACATATTTGTATTCGCTCCGGGGCGGGACGAATAAACCTACAACAAATTGTTAGAAAGCACCCTCTTCAATGTCCTATCCAGAAAGCTCCAAATGACCTACAAAGTTGGGGTTAGCTAATTGGGGGTATTTTGGGATGACCCAGATGGTCATATTTCTCCAATTTGGCCTATATCACCCAGAATATGATGGCACTATCTGCATGTTAGTGAAGGCGGGAAATGATAAAAGCATGATCAAAACTTGTCAGAATGAAGTGAAATTTAAACTACAACCTATTTAAATAACCTAGAATAATATGCAAAAAAAAAATAAAGGAAATATACCACATATTTCTATTCACTCTAGGGTGGGGCGTTTAGAACTACGACAGCTTGGGGGGCGCCCGGGGGCAGGACGCCCATCGTTTGGGACTCTGTTTCAGCACCAATCCACTTGGGATGGGTCCAAAACCTCTTATGGGGTGTTTTCAACAAATTTTGTGGAATATTGTGGCCAAATGTTTGGGTTTGGGCTCCGATTTGCGCTTCCAATAACCACCCTATGACCTCCCTTCTAAAAGAGATCAAAGATGTGAAAGGCACAAAATCAAAAGGTGTGTATGTGTGGATGTAAAATGGCAGCACTTCATTGCTCAAAATGCTACCTCTCTCTCTATATTTTGGGTGAGAAGACTCACCAATTTATAGACCTAGGGTCTCTCTGTTTGAATGCGCATGCGAGGGCGCCACTGGAGTTGCATGTCCTATTTTGGGAAAAATATTATTCCCTGATTTAGAGTCTCCTTGCATGAGGCCTCCAAAAATCAAAGACATGCATGACTGAAGTCTTTCTCCTTGATTTGAAGTCGTTCCTCGCAATTGCATGGCCTGAAGCTGCAGTTAACTGGCGGACCTCTCGAGGTTTGACTTTTTTTGCCAGTCAAACCTTCTATTCGCCTCACCCTAGGGCGAATGCTGATAATCGTCCCTGGGTGGGACGAATGCCAGTTTGTATTCATCCCAGGGTGGGACGAGTAGGGAGCAAGGTGCCAAAAAGGTGCCAAATTGACCTTTGACCTTCCAAACTACTTTTGGGAGTGGTTAGGACCACTGTTTAACCTCTGGGGGCTGCCCTAGGGGTTGTGTGTGTCAATGCGATCGGTGCTTGTTGTCACATAATCGGATTGGTGCTGTTTTGGTGTCTACATATTCATTCCCATGAATTAGCTCACACTTTGACCTTAAATAAGAAAGAAAGGATGATGTTAAAATTGAACATTAGCAAGGCCTATGATAGAGTTGATATTGGAATATGTAGTGGTTAAGCTCCTCTTGAGGCCATGAACAACTTTTAAATTTTTTTGTACATATAAGCCCTTTGGGCCTTTTTAAAACTTAAAAAGTTATTTTTGTAATATTTTTATTATTTTAAATCTAAAGGTCGATTATTTGACCTAAAGATAACTTGTATATGGGTACAAATACCCTATTATATCAACTATTTGATTATCAATTGGAGGATAATTCTATTTTTGATATTTGGTATCCATAGACACCACCATATACTATGTACATTGCTTTGTGAGCTTTTCATTTTGGCAATATTGTATAATGTGTTGATTTTATCTATTTCTAGAAATTGCTATGAAATATATCATGGTATCAAAGCAAGTGTGAATTTCCATTGCTTTATTGTCTACTATTGGAAAATCAACTTCTATGGCATCTCCCAAGGACAACTATATTTGGAATAGCTACAATATTTTATATAAGTTGGCATCAAGACTAATAGAAAGGTTCTTTGATCAAACCCTAGGTCGAATTGGATCATGACTATCTTACTAGGTTCATAAGATTTGCTCTAAGAGAAATATTCACCGAAATAATCCTTTGTTCTATCATTATAACTCAATCATTTTTTTATTTTTTCTTTTTGACTAGATGGATTCCCTAGTTTCAAGATTAAGTTTTTCAAGGTTTTTGTAAAACCTCATTTGTATTATACATTTTTTTCTAAAAAATCCATTTCCTTTTCTCTATCGACTTTTTGTGTCCAATAATAAGAATAGAATAGGTTGATTTATTTTTATATACACCTATGATCCTAGAGAATACATGGGAAGACTTCCACGCTTAGCAAAGATATTCAAGATACTTGACAAAGTTAAAATGGTCTAACAATTCTTTTCTACATAGACATGAGAGGATGTCATGATTGGTTATATTAAAAAAAGTTTTTGTACGAAAAACTATGATAGATATGAATGAACCATCAATGTTTCCATATTCTTGTAAAATTTTAGGAAGGGTCTTAGTTTAGCACTTTGTCTCATTTTGCTTCTAGGTACTCTATTTTTATATTAAAAAACCACCTTCTCTCCAAATTCAAATTTTAATTTAAAAAAATGATTATACTAGGAAATATTCCCTAGCTCGGTGGTTTAAAGGGAGCACATTTGCATTGACCATGCTAATGCATACCTACACCATGTGGTCACTACTAAGGGGAACATTTGATCTAGTTAATTTATTAAGCATAGTGCTAGCCACTATACTCCAAAGGGGCCCCTTAGGGATAGTGTATAGCAGGGTCTATGTTAAGGCATTGATAGATGGAGATTAACTCTTCATGTTGAAAATATTTATGACACCGATGTTAGTAGCACCATGGATCTCAAGGAGTTAATTGATAAGTTTTAAGGGCTATGTGGTCACTTTAATTTGGATGAGCAAGGTCCACCATATGATTTTTTTAATTTAGGATCTAACCCTATTTCTTGGAATTTCATATGCCAATCCACCATATCTTGTTCTTCTACAAAATATGAATATTATACTACCAATGAGAAAGCTAAGCATGTTTAGTGGATGTTCATGATTTTGGAGGAAATTGCCATCCCTCAAATCATTCCAACCACTCTTTAGTGTAATAATCTAGTGTTTCATCAATAGACTAAGCACATTTATATTTGGATGTATTTTGTAATATGGTTTCATGCACATGGGATGTTTGATCCTATTTCCATGACTTTGAAAGAGAAATCAACGAATATCCTAACTTAGTTCATGCTTGAGGTTCCTTTTGTGGGTATGCAAGAGTTACTTGTGTGGGAGATTATCCCTTAATGAGGAATGAATGAAAAATAAGGGTCCTCTTTGTGTCCCTCATTCAACTTAAGAGGGGATGTTGGTATATGTGGTTTTTAATCTTCTCATGAGGCCACAATTAACAATTTTATTGTATTGTATATATAAGCCCTTTAGGCCCTTGTAAACCTTGAAAAAATGAATTTTATAATATTTTGTTATTTCACACTTAAATGATAGTTACACAATATTAATACAAATGTAACTTGTATTTGGGTATAAATAACCCATCATACCAACCACTTGATTATCAATTGTAGCATAATTCTATTCTTTTATGGTGAGATTATTTTTTTGGAGAATATTATATTATTTGGTACATGCCAATGTACCACATTGGTACATTATTAGATTAGGTGTGTGTCTTAGATTAGAGTGTGAGTTGATATTTCATGTAATGTAATAATGTGCAAGAAATGCACAAGTGTCATGTAATTATGTGTGCAAGTGTTATGAATATAAATGTGCACAAGTGTCCATTATGTAAGAGTGCACATGTGTCCTTAGATTAGGAAGAGTCAAGTACAAGTGTGCATACAAGATAGTATCATGTGTATGCAAATTTCAAGTATAGAAGCCAAGATTCGTAAGGCTTGGAATATATAAAGGAGGAGTCATGGTAACTAAAGAGTCATCCTAGAAAGGCTATATTTTACCCCATAGAACTATACAAATCTTCTAGAGAGCAATCCATATCTTCTACATAGTGATATACATTGTCGATAGTGTTATCTTTGTGAGATATTTGTAACAGAAAGAGGAGAAATATAATGTTGCATGCATTTGAGCAACTAGTATTGTAAGCGATATTATTGTGTATATTTCAGGTTTTACATTCATATCTCATCATTTTATTGAAAATTATTTGGTATATTATTAAGCCTTGATAATACATATTAGTTGTATTATTTATATATGTTACACTATCTTTATTGGGTTCATTATATTGCAACTTAATTATTTTGATCCTCTGATTATATTCCTATGAATTTTATATTAAGTATAAGGCTTCAATTGCCATCATATTTTGTGTCCATAAATACCCTATATTTTATGTGCATTGCTTATGTTTATTCCATTCATTTCTAGAAACTAATATTAAATCTAACATGGTATTAGAGTGGGTGTGAATCTCCATTGCTCGATTGGATGCTATTGATAAATTGACTTGTACAACATATCCCAAGGGAAACCATGTTTGAAGTAGCTAGAAGACTCTTTGTAATCTAACATTGAGACTAAAAAATATTTTTTGGATAAAACCCTAAGTAGACTAGGATCGTGATGATCTCATTGAGTTTAACATATTTACTCTAGAAGAAATATTTATCAATAGGTTCCTTTGTTCCTCTCATTGTAACTTAATGCCCTTTTGATTTTTGACCAAATGGATGCCCTAGTTTCAATATTGACTTTTTTAGGTTTGTCAAAAACCTCATTTGTTTTTCCTTTTCTCTTTTGGTTTTTTGTGTCCAATAGCCACATAGATTATAATATTGACTACTTGGTCATCATGAAAGATGAAAATAAGAGGTTCAAATTTTAAAGACATACACCTAGCACTAGATAATTCATGGGTAAGCTACTATGCTTGGAAAAGACCTTTGAGCCACTTGACAAAGTTCCTAAAATGGAAACTTTTCTTGTTGCATAGGCATGAGAGGATGTTCTAATTGGTTATGTTTTACAAAAAGGTTATCTAGGGTAAGCCATGATAGATGTGAATGAATTTTTATATTCTCTATAAAATTTTAGAGGAGGTCTTAGTTTAGCACTTTGTGTTATTATGTCTTTGGGTACTCTATTTTTCATATTCAAAAACTTATTTATCCCTCCAGAAGTCATTTTTTTAAAAAGGAATATAAAAAAGAATATTATAGGAAATAGTCCCTATCCTAGTGGATGCAAAATGTGACATGTGTGCATGTTTCATGTTCATGCATGTCTACATTATGTGCATGCTACTAAGGAGGTATTTGATTTGATTAATTTCCTTAAGTATAAGCTATCCACTATAATTTGAAGGGGAACCTTAGGGCTAGTAAATCATAAGTCCCATGTTGAGGCATTGGAAGAAGGAGGATAGAATTTCAAACCCCCAAATTCTAAACTTTTATTAAGACTAATGATCTCAATATAACAATAATAATGAAGTGGTAAGGATTGATGATATGACACTACATGATGACAAGGTACCTAAGTATGTCATTACAAGTTATTAAATTATAGACCATGTGAGTAGTCAAGTGGTATAACCATCCCTCACAAGGTACATGCATGTGATATAGGACAATATAGTTGTAAGGTTGCTCAAGGGTTTGTTATGCCTAAATTAGGTATCCTATGTACTTAAATACCCTTCACTACCATAATGTAAAATATTTGAAGCATAAGTTCTAACATATGGTATTAGAGAAGATAGAAGGAAGAAATAATTCTCCTTCTGATCCTCCTCTAGCTTTGACACAAAGAAATCCAAGGTGCACTCTATTTGAGAAAAACTTCAAGATTGACATAAGAGGTTTCAAGGGTAAAATTACCTTGTGTTAAATCATCACTGTGAAGAGAAATTTCACAGTTGAATTAAAAAACAAATAGGGTGGAAAATCCTTGCCAAAGGCATATTTAATAAAAAAAAAATAAAGTTATTGAAATCTCTATAAGATATTGAAAGGAAACCATTTGAAGCTCCTTTTGAAAAATATAAATAATTTTTTAAAGAAAATTGAAATAGCCTATTGAAAAGAAGTTTGAAGAAACTGAACTTAAAAAAAAAACTCATGTAACCCATTAAACATTTTTTGGAAAAGAAGACTAAAAATACAAGCCATTAAAGCCATTTGAAAGGCATTCAAAAAGAAATATTGAAGAAGTCTTTAAAAGGCTAAAATTTAGCCCATTGAAGCCAATTAAAAGAAATTTGAAAATAATTTGAAGAAAGGCTTATAAAATTAAAACCATTTGCTAGAAGAAAGTATTAAAGTATAGAGTCCATAAAAATTTATAATGGAATTTGTAGAAAGTTCTCAACATTTGAAAAGCTCAAAAGAGCTCATAAAAATTACATTATAAAAGGCAAAAGAAGAAATACAAGAAGTTTTAAAAGCAATAACTTGATTCAAGGTATTCAAAGTATCATTTATAAAAGTTATAAGTGACGTTCAAAATAGATCTCACAAGCAAGAGTAAGGAAAATGCCTAGATTTGTCATAATGATAAAGCAACAAACAATTTTGTCCTTACGTGGGCAAAGAATGAACATTCTAAAAGTAGAATGAAACAAGACAAGAATTTAACTAGTTCTCAAGATCCTCAAACTTGGATGTTATAACCATAAAAAAAGAGTAGAGAAATGAAATTCATGGGTAATTAATGTTTTCCAAGGATCTAATTTTTTTATACATTATAGGAGTTCTTGCAACTCAAGGCCCACATAAATGTAGAAGTTACATAAAGAACAAGGAAGAAAGAGCATGCTAAATTACAGACAAACATAAAAGAAGTTGCATGGAGAACAAGGAAGAAAGAGCACACCAAATTATATAAGAACATAGGATAAAATTATAGGATGAGTGCAGAACAAATGATAACCTCGATATTTATCCGAAAGTCAACTCAAACATAATGATTGATGCAACATGAGCATGTCAAATTGGAGAAGAATGCAGGATAAAATTACACAGTGAACATGGACCAAATAATGACCTTGACATCAACTCAAATATAGTAGCATGAATATAATTGCATTAGATATGTATAAACTTGGACATCATAACAAAGGTCCAAAAGGAGAAGCAACATCACACTCAGGTAAAAAAGCATTAAATAAAAGAGAAGGAAAGCATTAGCATGTCAATGCTTATAGTGGAAACCCTTCTAACTCAAAAAACGTCCAAGGGAGAGGTATTCAGTAATACTTAGTCCTAAATCAAGAGCTTCATTACAAGAATTTAAATAAAAAATAAGGTGTAGTCAAGTGTGCACTAAGAAAAAAAAATAAAAAGTATTTTAATTTGAACGATTAAACACACAAGCAAGTGTTCATTTTAAGAAGTATTTCAGTAGCTCACACTTCAAAAGAAAAGGTATAAAGAATTCAACACTCACCTTTAATATTGAAAAAATAATAATAGTAAAAAAAGTCCAAGGAAATTTCAAAAAGAAATAAAAAATCAAGAACTGGACTTTTTTGAAAGAAATCTAATGTTGAAGAGTAAGAGACTTAGTGAAGCAAATTTTTTTTTTTTCTACGTTCATTTGAAATTCAGAATAAAATAAAAGATACTATTTTAAAAATTAATATTCTAAAGATATTTTGTAGAGGAAGAAGTATTCCCTCTACCTTCAATTTTTGCATGGCAAGACAATTATTTCTCATGGTCTTTTGAAGCCTCAATTGAAATCAAAGTGTAAGCATATTTATACTCATTGAAAAGAGTTTTTTAAATAAAACTCAGTAAAGAATAAAATTTATATTTTGTAAAGGTTTACTATGGATAGTAGAGCACCAAAGTTTTTTTTGTCAGGTTATCAATTGTTAAGGGGAAATAACCATTCTACCTAGAAAACTAAATGTATGGCACATCTTGAGTTTGAGTAAGTTTGGCATGTAGTAGATGGAAGAACTACCCATCCTATTACAAGAGGAGAATATCAAAAAAAAATTGACAAGATAAAAAAGTGAGACTAATCATTATGTTTGGAGTAGCAGATGATGTCCAGGAAAACATCAGAGATATGACCACAACCAAATATGGATGGGAGAAGCTGAATATAGTATTTGAATCCAAGAATAAAAATCATATTTTGTTCCTCCAAAGTCAACTCCATTGTCTAAAGATGAAGAGTGGAGAAAATTTGGAAGGATTCATGAGAAGAATTGTAGAATTGCAAGCATCATTGCAAGCACTAGGAAATTAGGTATCTACCAAAATTCTAGCTCCTATTATTTTAATATCACTTCCATCCAAGTACAATGTTTTTTGTGACTACACTAAATAATTCTAAGAAAACACCAAGATTTGAGAATCTGGTGGACCTACTTAAGAAAGTAGAAGCCTCACAGACTATAGATAAAGAAAAAAAACTACTAGTTACAAGTCAAAGAGGGAAGCATCCATGCAAAAGATGCATGAGACATCTACAAAGATTCCAAAAAAGAAATAAATTTCATAGATTTTATACTAAAGGAATAATTCTCAAAGGAGTACTTTCAACAAGCAAAATACATGTGATCATTATGGAATAAATGGATACACCATGAAGAATTGTTGGAATATTCTATTCAAAAATGGATTCCCTTCACAAGAGAATAACTAGTAGCAAAGTAGTTCATCTTCATAATAAAAAAAATAAGATTTGAGAAAGGTATATTAAAATAATGTAGTCAAATAGAATCAAGTCAAAGAAGGAAAATAAGAAGTTCAACAATAATAAGATGCATTTGTCACATAAGCAGAGATAAGATAGCACAATAATTTTTGGTATAATTCCAAATAGATGTATAGGTCAAGAAACTTGGATTCATTCAAATCATCCAAATTACTATTGGTACAATGCAACTAAGAAGTGCATTCAAAATGTGATTCTTAATCATCAATAGAAATTTTTGAAGATAGCAAAGAGAATGAAGAATCAATGCAATAGGTATTAAAGATTCAACCATCAATAGCACACCAAATAAATCATAAATACATTACATATCACAAAAAATATTTTTATAGATGAATAATGCAAAGAAGCAAAAAATGATTGATCTCACTCATCAGGAGATAATAAAATATTGAAATGGTAACCAATCTGAACAAAAAATATTAAAACACACTATTGGAAACCAATGAATTCAATTATTGATACAAGTTGCATGTTAATACATTACATTGAATAACATATAATGTAGGAATACATCAAACAAATATGTAATCAAATAATTGAAGCCATGAAAAAGAAGAAAGAGGTGATTTACCTTACTTTAGTAGAAGACATTGATCAAGACAATATTTGGAAATAAGTCTACATGGTAGGAAAACATCTGAGCTCATCAACAACTAATATATTTTATGATTATCCTCTACATTAAAGAAATAAAATTCATGCATCAAATGAAGTATTTTGTAATAAATGTATTTAGATTGCATGATCATAGAACCTGACACTCCTAAATATCGAAGTAAAAAGTCTACATTAAAGGGGGGAATATCTCTCTCAAATTCCAAGATCACCCTAGATATTATTATTTGGTCATAATGTTAATAGATATTTTGACTATGATTTAATAAGGGAGGGTATGTTATGAGTTATTACATCATATACCATGTATTAAGTCAAGTGATATAACCATCCCTTACAAGGTACATGCATGTGATATAGGACAAGATAGTTGCAAGGTTGTTTAAGGTTTTGTTATGCCTAAATTAGGCATCCTATGTACTTAAATACCCTTCACTAATATAATGCAAAATATTCAAAGCTTAAGTTCTAACACTTTTATATTCAAACACATTGAGGTGGTACCTAATGAATAGGCACTTGATGACATGGAAGTTTGCATATGCTATATGTAGACACCAAAATCCAGCCACTTGCAAGTCATCTATACCTTCCTGTCAGCCACATGTCAATCATTCATCCTTCCCGCCATTATTTGGCCCAAATCCACACTTTCCCGCCATTATTTGGCCCAATTTCACCTTTCCCGCCATTTTTCATCCCCAAATTTATTTAAATTAATATTTATATATATATTTTAATATTTTAATATATTTATATATATATATAAATATAGTTTAAGTGATTTAATCTAAGCCATCCATCCTTCATTTAATCTCATCCGTCCATCCATCTTAATCCGTTTCACAACCTAGATTTATTCTCTACCCTTGGATCCACTTTAATCTTAGCCACACGTTCAAAGTGTCGTTAAAACCCTAAAGTGTGCCCTAAGAGTAGATTATAAATAGAGCCACCTTGATGGCTCAAACCCTACTTCTATCTTGGCTATCTTTGCTATCTTTGCTATCTTTTGGACCTATCTCTTCTATTTCATCTATCTCTTCAACCATCCATCGCCGCCCCTTTTCGCCGCATCCATCGCCGCATCCGTCGCCAACTTCGCCGCCATCTCTTCTGCAAGATCTGCTGAATTCCCCATTCTTGTCACAAGTGCCCACGGGCGTTTACCCGCAGCCACAGACTCAGACCGACGTCTGAAACCTTGATCCAGAAGCACGCGGGCGTTCAACGAGTGCACCAGGGCGCCTTCTATAGCCGATTTGATAGCCACATTACTTCCAGATGCCGCCTGGTCTAGCCGCGTTAACAGAGAATAGGTATAAATCAGTTTAAAGCAAGTAACTTCTTTTCTTTTATTAATCTGTTGTTGAACTCCTGCATTCTATTTTTCTAGGGTTTTAAATTATTTCTGAGGGCTCACACAGTGGAGCCCTCTTATTAATTTCTAACTCCTTGATAGTGTTAATGTGTGCAGGATTTTAATGGCAGTATCCGAGTGTGTTGATAGCAATTGTTTAAGCTGGAGTGGTCCGAGCTACAGGATACAACAAAGCCCACTCACTCTGTTGGGATTAAGGATACGTCTTCGAAAAATGCCACCACTTTATGCCAGCTAGGGTTTCGGAGAACCCTAGCACAAATTGTAATTTTTGTATCACAAAAAGGGTTACAGCCCTTGTTGTACTCAAAAGGAGTTTTTAAACTCCATTGATTAATAAAAATCGTTTGTTTTGTACAACCGTGTTCCGTATTACTTTTTATTGTGATTTCTTTATCTTTTGTTTGGCGTTGTATTTTTAATCTACAAATGGCGATCACGGTGGGACCCCCTAGGGTTTCATGTTTTTAATACTTGCTTTACTAATCTATTCTTGTTTTCTGTTTTATTTTGCAGGTTCCAAAAATCATGAAATTCGCTGTTACAACGAACTAGGGTTTCTGAGCTTGCAGAAAACGCAGCAGACGCAGAGCGGCATCTGGAAGTCCAATCCGAAATGCAGAGGTGCGTTTCATCCTGCAGACTCCCTTGGGCGTTTGAAGTCAGTTTTACAGAAAAGCGTAGGCTTCCGAGTAAGTGCATTTTTTTTCTTTGTTAAGTACTTTTTACGTTTTTGGTTTTTCTCGTCGTATTCTGTTTCTTTTTCGGATCATTACTTTAAAATGAAAAAAAACTAAGTAATCTGGAAAAGAATAGTTATTTTTAATTACATTTTTTTTTGCATTGCATTATTGAGTTGTCATAAAAAAAAAAAAAATTGCATACCTAGCCGCATATTAGAATAGCTACGAATTATCTGTTTTAGTTATCTAAGTAGGACTATTGATTGGATGTCAATAGTACTCCCGCCATTGGGTGATTCCAGAAGAGAAGTGGACGAACCTTCCGGTTGCTCCTTTGATATCCGATATCATTGGTAGGCAGGGGGTTTTAAACGGTGTACTCCACTTCTTCAGAGGAAATGGCATGTTTTCAGTAGCCTCTTGCTTAGATCATTAGAACTTTTGATTTATAGCTTTGTATGTATACATTAGACAACTAAAACACTTAAAATAAAATTCACTGCATTTCATATTGCATTTAAAATAAGTAATATCTGGATTTCATCACTGTGTATTGCTTGAAGTTTAGTGACGGTGGAATTCATCTCCATCCATTAAACTTCCGCCTTAGACACCATAGGTCACCCCCGAGCAAACTTGTCTGGATTTCATCACCAGTAAGAATCTCGTTGTCCTTTCCTAGCCATAGTTTTTACCTTTTTTGTGAATAATTCAAGATTAGATCACATGCAAAACTCATAAACCGGACACTTAAAATTTACTACAGATTAAGATCAGAAAATAATTAATTAACCGCAGGTAAGACACATTGGTTGAAACCTAGGTTGTGACTGTTTTTTGATAATTTCTTTAGTGTAAATTTATCATTCCAGTTTTGCATTCTTCTTTTCTGAATTTGTTTAGATTTATTGCTTCATGGTCTTAACAAGGAATCAATCTAAAATGTTAAATCTAAATAATCAAATGAATAATTCACAGAATATCCCCATCACCAACATAGCCACTTATCCTAGTGAATTTCAGGGTGTTCGCCTACTGTGTCTTTCACGTCCTTCTACCGTCTATCACATGGCCATGCCCATGGAGGAAGACAATTCCCGTCATATTACCCACATTGATATGGCCCAAGTGCAAACTCACTTAAGAGATGGCAATGGCTATGTCCTTGAGCCAATCCAAGATTCCCCTATGCAAGATTCTATTTTTCAGCAGGATATTGCATCAACCATACCCGCCGGTTTCACTCAGGTCTACACTAACCCTTTTTTTGAGGCTAATGTTGTATCTGCTCAACCGGCTTCATCTCCAACATCTTCCCAGATGCTCAATTGTCCTCCTTTGGAGACAAATGTAGTGTCTTCCCGACCACTTTCTCCTCCATTTACCCCGGTGTACACCAATTCTCTCTATGAGGCCGGTGGAACCTCCTCTAGCCATGACCAATTTCAACCCTCTTCTTCCCAAACCATTTATGGTTTCACCCTACCCGGGGCACAGCCATCTGTTTCTTCCCGTGTACCGCCTACTTCAGCCACCTTCATTGCCCCCGCTATGCGGCCTCCTATGACTACCATGGCAGCCCGCCCTCCACCTTCATCCAATCATCCCACCTCCCTTGGGTTAGAGATTAATAAGGTTAGGGAGTACCTCGACAAGTTGCTTCAGCAACAACAACAACAAAATGCTCAACCACCCGTCGTAGTAAAACCTACACCCCAACCAATTTCTACCCAGCCGACTTTTCTTAGCTCAGGCCCCACCTGGGTACCCCAATCTTCGGTGGTGTCCATTCCTACCCCACCTTTCTCCCAACCCAATCCAGTTCATCATTCACCAACCAATCACCTTCTTTCCGGTATCATCCATACCAACAACCTCGTCCATTCCACACTGCCTAATCCAGGCAATTTCATCCCATCTCATCATTTTTCCACTCCTCCATTGCATCCTCATAATCATCAAACGAGTCAAAATTTTCATGAAGATTCTCGACTCCATGCTATGCAACAACAGATTGACAACCTTATGCTCAACATGCCTGGCTCATCTAGTCAGAAACCTACGCTAAGGTCGTTGATCAATCAACCAATTCATCCTTCGGTACCTTCACCGCCATATCCGACTGATTTCACATTACCGAAGTTTGACAAATTTCGAGGAACTGAGGATCCTCATGAACATGTGAGCTCATTCATGCATGCCCGCTTTAGAATCCAAAATAATGACGCTCTTATGCTCAGTAACTTTTCCTCGTACATTAGGGGGAGATGTTGTACAATGGTACAATCATTTAGCTCACCATAGCATTTATGCTTACGAACAATTGATTAATCTATTTTTAGAACGATTCTCCCTAAATGTACAAAGGAAAGTTTCATTGTCCGACTTATACAAGCTCAAGCAACATGACGATGAGACTGTTTATGACTTTGGAAACCGTTGGAGGGCTATCATTAATAAACCGCCATTCTCTCTACCAATGGAGGAGTTAACCAAAATGTTCACCCACAGTTGTCTAAAACCTATCTCTTGGTTACTCCAATTACAACAATTGAAGAGGCTTTGGCCCAAGCAAGTATCATAGAAGACATTAAAGTCCAAGAGGGTGTTTTAAAACCCCGTAGAAAAGAATGGCAACAAAAGGGCCAACAACGAAATAATAATTATGGCCAAAACAAACAAACACAAAGCTAGTACAACCTCAAATGTTAACCAAGTTAATCAAGTGGTGGCGAGTCAGCCCGTAATGGCTCAACAACAACAAGTAATGCAAAGTCAACCGCAACCAATTGCTTATCATGCGGTACCCGCCCCTACTCAACCAGCTCCCAATCACCGGGCCAACCATGGAAACTCGACCTTGGCAAAACAATCGTCCCAAGCGACAATTCACACCTTTAGATGAACCATATGCGGTCATATTCAACAAGTTATATAGCACAAATCGGCTTAACTTTACCCGAGTTTAAACCTTTAGAACCATCTAGAAGGGGGAAGTATTACAAGGAGTACCTATTTTGTCCTTATCATAGGCAAAATGGGCACGATATCAATAATTGTACAACTTTCAAACATGTGATCCAAGATCTTATTGAGATTGGAGCCATTAAATTGGATAGCCCCTTAGCCCAACAAAATCAAAATCTTGGTATATTTCAAACACCCCTTCCACATCGGGAGGAAGCTCCAACAACTTCAGGGGGAGTAACTCTGGTAACTCCTCCTAATCAAGTCAACCATGTACAACAATACCAAGGTTTTGTGGGTACTATTAACGTAGTAACCCGGGGTCAAAGGGCGAACCAACCAAATCAGGCCGAACCACAGCACACTGTACAAACCCCCACCCACCTCCTGTAACAGTGACCCAACGACGTGCTAGTACTTCTCAACAACCGCTAAATCATTCTACTCAACGCCAACGACCCATCATGTCATTGAGTAGCCGATTAACTACCACTTTAAAAATGGCTTCTGCCAAGTTATCGATCTATGACCTCATTCAACAATCTCCCCCGCATAGAGAGGCATTAATGGAAATATTAAAGTCAATCGAGCTTCAAACTCAAGATACTAATGCCTTCAACAACTTTGTGGGGAGTATTCAAACATGCATGGAGCCCTCCATCACTTTCTATGATTTTGAAATCAAACCTATGTCAACATAAAGTATAGATCCTCCACCGCATATCATGGCCAAGATCGATCACAAGCCATTCAAGAGAGTCTTAATTGACACCGGTTCCTCAATCAATATCATTACAACATCGGCGTTGAGTCATCTAAAGTCGTCGCCATCCCTTATCACAAAGTCGACTTTTACTCTTAAAGCATTCAATGATGCTTTATCTTCCACGGTTGGCACGGTTATCTTGCCCATTGAGGTAGGGGCCCGAACTTTGCATACCTTGTTTCACATCTTGGAAGGGTCCATGGCATACAATGTATTGCTTGGACGGCCTTGGCTTAGGGAGATGAGATGTGTCCCTTCTATACCGCATCAATGTCTCGAAGTATGTATATGAGGGACAGAGTTCATTGTGTACCCGCCGACATTGAACCCTTCAAACATTGCAACTATGTCTCAAATCCTTATGAGATTGTGTTGCCATCCACTCATCTTTTCTTGACCCCATCTACTTCTTCTATACCATCTTCTTCTAGAGCTCCCATTCCTGAGGAGCTACCCATCATATCGCAACCACCTTCATCTTCCGTTATTCCATCTCATTCACCACTTTCTTCATCTCCTAATCTTCCTTCTTCTTCATCACTGACCACATGCACATGTGGCCATGACCAATCATCTCTTTCCACGTCATTACCCCCTTCTTCTACACCTTCTTCAACATCACCTATTATTCCTCCATCTTCCCAACCATCACCACCTGATGTTTCACAAGTTAGTGAAGCATCAACCCAACCAAATCCTTCCAATTCTTCTATCCCACATTCTTCTATTCCATCATCTAGTCCATCTCCCTCCCAAGTCAAGGTCCATCTCACTGATGTCGGTATTGGTGAGTATGCCATCCAAGATGTCCACATCACACCGTTCAATGTGCAAACAGTTAAAGATTTTGGTCGTCCACATGACCAACATTTATCCATTGGATCGGTTTATAACATGGGTTCTATGCCAAATTCCATTAATTTTGTATATGGGGGAATAGAGTCATCTTCTAGTCCTACCACCATACTAGAACCTAAGCATCCAATCCTCGCCAATATCGAAAGGATGGAGGGTTTTCCCTCTCGCTATTTCCACGGACATAATTGGCAGCAATTTGGCCTAGGTCGATACGAGCAAGGGGTAACTGAACGCATCGATATGCCATACCATAGACCCACTGAGCGTTTTGGTCTGGGCTACCAACCACTTCCATCCCTTTCTTCTTTTGAACGAGCTTTTCAAAGCATTAATCTTAATTCAGAAGAAGAAATCCTCCACCCCGACGAATCCGAAGATGAAGCCTATGAAGAATTTGACGTCATGTCAAATGGTGATGAATCTGTAGAAGAGTCGGCGCCCATTGTTCCCCTCATTAAACAAGACGAGTTTTATCTCCAATTGTTCCCTCTCCAAGAGGCCATCTTTCGCTTGCTTATTCCACAAGAACGAGGTGAACCACCCCCTCCGCCACATCCATAAGCCATAATCCAAACCTGTATTATATGTATATACTAAAATAGTGGTTTTCACCACTACCAAAAAAAAAAAAAAAATCAGAAAATTTCCAAAAAAAAAAAAAAAATCAAAATATATAAAAATACTTTATTGCTTTATGTATGTGTGTAATAGTGGTTTTCACCACTACAAAAAAAAAAAAAAACTCAAAAAAAAAAAAAAAAACTAAAAAAAAAAAAAAAACTCAAAAACTATGTTGTTTTGCATCTCAGGTCTTCCGAGGTCTTCACCGGTTTTCCCTTCCATTCCGCCCATCCTTTCTTCCATAAGTCGACAATGAATTTTGAAGACTTATTCACACCACTCCATAATCCATATGATCCGGATAAGCCAATCCTGATCAACCCAAGCCTGATTGGCATGGATCGGATTTCATCCCCTCCATCTATTTCAGAATTCATCCTTTCTGAGGAATTGTTAAGGGCTTCCGTCAACTACATTCCTCCTTCACCTCCACATTCACCTTCATCTTCTAAGCCGCAGGTCTTCCAGGCAGACATAGACGAGAGCAAGGCACAGGAGCTTGATGACATTTTAGATGACATAAATCCGATCCCTACTCCCCATCGACCTTGAGGAAGGTTCCCACATGTCTATTGAAGAAACTATCGATGTAGACCTTAGTACATACTCAAGATGGCACCCAAATTGTGAAACTGGCTAAAAGTCTATCATCAGAGGAACAAGAGCAAATGATTGCTCTACTCAAGCGGAAGAAGGAGATATTTGCATGGTCTTACAAAGACATGCCAGGCCTAGACCCTAATTTGGTTGTCCATAACCTCACCTTACAAAAAGATGCTAAACCTGTCAAACAAAAACTTAGGAAAATGCATCCTACCGTGGCCCTCATAGTTAAATCGGAGATTCAAAAACTTCTGGATGTTAAATTTGTCGTCCCGATTGATTATCCTGAGTGGCTTTCTAACATGGTACCCGTTCGCAAGCCTAACGGGGGATACGTGTTTGCACCGATTTTTGAGATCTAAATAAAGCGTGTCCTAAGGATGACTTTCCTCTTCCAAACATTGATACTCTTGTCGACACTGCTGCTGGTCATGAAATGCTTTCGTTCATGGATGGATTTTCAGGATACAACCGGATTCGAATAAACCCCGAAGATCAACACAAAACAACATTTACCACACCTTGGGGAACTTTTTTTTACAGGGTGATGCCCTTTGGCCTTAAGAACGCAAGTGCAACCTATCAACGAGCCATGACTTATATTTTCCATGATTATATGCATAAGATTATCGAAGATTATGTGGATGATTTATTGGCAAAATCTAAAACTCGACAAGAGCATTTTGATGTATTGGAAAAAGTTTTTGATAGACTTCTAGAGCATAAAGTAAGGTTGAACCCTAAGAAATGTGTCTTTGGTGTTACCTCATGCAAACTCCTAGGTTTTATTATCTCTAAACGAGGTATTGAGGTGGACCCAAACAAGGTCAAAGCCATTATGGAAATGTGTCCCCCAACTAATTTGAAGGAGTTGCGTAGTTTACAAGGAAAGATTAATTCAATCCGTCGCTTTATTGCACAACTTTCTGATAAATGTAGGCCATTTTGCCACCTACTACAAAAGGGGGTACAATTTTCATGGACAGATGAGTGTCATAAAGCCTTTGATGACATCAATCAAGACTTAGCATCTCCGCCAGCCTTAGCTCCGCCTCGTCCAGTGGGTCCCTTTCAATCTTTATATCTCAAAGAACGGACTTTGCCTTAGGGACAATGCTTGCACAAAAGAATGAACAAAATCGTGAGCAAGCCGTCTATTATATTAGTCGAACATTGGTAAGCTATGAAACCCGATATGCTTATGTGGAAAAGTTGTGCTTAGAAGTGGTTTTTGCCACTAAGAAACTTCGTCATTATATGCTTAGCCATACAACATATGTCATAGCTAGAGAAAACCCTCTGCGTTATATGATGTCTCGCACTTATAATAACACTCGTACCGCTAAATGGATAATGTTGCTTACCGAATTCGATCTTGAATTCATTAGCCAAAAATCCGTTAAAGGTCAAGTTATAGCCGATCAACTTGCGGAAGCTCCACTACCTAGTGATCATCCTTTGATTATTGAGCTCCCGGATGATTCGGTATTTGCTATCACCGAACAAGAAGAGGACATCATTCCGGAGGAAGATGTTGACATCACGCTATTCTTTGATGGCTCTAAGTGCGCGAAAGGTCAAGGTGCCGGAGTTGTGTTTCATACACCTCAAGGGATTCCCATCCCTTTATCATTCAAACTAGACTTCCAATGCACCAATAATACAGTAGAGTATGAAGCCTTAATTTTAGGTCTTCAATCAGCCATAGCTATGAGCATTAAGCGTATTCGAATATTTGGGGATTCTCAACTCGTGGTTAAACAAATTACAGGAGAATACCAAGCCAAAGAACCTACCATTAAGCTTTATCATGATGTAGCAATGAAGTTGCTCTCTAAGTTTGATTGGTATGAGATCACTAGTTTGCCTCGCTCGACTAATAGATTTGCGGATGCCATGGCCTCTCTTGGATCATTGATTCCAAAGGACTCCCTTGGAGAGGTACAACCCCTAATCATTTCCACAATCTCTAAGTCCTGCAATTGTCCGTGCTTGAGTCTAAGGATGAAAAAGATGTTTGCTTTATCCATTCGGATCCATATGAGCCTTGGTCTAGTGAGATAGTAGCCTTCCTCAAGTTTGGAACACTCCCATCTGATTTGTCTCGAATTGCCCACCGCTGTTTTAAGCAAAAGGCAGCTGCGTTTTGTTCTTTTGGGGGATGTGTTGTATAAACGTGGATATGATGGAGTACTCCTCCGCTGTCTAGAAGCAAGTGAAACACATAGAGCTATTGCAGAAGCCCATGATGGTACTTGTGGTGGTCATTTTAGTGGAATGGCCATTGCGAAGCGTATTTTACGTATGGGGTATTATTGGCCCACTATGGAACAAGATTGTTGCAAATATGTTAAACAATGTAAAAAGTGTCAAGAACACGCTAATTTAACCCATATACCATCACAAGCTTTACAACCCATCCAAAGCCTTTGGCCCTTCTCACAATGGGGTCTCGATTTAATTGGCAAGATTTCACCCGCCTCTTCAGACAACGATACTTTCATCATTACAACCACCGAATACTTCACAAAGTGGGTTGAAGCTATTCCTCTAACCAAGATCTGACAGGTCCTAGAATTGTGGAGTTTATACTTCACCATATCATTTGTCGTTTTGGTATTCCCTCTAAAATCATTTCTGATAACGGCAAGTCTTTTAAGAATAAGGATGTTCGAGCTCTTTGCGAAAAGTATAATATCCAACATAGTTTCTCAACTCCTTACTACCCACAAGCCAATGGACAAGTTGAAGCTTCCAATAAGACCATAATTGCTATTCTTAAGAAACTTGTTAAAGAAAATCATAAAGATTGGCATACACAAATCCCCTTGGCATTATGGGCTTACATAACAAGCATCATAACTCCCATTGGGGCAACGCCATTTTCTTTGGTCTATGGAGCTGAAGCAATCATGCCTCTTGAGCTCGAGATCCCTTCCTTGCGAATTTCTTTGCAGGAATTTATCGATGATGATACTCGCTAGACAAGCACGTCTTGATCAACTCACACTCATAGATGAAAAACGAATCAATGCTTTAGAGCATTTGCGAGTTTATCAAGACCGATTGAAACGTGCTTACAATGCCAAAGTTCATCTAAGAGAATTTCAAGTAGGAGATCTTGTCCTTAAAGAGAATCAACAAAACACCAATGCATTGCCGCATCTTCGAGATAAATTCGCGGCTAATTGGTTAGGTCCATATATGGTCACCGAAAGAGTGGGTAATGGAACTTATAGACTTGCCAGTTTAGAGGGAGAGGAAGAACCCGAACCACTTAATGTTATACACTTGAGGGCATTCTACGCATAGTTTGAATTTTATATGTACATATATACATGGCTTGTACAAAAAAAAAAAAAAAAAACAAATAAAATAAAAAGAATTTGCATTTCATTGTTAGTTGCATACATCTCATTCAAAAACATTGCATTTCATGTGCATACATCTCATTGAAAACCATAACATTTCATTTTCAGCCATAGTTGCATATCATGTTAGAGACCATTCTATCTTTTGGATATAAAATTTGGTCAAGCAAAAGTCATGTTGCCTTAATCAGGGGCACCTTCATAAAATCCATCAAACCGAATTGTCATTCGTACACCCATTTTCCATTTGCACATATTTACATTGCCAAAATGTTTTCAACTCACTCACCCATTCCTAGTGTTTTAAGCAAACTTTGAAATGCATGTCAAAGTTCTCTAGGGCCATATCACAAATTACACTAAATAAAATCTTGAGTATTGGGAAATGATTTCAAAAGCGGTCTTGAACCTATCACATTTTCACATCTTAAAAACATCTTGTGTCAAAGAGAGATAACACCATCCTTGGGTTGTGCCTTGAAGTGAAAAGGGTAATCCTCGTTTGTCCTATCATGCAAACATAGTCCATAAAACAAGTGGTTCTTACCACTATCACAAGCAATCACAAAATATAAATATAAACAGAGTAGTAAGGATAGGGTAAAATTCTCATCATACTTCGGTTGAGAATCCGATTCCCCAAAGCTCTAAGGAAATGAACATTTTTCACACACCACCGATCCCAAATAAGTTGTAAGGATCGTACTACTTGTCCAATCGGACGGATAGGTAGTCATCCCCAAGGCTTACAAAGGTCAAAAACAACATGGACTATGGAGTTAACCTTCACCGGGGCTATAGACGCTTGACCTGGCAAAGTGGAGTATACTCATTGCGTGGCGACATGTCTCTCCTCAAAAAGAGACCTCTCGAATGCTCATACGGACAAACTAGCTTCGGGGTCTTCTCCATAACAGAGGTTACCTAATTTATGCAAGATGAGGTTAATGAACACACTTGCACACACACAGGTTTTTGATTGCCTAGAGTCACTACCATGCTTCTGATTTGGTTAATGAACTCGCATGCACACACATTTGGTCCTAGTTGAATTAGGCAGTATTAGTAAGTTTGTTTGATACCACTAGCATGTTTGAGTCTTTGTAAAACAGTCTTCCATATCTTCCTCCATATCACCCTCCATATCTTCTTCCATATTCATGTCATTCCATACGTCATCCATTCACAAGCCACCAAGTTCGGTGCCCCCGATTAAACAATTATGATAACAATTGGCTAAATCTAACTATCTAAAAATATGAGTGCTTCTTAGTGCATATTTCATTTACTTAGTCTTGCATTAATCATCCAAGATTTGTATGTAAACTTAGCTCGCATTAATCATCTATAAGTTTGCATTCCATTCCATCACATATGCATCAAAAACATTAAAACATATAAAAACATGCATCACAAAAACATAGGCATTCACACAAAAGAGAGTAAAACACCAAATAAATAAAAGCCATGTATATATATATATATGTATAAAGGACAAACTGTACAATGAATGCCAAAAGGCTACAATATACAATAGAGCACCAAGGCTCATAAAGAGTGCATCTAAGCACTAAGCTAACCATCAAAACAGGACCCCCGAGACCTAGTAGGAGCCCTAGACCTAGTGGTGTGCCTAGACTCACTACGCCTAGAGACGTAAGAGGATGGAGGATCGGGCAACACAATGTGATGCCTAAACAATGTGTCCTCCGGAGCCTCAATGTAACGAGTCCTAGACCTAAGCCTAGCTATGTCTATCCCGTGTCGTCGCTCCCGCCTCCGCTAGCTCCGCTCGGAGTCTCGTCACCCCGTCATCCCGGGGCACCCCGGTCGCTCCATCCAAGTCCGCCCACAGCCTGGCCATCCTCTCCTCCTGAGCAGCTAACAGGGCATCCCGCTCTGCTGCCTACTTCTCCAACCGAGCTATCCTCTCATCCCGGACAGCTAGCATAGCATCACGCTCTGCTATCTGCTGCTGCAGCTGTGCCACCTCGTCCTCGTGCCCGCTAGGGGGTACTTCCCTAGCCTCTCCTGCGGCCTCTCCTAGGCCCTCTCCGTCATCCTCCCCGTCATCTCCGCTCCCCGGAGCCTACCGTGCCATCTTCCCCTTTCGCCTTCGACTATCAGATCGAAGGCGGGGACCCTCCTTGCGCTTGGGAACCTCCGCGGTTCCCTCGCCCTCTCCAACCCCAGCCTCGGGCTCTCCGGCTCCACCAGCCACCAATGGTGGCTCCCACCTCGGCTCTGCGGCCATCCATGCTGCATACTCACCTGTCACCCCGACGTCGTCCACGTCGGGGATCTCCATGTCCTCATCGTCCTCTCGCCGCCTCCCTCCACGGCTCGGCACACGGCAAATCACCCTCTGATCCGTGCCTCCGATAGTGCACTGGCTCACCGGGGACATCCTGCCTCAATCCGACCTCGGCGGAGTACTCGAGACATCCGTATGTACTCCGCCTCGCTATGGCCCCGCCCCACTACCCATCCGGCCCGTCGCACCCGTCTCGTGTGCTCTCCATCCCCGATCCACCTCGCCTCCCGCCAGGGCCTCCAAATGACTTGGGCATCCGTCAAGTCCGCCCATAATCTCCTATACCATTGCCCCGATCTCACGGGCGGCTAGGTTGTCTCTCCTCCGCCACTGGCCATCTCCTACCATAAGCCTGGCTCATGTCCCAGTGAGCCCATGGCAACCCCTCCGGTCGAGCCACTCTGAAGTGCTCCCAGCCCCAGCACTGGAGAACCACACTGCAACCTAGGCCCTTCCGGCCCCGTCTCCGAACCTCATACAACTCCCGGTACACCTGCGCCAATAAAGCAGGCGCCCAGGCATACACTACCCTATTAGTGAGCATCTCGCTCACTACACCCATCGTGTTCCATGGGAACCTAGCACCCGATGCTCGTTCGGGGCCACAATGTTGGTCAACACGAACATCATCATAGCCTCCACCGCTACCAACTCCTTGGCCGTATACATGGCCAAGTATGGGATCCCCCCGCTCTCCGTCCGGATCTCAAACAACTTGGCCATCTCCGTGGCCCTATCTCGTCCAACCTCCACCCGTGCCCCCTCCACGGGCACCTTGAGGATGCGGTATACATCCTCAAGCGTCACCGTCATCTCTCCAGCCGGGAGCCGGAACGTCCCCCCGATCCGGATCCCACCTCTCGGCCAAAGCCGAGAGGTACCCCTCATCCGCCCGAACTACCTCCAACCGGGCCGCCTCCGCCAGCCCCACCGCCTCCAATATCTCCCACCCTGCTCGGGACAACGACCTCCTCATCCCCGGAATGATAGGGGAGAACCGGTGTCGTGCCTCTAACACCCTAAGCTGCAAAACAACAAAACAAAAATTTGTTACAAATTTTTCCAAAAAAAAAAAAAAAAAAAAAAAAAAACACATAATAAGTACTTGCTTAAATGAACAAATACCTCAGCTGGCTGCACCGGCGCGTCCGCTCCCATCTCCGCCATAGCTCCCGCGTGCTTCACTCTCCCACACAAACCTTTCACTCACCCACTCCCTCGTACGCACTTCTCTCAAGCTCGAACGCACAAATGAGCGAAATTCTCGCCGAAACTGTTTAAATAGCTGGTTGTGGCACCCTGAAACGCAGTGGGGCATTTCATGGCGCATTCAGACGCAGTGCTACGTCTGCAGAGCGCCTAAACACCGACGGGCGTCTCTGCCAACCCCAAATGCATACCGGCGTTTGGTGTCAATATTGAATAAAGGAACAAAACTTGCAAAATTGAAGCTTACCTCCTCCAAATTTCATCAAATTGCATTCATCCATTCTTCTTATCATAATAAAACATTTTGTGAAGGTTACAACAGTTTTGGACACAAATTTTGTCATTTCGCTCAAAAAGCGCATCATTCATCATTGTTTTACAAATTGGGTTAAAAATATTCAAAACCTTCACAAAATTAACCACATTCATCAATTCTTCTGATCTATCGTCAATTTCATTCATTCTTCTTTCATCATGCATATTTTTGCCAAATCAAATTAAAGTAAACCTCGTATCTAGTGGTATATTCTATCACCTTGGCGATTGCAACGATTTGCATCCATGCAATTCGGTAAGAGGATTAAACCACCATAAGGACACTTACCATTTATCATCATCAATTATTTCACCGTTTGAAAATTGGAAATCAATTTTGGGTATTCTACTTTTCAAGTGACCTCATACCAAGATTAATTTGCTCAACAGCTTGTCATTGATGGCCTAGTTCATGGGGCCTTAAACATGGACAATCTTTAATATCATCATTATTTTGAGTCTTGCTAGAGATTGAGGCTACCTAGGTTGATTGGTTCCGACCCGAGGAATTATCCATACAATCACTAGGAGCATCTCTGAGTTCCGGACTCTTTCATGCATCTTTCATCTTTCGCATATCAATGGCGCCAACAAGGCAATTTCATCAACAGTATGGATTCACACACAGGAGTTGGGGCATCCGTTATCAATTTCTAATTTTCCTATAGTGGAATTCATCTTACATGATCATGGAATTTATAATTTGGCAAAAATCCCTTTCTAACCGTTGGGGCAGAAAAACGGTCCATCTTTCACATCACTCATATCGTCTTCAATCATATTCTTTTCTCGGTTTGTACACCAACCCCTTTTCTGTTGGGACATAAACAGATGGTTCATACACCAACCCCTTTTTTTCACCGTTGGGGCAAAAACGGTTCATTTTCTTCCGAATTTCTTCCAATTGGCTTGTGAGAACCATTCTCGCTCGCCAATTGAGGGGGTAAGCTGAAAAATTTTAAATATTCTTTTATTCTTTGGTCTTCAAAGTTGTGCTTTAGTCTTGAGAGAGAGTTGCGTCTGATCCAGCTTTTTAGGTGTCTTAAGTTTTTGTGCTGCATTGTGTCTTCACACAAAGTAGCTCAAAAAGGGGCATCTCGTAGACACCAAAATCCAGCCACTTGTAAGTCATCTATACCTTCCCGTCAGCCACATGTCAATCATCCATCCTTCCCGCCATTATTTGGCCCAAATCCACACTTTCCCGCCATTATTTGGCCCAATTTCACCTTTCCCGCCATTTTTCATCCCCAAATTTATTTAAATTAATATTTATATATATATTTTAATATTTTAATATATATATATATATATAAATATAGTTTAAGTGATTTAATCTAAGCCGTCCATCCTTCATTTAATCTCATCCGTCCATCCATCTTAATCCGTTTCACAACCTAGATTTATTCTCTACCCTTGGATCCACTTTAATCTTAGCCACACGTTCAAAGTGTCGTTAAAACCCTAAAGTGTGCCCTAAGAGTAGATTATAAATTGAGCCACCTTGATGGCTCAAACCCTACTTCTATCTTGGCTATCTTTGCTATCTTTGCTATCTTTTGGACCTATCTCTTCTATTTCATCTATCTTTTTGCCGCATCCATCGCCGCATCCGTCGCCAACTTCGCCGCCATCTCTTCTGTAGTACTCTGTAGAATTCCCCATTCTTGTCGCAAGTGCCCACGGGCGTTTACCCGCAGCCACGTACTCGGACCGACGTCCGAAACCTTGATCCGTAAGCACGCGGGCGTTCAACCGAGTGCACCAGGGCGCCTTCTGCACCCGATTTGATAGCCACATTACTTCCAGATGCCGCTCGGTCTAGCCGCGTTAACAGAGAATAGGTATAAATTAGTTTAAAGCAAGTAACTTCTTTTCTTTTATTAATCTGTTGTTGAACTCCCGCATTCTATTTTTCTAGGGTTTTAAATTGTTTCTGAGGGCTCACACAAGTGGAGCCCTCTTATTAATTTCTAACTCCTTGATAGTGTTAATGTGTGCAGGATTTTAATGGCAGATCTGAGTTATTGATAGCAGCTGCTTAAGCTGGAGTGGTCCGAGCTACAGGATACAACAAAGCCCACTCACTCTGTTGGGATTAAGGATACGTCTTCGAAAAATGCCACCACTTTGTGCCAGCTAGGGTTTCGGAGAACCCTAGCACGAATTGTAATTTTTGTATCACAAAAAGGGTTACAGGCCCTGTTGTACTCAAAAGGAGTTTTTAAACTCCATTGATTAATAAAAATCGTTTGTTTTGTACAACTGTGTTCTGCATTACTTTTTATCGTGATTTCTTTATCTTTTGTTTGGCGTTGTATTTTTAATCTACACTATATAATTAATGACATGGAATTCCATACAACTAATGTGGCAAGTGACCTAGTAGTCCATATAATGGATCAAATGGTAGGCATATAACTACTTAATATATATAAATAAGGTTTCAACCAATTATATTCTACCAACTCATCAAACTCTATGAACATATAGTTACACAATAAGTAGAAAACTTGAAAAAGCATTAATTTTAGAGTTAAAATACAACTATTATAGTGTGGTTCATAGATTATAAAACTAATAAAAGCACAACAAGTTACACAATCTGGTTTTTTTGTACCCTACCTAGTGGCCTATATAGTCAACACATAAGTAGTGATCCGTTGATCATGATAAGTGACATCACACAATTTGTTGGTACATTGTCTAGTTAGCACATAATTGGCATCCCCTTAGCCACTTACACAACAACATGTGGTGGCTTTCCATTTGCTATAGGTATTGAATTTTTATTTTTATATTTTTAAGCTTTTAGAAGTATTTTGTGTGATTTTGGGTCCAACTTTTAGGGATCATAACTTTTGCATATGGAAGCAATTTGATCTCATTGCTTTTTCAAATTGTAAATTTTTCTAGATATCTACATTAGAGGTGTTTTTTGGTCATAAATGAATATAGGATTTTGTATTTTATTAGGATAGTTATGGAACAAAATGTGCCATTGTTAAATTATTCAAACTATACTACTTAAAAATCAAGATTGAAGCTTTGCCCTAGAGTAAAGGGTTATTCAAGTATGTGAATGAGGATCCTAGTGCTACTAATTTTGAACAAATAATGTAGGTCTCCAAGGATAAAAAGCATGAGACACTTGGTGTTACAATCCTTAATGTTGATAAGATCTATGACACCTATGTAAGTAGCACCACAAATCCTAAGGAATTGCTTAATAAGTTTTGAGGACTATGTGATTGCATTGTTGGAGGCTAATATTGCTACTTTAACTATGGTATATTTTAATACTATTGATGATTATATGATTATTTCAAGAAATTGCAAGAATATATCCAAAATACAAAAGGAATACATAAGATAATAGGAGAAGCTTAAGAATTTATAGAACATTGAATTTCTCAATATAGTCTTCCATAATATTTTATAGATATATGATATGGTGTTGTGTTTGAGATGTTTGGAGTCTACGTTCGTAATTCTTCTGTTTCACCAACCAATGAGGTATTCAATAACTTCCTAAATCATTGGGCTAGAATACAAATACATAATTCTAATTTTATCATCAGTCAAGAGCATCTAAAAGAAGTTATTTCCAACACTGAAAGTGACAAGAAGTCAAAATAGAAAAAAATGATTCCTTTTTAAAGGAAAACATGGGATTATTGCAATATGAAAGGACATAAAGCATAAATTTACCATATTTATATCAAGAAGCTTGAGGATATAACAAAAATGAGGGTGTCGATGTTGCTCTCTTCTATGCACAAGATGAGGATAACTTTGAAAATTAATGGAGAGACCTCAAAGGCACATGACAAAGCAAAAATATCTTCTATGGATGTACAAAAAATCACATTCAAGAGATCATATTATCATTGGAGATGATTCTTCTTTGTAGGTTGTAGTATGTGGAGAGATCAACATGTGACCAAGAAATCATGAATGATTGATGAAATGAAATATTTGTATTAACTATATAGTTTAGGAACTATAGTTTAAATAGGTTACAAAATAGCTAATCAAACTGAATGAACAGGAGATCATGCCAAATAATCTACCAAGAGGAAGAGAGTTTGGTTTAGAACTCTTCCACCTAGGATATTTAGGAAATTAACCATTAGATATTTAAGACAGTAAATATCTACATGGTAGAAAGTAGAAAAGTAAATGTAATAATCTACCTATGTAGTATAATGCAATATACTACCTATTTTACCTAGTGGAGTAAAAGGGTAAATATCCCAAATAATGGAATATTACTCTAACATCCCCCATTATTACATTATTTGGGTAATGTATATAACTACCCCAATACAGTGAAAAATATCTTGAATTGTTGGTTCTTGCTCTTTCACAGTGCTCTGGATGCTCCTAAGCAAAAAGTGGGTCATTTCTCACTTTGTCTTCACATCAATGAATGTCCTTATTGTAATCTTGTCATCCAACCGAATTGCATGGGTAACCATCCACTGCAATCACTAGGTGTAGTAGAGTAGAACACTTCATACAAGGTTTATTCAGTTACAATATGAGTTTAAAAAATATAAGGTAGCTAAGGTGTCGATCGCTGCCAAAAATGCACCCTTATAAGTTCCCGCCTTTGTTGCAAAATATGTTGTAATTAAATTTTTGAAATAAGTTTGACTAAGGTGTCGATTGCTGCTGAAAATGCACCCTTATAAGTCTTCTTCCATTTTTACAAAAAAATATGAAGAAAAGAAATGTATATCCCCCTTAATTGCAAAGATGTGCAACTCAAGAAGCTTTGTGAAGGATTTTACAAATATTGCCTCCTAGGAAATTTTACACCAGAAAATTCCCTCCTTTTGTTACAAGAACTTCAAACAATGAGAGTTTTTGTTTGAAGCCTAAAATAGGTACAAACACCCCTTTATTACAAGTACTTCAAACAAAAACTTATGTTATTTATGAAGCCTAAAAAAGAGAGAGAGAAAATGGTTCTTGCTTAAGGTGAAAAAATGTGTTTTCCCTCTACAATATTGTCTTAGCAAGGAGCATTTTGTGTGCTCTCTTTGAACCAGAATCAGAATCGAAATTAGACACTTCACTAGAAATATTGCCTTTGTTTTGCTTATGTGATGTGCCTTTGTATTTCATCTTAGTTTTCCATGCTGAATAATTAGGACCTTTAAGCAATTGTGTATCATTTAAGTATTTGTTGATATTTTCCATGATGAAGGTCCTAGAATTTGCACTAAGATGATCCTTCTTTCACTCTTAAGTGATATTTAATGGCACCTGATTGAAAATTCTCTTGAAGAGAGATAATAAGTTGGAGGAAATTATGCCAAACAAATAAGAGATGAAAGATAATTCACTCAAAAAGATATTTAATGGCACCTACCTGAAAATCCTTTTGAAGAGGGATAATCAGTTTGAGGAAATTAAGCCAAACAAATAGAGTGAATTAGGGGTTTTTGTTTGTAGGAGAGAATATCAAATGAATATTGGATTTTAAATGTGTGCAATGGTTAACACAAATTTATTGTGAAATTTTGGGGTATGAAGTGTTCTTGATTCTATGACTTATAATTGCAAAAAGAAAAAATGCAATAATAAAACAAGAATACCCACAAAATTCTTATCACCTAGGTGTCGGATGCAGCCAAAAATGAACCTAATTTGCCAATGAAGGTGTCGAGTAAAATAAAAAATGTACCTTTTAATTTTTGCAACAAAATATGAAATTGTGTTGTGCAAAAAATTGATATGTTATGTCTCCTCTTTGTCTTACAATTTTTCAAAATAGGTAACAATGTTGTCTTCCCCCCTTTATTTGCAAAATTAACAAATCGAGCACTCCTTCCAAGACAAGTCGACACACGACCCGCGTTTGAAAGGCTTCCAGACCATTCGACAAACGACTTGGTTTTGATGGACCCAAGGCTTCAAGTTCTCCTCAAGTTTGCAAAAACAAATGTGCAATTTTATGTCTTATATCCCCCCTTGGAGAAAACAAATGCACAATGCCAAGTTTGATGTTTTGCAAGTTTTTGTGTCTCCTTGTGTTACAATTTGGCAAAAAAGAATTCAAGTTTGATCCTTTATTGTATGCTAAATTAACAAGGTTTGAGAAGAGTTGAAGGGTTTTAGGCTCTCTTTCTTTATGAGACAAAACTAGTGATTTCCAAAAGTTTTAAAGAGTCTCATAATTTGCAACAAAATTATGTATTCTTCCTTGTCTATTTATCTCCATGTGTGGAGAAAACAAGAAAACATTTAATTCTTGTAGTTGCAAAAAAAATATTGGCTTTAATGTTTTTCTATTTTAATGCACAAGATTATTAAAGTTCTAGAATTTAATTTAATAATAAAATACCTTTCAAAGTAAAAAATCACTCAAATTTGGTAAAAAAAAGATTTTTTATTAAAAAAAAGTACTAAAGTATTAAAAAAATCTAAAAATATAATAAAAAAATACATAAAAAATAAAAATATTTTACAATATAGCCATATTCTTTTAAAAAAATGATTACCTTTGTAAAAATGGAGCGCGGGGGTCGATCCAATGACCTCACGCGCGTCAAGTTTTGAACTTGACCACTGCATTGCTAGGGCGACTTTGTAAGCTAGCCCCGTGTTCTAGTAATTGAAGAAAGGGTGAGCGACCTTTAAGTTTTGTGGGATTTTTATCCCACATTCATCTCGAAAGGGATGAATCCAGGCTTTAAAAGCCTGGCCGTGCTATTAAGTGTGTGATTGCCTACGGGAAATCACGTAGCCCGCTTTGCTTCTCTCCCCTCATCATGTGTAACCTCCATGCCTAACCAGTTGTTGCCACATGTCACGATGTTGCCCAACCTTTAGTCACCTATCTGTAGCTTGTCTGCTCATGCCAGGTGTCACCTCTCTATCCTCGTCATGCATCACCTTTCAGATGTGTCCTCGAGATGCGAGTTAGGTTTGGTTCCTGCATGTAGGTTAGGTCTTAGATCATGCCACGTGTCACCAAGGTGAGGTCTTTGTCAGATCTGATTCAGTAGGTAGGTCTTCATCAGTGCCTGGTGTGCTAGGTTGGGAGTGTGAGGGTGATCCTTCCCTCGATGCACTCCATATTGGCTAGGCCATGGGGGAGTGGGAGGGCGCTCCTACCCTCTAAGCTCTATGATGGCTTAGCCACGGGGTTGGTGTCCCTGTGGACAAGAGCCTCGAGAAGGCCCCATCCAATTATCGCCTATGCTGGCACAGTCGTTGATAGATTGAGTCCTGCCTGGTCGATTTCCTATGGTCGCCAACGGATAGAGTTCTACCTAGTCGATCGTCTGCGGGTCCCACTGTCTGTTGAGGTGGGGTCGGGGTGGGCCTGGAAAAAAAAATCTAGGTTGCTACCTCCTCTGCCTCCGGGCTTAGTGGGTTAAATAAATCATTAATCAAACATTAGGAACTTTAGGAAGATAGGAAAAAAATGAATTAAATTCACCAAATGAAAATGGTGCTTCCTCCTATGCGAGATCGCCTTCTCCAGCGGAACGATTGCGCTTCTTCCCTCCAACTCCCTCCAGCTCTGATGCCAATGTGACCAAGAAATTATGAATGATTGATGAAATGAAATATTTGTATTAACCATATAGTTTAGGAACTATAATTTAAATAGGTTACAAAATAGCTAATCAAACTGAATGAACAGGAGATCACACCAAACAATCTGCCAAGAGGAAGAGAGTTTGGTTTAGAACTCTTCACCTAGGATATTTAGGAAATTAACCATTAGATATTTAAGACAATAAATATCTACATGGTAGAAAGTAGAAAAGTAAATGTAATAATCTACCTATGTAGTATAATGCAATATACTACCTATTTTACCTAGTGGGGTAAAAGGATAAATATCCCAAAGAATGGAATATTACTCTAACACAACATTGGATCTTCTTCAACATTTCAAAATTGAGGATTACAAGTTTTCTTAAACTCCTTTTGCTTTGAGACTAAAGCTTTGGACTAATTGTATGACTTTTATTGTGCATGCTACTATATATTTATCTCTTTTGGAAAGACTTATTTATCTTACTCACACATTGCCCGATACAACCTTTATTGTATTGTTCTAGTTTTATGAAATCCCTCTAAAAGAGTCACTAGACCATAGCCAAAAGGATTCTCAAGTACACTAAAGGGACTTATTAGATGGGTATGTATTAGTCAAATATTTTTCATCCAATTTTGATAATATTTTTAGATGTTGATTGGGTCGGTGATTTGGATGAGCGATGATCCATCATAGGCTTTTTTTATTTATTTGTGATCTAATCGTATTTATTGGTGTTCTAGATGCTAATACATCATATCTTAGTCTTCTATGAAAGTTGAATATTGTGTTTCCAGTGAGGTAGTTAAGCACCATTGATGGATGCTAATTATTTTGGAGATTATTGAAATCTCTTAGACCTTTCTAGTCACTCTTAGATGTGATAATTAGAAAACCATCTAACTTGTTCACAATCTAGTGTTTCATCAATAGAATAAGCACATTGAGATTTGGATGCATTTTGTGAGATGACTTCGTGTGTATGGGATAATTGATCATATTTTAATACCTTTAGTAGAGTAGGTAGAGGATATCCTAGCCAAGGTCATGCCCAAGGTTCCTTTTGTGTGCATGTGGTAGCTACTTGGTGTGAGAGAGTGTCCCTTAAGGGGATGACAAAAAAGGATCTCTCTTTGAGTCCTCCATTCAACTTAACAGGGATGTTGGAATATGTGGTGATTAAGTTTCTTTTGAGACCATGACCAACTTTTGTATTGTATTTTACATATTATCCCTTAGTACCTTGTAAAAATTGAAAAGGTTATTTTGTATTATTTTATAATTTTAAACCTAAAAGTCGATTACTTAACCTTTGGGACCTTGTAAACCTTGAAAAGGCATTTTTGTATTATTTTATTATTTTAAACCTAAAGGTCGATTACTTAACCTTTGGGACCTTGTAAACCAAATTACTTAATATTCACCTAAAGGTAACTTGTATTTGGGTATAAATGCTTGATTATATCATCCATTTTATTATTGTTTAGAGTTTAATTCTATTCTTTGATAGATTATCTGGTGTCCATAGACACCCCCATCTACTATGTGCATTTTTATATGAATATTTATTTTCCCATAATACATGGTAATGTATTTGATTCAATTCATTTCTATAAACCATTCTAAAATCTAATAGTTGATTGGGATTCTTACTAAAAATTTTACCTAAATTGGGTTTCTTACTAGAGTGGACCCACTTATTGAAATTTTGTACTATGAGCTTCAATATTTTGGCTAATGGTTCATCATGTGGCTTCTTAAAATAGGTAAGAGAACTATAACAAGGTAGCCTAGTATCGTCTTATTTATTTATTATTTTGATTGAAGCTTTAGGTATCTCATTGAAAATACAAGGTCTCAAAAAAGAAATCAAGGGATTGAAGATCAATTCCATTTTAGATCCCCTATAATATTTGCACTTTATTGATCATGATACCTTTATTTTTGGTGATCCATCCCTCTAGGAGGATAAAAAATATGAGATCTAATTTTTAAATATTTTAATACGCAATAAGGTGGAAAATTAGCATTGAAAATTTATTTGTTTAGTTTCCCTTTTATTAGATAGAATGTGATAAGGGTTCTAGTTAGGAACCTTCCCTAGAACATATCTTAGATTTTCTCTCTTTGAAGTAATTATGGTGAATTCATTTTGGTAACCTTTATTGGATTGATATTACAATCATCTCAACTCATGGAAGAGAAAACCCTTCATAGGGTGCATTCTCCTAATCCAAATCAATTTTATAAGTAGTCCCAATATATTTGTTCTCCATATTGCAAATGCCTACAAGTATAACCAAGGAAATAATTTAACTTTTTGATCCCTTTGGGGGAAATAAATGTAATAATGCATAACTTTAATTTGATGATCTAGTCAGATATTTATCTCCCCATAGCCAAAGTGCATATAGGATTAAAACATTTGTAGATGTTCATAATGGATTTTGGATCCATGCTGATACGGAAATGTTTTAGTGATGCAAGAAGATTATGGATTCAAGTATTGAGAAGTAAATATCTATAAAATATGGAACCAAATACATATTTTATTTAGAGGAAATCCACCTTAAGGATCCAAAGTATATAATTTTCTTTGTCATCATAAGAACATAAATTTTAATTGTTTAAAATGGGTGTTGGGTGATGGCAGGTTAATTAATTTTTGAATAGATTGTTGGATAGGACAACTTTCTTTAGTGAAAGACCCTCAAATAAGGTTTTAAAAGAAAAAATATTAGCTTCTTGTGAAACCTCACTTAAAGATTACTTATACACAAATTTAAACGATGGTTGTCTTCTAGGCTAGAAGGACCTCAAATAGGTATCTAGTATTAAAGTGGTTAGGGCTAAAGATTTATGGAATCAAATTAAATTGATTCGCTACTCTTTACTTCCAAAAGTAAATAAAATTATTTGGATAAAATAATAGAATATATTCTACTTAGATAATGTTGGTTACAATTGAATATTTAAACATAATGTGAGACCAATGTTTCCCCCAAAAAGAATATAGAACTTTCAATTCCTTCACAAAGTTAAGGCCTTCCTTTGGTTGGATGTAAGAGATAGGGTATTGATATTTGATAAGATTCAATAAATGGGATTTTATGTGTTTTCTATGAGCCTAACAGTGGAGACTTTTGAAATCTAAGTAGAGGTCTAAGGTTTTAATATTATTGGGGGTAGGGTTGTATACCATGCTTTAGTAACTAGAGTATGGTTGGATACGCATATTGGGTAAACAACATCCTCCACGAGGGGTCATATCATATGGCATATAGCCTAGTAGATGTTAAAAACTACCTTATCTTTCTTTTTACTTTTATTCAATTTTTTTTATTAAATTACTTTGAATATATGTCTTCACTATCATTTTACATGGAAACTTTTTGAATTGGTGCCTTAAAAAATTTAGTAAGCATCTGATTTGTCCTTCAAACTTAGTAATGTTGCTATACACTCAAGAGGGGGAATTTAGTGGATTAGGAGATTGATCTAGAATCAAGTCCATCTATTGATATCTTGGTCATTATGGAAGGAGAAAAATAGAAGAATTTTCAAGGGAGATAGGTGTATTTTGGGAATATTCTTAAGGCAATCAAAAAATTTTATTAGCAAAGTGGTCAACAATAACGATATTTCTTGTGAATTACTTCTTAGGGATAAAATATTTCCTTCTATAGTAGTTTGACCTATCATTTGTTTCCTATCTTATAATAGTGTAGTATGAAAAGCATAATGAAAAAACTTATAAAATTATCCCCACCCTCTATAGGCAAAACCAAATTTATCTTCGATGGAGCATATTGGGGGAAACTAAACACAATAGGATGTAGGGGAGTGTTTCAAAACCATGAGGGAAGGTTTATTTATGCATTTTATTTAAGCATCCCTCCAATAGCATTGAAGGAGGTTGAATCCCTTAGTCTTATTATAAAGCTTTGAGTAGTTAAATAAGAAGGCTTCAATGACTTTATTATGAAAGGTGACTCACATGTTTTCGTGAATATACTCAATAAGGAATTGGTGAACCATTGAAAGTTTGTTTCCCTATAGTAAAAATTTTAGACGGTTAAAATTTGTACTAATTTGAGTTAGTCCATATTCTTTGTGAAGGTAATTTTATTTCTAATAAACTAGCCAAAATGGGACTAAATTTTTGTACCCATTTCTATTTAAGTGGAATCTCAAACATGATTCACTCCCTTGATATAAAATTTTTGGTAATTAACGATATCAAGGAGATCTTATATCAATTGGTTTTGGTGCCCTCTTGGCTAAGTGATTTTGTTATTATTAATGAAAGGTTTCTTTGTTTGGTATGTTGGTATGCATAATGCTTAGTTTATGGTATTTTATTTTGATGTTTGTATATGAATTTTGATGTTTGTATTTTACAAAATCTTGCTTATTCATTTCTAGTTACCAAGTTTATCTTGGTTTTTTAAGTAGTTCTAGAGTTAAATGCTCACTAGAATAATTATTTGTGTAATATTAATGAGGTTCCTCCTAAGAAATTAGATTTTTAGATACTTTATAAGAGTAGGGTTGTTACAATCACAATGGATCATGCAAGAAACTTATCTTAGCAGAGTTGTTATTCCCACTAGTTGGTGTTTGGGAGAGTGACCTTGTATCTCATCAACAAGAAACAAATGAGGATATCTAGTTCATTTTTTAAGTAATAAATTCTCACAATTTGATTTGGTTATTCATCCAAAGAAAGATACAATCATTAATGAGTGCACTTTAAATGATATTAGTACTAACTAGTAGAAGGAATATTTAGTAAAGGATACATGAGATATATAAGAGGATTCTATAAAGGGAAAAGATATGTAGATTACATTGGATACCCCTTTCTCCCTATGTAGTTTATAAGATAATGATCCACTTAAAAATATTATTATTAAGTCATTTGATTTTAAAATTGATTATATAAGATTTAAATATACCCTATCACTATTACATTATATTTTTTTTGCTATGGTATTTCAACAAATGATGCTTGACCTATTTGACAACCATGCATATTTTACTTGACAATATTTGAACTTGTGTTTGCATCTTGAAAGTTCACATTTTTAATCACTTTATTCATGACATTTTAGTTTTAATTATTTGGATTAATGTATTTCTATTTTCATTAAAAATACAAATAACTTTTAAAATATTTTATTTTTGTTTTTTAATTGTTTGATGACTAATTTTTATATACAAATTGAGTGGGCTTGATGGAGGCTTTGGTATCCTAGATAAGAGGTTCAAGGCTTGAATTGAAAGGGGTATGGTATCTATGCATCCTATAAGGATAATATAATATGATACCTCCTCCTAATGCGTAGTGGATCCAAGGGAATATAAGTTGGTATAATACATGTGTTGTTTGTAGACCTTAAAAAATTGCTTAAAATGGTGGTCTTCTGGATTGTATCATGAAGTTTCATGGACACAATTTGATTATCTCAATATGGATGACACACTCTTGAAACAATGGGTGGGTGAAAGTGGGCAATTTGGATTTCGAAATATCTCTTGAGTTGATAAGCAAAATTACTAGTCTCCTGTTGGATGGTGTCTATTACAAGAAAAAACATTCTCTCCTCTGAGATATTAGTTATTTCTTGGATGAAGGCGAGTTTCTCCCAAGGGAGCAAAATGGGTTTAGGGCTAAGTCCCTTACCCCTCCTTGGGATAGAGTTCTCTCTATTATAATGGATTATTTTACTCTTTATTCTTCTAATGATGTTGTTCGTAGCTATCATTGAATCATCTTTACAAGGAGCAATGGATGATTATGCCTATGTTCCTATTTCAGTCTATGGATAAATGTATGATTAATATGCAGTATCACAGAGGCCTGGACCCCATCCATCAGGTATTAGCTCTACTAATTATTGAGTATATTTATAAAGATAAAGGATTGAAGGTGGAGGAGGTCATCAACTTTGTCGAGGCTTAGCCTATTCCTATGCCTATCACGTCCCAAGTGGATTCTTCTTTCTCTTTGTCCAGATATTCGATTGAGGTGATTGAAGGTGTTTTTCATTGCCAAGAGGTGTGGAAGAGGGCAATAATATTTTTGGAGTCATTATAACTTCCAGAGGAGTTCGAGGGAAAGCACGTCATCCCAAGATTAAAATATCTCACTCTGAGGAATCTATTAAGAGGAAGTGCAACCATCGATCTAGGGATATTTTTGTTTTAGTTTGTGGTGCTAGAGGTGGTTTCGTGAGATGGTCCAAATGTATTTTTGAAAATATGACTAGCCATACCCCACATTAGATTAATATAATTCAGTCTGACTCTGAGGATCTTCTTAGAGCAATCAATAAGTCTAGAGTCTTGGAGGAAATTTACCCTAAGGAGTATCAAAGCTCATTGAACCTTAAGCTTAAAAATGTGGAACATAAGTAGAAGTCCATCTTGGGCTCTATTAAAATGGTGGTTAACGTAGTTGATGAGGTGATTCTTCTAGTGTGCAATATTCTAAAGGATATGGAGGCCAAAAAGTTATGTCTAGATTTGTGCATTTCCCCGTTGCCTTCCCTTTGGTTTTTGGCTTGTTGGTTCCTCCTTTCCATTGTTTTTTTATTTTTGTTGATTTGGATTCGATCCAGATGAACCACTATTCTCTTTTTTTGGTGGTTGTTTATTTTTTAATGCAAGTTCATCTTGTTTGGTTTTGATATTCTTTTGGAGTTGATGTAAAAGTTTTGGGGACTCCTTTCAAAACCCCCTTTCTTAATCTAACAAAAAAAAAAATTACTTAAAATAAAAAATAAATATCATTTATGTTGTACTTAAATCAATTAAGACTTAGATTTCAATTGTTTAACATATTATATTTCTTGTATACATAGATAAATGTATATGGGTGCATAATATATCCTCATCATTTAACGATGATATATGAAGTGAGCCCCAAAATAGATTATATAACAATTCAAGTTTCACCCAAGGAAATCTACTATAGAATTGAAGTGAGCCACAAAATCATGTTAAAATCCTTTCTCCCCACCAATTTGCTCTAAACCCTATAGACTAAAATATTAAAGTTTATCCTTGAGATTAGAACCTTGGTCTAGGGTATGAAACTTGTTACTCCCCATCACGTGGCCCAAACCTTGGGGTATTAAAAATACCAAGATTGGCATATGATCTTGGAACATTGACTTAAGGCATAAAACTCCTCATTTCCCATTTAGTTCTCTAAAACTCATAGACAATTTATTATATACATGTTACTAGAATATTGATAGAGTATTAAAATAATTGGGAAGATCATTCACTTCTTAATTCACTAATATGGATGACCTTCATTTGAGTGGAAATTAAGTATTATGCAACTATGCATTGATTGAATCTTAAAACAAAGACATCAAGAATATGAACATGCAAATAAAACTCAAGATCTTTACAAATCAATAATAATAATAATAATAGTTGTTATTATATTTATCTTTTTTTTTTCCATTTTTTTGCTTGAAAAAAAGTTATTAATTTATTATTCAACCAGATATAAAATTATATTTTTCATATGACTCTTTGGCATTTTTTCAAAGCTTCAATAATGACCTAAAAATCAGGTCACTTATACATCATAACTAGCTATCTCTATAAGGCTAAGTTCTATCCTTAGAATCCTTCCCAATTTGTCAACCATTATCTTGTAAATCATTGACTTTTGAGTTTTTTCAAAAAGTTGCTTTAATTGGAGTGAATTAATCCCCATAGATAGAGATATGGACCAACTACAATGCATTGCCCTCATTGAATTCCTGTACTAAGCATGTACCTGATTCAATTTGAAGCTCCTTCTTTGAGAGTTCATATGCTTCCCTATTGAGTTCTCTATAAATTTAACTTCACTTTGATCCACAACTTTTTATTTGAGATAAGATGGGTTGTAGAATCATGTTTTATATCCTAAAAACACCAAGCATATAGTTTATTACCACTTGTGAGTCTCTGTAAATTTAGAATTTATGTATTCCTTTTGATTTTGCCAACTTAACCAATAATTTGAGTGCCATAATTTTAGCATAATTATTAGAACCTTCTCCCAATCTAGCCTTGAATTTTAAAATAATGAGAGTAAAAAATATATATTAATCCTCCTTCCCCACAAAATATAGGGACCCCTTGTCTAGCCCCATCAAAATCACCCCAGGCCCCTTATCGATCTTTGGAGGGATGATTTGTTTGTTTACCTTTGTTGTTGTTGAAACCTTATAGTTATTGAAACTTTTGATGATTTGGGAGGAGACCTACCAAGTAGGCTTCTTCTAATCCTAAAGAAAATTGTGTTCCTAGATAACCATACTCCCCATGACACAAACAATGGAAGAGCTATAAAACCTTTGTATGACCTATTTTAAAACCAAGATTTTAAGCACTTTCCTAAGAAATCTTCTTGTCATCCTATAGGAATATTTAACTGTGATATAACCTTCTTCCAAACCTATCTAGTAAAGGAGTAAGCTACTAGTAAATGATCAATTGTTTCATTATTTGACTTACATAATGAAACCTTCCTAGACCATTCTAATTTTTCTTTTGTAATACCTCCCATGTCAAAACTTTATTTTTTATGGCAAGCCATAGGAACAATCTTGTCTTCAATGAGGTTTTTTTCTTCTAGAGTGTCTTCCACCACCATGCTGGATCATCATTGCTATATTACAACAAAGTATTTTACCCCAAATTTAGAGTGGACTCCCTTATAGCTCCATTATTTATCCATACCAATTATTTGTCTGACATATGTTTTTAGTGTTCTTCTTTGATGGTGCCTACAATTCCAACCTCGGTCAAGCAATGGCAGGGGGACTGATTCTTATAGGATCCCATAAGATCCTACTCAAATACATGATCAACTTGGAAACAACATCTAACAATGTGGTAGAGGCTATTGGATGTGAAATCAACTTAAAATTGGTGGCAAAACAAGGAATCACTCAGGTCACAGTTTATGGTGATTCTAAACTGATAATAATAGCTCTTGTCAAAAATAAATAGTTTAGATATTTACAATTGAATATTATTCAAGACAGGATTAGAAAACTAGGTAGGATAATTGGTAAAATATTCTATCAACACGTAAGATGGAAATTCAACAAAGTGGTCGACACACTAGTTAATCAGGTAATCAATATAGCCCTTGGTTAAATTTTTCTCAATGTAAGACTGCATTTGCTTAATGTACAATCACAGTAAAAAAGTACAAAATAGGGCAGACAGAGGGTATTTCCCCTCATTTGTATTGGGTGCCTCCTTAGTGGCAAAATAAGTAATTTACAACTAAATGGGGATATGTATTATCCACCATTTATTACTGATTGGATGAATAAATGAATTAGGAAGGGCCCCAACAACTAAGGACCATCACCTACCTCAATGGCTCTTTTAATTGCTTTTGCTTCTTTCTAATCTGTGCCTTTTTTTATCATCACATTATCATCAACATTACCTTGAACTTGATGCAACGAGGATCTTTGAAGGGCCACAAAAGAGGCATCTACAAAAAATGAAAACTTCACCACAAAATTGTGAAGATGATCCAACTTGATATTCTGATCTCTAAGACCCTCTATTAAACTCACGCTCGCTGCTGCGGTCACCGCCACAACCCTCTTTGAACTCATATTTTCCTTTTTTTACAAATGAAATATGATCTATGCCACTGATCTATGAGTAACTTGTGGGAGAGATAGAGATAATAATATAGAGGTGTGTTTGTAGGTAAAACCAAAGGAAGTGAATACAACCGGTGGTAACACCAAGAGCAAATTAATAATGGGAACGAATTCCTCTTATGGGCATAGCACCCACTAAGAGTGATAGCCTTGTTTTTAGGTTGTGAGGAGATAAAATGTTTTCCTGTTCTTGTACCTCATTCATTACAAAAAAATTAATGTCAACACAAAACTTTAGCATTTAATAGTGGAAATATTTTTTACTTTTTCTATAACTAGTCATAGCATTTGAAGGTTCATGAAAATAAATAATTTGATGGTGGACATGCTTATTATTGTTGGTTGATGTTTCATTTTGAATATCTTCAAGGGCTAGGTGGATTGGTAAGTGCAGGTGTAGTTGGGCACTTACCAAGAAGAGACCTAGGTTCAAACCTTGGGGGAAGCCAACCCTTTGCAAAGGTAGTGGTCTACTTTGAATCCTCTGAGTGCACATTAGATCGATGATGGTATGAACCCTAAGCGATCGGTGGTCCCCATATCAAGTCGGGTTTAACAAGAACGAGACAGATAGATTTGTTGGGAGCAGAACCCTGAGCGATCGGTGGTCTCCATCTCAAGCTGGGTCAACAAGAACGAGACAAATAGATTTGTTGGGAGTAGTCCCTGTGGTTTGAACCCTGTATTGTCCAGTTACTAAAAATAGTGGTTGTAACTAACTCTCATATGTAATAAAAAAATATTTCATGCTGAAAATAATCTTTATGATTATGACTTTAGTTTATTTATTTATTTATTTATTTTTGAATTGGTTTCTTTTTTATTTTAATTGATTGTATAAAATTGAAACAATTTTTTTATTAGGTATTATTATCATTTGGTAATTAATGCATATGTATCTTGTTTGAAAATATTTAAATTGAAATAATGTTTATAGTATTAAATCATGACTATATAGTAGTATTATAACAATTTAGTAATTATACATGTATCCTTTGGCAAGATTAAAACTTGGGTTTCCTTATTGGAAGTTGAGGAATATAATGAGTTGAGCTAATGCCATTTGATTTTCTAAATTGATTATTTGGAATTGAAATATTATTACATCATGATCCATTGTTGAATTATATCATCTTGGTAATTATGAGTCTCTGTGGTTTGAACCCTACACTTGGCAGTTGCTAAAAATAGTGTGGATGTAACCAACTCAGTATCACTTACCAAGATTTTCCACCAAAATTAAAAAATTTAACCATTTGAGCTCATGTAATTTTGTAACGTCTTTGTCTTTATGGTATATTTATCTTTTGTGATCATATTGTACTCTTGATTACATTATTTATATATTTTTTTAAATGTATGTACAAATTTAAAATAAATGATATGTTGTTAACTAGGAGGGATCATGATTGTGTTCAATAACTAGAAAATATTTATGCTTAAGGTTTATATATATATATTAATTTGGTTAATGTGAGAAACCCCTACGACCAACGTACAGGGTTGAGCAGTCTCCTCCCAACCATGACCCCTCGTAAAGTCAAGAGCTATGCTTATCAATAGGGAATTTAACACACAACCACCACATGCCATCCTCCTCACACACTCGCCCACACTGTGGTTTGAAGATAGTATAAAAAATATGATTCTCCTTGTTAACTCTTAGATTAAATATTTTTATGTGAATTTTATGGTAATTTTGTATTATGGATTTTTTTATTTGGTTAGTGTGATAAACCCCTACAACCAGCGCATAGGACTGGGCACACTCCCCCCAACCATGAGCCCTCCTAAAGCATAGCTCTATCAATAGGGAATTTACCACTCTTATTTTTATTTTTACCTTTTTTACTCAACTATGTGATAAGTTTTGAATCAATATTATTTTAATTTTATACTAAAAAATAATAATAAATTTTGTTTATAATAATATTTTTTGTTAAAGTAAACATAGATTCCATATAGACCCCCTCTCAAAATGATAAAAATCATTACACAGATTTAGGCATCAAAATCAAAGGCCATAAAACAAGCATCATGCACTACTAGCACACCACATAAAACAAACGTGCCATGAGAAAATAAAAACATTAAGCCACAAGGGTACCAAAACCATGAGATTTGTATAACATCATTAATTACCAAAATTTATATACGAGAGATGTGGCTCAATTATGAGATTCTAGTTAAATAGAAATGGGTAGGAAAATCTACTTTAAGTTGAGAAGTTTGTTAGTTGAGAAGTTTGTTAGCAAAGAAATTACCTTTGCAATGAATAAGGACTACTTCACCATTTTAACCATCTAAAGTTCTTCAAATGGGAAACAAGCCTCAAATGATTCACTAGTTCCTTGAATGCATTCACTATGACCTATGAGTCACCTTCCATAGTAAGATTACTGAAGCCTTATTCTTTAGCTATTTGGATCTCTATAATAAGACTAAGTGCCTCAACATAATTCTATGTTAATAGAGGAATGCTCAAGGTAAACATAGAGAGCACTCTTACCTCGTGGTTTCTAAACACTCCCTCACATCGTATTAGGCCTAGGTTTCTAACCATCATCTTATGCTCATCCTCTTTTGGAATTATCAGATTTTATAGTAGTTTCCAAAAATAAATAGAATCAAACATTACCCAGTATAACTTGAAAAGAAATACAAAGAACGAAGAATGAAAAACACAAAATATATTGGGGGTGTCCATGGACACCAAATGTAAATGGAAATGAAATTACACTCCAACTAATAAGAAAAATGGTTGGTATGAAAGGGTATTTATAACAAAATACATGTCTTTAGTTCAAGGTTGTGAGACTAAACTTTAGGAATAAAATATTACAAAAAATTACAAAAGCACCTTTTTCAAGGTTTACATGGGCCCAAAGGAAAAATATGATCAATACAGGTAAAAAGGTTAGTCATGGCCTCAATAAACTATTAACCACCACATATTCCAACATCCCTCCTTAAGTTGAATAGGGGACATGGAAAGAGACCATTATTTGTCATCCCCTCTTAAGGGACACTCTCCAACTCCAAGAAACTTCTACATGCACACAAAAGTGACCTTACACATGACCTTGTTTAGAATATTCATTGCCTACTCTGATGAAGGCATAAAAATTGGATCTAGCATCCCATGTCCTTGAAGCCATCTCATAAAGTGCATCCATGTCTCTATGTGATTTTTATACTAATGAAACACTACATTATAGACAAGTTGGATGGTGCTCTTATTATCACATCAAAGAGTGACTAGAAAACTATGAGGAATACTATTCTCCTCCAAAATCATGAGCATCCACCTAAGATGCTTACCTACCTCAGCACAATATTTGGCCTCCATAGAAGATTGAGAAATAGTCGATTGGCGTTTAGAACACCAAGAAACTGATTGGATGCCATATAGAATACCAATTCTATGGTGGACCATTGCTCATCCAAGCTACTAGCCTTATCAACATCCAAAAATCCTATCAAAATTGAAGGGTATCTAATAGAGTAATGAATAAACATTTCATAGGTCCCTCAGATGCATCTAAGAATCCTCTTTGTTGTTGTCTAGTGACTCTCCTAGGGTGACTACATATATTTAGAACAATAAATTAATAGTGAAGGCTATATCAAGTTTAGTATGATTAAGGTAGAGAAGTCATCCCACAAGATATTGATACAATGTAGCATCCATTAAAAGAGTGGTACAATCATCCTGAAGCTTCAGGCCTAAGGCAAAATGAATTTGATAAGACTTGCAATCCACCATCCTAAAATGCTAAAGAATATCCAAAGCATACATAAGTTGAGAAATGACAATGCTAAAATCTATCTAATCAATATGAATTCCCAAAAAATATTGTAGAAGCCCCAAATTTGTTATTTCAAAAGTGGAATAAAGCTATGACTTCAAATATTGGATTAGAGTAGAAGAGTTTCTAGTTTTGAGAAGATCATTAATATACAATAAAATCACCAAAGTTTTCCCATCCTGGTGTTTGATGTAAATGTCATGTTGAGCCTCACATCCCTCAACTTATTCACTCCTCTATGATTGAATCCATACACAATTTGAAAAGGGCTTTTGGTTGTACTTATATTAATTGAGATCTCATATGCAAATTCAGCTTGTGCTAAGGTAGTATCCCATAGATTCAATTTCTTTCCTACCAAGCATCTCAACAAATTCCCAAGGCTTCTATTGACAACCTTTGTTTTCCCATTGGTTTATGGATGATAGGTTGAACTAAAACCTGACTTAGTATCTAATTTCTTCCACAAAGTTCACCAAAAATGGTCCACAAATCTAGTGTCTCTATTTGAGACAATACTCTTTGTAAACCCATGCAATCTCACCACTTATTTTAATAATAATGTATCAATATGAGTAGCATTATTTGTCTTGCTACAAGGTATGAAATGTGCCATCTTTGAAAATCTATCAGCAAAAAAAACAAAAATAGAGTCATTACCTCTTTGTGTCCTTTATCAAACCAATAATGAAGTCCATGCTCATATCTTTCCAAGTTCTTTCTAATATAGGCAATGATTGATACAAACTAGTGTTCTGACTCCTTCCTTTGGCACGTTGATAACTCTAAACATTTGCACAAATTTCTTCACGTCCACACCCATTCTTGGCCAATAGTAACTCACAAATCTATCCCAATATCTTATCAACTCCAAAGTGTGCAACTAGACCTTCATTATGATTTTCTCTTATCAAAATTTCCCTCATAGAACCATGTAATATACATAATTTTTGCCTCTTAAACAATAATCCTTCTTGCATGAAATAGTCCAACCATGAAGTCTTATATTTCTCGGTTGGGTCATTACAAGAAGCCCAAGCCTCCTTAAATTCCACATCATCTGTGTATAGATCTCTCATGGGATCAAAACTAACAACCTCTATTCTCATATCATGTAACAATAAACATCTTCTACTCAATGCATCGACTACCCAATTTGTGCTACCACTTCTATGCTTCAAAACAAATGAATAACCTTGAAGAAATTCTACCCACTTCATATGCCTTTGGTTTAACTTACCTTGGCTATTAATGAATTAAAAAGCATGATGATACGTGAATAAAACAAACTCCTTCAATAGAAAATAATGTCTCCACTGAGATAGAACAATGGCATAAAACTCTTGATCATAGATCGAATATTTTCTCTTTGCTTCACTTAACTTCTCACTAAATAAGCAATTGGATTACCCTCTTGGCTCAAAAAACCACCTATAGTTGTCTCACTTATATCACAATCCACTTGGAAAACCTTGTTGAAATTTGACAAAGCGAGAACCAGCTACTATGTTACCTTATCGTACAAAATTTTAAAACTCTTTTATGCTGAAAACATCCATTTCAACTCACACCTACCACCCTTCATTATTTTTATGATTTGTGTATAAATCAAACTAGATTTTTTGATAAACTTCCTGTAAAAACTTTTCAAACCATGAACCTTCTTGCCTCAAACATACTTCTCAATGATGGCCAATCGTCAATAGCTTTAACCTTTTTGAAATCCATTTGCAAGACTTCTTGTGAAATAACAAAGCCCAAATATACTAACTCTTTCTTCATAAAGTTACATTTCTTCAAGTTCATCAACAACTATTTTTCTTTCAACCTTTGCAAAACCAATCTCAAATGCACCAAATGATATTCTTTACATTTTCTAAATATAAAAATATCATACAAATAAACAACGACAAACTTACCAAAAAATTGTTTCAACACTTTATTCAACAACTACACGAAAATACTTGGTGCATTGGTCAATCCAAATAGCATGACCACTACTCATACAATTTATCCTTTGTCTTGAATGTGGTCTTCCACTCATCCCCTTCTTTAATATGGATTTGATGATAGTGTTTCTTCAAATCTATCTTTGTTAAGTATTTAGCCCCACTCAAGAAATCCATCAAAGCATCCATGCATAGTGATGGAAACTTGTACTTTATGGTTAACTTATTAATGTCTTGAGAATCCATGCACATATGCCATGCTCCATCCTTATTAGGTGCTAGTACAACTAATATTGTACATGGGCTTAAGATATCTAATTAGCCCCTTGTCCAATAACTCCTAGACTTGTCTCTTCATTTTCTCATTTTCTCATTCTATAAGTTGCCTTATTTGGTAAGATCAATTTGGGAATGAAATCTATGCGATGACTAATGTTCCTCATAGTTGGAAACCCATTTAACAACTCTTCTTACATAATATTCACATATTCCTCCAATAATTCCTTCACTTCATATAGAATTTTAGTCATCTTGTTTGTTGTCCCATATTTCATGGGTTTAGAAATGAAAACCAAACATATTTTCTTCTTCAGCATCCCCTTTAAGATTTTTTTTCTGCAATCAAACATATTTTAGGACTTTTTCCACTTCTTCTCCTTTATACCTCAACGGACTTAATGTGTAGCTCTTGCCATCCTTTGCAATAGTGTAGTTGTTCACCCCACCATCATGCACTATCTTTCTATCTAATTGTCTTGGTCTTCCCAACAAACATGATAATCATCCATACACATAATATCACATAGTATCTCATTTTTATAAGAACCAATTTGAATGTTCACCATATATTGTTCACTTACCAAAATTTAATGTCTCTTTTGTAACCATGAGGCCTTGTATGAATTTGGGTGTTCAATCCTCTTCAACCCAAGCTTTCTACCATCTTTGTAAACACTAAGTTATCCATGCTTCCATTGTCCACAATGACTTTGCAACACTGCCTCTTGATTTGCATATTGTTCTAAAAATACTTCTTCTTTGTACTGGTTCATGCTCCTCTTTGGCTGGTTTCAAAAAAAATCTCTTCATCATGAGAGATTATCCTTGTTTTGGTTTCTCCATGCATTTTGGTGAGGCAATATTTTCTTCATTTGCTTATGCAATATGATTCATGGCTTCCTTTCCTTTACTATTGCCTTGTTGTACTATTAGACATTCAAATGCCTGATGATTGGCTTCTCCACATCTAAAGCAATTTTTGGGGAACCCGCCACTCCTTCCTCTACCATAACCACCTCTTCCTCTTGAGAAAACTCCACTTTCTCTTGCTTTTTAGGTGAAAATACTTTGAGAAGTACTAGCTTCTCCCTCTTACCTTTGTTGCCCTCTTCCACTATTGGCTTGTCCTCTTCCTCTAGAGAACCATCATATTCCTTTTGAATTATTTTTTGTCTTCAAGACAACTTCTCCACTTTCAAGGTACATTGATATGCCCCTTCCATGGACCTCAACCTGATTATACACAATTCATGATGAATAGACATGCAAAGTCCATTGACACACCTCAAAATATTCTCTTCATAATCTTCTATATGGCTAGTCTGAATGATGAGCTTGTAAAACTCCTCCATGTAGTCCTTCACATTCATCTTTGTTTGCTTTAGATTTTACAATTTTTGAAGAGACCCTTTTGATAATCTAATATAAGAAACTTGGTCTATTTTTAGCAACTATTTTATCCCAAGTCTTGATTTTTTCCCTTTTCTTTGCCTCTCCATTTAGATATGATCCCACCACAAGATGAATGCCCTTTCAACTTGGTATAGGTAAACTTCACCTTATGAGGGTCTTCCATTGATTCAAATTCAAAGTATTTCTCCATGTTATAATCATGTCTATCAACTCGTCCAGATTCAAACTTTCATTGTAGCATGAGATCTCTTACTTTGGCTTACTTCCCATCTTTATGATTGATCTCAAGAATCTACTCTCTAGTTTGTCCACTTGGCCTTCTTCTTTAGGCTCTTGAAATAATTATTCTTCCTCATCATCATTAACATTCTCAACATACACTTTCCTTCTTTATGTTATCTCTATGGCATCCAACCTGGTTGTAATTCCTCTTATCATCTCAAAAATATCAATATTTTTTGGATTTTATGGTTATTGTTGTCTTCCTCAGTGTACCATATCTTCTTCAACATTAGCTCTAATACCAATTCATGTAGTCTAGATGTATCTAAACAAATTCACACAACCAAAAAATTAACTACAAAAATTTACTTGCATTCAATTAATATTTTTTTAATTGGTTGATAAATGTTCAACATCTAAAATTAAAATCAACAATAAAAAAATTGTAGCAACAAAAAGTGTAGTCACCAAAAAAACTTCCCTTGTCAGTAAACTGGAATTTGTAGCAATTCTCAAAAGTTCATTAAATTGCTTCTCTTGTTGGTAATCTAAAAATTGTAAAAAAACTCAAAAACTTCATTAGCTAGCTTCTCTTGCTAATAATCAGGAAATTGCAGCAAAACTCAAAAAGTTTATTAGATAGCTTCACTTTTGACAATTTGGAAATTGGAGCATAACTCAAAAATTGTACTAGATAGTTTCTCTTGTCGAAAATCTAGAAATTGCAGCAAAAGTCCCAATTTATGTTTCTCCGACAACAAAAATGAAGGTGGGACATGGAAGGTTAAAAACCATGCCCCTTCTTCTCTTGGCATCTGGCAAGATCTTCAAATCATTATAATTATTATTATTTTACCCAAATGCTCCTACATCAATGGAGAAAGTCTGACATGACATCAAGATAGCTAGTAAAAGGAAATACAAGACGTTGTGTACAAAGGATCATGGGTTCAATCATCATCTCATCATTTTTACCTTTTAGGATAAATGTCATTCGAAGAAGATTGAAAATTTCATGTTTTCATCCTCACATGGTGGTTTGGTCAATTGAACACCTAAGTGGAGGGATAGGTATATATTACAGGTGGTTTAGGGCTTAAACCATACTTTTGCTTAGGGAAAGGAATTTTAGTTGGCATGAAGGGTGTTCTTCATACAGGCGCTAGACTGGTTGGATCAATATAGAGCTTAGCTCAACTAGCTACATTTCCTTGGTTAAGCCATTCATGGATTCTACAACCCAAGGTCATATCATAAGAAGGTTATTTTTTCTATTGTGTCATTTTGTCTTGATGATGGAATGGAGGTTTTCCTCACAATTGAAAGGTGGGTGCCTTATTTAGTGCAAGGTGCCTAGCACATGGGAGACCATGTTTGAGACCCTTTTTGGTATTTCCAAACAACTGACAAAGACAATATGAAGATATGGCTAATGTACAATATGAAGATATGGCTAATGTGGCACCCTTGTATACCACAACCATATTTTTATCTTATATATACCGTATTAACCAATCAAATTGAGACAAGTGTCGTAATTATATATTTTAGAAGCATTGAGGTGGCAAAAAATCAATGGACACTAGGAAATCATAGAATACCAAGTGGTAGTAAGTGTTTGATTTATACTTTTGTAAAATTTGGGGTTTTAATTTTTGTATTTTTAAGGTCCATTAGAGTAAAACTATCGGATGTTATAACTTTTGTACATGGAAGTGTTTTGAGCCTATTTTTTTACATCACAAGAATTTTTAAGCTCCACGCATTGGTAGCATTAGTTGAAGGACCTACTATAGTGTTAGAGGATAAATAATATAAGATGGATCAACAGGCCCTTGTTACTTGCATCAATGGTGAAAATTATAGTATTTGGTCAACTCAAATGGACTTATTACAGAGACAAACCTATCAAGGTATGGTCAAAATTGCATGAGTTATTTGGTAATATAAATACAACTAATGTGAGTCGTTTGGGTTTTTTTGCTTTTATCCTCTTATGTATCTCTTGCTTCTCTCTTCCAGTGTGATGTAAAAGGTTCGAGGAGCCATTCAAAACCCCTTCTTCAACCTTATAAAAAAAATATAAGTCGCTTGGAATTAGATCTTTCTTCTCTCAAATTGGTTGAGTTTAATAACATTGAGGACTATATTATGAGGATTAAGGCATTAAGAATAGATATTGCATCTTCTAGAAACAAAAAAAAAAGATGATGTAGAATGTATGAAGACTATCCTTGTCAATCCCTCTCCTTTCAAATGTTGAACCTCATAACAAAATAACAATATACTCTTTTCTCTTGATCAACTTTACTTTCCCCTAGTTTAGTTTTAGATAGGAATGAGGAATTATGGTGGTACTTTACAAGTATAGGCTTTAAACTGAAGAAGGCTAAGACCTACAAGTCCAAGGGTAAGGCTAAGTCTTTAAAGAAGTCGAAGATCATTTGTTGACATTGCAAGAAGAAAGGACATCCAACCAAGAAATGCTTGTTGAAATTGCACATAAATGAAAATGAGTTCATCCAACCAAGAAATGCTTGTTGAAATTGCAAAGAAATGAAAATGAGTTTCTAAAGATGGGTGGACATCTTCCAAATGATGAAGGGGATTCAAAAGTATCTTCCCTAGTGATAGAATCTCACTAGAGCATTTGTTATGGATGGAGGAGATATTATTGTTACTAATATCTTCTCTCCTTGAACCCTTAGTACAAATTATAATGGAGTGTTGAAAGTATTATCTAGCATATGGCTAAAACAACATTGTATGATGGAATATTAAATAGACACAAGGAAAATCATTGTATAATTGTATTTATAATTTATTGTGATATTTTATTACTTAAGTCATATGGATCGTAGTTAGCCTGATCAAACCATCCTATAACTTATAATTAATCTTAAATTCATCTTGTTATGTTGGCATAAGTTAAACTCATTTATATAATTTAGAGATTTGTTATCGTTGTAAACACCCTCATCCTATCCATTGTATTCATTGTATTATAGTGTTGTAATTCTTATATATATGAATAATATAATAATTTTATCTCTTCTATGTAAAATTTAAATGAACGAATTACCAATGAATTACTTCTGTTTATTTATTAAAATAAGTGTAAATTTCAATACAACCGTCGGAAAGAGTCTTAATCCCCTACCCCAACCAAGCTCCACACTTGCCAACATTCCAATGCAAGCAAGACAATTATTTCTACATGGACACAAAATGTCTATTCATGCAAGTTACAAACTTTCAAGTCATACAAAGCAATTACTAAACAATGGATTCATGCATAGGTTATATAATAGCAACACTGGCAACAAAGTTATTCAATCTTCTCATTTTAATTTTTTTAGCTTTAAACCCCACCCCACCCGTTGTTACCATTTGTGCTTCAACTGAAAATTTGTAAGACTGCATTCGTTCAATATACAGTCACAGTACACAAGTACTAAGTAAGGCAGACAAGGCAGACAGAGGGTTTCTGTATTGGGTGCACCGTACCATAAAATGCTAATCTTTTCCATTTAAAATCAATAAAATTTCTCTCGATGTAAGACTGCATTCGCTTAACGTACAGTCACAATATACAAGTACAAAGTACAAAGTAGGGCAGACATATGGTCTCTCCCCTCATCCGTATTGGGTGTCTCCTTCGTAGCAAAATAAGTAATTAACAACTGATTGGGGCTATGGACTTCCACCATTGAATGAATAGAATACATGAATCAGGAAGGGCCCCAACAACTGAGGTACATCACCTGCCTTAATGACTCTTCCGATTGCTTCTGCTTCTTTTTTATCTCTGCTTTTCTGCTGATCATCGCATTATCATCAACCTGCCCTTGAACTTGAACTTGGGGCAAAGAGGATATTTGAAGGGCCACAAGAGAAGCAGCTGTAGCAAATGACAACTTAGCCATAAAAGTGTGAAGATGATCCAACTTGATATTCTGATCTGTGAGACCCTGTATCGAACCCACGCTCGCTGCTGCTGCAACAGCCCTCTTTAAACTCATATTTTCCTTCCCTTTCAAATGAAATATGTATCATCTATGCCACGCCACTCATCTGTGTGTGAGTTCTAGGAGTGACAGAGAGGATAATATAGAGGCGTGTTTGTAGGCAAAACCAGCGAAAGTGAATACAACCGGCGGTAACAGACAGCAAGAGCAAATTAATAATGGAAACGAATTCCTCCTGTGGGCGCGGCGCCCACCAAGAGCGGTAGTCTAAAAATGTTTCATCCATAAAGACGCTATTTGAATTATGGGTGATATGACTGGGTTAAAAAAAAAATTCCATGGTCTTTTATCTTATACGTTACAAAAACTTTAATGTCAACACAAATGTGACCGGGGTTAAAAAAAAGAAAATTTCCATGGTCTTTTATCTCATACGTTACAAAAACTTTAATGTCAACACAAAACTTTACCATTTGATAGTGGAATTCCTCCTGTGGCGCAACGGCAACTCTACAGTATTAGGCAAAACCAGAGGAAGTGAATACAACCGTAGGTAACACCAACATCAAATTAATAATGGAAACGGATTCCTCCTGTGGGCGCGGCGCCCACCTAGAGCGATAGTCTTGCTTTCAATGCGCGTTAGACTGAGGTAAACCGGTACAAATTATGAGGTGGTTTTCAGTTGAATAAGTTTGGTGGGAGCATTCTTATGGTTTGAATCCCTAGGTTCTCTTTATGATGGGTCAACCATAACGAAGCTAAATAAGTTTGGCAGAGCATCCTTGTTGTTTGAATTCTTTGGTGGGAGCATCATTGTAGTTTGAATTCTGCACTTGTCAATTACTCAAAATAGTGTGGTTGTGACCAATTACAAAATTTAATGTAATATTTTTTTGTCTTTTCCTATGACTAATCATGGTATTTTGTAGTCTCATAAAATTTAATAATTTGATGGTGTACATAGTTTATTATTGTCCGCTATTTCATTTTGAAAAATATTATTGAAAATTTGACTATATAAAATTGAAACAATTCTAATTATAATGGTTAATGTTATTGTTTTTTTAATTTTTTTAAAGTTTATTACATACGTGCATATACCATGCCTTTGTGGTTTGAATTTAGGTCTACCAAAAAAAAAATCTAAAGCTCTAACCATTAAGGTATTTGGTAATTACGCATGTAATTGAAATGGTTTTTGTAGTAGTAAATTATGATCATATAATAGTATTACAACAATTTAGTAAGTATACATGTATCTCTCGGCAAGATTTGAACTTGGGTTTCTCCTCCTTGAAAGTTGAGGAAATGAGGAATAGTGATACCATTTGATTTTTTAAATTGATTATATGGAATTGAAATGATCAGATTGTATTACATCATGACCATGTTGTTTAATTACAACATCTGGATAATCATGCAAGTATTATTTGTCAAGATTTTCTCCCAAAATTAAAGGATTTAACCATAAACTCATGTCAATTGGTATCATTTGTCAAGATTTTCCCCCAAAATTAAAGGATTTAACCAGGTGAGCTCATGTTTGTCTTTATAGTATATTTATCTTTTATGTCATCTTGTCCTCTTGATTGCATTAATATATATATATATATATATATATATATATATATATATATATATATATATATATAAGATGAATGATATGGTGTTAACCAAGAGGGACCATGCTTATGTTTAATAACTAACAAATCAAAGATAGTAAATATATATATAAAAGATGCATGATATGTTTTTTCTTTTCTTTTATTAAATCTTGGTTAGTGTGAGAAACCCTTATGATCAACGATGACCCCTCATAAGGACGAGAGTTGAACTTATGGGCCAAACATACGACCATCACACACACACCCCCTCACACACTCGCCCACGCTGCAATTTGAACCTTGGACCTCCCGAAGAAGAGCCAAAACCAGAGCTGTTGCGCTGACCCCAAGGACATATGAATGATATGTTGTTAACCAAGAGGGACCCTAATTATGTTAAAAAACTAGCAAATATTTATCTTTAAGGTTCAAAGACAGTATAAAAAATATGTTTTTCTTTGTTAACTCTTAAATTTAAATATTTTTTATGTGAATTTTATGATAATTTTGTATAATAACTTTCTTTTTTATGGATATTGACTCAACTATGTGCTAAGTTTTGAACCAATATTATTTTAATCTTGTAGTATATACAAAATAATATAATTTATTTATAATATAATTTTATTGTTAAAGCAAACAAGGATTCCATAGAGGTCCCCTCTCAAAATGATAAAAAACATTACACAAGCATCAAAATCAAAGGTCATAAAGCAAGCATCATGCACTACTAGTTTATGGAGAAGCATTTGGGAAACTAAAATAATAAAAAATGAAAGGTCTTCCTAGTTGCAAAAGGGAAAAGGAAGTGACACATATTTCCATCTTCTTCCAACATCGTTTCTTATGGCTAGAAAGGCATAAGTGGAGGTGTTGTTGCTAATTGTAGGGACTAGAAAAGGATCGGATAGGGCCGCAAAGAGTTGGCAAGTATCTTGGATGATCAGCAAACGATTTGATAAGGTCAACAAGGAGTTGATAAAGGATCGACAAGAGATCGACAGGGGAGTTGGCAAGGATCCGAGATGACCGACCAAGGTTGGCAAGGACCAACAATGGAAGTTTGAGATGTATATTTTTAAACAAAGAAATACAAATAATGTTTTGTTTTATTTACTAGATTTTGCATGTGTTTGTGTGGAGATGTTTGGTTTGCAGTATTTCATTGGACCCCCTCCTCTAGTCTACATCATAATGGTATCAGAGAGGGTGAAGATTTTGTGTGAGCATTGATATTTGTTGTGCCACAACTTTCCATGCTAAAAAAATTGTTAATGTTGTTCTAGACAAGTTGGTGTTTGAGATAATTTTTACCAAAGAAGTTTTCAAATTTGAAGAATAGAGATTTTTTGGGAATTTTTTGAAACTACATTTTTTTGAAGAAATTTATTTTGGAAGCGAAATGTTTTCTTCTCTATGCCTCTCTTCAAGAGAAAACCATTTTCTCTTGTGGAGTCATTGACAGATATTAAGCCCAATGATTTGGTGTTTCAAATTTGATCTATGAAGGAAATATTCAAGGATTATCAAGAATATTTGAAGCATATAAATCACTACCACTAGAAAATAAGGATCTACAAAGTTATGGGGAAGATGAATTTGACTTACGAGGAGGCGCTCACGTCAAAACGTTGTGTAATAGAGAAGGTTCAAAAATTTCCAAAGGAGTTGATTGGACAGGTTGAGGCATTTTGGTCAGCAATTTTTTTTTAATTTTATGGACATAGTATCAATAGTAACAGGAAATCTTAAATTTTACAATTTGTGTGATATTTTAAGATAAAAAAACTTGCACAAGATGAAAAAATGGAATATAGTTGTTTCGTTCTAAGATGTTAAAATGTAATAAAGGTTGTTGTGTTTGTTGTTTGTTGTCTAAGATGTTATGTTGAGTTTTTTTTTAGCATTATATTTTCCAGTTAGAAATTCTAATTTGAGGAAGATAAGAGGGGCAAGAGGGGATCACAGAGAAAATATTTTGACAAGGGCTTTGAAGAATTTTTTGAATAGGATGACTCCAATGAAGAGGAGAGGAGGCACATTAAGAAGAGGAGGAAGAAGAAAGAGTGAGCATACATATAGAGAAGTAGAGACAAGGAAGAGAAGAGGAGCCAACATAAATGACAAGGGCATGAGTTGCAGGGAAGAGGTGGTCATAATGTAATATGCCATTAATTTGCACAAGCACCTTCATGGATGCATTTATAAGAAAATGACTCCCAAGGCCATAAATGAGAACTAAAAATTTACCTCGAAGGCAATGGGTCTCACTGACGTGAGGAATGATGTGAAGTTGAACATGGTTGTGTGGAGCAAGGGTATCATAAGCGTACCTAGAAGGATCTGGGTTCAAATCTCCCAAAAGCAAAAATATTGAAGAGGATGCCATGGAGGAACTCTATTCGCTCTTTACTATTGCCAATGTATCCCCGAGGAACTCAATAGTTTGAGTAATAAGTTTATTGAGGAGAAAGATTGATAATTGAGTTTATATTTTATTAGAAACATATATTTTCTCTATTTTTTAGGGATTTGAGGCTATTGCTTTAGAATATCAAAAAATGAAGAAGATTTATTTGTTTAATACCAAAAATAAAGAAGTAATTCATGCTCATGAGCAAGGGATCATGAAGTATTTGTATTACCCGATGTGTATGATGCAGAAGCATTTGAGAGAATAAAATAATAAAAAAATGGAAGGTCTTTCCAATTGCCAAGGTAAGAGGAAGTGATATAACTTTATCTTCGAACATTATTTCTCATGGATAAAAAGGTATAAGTGGAGGTGTTGTTGCTAATTGCAAAGACCATAAAAGGACCAACCATGGCCACAAGGAGTCAACAAGGATCCAGGATGACCTATAAAGGACCGCATAGGGTTGACAAGGAGTTGGCAAGGAACCGATAAGGACTAGTAAGGAGTTAACACAAGACCGACAAGAGAATGGTAGGGGAGTTGGCAAGGATCCGGGATGACCAACCAGGGTTGGCAAGGGCCAACAATAGAAGTTTGAGGTGTATATTTTTAAACAAAGACATACAAATAGTGTTATATTTTATTTACTAGTTTTTACGTGTGTTTGTGTGGAGATGTTTGGGTTGCTCAAAGATAGTATATACATATATATATATATATATATATATATATATATATATATATATGTACATATACATATATATATATATATATGTACATATACATATATATATATATATATGTACATATACATATATATGTATATATATATATGTACATATACATATATATGTATATATATATATGTACATATACATATATATATATATATAAATAAGATGAATGATATGTTTTTCCTTTTTTTTTTTAAATCTTGGTTAGTGTGAGAAACCCTTATGATCGACGATCAGGATGGGCATCCCCATCCCTACCATGACCTCTCAGAAGGTGAGAGCTGAACTTATCAATAGGAGCCAAACACACGCCCATCACACACTCACCCCCTCACACATGCCCACGTTGTGATTTGAACCTTGGACCTCCCGAAGAAGATCCAAAACCAAAACTCTTGCGCTGTCCCCCACGGACATATGAATGATATGTTGTTAACCAAGAGGGACCAATATTATGTTCAATAACTATCAAATATTTATGTTTAAGGTTCAAATATAGTATAAAAATATGCTTTTCGTTGTTAACTCTTAGATTAAAATATTTTTTATGTGAATTTTATGGTAATTTTGTATTATAACTTTCTTTTTGATGGATATTGACTCAACTATGTGCTAAGTTTTGAATCAATATTATTTTAACCTTTTAGTAAATACAAAATTATATATTTTATTTATAATAATATTTTATTGTTAAAGCAAACAGGGATTCCATAGAGGCCCCCTCTCAAAATGATGAGAATTATTACACAAGAATCAAAATCAAAGGTCATAAAGCAAGAATCATGCACTACTAGCTGATTCAGAAGCATATCGGAGACTAAAATAATAAAAACATGAAAGGTCTTCCTAGTTGCCAAGGGAAAATGAAGTGGCACAACTTTTCATCTTCTTCCAACATTGTTTCTCATGCTTGGAAAGAAGTTAGTGGAGGTGTTTGCAAATTGTAGAGACTGGAAAAGGATCAGATAGGACCACAAAGAGTTGGCAAGGATCTTGGATGATTGGTAAAGGATTGGATAAGGTCAACAAGGAATTGATAAAGGATCAATAAGAGATCAAAATGGAGGTCGGCAAGGATCCGACAATGACCAACCAAGGTTGGCAAGGACCAACAATGGAATTTTTAGGTGTACATTTTTAAACAAAGAAATATAAATTGTATTTTGTTTTATTTACTAGATTTTGCATGTATTTGTGTGGAGATGCTTGGTTTGTGGTCTTTCATTGGTCCTCCTCCTCTAGTCTACATCATAATGGTATCAGAGATGGTGAAGATTGTGTGAGCATTGAGAATTTTTGTGCCACAACTTTCCATGCTAAAAACTTTGTTAATGTTGTTCTAGAACAATTTGGTGTTTGAGAATTTTTAGCAAAGGAGTTCTCAAATTTGAAGAGGAGATTTTTTGGGAAATTTTCAAAACTACATTTTTATTTTGAAGAAATTTATTTTGAAATGAATTATTTTTTCTCTATGCCTCTCTTCAAGAGGAAACTGTTTTCTCTTGTGGAGCCACTGACAGATATAAGCCTAATTATTAGGTGTTTCAAATTTTATATATGAAGGAAATATTCAAGGATTATCAAGAATATTTGAAGCATATAAATCACTACCACTTGAAAGTAAGGATCTACAAAGTTACGGGGAAGATGAATTTGACTTACGAGAAGGCTTTCATGTTAGAACGTTGTGTAACAAAGAAGGTTCAAAAATTTCCAAATGAGTTGATTGGACAAGTTGAGGCGTCTTGGTTGGCATTTTTTTAATTTTATGGACATAGTATCAATAGTAACAGGAAAGCTTAAATTATACAATTTGTGTAATAGTTTTAAATAAAAAATTGTACAAGACGAGAAAAATGGAATATATTTGTTTCGTTCTAAGATGTTAAAATGTAATAATGGTTGTCATGTTTTTTGTTTGTTGTCTAATATGTTACGTTGAGTTTTTATATATTACCCTTTTTTTTTAGCATTATCTTTTCCTGTTAGAAAGTCTAATTTGAGGAAGATAAGTGGGGTAAAAGGGGATCTAAGATGTTAAAATGTAATACTGGTTGTCGTGTTTGTTTTTTGTTGTCTAAGATGTTACGTTGAGTTTTTATATACTACCCATTTTTTTTAGCATTATCTTTTCCTGTTAGAAATTCTAATTTGAGGAAAAATGTGGGGTAAGAGGGGATCACAGAGAAAATATTTTGTCAAGGGCTTGGAGGAATTTTTAAAGAGGATGACTCCAACGAAGAGGAGAGGAGGCACATGAAGAAGATATGGTCTTTAATTAGACCCCCTCCTCTAGTCTGCATCACTAGCACACCACATAAAGAAACTTGCCATGAAAAAATTAAAATACTAAGACACAAGGGTACCAAAACCATGAGATTTATATAACATCATTAGTTGCTAAAATTTATATACGAGGGATGTGGCTCAAGTATGAGCTTCTAGTTAAATTTAAATGGGTATGAAATTCTACTCTAAAGTTGGTCAGTTTGTTAACAAATAAATTACCTTTACAATGATTAAGGACTAATTCACCAATTTTAACCATCTAAAATTCTTCCATTAGGGAACAAGCCTCAAACGATTCATTGATTCCTTGAATGCATTCACTATGACCTATGAGTTACCTTCCATAATAATATCATCAAAGCCTCCTTCTTTAGCTATTTGGATCCCTATAATAAGACTAAGTGCCTTAGTATAATTCCATGTAAATGGAGGAATGCTCAAGGTAAACATAGAGAGCACTCTTACCTCATGGTTTCTAAACACTCCCTCACACCCTATTAGTCCTAGGTTCCCCTGAGATGATATATATGTATGTATGTATAATAATTTCAATATTTGTATAGTTTATACTATTCCTCTTTCCAGCACTATTTGTTCCTTTTGTAAAATAAGGAGTTTTTATGTCCCGTTATCGGGTACTTCATAGAAAACTAATAAATTGTCTAAACAATTTTCTAGGACTCTCTTCCTATAGAAGAATTTATTTTGACAAAGAGGAAAAATATTTATCATATTTTCCAAGAAGAAAAAGAAAATATATATTCATAATAGACTGACAAAGTGATAATTAATTCAATATCTTTGTATCACTAGAAGAGCCAAAGGATTGATGGGTGAGGTCTAATTATAACTACTCTAAATTAATTTGGATGATATTATTTTTCAATTGGCTATGGTTGTTACCATTCACAAAGCTAGATAATTAATTTGTCATAGATATATCTTGATCAATGTTTGTATATTAGATCAACCAAGTTATCCTTGCAAATCCTATGATGTGATTACTATAAAATATGAATAAATGTCAAGCAATATCATTAAAATAAATGTAGATGAATTAAAAAACATAAAAAAAGATCAAGAGTAATCTCTAAAAAAATCATTAGGAGAAAATAATATATTTTTCCTATTTAAAAAGTAAGAAATGAAGTAGTATTCACAAATTCATCTGACTCGATATTTTGCAATAATAGTCAATCCAATAATAAATATTACATAGGTAATTTTGAATATTAATAATTTTTTGGACACAAATTATTTTTTCCATGAGCTTAAATTTGGAGGAAAGGACAAAATCCTCAAGATTTGGATAATTTTATTCTTATCCCCTCTCTCCCTTCCCTCCCACTCCAAAGTAGAAAAATAGATTTAAAATTTTAGTTATTGGGTTCAATATCTATTTGTATTATACCACTGTAGATTACATATTATTATCCATGATATAATTTAGGATTCCAAAATATCATACCAATAATGGAGTCTAGTCACAAGATATAGTTAACAAATTCATGTAATTAAAATAATCCATGTTAATTGAAACCATGTAATTAAATAATTAATTTATTAATATCATATACATCGAGTTGTAATTAGATGCCATTCTATAAATTTATTTATTTATTTAAAAAAATTATATAACAAAATAATCACATTGTAAATATAGAACTGATTAAAATATTGTTCATGCATCAGATCTAGATCTCATGCATTTGTAGGAGCTAGAATATGTAAAGATTTTTGTTCTCCATAATTTTTTAGTTTATCAATTTAGGGTTTAAATTTGATCATTTTGTTTTAGTTTCACAATCGTCTGTGTAAGCCCCAAATCCCTGTTTTAGATTTTGGATGGATTCTTAGGTTGACATCTCAAGGTGTGCTTTTATACCACCCACATTTTTTTGTGATCAGTGTAACTAATATTCTTTTTAGTAATACAAGGCACTTTTCTACAAAAACATTTTTTTTTTTTGTTACATAGGATAGTTGGTCACAACCACACTATTTTTAGTAACTAACAAGTGCAGGGTTCAAACCACAGAGGATGCTACAAAAAATATGTATATATTGTTCATGCATAATATATAATATAAATCATGATTACCATCACATGCTAATTGTAGTGTAGGTCAAAATGTCTACATCAAGGGGATTAAGGAGTCGTCTTCTCAAAATTTTGCTAAGTGTAGAAGAAACATCGTGATATCACGACATTTTGAAGCTTAGAAGCAAGTTAGAGAAAACATCACGATATCACAATATTTTGGAGCTTAGAAGCCAAGTTAGAGAAAACATCGTGATCTCGTGATATTTTGGAGCTTAGAAGCCAAGTCTAGAAAAACGTCGCGATATCCCAATATTTTGGAGCTCAGAAGCCAAGTTAGAGAAAACATCGTGATCTCACGACATTTTGGAGCTCAGAAGCCAAGTCAAGAAAAACGTTGTAATCTCATGATATTTTGGAGCTCAGAAGCCAAGTTAAAGAAAACGTCGCGATCTCGTGATATTTTGGAGCTCAGAAGCCAAGTCAAAGAAAATGTCATGATCTTGCAAAATTTTTGGAGCTCAGAAGCCAATTCAAAAAAAATATCATGATATCACGACATTTTGGAGCTCAAAAGCCAAGTTAGAGAAAACTTCACGATCTTGCAATATTTTGGAGCTCAAAATCCAAGTCAGGAAAAATGTTATGATCTTGCAACATTTTGGAGCTCATAAGCCAAGTTAAAAAAAACATCGCGATCTCGTGATATTTTGGAGCTCATAAGCTAAGTCAGAGAAAACGTCACAATCTCACAACATTTTAGAGCTTAGAAGCCAAGTCAGGAAAAATATCATGATATCGCGAAATTTTGGAGATCAGAAGCCAAGTTAGGGAAAACGTCGCGATCTCACGATATTTTGGATCTTAGAAGCAAAATTAGGAAAAACATCGCGATATCGTAACATTTTAGAGCTTAGAAACCAAGTTAGAGAAAACATCACGATCTCACAATATTTTGGAGCTTAGAAGCCAGGTTAGAGAAAACATCGCAATCTTGCAATATTTTGGAGCTCAAAATCCAATTCAAGAAAAACATCGCAATCTCACAATATTTTGGAACTCAAGAGCCAATTTAGAGAAAATATCACGATCTCGCGATATTTTGAAGCTCCTAGATGAAGGCAAGGAAAAACGTCACGATATCATGACACTTTGGTGTTCACAGTCCACCTCAAGGAAAAATGTCATGATTTTATGACATGCCATGATTTTGCTGGTCGAAAAACAAAAGGTAAAGAAGTGGAAGACAACTAGACCACAACATCTCCAAGAATATCAAGGCAAGCACTCAGTAACAAGAAGATCTCAACCATTTTTGTTGAAGATCCCATACTCTCTTAACTACCACTTTACCATAATGAGCCTACGGGATTATTGTTGTAACAACTTTTAGTTTTCTTTTATGTAAAATATATATATATATATATATACACGATTCTGAGCGACCCTAACAAAAGGTCAACTCTTAGATGTTTACAAGGCAATGTACACAGACTTCTGAAAGCAAAATATAGACTACTCATTCTGGTTTCTGGTTCACTGGTGTTTTAATCAAGTATGTATGGATTGTTGATTACTGTATAAGTTACATTAAATAGAAATCACCTTAATTATTATTCTAAATTTTTGCATTTAAAGTTTCATTGGCTCTAAAATTAACAGTTCTAATAGATTTAAGCTTGCTTAAATTTGTACTAGAGGTCTGGTTATTTTGATTCTGATAGTTCAAAATATGCTTATATGTAAAAGGTTGTAGATATTTCTTTGTTGTTATCTAATCTACATCATTTAAACATTCCTAGCAATAGTTATATTTCCCTCTCTTTATGCACTTTACTCTCCCTTGTTTTTCCTAAAATAAAGCAAGGAACTAGCCTCCTCTAGAGATTGAACCGGGTAAACTCTGTTTTACACCTGGTCTTTCAATGTTAGCAAAGTCTTGGACGTAAACATAACCAAAGGTAAATTTTGCACCAGCAGTTTTTGGCATGCCCGATGGGACCCAATCCCACTATACAAACAGATCAAAGTTTCAGTGGTTATCTTTGTCTTATTGAAATTTTATGAATCACCTAGCGACTCTGTCCAAGAGAGAAACCCTAAGAAAATCCTTATGTATTTTATGGTTTGATATCATTTTTTTATGAAAACCATATCTAAAGAAAAAAAAATTGAAGAATCCATTGAGTTCTTCAATTTACACCTTGGTAGCCTCAGAGTTAATCTTGTGTTAGTTGCTAGGGTAACTTCTTCGTTTACTATCACTACAAGATCTATAAATCCTTCCCCTATAGCTCTCCCTAGTAATGCTACTAGTGGAATGTTAACTCTGACTACCCATATTTCCATAATAAAAGTCAAAATTGTAGCTACAATGGCCTTAAATCAATTAAATATACCTTACCCTTCATGGAACCATACAAGCCCCCTAAATATAGTAGCTCAGCATCTGATACTAACAACAACCTTAAAGGCATTACCCCAGTATGACGATACTGAGAAGACGACATATGAATATTGTTAAGATGTAGCCACACTTGCACCAATACATAACATCACTGAGGAATATGTCATGATAATACTGTTAGTCATTTCTTTGAAAGGAAAAATGCTCTACTAGTATAGGGTCCTCGCTAATCAAACCATATCTACCTAGGCCCAACTTTTCGGTAAGCTAGTAGAAGAGTTCAATGAATATGCTGACATGTTTTCTCTACTAAACTAGTTCACTATCATCCAAAAACACCCTCAGGAGGAGATAGTCGACTTTAACATCATATTTGGTCAAACTTGGTAGAGAGTACCTAATGGATTAAGGCCAACGAATGAATAGTCAATGTATTATTACTTTAGAGCTTTTAACTCAGACATAAGCATGGCTATCAGGCAATCCCAGGTATTTACCTTCCCAAATATTTTCCAAGAGGCCCAAAAATTAGAAAGAGATCTAATAACCATTGGAAGGTTTCCTACGAAGATGATAATACCTATCTTCCCAGATCTACCGCAAGCATCCGGTATTGTTTTCCCAAGTCCTGCTTCTACTTCTAATATGGGTCTCCCCAAATGGACCGGATGACCTACTATCCTGGCGATACATGCACCCCTCATTCCCTCGATGTTACTTGTTTCCCCTACACTTCCCATGATAGAAGTTTCACCAACTCCAGATCCTCAACTTGCAGCTTTACAAGATCTACAATTGACTTTGAAAACTCTAACAAATAATATGACCTCAATGGAAAGAAGAGAAGCAGAGAGAAATTTCCAACCAAATATATTTCCACAGGTAACAAGGGATCAACCTTCCATGAGTAGTAGGAATCATGACAAATCAAATGTTATTTACACCAATGAAGATAGTGAACCCACTAACACTTCAACAGAGTCAAAATTTTGGTGTTCAACATGTAATGATCCACACGATGAGAGCTCGTGTATGATCCATAAACATCATGTCCAAAAGATAGTTATTGAGAAGGCTAAGAAAACCCTCAAGGGACGGGTAAATATGATTAGATAAGACAATAAAAATCTCATGATGCCTTCTATGGAGCGAGCAAGTAGCCATTCTAACTCAGTCAAGAAAAAATTCTTTGTAGGTAGATCCCTAAGAACTCAACCCCCTAAAAGCACCTCCACCTATGAAGAATTAGGTTGAGAAGAGAGTTCCCTATGAGAAAGTACTACAAAACCTAAGCCAACATGAAGTAGAGTCACGCAAGGAAGCTCCTTTATGAAGAGAAGTTGAGACACAAGCAGAGGGGAGAGATAAATTGATATACCCCTCATTGACTAAGCATCAAAGAATAGATGCTACTCAGGGATATAGGAATAAGTACGATACTCTTGTGAAAGAAAAATAGAAAAGTGTCGAACCTCTCCCTTTTAACATAGTCGAAGAAATGAAGAAGACTCCTTCCAAAGCAACCATGTATGATTCTTTGCAGTTTCCATGATGGATCGACTTATTACAGGAATATTTGAGATCTATGAAAAATAGGAATAGAACCCCTCCTCAAGTGAATTCTATGCAAGCTAGTCTAACATCTACTATGAGAAAAATAGACCTCCTTCCTTATATCTATCTCTTTAGATGGAATGATGGGTGGTACATAATTGCATGATAGACTCAGAAGCAATAACCACTATGATACCCAAAGCTATATGTGACATCATGGGTATGGAATACACAAGGAGCAGCCCTGGTGTCTTGCAACTAGATGGAACCTGGGGTAATTAAATATATACCAATAGTTCTACATAGTTTGCCTCAACTCATAGTTATACAAGTAGTGGTAGTGGACCTAGAACCTTATTTTGGTATGTGTCTCTCTAGAGAATTCACCACCAAAATAGGAGGACACCTATAATTGGATTACTCGCATATAGAAATCCCATTCAAGGGCAAGAGAGTAAAGATATTCAATGAGAAGCCTTCAACCTTTCATATTAAAAAACTTAAAGAGGAAGGAAAACAGACCACTATAGTAAACATGATGACCGAGGAATTGGAAGACTTAAACTTGATGGAGGAAGCTCTAAATGTACTACAAGAAGAGGATCAATTCTCTCTCCAAGACTTCAATGCCATGATTGAAACTAATCTTGGAATCTACTCAATCATGAATCCTGAAAAAGCAACCCCACTTCTCTCTTCCAGGTAGACCCACCTACCGATCAACTATGGAAACTTTTCTTTGACGGTGTCAGGTTTAAAAATTTGGAGCTGGATCAGGTATTGTTTTAATATCTCCAATAGGCAAAGAGAAATTTTTTTCTTATCGGTTAACCTGGAGCTGCACTAACAATGCAGTAGAATATGAAGCACTCTACTTAGGCCTTAAGAAAGTTGAGAAGTTGGGTATTAAACAACTCCAAATTTTTGGAGATTCTGAATTAATAGTGAATCAGGTTACTGAGAAATGTGTGAGTAAGCAACATTACCTTAAAGCTTACAGAAACAAATTTTGAAATTTGCTAGAAGTTTTTGAAGCTCTAAATCTTAAGGTAATCCCTAGATAAAAGAACACTCATGCAAATTTATTGGCTTCAGTGGGTGCAAATTTTTGCCCTATCAGCAACATCATCCAAAAGTCTAATACAAGTAGAATGATCTACAGGACTTCCGTATCAGATAGAGATACCTTTTGGTAGGTATTCCAAAATTATGAATAGATAGTGGACTTCCTTGTCCACGAGATGAACTTCTCAAATGATAATGTCTAAAGATGAGGAATATGTAGGCATGATCCAATTGAAAAACAACCATATCCCAAATGGATTGATCACTCTCAAAAGCATTTTTGATAACAATGACAGGTCAATTGTCCATAAGATGAAATTTGACAAACACATATACAAGGAGGTCCAAAAGGAATCAAATAAATCTATTAAAATGGGAGTAAACACTACAAAATAAGAATTGGATCAAATTCGAAGATTATGCAAAGAATTTCCTGACATCATAGCCTACACTTATGGTGATCTGAAAGTCTACTTTAAAGAGACCATCCAGCATACAATCAAGCTTGAAGATGATGTAAAACCCTTTCGACAAAAGGAAAGACTGGTGAATCCCAAGATTGAAGCTTTGATGAAGCAGTAACTATTGAAGTCACTCGAAGCTAAAATTATCTACCCTATCAAGCATTCTACTTGGGTGGCTAACTCGGTTCTGATCATAAAAAAGAATGGAGACATTAGGTTGTGTGTTAACTTTAGAAACCTAAACAAATCTTCACTAAAATACCATTATCCTCTCTCGTAAATAGACCAGACTCTGCATATTGTAGCGAGAGTAGAAATATTTTCACTCTTGGATGGGTTTTTTGGGTATAACCAAGTATGGATCAAACACGAAGATCAGTTCAAAACCACATTCACCACCAATTGGGGAACATTCACTTATCATAGGATACCTTTTGGATTACCCAATGTTGAGGCAACTTTTCAAAGAGCAATGGATGTGGCTTTTGAAGAACTCATCAACAAGATTACAATGATATACCTAGACGATATGACAATGTTATCTCATTGCAAGGAATATCATGTTGACCATCTCAGGAGCATTTTTTAAAAGTGTAGGGAGTTCGGCATCTCATTAAACCCAAAGAAATTCATTTTCATTATGGAAGAAGGGATTTTACTAGCTCACATCATTTCTAAGGTTGGGCTGGCTATAGACCCTAACAGAGTGAAAGCACTATTAGAACTTCCTCAACCCTCGAACAAAAAGGGCTTGCAATCCTTATTTGGATAGATCAACTTTGTATGCAAATTTATAGCATATTTTTTACAAATTGTAAAACCTATGACTGAATTGTTAAATAAAGATGTCGAATTCAAGTGGATAAACTTACGAAAGAAGACCTTCAAACAGATAAAGTAACAAATAGCCTAAGCACTCGTATTAGTAAATCCAAACTATTCCAAAGGTTTCATATTGTATGTTTTATGTGAGCAAGAGAGCTATGCCACTGTAATTACTTAGAAAGTGCCTAACAATGAGGAGAGACCTATAGCATTTCTAAGTCAAACCATGTAGGAACATGAAGAAAAGTACAACTTCATCGAAAAGCAATTTTATGCGATAATGAAGTCATTAAAAAAGTTGGCATTTTATTTCATAGAGTAGGACCATCGTGTATGTGGTCCACCCTGATAATAGAAATTTCATCATACAGGGAGAAATTGGTGATAAAATAGTTGGTTGGGTATCAAATATACAATATTATGATGTCGATATCCATCCAACCAAGCTAGTGAGGGGCAGAGCATTATATCAAGAAATTGCCAAACAAGCCTCATCAAAATATTTCACCTACCAAACTTAAGAAATAGCTCGAGGGGATGATAAACCCTTGGAAAGTATTGATTAAGCCAATGAATTGATCAGATATTTCCATATTGGAAAATATCCAAAAATTTTGAATGCTTCACAGAGGAGAAGATACAGGATCCAAGCTTTAAAGTACACTTTACTACCTAAAGGATTGTATAGAAAAATCTGGATGGAATACTGCTTCGGTGTATAAACTATGATCAAAAGAAAAATATCTTAGATTAGTTCCATGGAAGTCCATTAGGGGGACATTACTCAGGGAGAACCACTACTTTAAAAATTATCAAAACTAGGTGCTATTGGCCAACCATTTTCTCAGATACTTTCAAAGTAACCAAAAATTGTGAAGAGTGCCAGAGGTACATTGGGAGAAACATAAATGCTTCAATGCCTTTAAAATCTATTCAAGTTGAAGAACCTTTTCAACAATGGGATTTAGATTTCATTGGAGTAATATAACCAAACTCTTCTATTGGGCATAAATACATTCTAACCGCTACTGATTATTTCACTAAGTGGGTTGAAGCAATAACCATTAAGAAAGTGGATTAGGAAGTTGTGATGGAATTTGTTGAGAGTTTTATCACAAAATTTGGTATCCTAGATGCATTGGTCACGGAAAATGGCACATATTTCATAGGTTCCAAAATGATCAATTTTACTAGCAGATATGGTATCTATTTAAAAACATCTTCAAATTACTATCCCCAAGGAAATGGGTTGGCTAAATCAACGAATAAAAATCTACACTGAATCTTAAAGTGAACTCTGAAAGATAATAAGAGAAGTTGGCACTCTTTGATAAACCAAGACTTATGGGCTGATAGAATCACCATCAAAAAATCCATCAACACCTCTCCCTATTCATTAGTCTATGGTAAGGAAGCAGTCCTTACGATACACCGAAATACCTACTTTGAAGTTGCTCGATCAAACTGGCATAGAATAAGCAGATCCAATGGAGAACAGGTTAATAAAACTTCTACAACTGGAAGAATAGAAATAACAAGCCTACAACCATCATAAAATATATATGGGAGACACGAAGAAATGGTTTGACAAAAAGGCTACTCTTAGAAATTTTAGGGTAGGAGACTTAGTTCTAAGGTGGAACAAAAAGAAAGCAAAACTTGGGAATCATTAGAAATTTGATGCTTTATGGGAGGGATCCTTTGAGGTCATTGAAGAAAAACAATAGAATTCTTTCCAATTGAAAAATAATCAGGATCAAGTTCGGCCCATTCCTGTTAACAACTTCTACCTGAATTTGCACTATAAGTAAGATGTTTTTCTTCACTTCACATGTATTATATGTAAATATGTTGTCTCTTTTATTTCTAAGGAAGCTTCCAGGAAAATTTTCATGATATCATGATATTTTGGCACTCAATAGCCACTTCAAGGAAAAATGTCACAATATCGCGATATTTTGGTACTCAACAATCACTTCAATAAAAATTGTGTCGATATCACGATATTTTCATCGCCCGACGATCAAAGTCAAACAATCATACCTTTTGGTAGGAAAATTAGTTTTCTTAAAATTTTGAATGCACGTCTCTCAAAGTACTACCGTATAAAGTTATTGTCTTAGAGGAGAGGTGACATGAAGTTATTAGCCAAGAGGAGAGGTGACGTGAAGTTATTATCCAGGAGGAGAGGTGACGTGAAGTTATTGGCCTGAAAGAGACAACGATGAATGGTTATTATTTTTTGCTGAAGGTGGCACATGAAATGATGCACTCTACAATGTTTAAAATTATTCACAAATTATGTACCACAAACTTTAATTAATGCATGGCACCCTAATGCATGCATGCACGTCTACTTATGCTACAAAAGCTTCTTCTTCACCTTTCTATTATCTGAATTTTTTCCTTTGCATCTGGCATTCCCAAATTCTTTCGAGATCTCTAAACCTCATTGACCCACTTCCAATTTTTATTTGTGCAATAGAATCACAGTGAAGAGCCATGGTTGCATTTTTTTTAGCTTTTAGGGGAAAGCATAGGGCTGAGAAAGGTGAGAGCATTTTCACAGATTTAGACTTCCACATCACAGATACCATCATAACATGGAAAAATCCAAAGAATATTTGAAGAAATGTGGAGTCCAGAGTGGCAAAATGTGTTACCCCATTAGCTCTGATTACATTCTCTTTTCACTCTATGCTTTCTTGGTATATTTGCACCCATGTTCATCCCTGCCCTAAATTAGTTAGAGCTATGGCGATGTTTTATGATGTGAAACATAGAATTGTTAGGAATTCAAAGGAGATGTTATTTTACCCCAGACATCGATACAATTAGGGTCATCTTCACCTATAACAGAAATCTCACCGTAAATCCTATAGTGTTCAATCTAATTATATCTTCTAAATATTATACCCCCACTCTCAATATCAAATTGTTTCTACAAGAGCATATGTCGAAACTCCCTCCCTCAAGAAACCTACTAGAATTGCCAATTCCCCTATCAAAATTCAAAAGTAAAGAACTTTTCTCCATGTTTGATATGGTGGTAGGGTTAGAATTAGACCCACTAGTTCATGGATGGCAGATTATGGTGGCAGAGTGTATGTTGATCCCAAAATTCTATGACACTTCTCATGTAGATAAGGATACGATGCCAATTTTCTTTGATTGGCCAATATATCTAGCCTAGCAGATACATATAGGCCTATTCAAATTATAGAAGGGTTCCCAAGAAGCTTTTAGGTATTTGTCTTACCTAATATGAATTTTCTTTTTATTTCAAGAAAATAACCTAGAATTCATTTTTACAACTCAAAAGGACAAAGAAGGAAAGCTTTTGCCCATATACAAATAAACGGTAGTACTCTCAAATGCTGAGTCATATTATTGTTTCAACATGGAATTCCTATGCCCTACCTTGCGAATCATGTATGTAAAAGTATAGATACTTCCTCAAAAAATGTGAGATATGTTACAGCATCCCCATGCAGAAGAAGGATATTAGTTTATCCTAATGTAGGAAGTAGTCATCAGGTTATACGGCTTTATAGGGGAGCCTTTCTTGCTCCCTTACTATGTTAATGAATGAATATTTTCCTTGGAATATGAAATACAAACATAATACATCAATTGTAAAGTTGGCATAAGAATGGGCAGAACTAGCACATGCCTTATGCCTTTCCAGTTTTAAGGAGTCGTAGTATCAAAGAAAGGGGATCATGAGCAAGTAACTCAAGCTCTGAAAATCCTCAAGTTGATAGAATTTTTGTAGATATGGAAGTATGATATCATTGGTAGGTTTGCACAAAAAAAAGTTACCCTCAATCAGATTCCTTTCAAACAGTTTCATGTGTCAAAAAGACAAATTGACAGGTAGGGTAGGAACAATGAAGAAGACGAGGCACTAGAATGGCATGTAGAAAAAATATAGTCGTTGGACCCATGGCATGAATTCTATGAGCATTTGATAGATTGGAACCCCATAGATAATCCCAACCACATGTTGGATGAAAAAACAATCAAAAAATGAGGAAAAAGGGGAAATACTAGACACCTAAAAAGATCCTGGCTTGGTGGAATATGAGGATTAAGACTTAAATGAGCTCTAGATACGGGATAAAAGTTGATAATGAATTTGTTGAGAGATATGACAAATATCACACCAAATAGTCTGAGACTCTTGCAGATAAAGTCCCGCTAGGTATTAACGACATCTCAGTTGTGCCCACTGAAAAGGTCAAATAGCCAAGGTAAAGGAAAAGAAATTATTGTGGATCAAGTAGAAATCCCAAAAAAAGTAGCTCAAAAATTCATCCCCCTATCCATCAGACATAGAATCTTATGATGATGTTTCTCTCCTCCAGAGAAAGAGAAAAGCAAAATTGGCAGAAGCAAAGGGACAGAAGAAAAGAAGGTAGGAGAAACCACATATAGATCTTGAGGTAGGGGAAAAAGAAACATTTATAGGAGAAAATGTAGAACAACTCTCTAAGTAGCAGGGCACCAGCAACCAAGAGTTGAATGAAGCAACTAAATAGTCTATCCCCAATAAAGAAAACCTTGTTGAAGAACAAATCCCTGCTAAAGATGCCTTGGAAGCTAGAAACAAGAACTCATAGTAAATAGCAGAAACCCCTACTTAAGACCTGGTACCTACTAAGGATGCACCAGATACTAGAGGTACAGGCCCATAAAATATAACAGGTATATCTCATATCAATATTAGTACATCTTCTTCTCACCCCCAAAGTAACTCCCCTCCTCATTCTGCAAACCAGGATGATGTTTCTTCTCCCTCTAATCATAAATCTCCACCATCTCCATCATCAATTCAACCTAACCTGAATGTATCCTCAACTGCCTCCCCAAATACACATGCTGGACTATAAAATTTGGATGCCTCAATAGCCACCGTTCCCTTCCCTTACACTGCAAATCTCCCCAGCTTCCAATCCATTCTTACCTCCTCTTTCAAAAATCATCCTACCATTGCTAAGCTCAAAATGTTGAATAAAGCAACCTTGAATGCTTCAGATTGGTTTAAGTCATGCAATTCTCAAACTTCCAAGAACATAGCTCACACCAAGGAAGGAATATCCCTATAACCTATCAATATGCAGTGTTCGACTATGAAGATGATACCACTAGTTCAAAATCCTGAAGGAGAAATGACCTTGGAGGATTATCAAGTTGAGATAACCACTAAAGATATCACTCAGCTATCTAAGGAATACAAGTAGGGAAGAGCTCAAGCTCATATGGGTACTATATACTTAAATTTTGAATATTACAAAGATAAATACCTCAAAGCTGAGCAGGCAAGGAAGAGTTTGGAAGAGGCCTTGAACGAGCAAAAGATGATTGAAAAGGTACTAAAAATGAGGTAAAGAAATGGGAACAAATATTCAATGAAGCGGCACCATATAAGGAGGAAGCAAAGAAAGTCGTTGAACAAATCTAGATATTGAATAAGTAGGTAGAAGACCTTTAGAAGAAGATCCAAGAGAGCACTGGTAAGACCACTAGGATGTCAAAAGAAATGACCAAGGCATTCAGGAAAGAAATGTTCGATGAAATCCAAAATATGAGCTTAAAAGCAAGGTCTACATTATTTTACTTGGTCAAAATTAAGGAAATATTGGGTCAAGTAGAAGATGAATTTACTACATCCATCAACTTCCTAAAAACAAGGCTATCTGTAGCAACGAAGATCCAAGTTCTAGCAAAAAGCACACAAACAATATTTGAATGCAGAATCCAAGATGAAAATATCCCAAGCCAAAATAGCTACTAGAATTTTCTTCAAAATACACAAGTTGGTGACAAAAAGTTCTAAAATAATACGAGAACTCAAGGCAGAGGCTAAGGGAATTTTAAAACATGTGAGCATAGTAAAAAACTACAACATGCCGAGCTTCTGGGATAAAGATTTAAAATTCTTGGAAGAAGATGAGCTGAAAGCTTCTTGGAAAGCTTTCATAGAAGATGAATCATAGATAGATATATGGGAAGAGCCAGTTCAAGAAGAACAAATATTTAGTATGACTGAAGACCTCACCTAGATAAACTCCTATTTTCATGAGTTATACATGAGGTTGAAATTTTTATCCTATGATAAAGTAGAAGAATTAGAGTATTTGTACTTAACTTTCATGGAGACTTTAGACCTAGATGAAGAGACTTGGAAAAGGGCTTGTGCCACTTACAAAGAGGTTGTCCAGGAAAGAGAGAAACATGAAAAGGCTAAGAAAGCTTTAGCAAGTAGTACAGTAGAACTTGATCAAGAAGACACAGAGAAATCAACATAGGAAGACACTCTTGATGAATGATCACATAGAGCAAGAAACACATTTTTTGCTCGATATCACTCCCCTTTCTCTCCCTTTGTTTATTGTTATTCTTTTGAATTTGTTCCCCAATGGATAAAGTCTCTAGATTCTAACATTCAACTAGAAAAATTCCCCCATGAGGCACCAATAATATAGGTCAAAATAACTACATCAATGGGAGTAAGGAGTTGTCTTCTCAAAATTTTGCTAAGTGTAGAAGAAATGTCATGATCTTGCGATATTTTGAAGCTCAAAATCCAAGTTAGAGAAAATATCATGATATCGTGACATTTTGGATCTCAAAAGCCAAGTCAGAGAAAAGGTCGTGATCTCATGATATTTTGGAGCTCAGAAGCCAAGTTAGGAAAAACGTCGCAATATCACAAAATTTTGGAGCTCAAAAGCCAAGTTATAGAAAACATCGTGATCTCGTAATATTTTGGAGCTCAAAAGCCAAGTCAAGAAAAATATCGTGATCTAGCGATATTTAAGAGCTTAGAAGCCAAGTTACAGAAAACATCACGATCTCACGATATTTTAGAGCTCAGAATCCAAGTTAGAGGAAAAATCGTGATCTTGCGACATTTTGGAGCTCAAAAGCCAAGTCAAGAAAAAATTCATGATATCGTGATATTTTGGAGCTCAAAATCCAAGTTAGAGCTCACGATATTTTGGAGCTTAGAAGCCAATTTAGGAAAAAGTTTGCTATCTCGCGATATTTTGGAGCTCAAAAGCCAAGTCAAAGAAAATATCGTGATCTCGCAATATTTTGGAGCTCAAAAGCCAAGTAAGAGAAAATCTCATGATCTCGCGATATTTTAGAGCTCAGAAGTCAATTCAGGAAAACATTGCGATATCACAAAATTTTGGAGCTCAAAATCCAAGTTAGAGAAAATGTTGTGATCTCACGACATTTTGGAGCTTAGAAGCCAAGTTAGGAAAAACGTCGTGATATCGCGACATTTTGGAGCTCATAAGCCAAGTTAGAGAAAATGTCGTGATCTCATGACATTTTGAAGCTCAGAAGCCAAGTTAGAGAAAACATCACGATCTCACAATATTTTGGAGCTCAGAAGCCAAGTCAGGAAAAATATCATGATCTCACAATATTTTGGAGCTCAGGAGCCAAGTCAGAGAAAACATTGCAATCTCACAATATTTTGAAGCTCCCATATGAAGGAAAGGAAAAACATCGTGATATCATGACATTTTGGCATCCAGAGTCCACCTCAAGGAAAAACGTCGTAATTTTATGACGTCATGATTTCGTTGGCTAACAAACAAAAGGTAAAGAAGTGGAAGAAAACTAGACCACGACGTCTCCAAGAAGATCAAGGTAAAAAATTAGTAACAAGAAGATATCAACCATTTACTATTGAAGATCCCATACTCTCTTAACTACCACTTTACCAGAATGAGCCTATAGGCATATTGTTGTAACAACTTTCAGTTTTTTTGTTATGTAAAAGATATATATATATATATAGGATGAGCGACCCTAACAAAAGGTCAGCTCTTAGATGTTTTCAAGGTAATGTATACAGACTTCTGAAAGCAAAATAAAGACTATTCATTTTGGTTTCTAGCTCACTGGGTTTTTAATCAGGTATGTATGGATTCTTGATTGTTGTATAAGCTACGTTGAATAGAAATCACCTTAATTATTATTTTGAATTTCTATGTTTAAAGTTTCACTGGCTTTAAAATTAATAGTTCTAATAGATTTAAGCTTGTTTAAATTTATACTATAGGTCTGGTTATTCTGATTCTGATAGTTCAAAATATGCTTATCTATAAGAGGTTGTAGATATTTCTTTGTTTTTATCTAATCTGCACCATTTAAACATTCCTAGCAATAGCTATATTTTCCTCTCTTTATGCACTTTACTCTCCCCCCTTTTTCCTAAAATAAAGTAAGAAACTAGCCTCCTCTAGAGATTGAACTAGGTAAACTTTATTTTACACCTAGTATTTCAATGTTGGAAAAGTCTTGGGTGCAAACGTAACCAAAGGTAGATTTTGCACCAACATGTAGATACCCAAATTTGATTGCAACATCAAGATCTCCAATCTTTCCAACATCTTCATCAATCGATCAATAAAGCATCGAAACCAAATCAACTATCTATAAGCTCAAATTAGGAGCATTTATTGCTCCAAAACCAAAAGTGTTAGTACTAAAGCGATAGCACTAGCGATGCTTATGCTCCCTAGTAATGTTTTTGTGCAACTTAATTTTTTATCACTTCTTGTCTAAATTGATAGGCAATGGTCATATTGTAAAATGTGTTATGGCATTAGCGTTTTCAATGCTATCACCTTTAACGCTACTAATTATCAGACACTAAAAAGGAAATATCGATAGCTAGTACCTTCTAAGACATCCACCAAAAATGGACCTAATCACATTAGTCTAATCTGTAGCTCTAATAGAAATCCAAAGCCCAAAATTTTCTATTTTCTATCTTCCATCAATTAATTGCATCTTGAGCCCATTTCAAAATCTTGTCTTAACCAATCCTATCAACTTCAATGCAATCATACCCTAAGGAGCTATGGATTTCTATAAAGCCAACACTTAGGGAGGTCAATCCATGGCCTTTTAAAGTAATAAAATTCTATCAAAACTCATGATAATCAATCTTCAAGCATGGCAAAATTTTGTTAAAATTATGTCATGATATTTTGAAGGCAATATGATCACAAGCTCTCAATTTCACATTTATAATATCTCAAGCATCTCAAGTCCTCAATCTCTCAAGCATCTCAAGTCCTCAAGCTCTCAAGCATCCCAAGATCTCAAGATCACAAGCTATCAATCCCTCAAGCTCTCAAGCATATCAAGCTCTTAAGCAACAAGCAAGCTCATCAAATTCATCAACATACAAGGGACATCAACTGAGGCAATTGAAGCTATAAGCTTACCTAGGTTGTGCTCTCTCCTCTTCTTAGATTTTATCACTCATTATTATTTTGTAGTTTTGTGTTATTTAATAAATACATATATATATATATATATATATATATATATCAATTTTTTCATTAAAATATTTTATCTATTTTTCATTTAAATTTTTTATACCCTTAGATTGCATTTTATAAGCAATCATATTATTTTACTACACCTATTCAGGCCCATGCACCCCCTTGGTCGGGGACCCTTATTGCATCCTTTGTCAAAATCTTAAAATCTCACATCTAAGTATCATTTTTTATATCTTAGGTGAAAGCATTACCAAATTATAATTTTTATGGTGTTATCATTTTCTATTTTTGACATAGTAGAAATAGAGATATAGTCATAGCAAGCAAAAGTGCTAGTGGTGATATCACTCACATAGTGGCACTTTTGCCACCAAGCACAAAATTCTTATTTTTATCAATCTATAGTTTATCATACAATCTCTAAATAGGGATCTAATTTTCTTAAACAAATCTATATAATCTCCTCTAGCTTAGCAAGACACCTTTGCTACCAAACCATCATTTTATGTCTATTTTACAGCTGAATAAAATTGCCATTAAGAAATAGTAGCATCAATAACACTTATATAGGACTAGCAAGTATTTTGCCAACAACGCTTTTCACTACACCAAAAAGGGTCTTTAAGTGTGGATTTTAACCACCCTTAAAGACCTTTAGCGATGGTTATTCAGTCGTCATCTATGAGGGTATCGTAAAAAGTCTGCATCATATGATGGTGGTTAAAAACCACCTCAAAAAAATGTCCTCTTAGGGTCTAAGAGGGCGGTTTATAACTTTCCTCTTAGGGCCTCACATTAAAAAAAATAAAGGTGAACATGTTAAAATATTGACTATTCCTTATAACATTGTGATGGCAAATAGTCAAAAAGACACCATACCTTTTTCCAAACCTGCAATCATACAGAAATCTATGATGGTGAGGAAGTGCATGCAAAAATCTATGATGTCTGCATACTAGAAAGCTTTACAATAGTAAAGCTAAATCACAACCTGGAGAAGCAACACAAAATACAAAATAATGTTTTCATCTAGTATTAGGTTTCATATGCAAAATACAATTCAAACTCCCATTCATAATGTTTGATAGATAATACATAAAAAATAACTGGTATAGTGGTATATGTCTTAGATTTTTATAAGAAAAACTTAAATTGTACATAGTTTTTTAAATTCCTAATGAGAAGACATAAATGTTGTCAAGTTTAAATGAGAAGGGGAGGCATTGATATCTTAGGAAGTTAATAAATAATGGGAGGCATTGATATCATAGGAAGTCAATAAAGAGGATGTCAACGAGAGTGGAAGGGATGAAGATATGGACCTACATGAAGATGGAAGCAAGGATAATCTAAATATGGAAGAAGTTGATAGAGATGGAGACAAGGGTAGCTATGATATTTTGAAATATGACAGCCAAGATGGGGGTAACAAGATGCAGTAGGGTTTGAAATTTCATCATAACTCCTTGTCAATGTCTGAAGTAGATGACTATGAAGTAATGCAAATGAAATCTGGCTTGGCATGATGAGATGTGATCTATTTTCTACTATGAGTCATTGCAAGAATTGATTTGAAGGTGAAAGAAATCATTTGTGACTTCCCTGATGCGAGTTCCCTCCAACACAAAGGGGATTCAACCTGGGCATCTCCCATTCACATATCTGCAATGGTGGAAGACTACAAAAATACAGTGCTAGAGAGTGGTTTTCTGGTCAATTCTCTCGAAGTGTTTACACTCCTCCATTATGGAAACCCTAACAGGGTAGGATTGATTTCTCTCTTTCTACCTGATTCTTACCTAGCACTAAATCACAACCTGGAGAAGCAACAAAAAATACAAAATAATATTTTCATCCAATATTAGGTTTCATATGCAAAATACAATTCAAACTCCCATTCATAATGTTTGATAGACAATACATAAAAAATAACTGGTATAGTGGTATATGTCTTAGATTTTTATAAGAAAAACTTAAACTGTACATAGTTTTTTAAATTCCTAATGAGAAGACAAATGTTGTCAAGTTTAAATTTTTTGTCTTGACATGTTGAGTTCAGATATTTTATACATGATCTATTCCAAAGACTTACAAACATGATCTATTCCAAAGAATATGAGCTGAGATCTGAGATCTTTTATACATGATCTTATTCCAAAGACTCACAAAAATTGAGTACTTCAAGCTTGCATGTAAAGCATGACAAATAACTTGTTGAAGATCAACTTTCTTCATTAAAGGTGAACATGTTAAAATATTGATTGTTCCTTATAACATTGTGATGGAAAATAGTCAAAAAGACACCATACCTTTTGCTAGACCTACAATCATACAGAAATCTATGATGGTGAGGAAGTGCATGCAAAAATCTATGATGTCTGCATACTAGAAAGCTTTACAATAGTAAAGCTAAATCACAACCTAGAGAAGCAACACAAAATACAAAATAATATTTTCATCCAGTATTAGGTTTCATATGCAAAATACAATTCAAACTCCCATTCATAATGTTTGATCACAATATCAAATACAACACCATGAAGATGTTGTCATTGTGCCACCAACTGCATAATGTTTCTTACCACAAAAATTAAAGCCATGTATCAAATAATAATATGAACAATTCTAAAAAATATAGACAATATACACTACTCCATGCTGTCATAAAGCACCTTTTCAAACATTAATGCTCAACATCATAATAACATGCTAGGTTGCTACTGTAACATGTACATATTGCCATTGATATTATCATCAATATAGCCTCAAATAAATACCCATAATCAAATGTAATGCCATCAAAGGATACCAAATGGTTACCATAAACAAAGTACATTATACCAAATGTTGCCAAAACAAAATTGCTCCAGGCACAAACACCCATTAGACTATTTATACAATTATAGAAGCAAATAAAATTGTGGGGCATTTAAACATTGTGCAAGTCCCCATGGAATACATGAGAATGTAAACTAGTGTGACACACTTAACACCAATTGTGGTGTTATTAGGGTAGTTCATTTGAGATACTTGGACAATTCACCAACGACTCATTGTTGAATCTGATAGTTTCTTGAAACCAACCAATGATTTAATCCAGGAGGAGAATATTTAGTAGATTGCTAATACAAATATATAAGGAATTGAGGTTGCAACCTTAAAATTTCTTGCAATTAATCATGGACAATCCATAACTATGCAAATCAATTGGTGTAATCATTAGACGCAACAATTCCCTATCTCCAGGGCCTTGTGATTGGAATTTATCACTTGAAAATTGTAAATTGAGGAATTGCAATGGTGGTTAGGGAAAAATCCCTTCCACATAAATAAGCGTGGTCCTTTAATTGAAGAATAATATCAGGACCAAACATCAAAAATCAAGAACACGCACATTTCTACAAGATGGAAAATTTGTTTTTGTTTTACTAAATGACTACTAACAAAAGACCCACACACTTAGTCCATGCATGTTAGTCACTTCCCATATATGCATACAATTGATAGTGCATGTTAGATAGTTACCTCAAATGTGACAAAAAGGGATAACATACACTTGATTACTTGAATTATCATTACACTTGAATCACTGGATAATTTTAGATATCCCTTGCCTCCCCTGAACCTGCATTTCAAAGAAATTATGGTTTTAAAGGGTTGAAAATTCTTATAAAACAAATATTGAAAAACTTGGAAGTGTCATTTACAAAAATAAATTGTAAGTACTTGATGCTTGTGGAGAAGGTGATTTTTTTATGTCTATTGATGATAAACCTGTACCTAGAGACCCTTGTGTTTCACTTTGTAGAACATCTTTACCCCCAACTTGCTTATTTTCATATGTATCTTGGTAATTCATTTCATGTTTCCAATTTTAGATCTTTCTTGGCAGCATCCTCACTTTCTAAGAGTGGTCTTGTAGCATCTGAACTATCTGTATCTATTATATTCATATTAGGTTCACATGCATTCATAGGAGAAGGTACCATGTTTGCATTGACATTCACATTGCTTGGATAAACAAGATCAATTTTTGTTTTATTGTTGTTGGTCATGACTTCTGGTTCAGGGTAAGGTTATTTTGTGTTAGAATGTGAGATCTTGATTGCTTCCTCCAAATGTTTATCCTCCCATTGCATTGCAGTAATTTCAAGTTGTGAGGGTTTAGTGTTCCCATCCTCATTAGGTATCTATTAGGCATCTCATTACCCATCTTGGAAAGCCCAATGCTTGATATCACAATTGTACTGCTAGGTGGTGTACAGATGTAGAGGATCCTACAGGATCTGGATCTCCTAGAAATATGAAGAATTCACAAGTAATGAGGAAATTTGATAGCCCGGTACCAAGGACCCAATACCCTAAATTTTGTAACCATTTAGACTAGAATCCCCTTGTTTTTTTATTTCCTGACCACGTGTACCGAGAAATCAGAAGAAGAAATGGGTAGGACCAATCCAATGTTGTCATAAGGTGGGTTCCAATGCACAGACCAAGAATGGAAAGACACAAACAAGAAACATAAGTACTTTAGCAACTTTTTAATTGATAAATAAATGCATTATGTTATCAACAATAGTCCTTGAAGGAGCTCACATGCAAAAATTTTGTATTCATCAATTCCTTTTCAACTCTTACCATCTCTTTATAAACAAGCATGACTGACTATCCCTAAGATTACACTACTAACATATACTAAACATTACCAGTGAATAGATGATGGTATTAAATATTAGGGCTTCAGTTCCATAATTTATGTTATGATCATCCTAGTGTACAATTGTGATTCCTCTGTGTATGATTACTTTGTTATATGTTATGACATTTCTTCAGCACCAATTTTTATAGGGGGTACTAAGAAGTAACATTCTCAATGCACGTACATTCTCAAAATTGAATTTAGAAGTACAAATATAGGTGAATGGACAACCTGAGCCCTCCATATAATGGGTAGATGTCTAAACATCCCTACCCACCCCAACCATCAGAGATGAGGTGAGAGGGTATCCTGAGACTTTCGTCAGATACATAAATATCCATCTATGCAAATCAAGTATTGTTGCTAAGGACTAGGACTAAGAGTCAAATATGAAACATCAATTTCATAACTAACACTCACTCAACACAATAAACCTTCATTTCAACACATTACAACATGCATGCATGATTAGACTCTTAATCCTATGCCCTAGAAACACTTGCATTCTCTCTCTTTTTTATATAAAATTACCTTCTTGTATCTGATTGGCCAACCTCATGCTCAGGATACCTACTCGCCTCACTCCTAGCTTGGCTGCCCATTAATTATCTACTAGCATTTTCTAAAAATAGAACAAAAAATTTCTAACAACACTCGTTAATTATTTCCATTAATTATAACTACTTTTGAAGTACAATAATTAGGCTTCCAACCATGTACCCTCACATTCTTCATAGATGTATTGAATGTTGTCGTCATTTGTATTTTCATCTTGTGCAGTTTTAGGTCCAATGAAATATGTTGCTCCAGAGACATTGACATATTCTACCTCGTATGCTTCAGTGTCTTTGATCCCTCTTGGAGGTGATGTGAGAACCACATACCAATTGGTATCAAGTGGATCATTTACATAAAAGACTTGTTTGGCTTGCGATGCTAGGATAAATGGATCATATTTTAGTCTATCTCGACCAAGTGGGACATCAATCACAAAAATAAGAAAACAAATAATGAAATATTTGAGACAACATCAAATAATATCCAAGACAACATCAAAACTAAATCATATATGGTATTTCCAATATTGCTACAACATGGCAATACAATATTGCTATAACATGACATAATTTATTTGTAAACAATATCTAATATAGGCCAGGCAATGAAGGAGCCCACAACATCCTTCATTGTGGCCATCTCATCATTCCTTCTAAACAAGATTGTTTCCTCTTTATGGGTGATGTGCACATTGAATTTGCAATAACCTTCACCCAAACATTCACCATGTACAAGGTCTTTAGGGTTAGTATTGATCACCATGCCTTTGGCCACTATGTTATCCTTATGGATATGAGTCAAGTAGCATTCCCTTCTCTCAGTTTGAGTGATCAGTATCGTTTTCAATCCCTACATGGAAAATCAATAGCCCAGATAAATTCATTGCATAGCATACAATACAAACTAAGTCAACCATTTTATATTTGAAATAATAGTCGTACCATTGATGACTCTAGCCTAGAAGGTATTGAGCAGTTTCTTGTGCCTTGATCACCACCACCAATGTTGTGTCCAATTATAGGGGTAGCATGTAGTGATGTTGCCTATGGAATTATATGCAAGGGATCATTACAATTTTAGGGGTGCAACATGTAAACATTTCAAATATAAAATCATGAAAAAAATGACACACCTCTATCTGTGAAAGCCATGTCAAAATCTCTTCAATCTGTTTATCTTTCTCTTAAGCTTCTCTTCCAACTTTTTTCATTCTTTGTTTCTCTTCCAACTTTTGCTCTTTCTCTATCGTATACTCTTGCATCTGGATCAACTTTTGTATGTAACCCTTGCCAACAAATAGAGTAGTTGGTGATACTCCTTTGTCGACACCCCAAACCCGACCCGGTATTTTGGGTCCTAAAACCTTGGTGAGGGAATCATCCTTAATATATTGATTTACGAAGCTCACAGATGACATTGCATCATCCAATTTTTTTTGGCAACATCACATGCATAGTTAACTGGTAATATGTTAAAAAAACAATCGATATAACAATGGTTTGAAGTTCAACATATTGCTATTTCCAAGGGAATGTCACTTACGATTGTCTCCACAACTTTTGGTGAAATAGGAGCCCCATCCTTCTTTTTATGATTTGCCATCCACACAGTTGCCCTTGGTAGTGGAGTTTTCACATTTGGTTGGCTCTTCCTCTGCAAGATATATAGTTGGAGAGATATGGGGATAAGTTATATGACAAAACTATATAGCTATGTTTGTCACATATAATGGATGAGTATGATAGAATACCATTTCATGCTCCAGTAGAGCATATCCTCTTTGACTACAAGTGTGTATGATGGATGGATCATTGAATCTCAATGGTTGTTCTCAAAAAATATATAAAATAAAAGATTTTTTCTCCTTTACAAAAAAGGTAGAATGTTGAATGGATCATTGGGTAATTAAGGATATAGAAATGGGATTTAAAACTATTACTTTTGTCCATTATGGTGAGTCACACAAAATGTATAAATTGGGAGAAAGGATTACTTCTTTTGTTTCTTCTCCTAAGAAGAAATATTTTGTTGGTATGGTTGTACAAATAGATAAAGAAATAGGAATAAAAAAATGCCCAAGAGAGTAGTCCTATTAAAGAATAAAAATATATGTAGGAGAAGAGAGAAAGGGAGTCTAGAAATGATCGATTCAAAGCAAAAAAGTGGAGGAATTAGAGAACTCCAAAACAATTATTTATAATCTACTTTGCTGAGAATTTCAAACCAGATTTCAAGGCTCATTTCATTGTGGAAGAGAACAACATTGGAGGTTTGATTTTTCAAGGCTCATTTCATTTTGTTAATATATGTGTATGTGTGCGTGTACATGGCATGGAGATTTGATTTTTCCAAAAAAAACACACACTAGAACGATTTTATAGCCTGACAAATAGGCATAAAAAGTGTTTGGGCCCATGATATTTCATTTCCCTCCTTTGATGTACCAACTCACAATGTTAATGGTTGTTAACCTTCAAAAAAAAAAATAACTGGTTTTAATTAATATTTTAGGATTTAAGGATCATGTTTAAGCTACAAGCATGTGCTGATTCAATTGCATTTTCATCATCTTGATAGTTAAGCAAACAAATGTGTAAGCCTAGATTTTCACATTGAGAGACCTCATTTTAAACCACTTTTTACCCACAAATTTATGAGATCTAACCTTATTCTCGACTCTCATTGGTTTAATTCTTTGTATTTCTCACTACACCCACCATTTTTTGCACACACCACTATCATATAATTTCCTACCATGGTATATTAACCTCACCTCACTTGGGGCATACTAACTAAAGTGGCACTATGCAAATACCTAGCTTGGGATTTCTTAATAAAATTTGTAACTTGAATTTCTACTAGAGAGTTACTATTACATAAAAGGCTCAACATTAGATTTTAATGGGTCCTACTTAAGCACTCTTCATTATGTTTATTATTAAAATTGAATTTAAGAATACTTTTAAGGAATTATTATTATTATTTAAACTTAAAAAACTAAATTTAATTATTTTTAAAGTTGTGTAACATTAATTTAAATGGTGTCATAACACAAATTCAAATTTAAATGGTACCATAAGTCCTCTTGTAAATATAATATTTACTATTGACTTTTTTTCTTTATTGTTATTATATTTTTATTTTAACATATATAATATTCAAATATTGGAAGGGCCTCAGCTCTTAACATTGTTGCACCTTCACAAGGAGTTCATGCAAGGCTTAGGCCTAAAATTTGACAATCAACCTAGGTTGTAAACGTTTTAAAATTGCATCAACCCTTTACTTACATTAAATATCAATATTACAAGTGAAAGTTATAAATATAGACACTATTAATGTATTCATTTAGTTGTACATACTTGAAAAAATATTTATTTCAAAGTTATTTTTTTGAAATAAAAAATATATAAAATATGTATATATAAATGAGCGGTACTCCTCAGAAATAGGAGTTCATAAGCATATATTATGTGTATTTTTAAAATATGGATGTACATGTGATGGACATATTAAAATGTTGAACTTCACCTAGTGCATATATATTTTGTTGGTAATTTGATAGGAAAATTACTCAAACATGGGCATTTGTCTATCAAATTTCAAGCCTAACTAACTCCAATATGGAACTCAACCCAATTGTTACATGCTTCCAAAGTCTAAAGTATATAAGTCAATTATCCAATCCTAGAATAGACCATGCATTTATAAATTGACATCTCAAAGCCAACTAAGTTGTTTGTTTTTCTAAAGAGGAAGGGCAAGTACACTTGACTATCACATTGGTTTAATATGGTAGTTCTATGTCCTTTGTAAGAGGTCAAGGTGTTAAGTAGATTAACATGTTGTGTCACACACACATACAAAGTCCTGCTGCAAGATATGTTATTGAACTTCTGCAAGTTGACTCTTATTTATCTAAGCTTTTCGAATGATATTACCAAACCACATGTAGTTCCAAGCTTTAAATTCTATTTACAAATTTTCAAAATGTTCCCTATGCAGAACATGCCAATGCCTCAAAATAGGATCTTCATCTTTCCACTAATTGACATAAGCTTTATAATGTCCATATTACCAAGCTAATCATCATTGAAAAAAAAACTCCCTTCCAACACAAAACTATAAATCCATGTATTCGATAAAAACCCTAAACCTAAATCAAACCACATCAAATCAACTCTCCAAAACCCACACCTGCCACAAAATCCCACTGTCCAAAAACTATATCTAACAAATATACCACCAAACAAAAATAAACCTCACTGTATATAAAATAAAGAAGCCCCACATTTTACTCCAAATAATAGTAAACCAACCCCAACCCAAGTATGACAATATCAAACCAACATTAAATCAATTATCCATGCCCACATCACCATTAAAAAACCTTCATCCAAAACCCAAACCCGAGCCATCGAATAAACCATCATTACATAGGATAACTTAAGATATAAAAAGCAAGCAATCTTATCTCTTCTCAGCCAAAATTTGATCCAAAAGACCAAAATAAAAATAAAAAACATAGGCAAAACCAAGATTTACTTACCTCATAAACTACGATTGGAATGGATAAAAAATACTAAAAGATCATGTCAACATGTAATGTATTTTCTAAGATAATTACACAAGCTAATGGATAGTAACCCTTTTCTATTGTGATACAAAATTGTCTTGTATATAGTAAAGAAAATAGCACAAATCCTTTGTGAGGCTAAGATAAGAGAGATCCATAACATATAACAGAAAAAAGAGCAAAACATTAATACTACACAAGACCTATCACAGAACTGGCTTGGTTTAATTCATCCCTATACAAAGGTATATATAATTTTCCATAACACATTCTAGAATAGCCTAACCTCCCCACCCTTCCCCCAACCTAAATTGAAGATTCCTCATAATCACAACATAAGAATATGGAGACAGGGAGAGACATTGAAACACCAAGACACAAATGGAGAAACACAAAGATCCAAAAGCATAAACACTAGACTAAAGAATATTTTTACATTAATAGAGAGGATATTATAAAATTCTACATGGTTACAAAGAGCTTAAGTAGGTATTTATAGACTGTCATGGTCCGTGGTCAATCCACCTCAATCCCTTCTTATAAAGCATCATTTTCATTATGCATAAGCAAGTTCAATTGTGTCCACTCATCAAAACTCAAAAATGAAAAATTGCACATTTTGAATCCTAAGTTCTAATAAAATTTAGCAAATAATATGACTATAATACGTACCCACTTCAGCACCAAGCCCTTGGAGATCAGATATAAGAATATTAACATAGAGCAGTCACCTCATTGTCTCTCATCCAAGAATAAACTACCATCTCTCTGCGCCCACACCACCATTAAAAAAACTTCATCCAAAACCCTAACCCGAGCCATCGAATAAACCACCATTACATGGGAGAATTTAATATATAAAAAGCAAGCAATCCTATCCTTTCTCAGCTCAAAATTTGATCCAAAATACCAAAATAAAAATAAAAAACACAAGCGAAACCAAGATTTACTCACCTCATAAACTATGATTGGAATGGATCAAAAACCCTAAAATATTGAGAGCCAAAAAAAGTAGCAGAGAATGCCCTATGAAACCCCAGCAATGAGTTTATCCACAAAATGGGTGATTGAGAACCTACAAATTCTCTTCTTCTATACCCTCTCGAAGGCCTCATCCCTCTCGCTTGTTTTCAAGGAGAACAATAGAGAAGCCAATTGAGGTAAATTAAATATTTACGATGAAAAGCAAAAATAAATGATTTACCAAGGATTTTGCGGTTTGGTAGGGTGTGTTTGGTGCAACGAAGAGTGGAAAGAAATGATTTACCAAGGTTTTTGTGGTTTTGTAGGGTGGTTTTGGCATGAGAAAAAGCGATTTTTTTTATGTGTTTTAATCACCCTTTCAAAATCGCCCTAAGAGGGTGGTTTTAAACCATCCTCTTAGGTCACCCTAAGACGACGGTTTTAAACCGCCCTCTTAGGTCACCCTAAGATGATGGTTTTAAACTACCCTCTTAGGGTGGCTCGAAGAATGTGGTTACCCTAAGAGGTTAGTTTTAAACCACCCTCTTAGGTTCTATTACGACAATTTTTTACTGTCATAAAAACCACCTTATTTTAGCCATCGTTAAAACCCTTTTTTGGTGTAGTGTTAGTAGGATGTAGCACTTTTTTGTAGAGTTGTACCACTTTTTCCTCTGAGGCAAAAGATCAAAATTTTCAATTCAAATATATATATTTTTTTAGGTCATAGGACTACTTGTTGTCTATATTAGGTCTATTTCTATTTATCCATTAAAGGTAAAAGAGAAAGAAATAAACTAGTTACCATTAATTGTTTAGGCACATATTTAATCTTGTATATCATTTCAAGTAAAATTGTATGTAGTTGCATTAGGATTGTTTTCTACATAATCATCTTGAACCCTTTCTCTTAAAAAGACAAATCATATTTTCCTGATTATCAAAATCAAAATTATTTTAGTTCATTAGGGCTTGCTTGTTTTATTGATTGATGTATTCATAGCTAGCATAGGACTAGATTAATATTAAATATATGTGTTCTCTAACTAATCCATTTAACCATGGACTTAAGCTTATAAACTAGCCATATCCTTTAGGTGAGGAAAGAGTGGAAAGCATCACGATAGATCTTCTAAGAGGCCCTTTGTCCATTCTCCTTTTTCATAATAATATTACTTTCTTGCTTTTTTTACTGGTAGTTAAGTTTCCTAATTTAAGAAAGGTTATAAATCCAACTCATATATCTAAATTTTTTTATAAATACATTTATATAAACATGAATAAATATGAATGTTCGTATACATTTCTAGTGTCAATTTAAATTTCATCTCTATTAGTTTCTAATGTCTAGGGTTATAGTGCAAATTTGGAAGTTCTACAACAAATATGAAATATATGCATGTTTGGTCTATTCCTTTACCATGTTGCAAAAAATAAACTAGGGGAAGGGGCTTGGTCCACCTTCGAACCAACAAGCTCCACACTCGCACACCCATGGCATTGACATTCCAACTGAAGAAAGACATAATTATTCCTACTTATACAAAAGACACATGTTTGCATACCTCTTCATGCAAGTTACAAACTATCAAGTCATACAAAGCAATGGCTAAACAATAGATTCATGCACATGTTACAAAATAGCAACACTAGCAACAAGGTTACTCAATGAGGCCACTAATGCATTGTAATAACTAATATACTCATTGTTAAAATCTTATCATTTTTAAATTAAAAATTAAGATCATAAATTTTCAAGTATATGAGACAAAAATGTATCTCATTCTACTCCTTTTCTCCAATTGCTCTTCATGTTTCCACCTTGAACAACCAATATTTCTCCTTTGTGTTGGTACTAAAACCTATCAAAATCTACAAGATATCCCAAATGCATAAACTATTGAGTAATCTCCCTCCTCATAAACCACTACCCTTCCTCATTATTCATCCATTGATCATGGCAAGATTTGCACCTCTTCACCTTCCATATAATTTCCTTGTGAGGGAGATTTTTCCACCTCCTCTCATTCGTGCAACTCATTTCTAGGGAGAGTTTCACATATCCTCTTATTTCATGATACTTTAATTTTCATCTTTTTATCAACCTATTTCATTCTTACTCTAATTTACTCGTCTTTCTACTCCCTACCATATTACGATCACTTCTTTTTTTAAAAGGTAAATTTGTATTCTTATGTATTATTTTATTTCTCTTTCATATTCAATATTGCTAATTTATTTGACACCTTAGTCAAAATATTATGAAATATATGGTGGAGGCAGAGGGTAGTGATGGCGATGGTGGGATCCCCCCTTCTGGTATGACGGATGGAAGACCTAGACCAGGTAATAATGGTGCTACTAATAATGAAGCGGGTTTCCACAGGAAGCCCCCTAAGGGCCCTTGGGACAAGGATCCTCTTGACAAAGGACCTACTAATGGCCCCATCCCCAATAAGGAACCTATTCCTGGGAACCCTGGTGGGCCATAAATACACGTAGGTCATTTCTAATGGGGTGATCACTCCAAAAACCTCAAATGCCCACCTAACTCAAGTCATATCAAATATTGTCATCCCAAAAGAGGTTTTCTTTAGTTATGTTTCAAATGCATATTATTCCCTAATCAAAAATTTTGTTGGGGGATGACCAGATATGGATATAATAAGGTGTTGGAACTTCTCCAAGTAGAAAACCTTAAGAAACATGAATATTGTAGCCCTTTCCAAAGGGTTTTTTGTCATAAAGTTATGCAACCATGATGATGCAAGTTGAATCCTCATAGGAGGACCCTGGTTCCTAGGTAGGAGGAGCTTATTTCTTAGGTGGTGGGCGACGAATTTCAATCCCAATACCTAGAGTATCAACTTTACACCCATCTGGATTTGCATCCCAAATCTACCTTTCCATCTATGGCACTAGGACGTCTTGAAAGCTATTGTGAGAACAATTGGTGAGTTGGTGGCTATCAATTTTACAACTAAAGCGAGCTCCAGAATGGTCCACACCCACATCTGTGTGAATGCTAATCTCGAGATCGAGCTACCCATGTTCATAAACCTAATTTTGATATCCTTCAAATGGTGTCAACCTCTAGAATATGAAAACAAACTAGCTTTTTGTGTCCAATGCCACATGTAAGGCCACCTCAGAAACCAGTGCCATCTTCTCAGAGCTAAACCGTTAAAGGAAATCAAGGATGGTGACTCTTTTTTTTGGAAGGCTCCTCCCAGACCCCAGATCAGTTCCATCCTCATCCACCAAGAAATAATCATTCTAAGAATGTCCAACTCTTTCCCAAGGAGAACAACTCATCTGCGCAAGCAAATTAGGCCTCAAGTCAAAAGAGGGACAGTTCCTCAAAAGACAACGTGAAAAAATTATTGATCCTCCTCCAAACCCAAATTCTGATCAGTTATATCTACTGTTTGAATCTAACCCTATTTTCTTTTAGGGTGATTTGGATCTCCGTACAGCTGATCCACCTCTCCCTCTTCATCCTGATCCTCCCAAGGTCATTTTGGTGAAAATAGTTATTTCTGAGTCCCCATATAAATCTGGTCTATCCCTCCCCCCGTTGAAAAGTTTCAGACCAGCATCCATTCATTTTGATGACGAAAATGAGGGAAGTCCTGTCCCATCCCAATCCCTCCTGGATAGCTTCAGCCCTAAGCAGACTCAGAGGAAAAAATCCATCATTGAATATGGAAGTGATAGAAAAAGAGGAAGGTCATCCCTTGTTGAGAAGAGAAGGAAAGAGGCCAAAGACGGTATAGAAAACAACTTCCAAGCCACCTTGTTGTATAACTCCCTCAACCTGATAAGAGACAAACCCAAAAAATCCAAACCTCCCTCTCAGTAGGTGAAGGGAAGCAAAAATCCCTCAGAAATATTTAAATGAAGATTCTCACTTGGAATGTGAGAGGGCTCAATGGTGCCCCCAAGAAATGGCTAGTCCTAAATCTAAGGAAATACTATATCCCCACAATCCTCATCTTGCAAGAAACCAAAGTAGATGATATTTCTTCCCCCAAAGTTGCCAAAGTAATATGGAATAAAAGTGAATTCGTCTTCACTCCCACCCAAGGAACGTCCAAAGGGTTGTTATGCATGTGGGACCCGATAAAATTTGAAGGAAGGCTGATTTCCTCCTCAAGCAGGATCATCAACATGCTTTTTCACTACAAAACTAGCAACAACACATGGATCCTTTCCAATGTCTATGCTCCTAATAACCCTCTCGAAAGAGCCTTATTGTGGAACTCAATTAGCCATATGTGAAACTCATTCAATACCATCCCTTGGATCCTTGCAAGAGATTTTAACAGCCCCCTATTCCCCTCTGACAAGAAATGAAGTAACACCTTGCTTACCAGAAGTATGGATGAACTTGGAGAATTCATAGATGTGAACAAAATCATGGATGTACAGCTAAAGGGAGTAAAGTTTACCTGGATTAATAGAAGGGTTGGAGCCAATATCATCCAGGTCAAATTGGATAGGGTCCTTTTCTCTAGAGAGGCCATCCTTATTTTTTGGGATGCCACCCTCAAATCCCTCCCTAAAATTGGATCTGATCATAGTCCCCTTCTATTCAAATCCACCAAAGCTCCCTCTTTCAAGAGCCCCTTCCACTTCGAGGTGATGTGGTTCCACCATCCAGATTTTAGGAACCAAGTCTCTTAGTGGTGGCAGCAACCCTTCAAGGGGTCCCCATCTGGGTAACTATAACAAAAACTTAGATTCATCAAGGAAATATTAGAACTTGGAACAAAGAAACCTTTGGTAACATTTTCTAAAGTAAGCAGATAATTAAAGAGAAACTAGAGCTCATAGAACAACAAATACAGGAAGGCAACCAAGACAGCAACATCAGGGCTAAAGAGAGCAAGCTCCTAGCTGAGTTTCAAAACATCCTGGCCAGAGAAGAAACATATTGGAAATGGAAATTGAGAGCCCTTTGGCTTAGAGATGGAGACTCAAATACCAAATTCTTTTATACATCTACCTTGAGAAATAGAAACTCCAACAAAATTTTAGAGCTCACCTGCAATGATAGAAGGGTCACAAAGGAAATCTCTAAGATTAGGAATGAATCTATCAACTTCTTCCAGTCCCTTCTAGGCACATCCTCCCTTGGCTCCCCCCAGACTACAGAGGCTCTCTTGGGAAATATTCCCCACTCCATATCTTCCTCCTCTAATGAAATTCTCATTAGCCCTCTATCCATTGAATATATCAAATGAGCTCTATTCTCTATGCAGCCTAACAAGGATATCAAATCATATGGGTTCCCTCCATACTTCTTCCAAACATTTTGGGACCTGAATGGGCCTGAGATGTGTGCAGCAGTTCGAGACCTTCAATCATCCAAGGTCATTCCCCGAGGGATCAACTCAACCTTCATTTCCTTGGTTCCCAAAGTGCTAGCTTGCAAAAATTTATCTGACTTTCATCCCATCAACCTCTGCAATGTTCTCTACAAGATCCTAACCAAAGCCTTAGCTAATAGGCTCAAGGGGATCCTCCCCCTCATCATTGATCCATTCTAGGGTAGCTCTGTCAAAGGAAGGATCATAATAGATGGAGTGATAACAATCCATGAGGTCCTGCATTCTACCACTTTGGCCAAGAAACCAGCTTTCCTTATAAAGCTAGATATGAACAAGGCCTTCGATAGGATCAACTGAGAATTTTTCATTGATTTCCTCCTTATATTTTGCTTCCACCTGGCATGGTTGATCTTATCAAAATATGCATATCCTCTCCATGGTTTTCTATCTTAGTTAATGTATTCCCTGTTGGGTTCTTCATGAGCTCTAGAGGTCTAAGATAAGGAGATCCTCTATCCCCAATCCTGTTCATCATCTTGGCTGAGGCTCTAGGGAGGTCCATTGCAAGTGTCGGTAGGAGAGGCCTTATTTTTAGGAATAAAACTGCTTCTAGTCTTAACCCTATCACCCACGAGCAGTTTGTTGATGATACTATTTTGGCCACTTCAACATCAGTTGCTTAAGCCAATGCCATTAAACATATCCTCTGCCTTTATGAGAATGTTGTAGGTCAAAATATCAACCTCCTCAAAAGCAAAAAAAAATCATCAACACTCCCCATTCCCTGTTTTGGGTAAAACATTGGTTGGGTTTTTCTATGGTTCAATTAATTACCTCCATTTAATTATCATTTTGGGGTAGCTCGTAGACTTGTGAGTAGTTGTGCACAATATATGCTTATAATTTCTCCTTGAGATATGAGTCCCTTATATTTATGGTTTGGGGGTGTTGATGTTCGTTGGGGTGTTGATTCTTAATTCCAAACCAATAACCTATCCTACATCTATGAAAATAGGACTGAATGCATAAATAAATTAAAACAGTAATTTGCTAGAAATCACAAAAAATAGGGAAAATAACAGGAAAATAAATTAATCTACAAAAATAAATAACATAAAATAGGGAAAATTTTAAGGGAAGAACTTTGTTGGGAGTGGGCCCACGCTTCCAGTAGGTTATTCACACGTTAAATATTTACGGGATGCTTAGATGATTTAACATAAAATAACTTAGAAGTATTTTATTCACAATTGTAGCAAATAATTTATAGGAAAAGTCCAGGATCTTATATTTAGGGGTGGCTTGCATATTTATAAGATATGTGGCCACACCCTGTTACAAAATAGAGATAAATCAAAGTCTTGATTTTACTTTACAATCGCATGCATGAATACAAGGGATCGAGCAAAATATCAAGGCGTATTCTGTTTTATTAGAATACATCTGATATTGATTTTGCTTGATTTACATAGATATTTACGTAGCAACTGAAAAATATATGGTTAGTCATCTTTGATGTTATCCCTGGTTTGATTTCAATTCTAAAATCCCATCTGCGCTCCTTGCTAAAACCATGTTCTATTTTTCTGACCACAGAGTTGTGTTGGAAGTCAGCTTCAATGGGAATCAGACACTTTATTGGTAGAATTCAAGATGCATGTGCCTTATCAGTAGAAGTCGGGATGCAAGTATCAACACGGGAGTTAAGTGCCTAACGGGAAGCAGACGCTTAACAGGAATAGGTGTTTAACGAGAAGCAGGTGCCTAACGAGAAGCAGACATCTAACGAAAAGCAAGCGCCTAAAATTTTAGTGTTGAACGAAATTCAAATGCTTCAAAGAGAATCGAATGCCTGACTTCATACTTCACATCGATGTATCATAGATTTTTTGCCTTCATGAAATTGCAAATTCTAGGTTCGAATGGGACCTCAATGAAAACATGCTAGATTGCAACAAATTCTATGGAATCTGCACAAAATGTACTTAAAGACAAATATTAAATAACATGTAAAATAAATTGTTAAGCATGTATATAATTTTCATAAAGCATATACATCTACAAGAATAAATGTCACATTTTATAAGGAAAGAAGTACAAAAAATGAGCATTTTAAGGCTCATCATCCCCCTATGCCTAAGGGGTCGCACGTCCCTGTTCCACTTTATACTGGTAATTACCAGTTATGTTTACAACATCCCAATAAACTTTGTTTGTCTTTTTTATTTTCCTTGTAGCAACCTTTACATTTTCCTTGTTTGGTATTTCTCCCCTTTTGTGCTTTGGGAGCAGTTGCCTTCTATTCCTGTTGTTTTTTGCGCTTGCTACACTAAACTGGCTGACTTGGTCCTCCTCTTCTTGTACCTGTGCTCTCCTATGCTATTGTTATTTGCTATTGTCCTACTCTACCCCTCAAAGAAAGGCATGTAGGAGTTAAAATATCTTTTTGGAAAGCTTCTTCAACTTGTTTCTAGTAGTCATGGTAGATAGTCAATTTCTCTGCAATAGGAACTGTAGACTCTTCCTAGAATGGTACACTAAATTTCTTTGCTATTCGGGCCTTTAGTAAATTAGCCACCCATGGCTCAAGGTTAGAATCATCATATTCCTCTTCTACTACCACAAGGGCTTTGCTTGTTGTAGCTTCCTCTGTTGGTGATGGTACAAGGCCTAGGAAACCCATCCTCATAAAATATGCCTTCATCCTTGAAGGTTGATTACCTACCGATCCATACAAAACCCAAAACTGATGAGTTTGGGCACATGGTATTCTCTTGGGAGGCTTCTTGGCCTTCTTTATAGTGTCTTTTTCAGTCACCTTGGCTATTTTCTTAGCAGCCTTCTTACAACTCTTTATATCTACTGCAATCTCTTCCTTAAGTTCAATTTTTTTTCTTACAACAAACAATTTATTTGCTGCCTCCCATTCTTTATTAGAATTCACTTCTGATTCTTAATTGTATTTTATGCCCAATTCTTTTAATTTTACAACTCTTGCTCTAGTTCTAGGTCATCGTTGAGATTTCCTCAGAGCCTTTCACTTTGAACGTAGTTTTATGGGTTGTATCTCAAAGTATGTTGGTGTTGCTGCTACTTCTTATTGTTCAGTAGATGCAGGCTATTGAGGCTCTTCTACTTGTGGAGCCAATTGCTGCTCGGCTACCTCTCCTTCCTCTTGAGGTTGTTCAGCCTCTGCATTAGTGGGATATTTCTTTGGCTCTTCCTCTTTTTCTAAAACTTGAGCCTCTTCAGCCTCTACTTCATTCTCCTCTTCATCTCCTTTTTCAACAGATTGTTTTGAATTTTGAGGTTCTTCAACCCCAACTTCATCTTCTTGAAGTACTTATTCTACAGAATGAAATGTGGAACAGGGCTACTCTACCTCCATTGCAACATCCATCCCTTTTTCATTTTTTTTTTTGGGAGTGCAGGGAGTCACTCTCAATTACAATTGTGGGGGACCTTTTCTGAGATTGAGAGTTCCCCTATTTAGATGAACTTTTAGCAGCAACCTCGAAGTGGTCCCCTGGCTCAGCCTCTTGGTTAGTGTTTTGTGCATCTGACATCCAGGCACCCATTTATACCACCTTCTCCTCCAAATATTTATATGTGGTAGACATATCCATTGCCTAATCGGTTTCAACCTTTGCATTCACTTTAGCCGACTGCTCGGCTTAAACTGGTCTACCCTGCAATTGTGATGTTCTAATTTACCCTTGTAATTGCCAAATTTTTTGATACAATTCATGCATTTTTAGGGCAACAATCTTCTTGGACTCTTGAAATAGAGTTCATTCTTTAAATTTTACTTCCCAAGTGGAAGCCTACTCTTTCATCAACTACAGTTGTTGCTGTAGATCTATGGTCTGGTCCTCTTATGGCAAATTTACCATTGATACCTCCTATTGAGGAGTTGGTCCCCTAGAAATATCTTGTAAAATATGGGCCAAATACTCCTCCCTATTCAACTCATCAATTTTACCTCATTGTCTTATGAACTTGAAACCACTTTAGATGCCAACATCCTTTTGCTCTTGGTTCTTGTGGATATTGGCCTGAAAGTAGGGCTTGGTGGCTCCTACCTTACCCCATAATTGAATTGAGGGCCAGTGGGGGACATAGGTCATCCTACTTCCTCATAAAATTAAGGATAAATAGGGGACATGGCTTGTCCTACTTCCCATGTAGTTTCTACAGGCTGGGATGTAGGCATTATCTCTTCTCATTCTATCGCCTCTTCGGGTGACTGCTCATTCTATATCGGTGCCTCCTCCTCTTCATGTGCACTCTAAAATGCATTGGTGCCCTTGGTCTCTTCAACTACCACATTCCTATGTGACTCTTCATGTCTTACCAAGGTCAAAATTAGGCCATGGTAGGCCAAGGTAGATGTTGTACCTATTTGATATCATCTGGCCTCATCTCTAAGGGTGCATTCAAGGTAATGTAGGACATTGATTTTGTCCCCATGTAGTATGTGGTTGAGAAAGTGAAAATTATTTACATTCAATGTGGAGTACCTACCATAACAGGTGAAGAATCATGCGATATATTCTAATACCACCCTCTAGAGCTCAGGGATGTGGTGTTTGGGCAAACCAGTATGTTTTAGATGCTTCGTTGATTTGCCAAAGAATTTATGCACACAGAGAGCTAGGTTGTCCTCCTTGTACGTATGCTCCCCTATCAAAGGAAGACCCATAACCCTGACGATATAATCTTTAGTGATTGGAATATCCAGTCCCTACATGTGCATGATCCCATCCCTCATAGATGCTACAAATTTGTTAGCTACCGCTACATCCTGGACCTAAATGACCTATTTACAATACTCCATCCATCCTGTAGCATCAAATTGGATTTGCACATCTATAGAAATCCCTGAGTAGTCGATAAATTTGCTTCTCTTGAGGTCATGGTTCTTTGATCTCCCCCCATGCTTAGAGTTCAAATTCCCCTGGTTTACAGTTCACTCGATAATGCTTCTAGTGTTTTCCCTAAATTGCTACAACACTTCACACTCTATTTTTTTCTTTTTGAAGATAGCTTACAGTAGTTGTTAAGCAATTTTTAAAATAGTTGCTTTCTTGCACACAGGCAGTTAATTACCATAATCAACAATGATTATGGTTATCCATGGTAAGTTTCCTTCGAGCATGTGCCCAATTGTGTGGAGGTGATAACCATAAACAATTGACCAATCAAAGCCATGACACGTAGCACCATGTCAAGTGGATTTATTTGAGTGGTTAAGGCAATAATGGGGGTTGTGCTGACACTTTTCCATAGACACACATGCATATGAAAAGAATATAGACATAAAACAAAAAATTTAATCATGCACCTAAATTCGTTTCATGGGTGTATATGCACAAATATCCGTGGTGCATTGCTATTGGCTGGTGTTTGATGACTAGGTAAACCGCAATGGACAATGATGGCCATATTTCCCATACGATGAATTATCTTCCACGTGATTGGTTCTCGATAGCTACAATATGATTTATTCAAGAAATCCTGCAAAATTCAAAAACAAAGGTTAGAAAAAACATGCCTCCATGGGATGACAAACATCCCCACCATGGACGTTGGTTGCTGATAATTTTGATTTCATTCATGATAGATTTGACTTTGCACATGAGTGGGGTGTTGATGTGGCTCGGGCCACTTTCCAATGCTGACATTTATTTTTACAAGGTAGAAAATGGCCAAAAAATGGAAATGAGGCACCTTCTTTTTGAATTATGGTGCACAGGTGCCTTGGAAATTGAAATCAGGTACCTTAGGAATCGGGTGCTATGCTTTGACATGGGAAGCAGGCACCTTAGGAATTGGGTGCTTATGCTTAACATGGGAAGCAAGTGCCTTAGCAATCGGGCACTTATGGTTAACATCGAAAGCAGACACCTTTTTTTGGTAATCATGTGCCCTACATTTCAAAATCAAACTTTATACAAACTCAACCCTTTTTTATGTTCAAAATATTTGGTGTTGTTTTCCCAAAAATTTAAAGTCGGACACCCTCTTGGAGAAACCAAGAATTAGGCATCGGTCTATCAGAATAGGGGATGTAGGTGCCATCTCCTTAACATATTGGAAGTCAGGAACCGTGTATCATATAACGAGAATCAGGCACATTTCATTGTAAAACAGGAATCATGTGCCTTCTTTCATAATATGGGAATCAGGTGCCTTCTACCGTAACATGGGAATCAAGCACCTTTCCCATTAGAAAATGGAAAATAGGTGCTTCTCTTTATTCAACGGGTGCTGAATTTTCCTTGTATATGTGTTGTAAGGTTGATCAGGCCTTTAGCACTATGGTTGAAAAATAAGGATAAACTCAACATCCGCTATCTGAACTAGCAGTTGAGTGTTTTATTGTCCATAAAGACCAATCCAAACACTCTTGTGCAAATTCAGGTATAGTATTCCCCTCTCTAAGTGGGGACAAGCTACTCCTACTAAAAGCAATTCTCCTAGAAAGATGGGAAGGTGCAGGTTCATGGATCCTGTGCTTGTTAGGCCTAGGTTTCTCAGGCTTCCTAACAGTTGCACTCAGGGCATCGTTCCTGCAAAACAAAAATACAACTAAAAAAATAAAAAATTTAAAGAATAATTGTCTTTGGGACTATGTGGACTACGTCCACATCTTACTAACTCAAGATAAAATCAGAATCAACTAGGGTCTCCCCCATGCCTAATCTAGACTCAATCATGTATGCTTCAGACACATGGTACGGATGCAGGTGGTGGCCATTGACTGTTAAGGTAATGTTGCTATCATCAATTGTTCTGATCCTCACAACCCCATTATTGATGACTTCAATCACTTCATATGGCCCCATCCAATGTTGCATGAGCTTACCTTTCCTTTCTTGGAACCGGGAATCATATAGTAATGCCCATTCTCCCACTTTAAGTTGCTTTGGCCTGGTGTGGTGGTCATGCCACTTGGCCCTTTGTTTCTGAATGATCTCTATTTTTTGTAGAGCATCAAGGCGGTATTCATCCAGCTAATTAAGTTGCTAAATTCTTTCTTTTTGTGCATCATCTAGGTTTATATTCAATTCTACAACAGTCCTAAGTGTTTTTACTTCAAACTCTATAGGCATCATAACACTCTTCCCATAGACTAATTGGAATGGTGTAAAACCAGTTGTAGTCTTCCAGGTGGTCTTGTAGGCCCACACTACTTCTGGTAATCTAGTGGCCCAATCCTTCCTGTGTTGTTGCACTATCTTTGTCAGGATATTTTCCAACTCTCGGTTGGTCACCTCAACTTGCCCATTTGCTTGTGGATGGTAGGGAGTGGTTTTTTTATGCCTAATTTTGTATTATTGCATGAGTTCTTGGATCATCCTTGAAGTAAACTAAGGTCCTTGATCAGTTGTGATCTCCCTTGGAACCCCAAATCTTGTAAAAATTGATGAATACAAGAAATCTACTATAGTTTTCTCCTTTGAATCATGCAAATCCTGCACTTCAACCCACTTAGTCACATAGTCAGTACAAACTAGGATATACCTCTTTCCTCCTAACTGTGGATTAATGGGTCCTACGAAATCCATTCCCCATTTATCAAATGGCTCTATGTGAACATGTGGTTGAAGTGGCATCTCATCTCTGAGAGTAGGTCTTCCCATCCTTTGACATTGATCACATTGGCTCACATGCTTGGCTGCATATTTAAATAGTGAAGGCCAGTAATAACCAGCTTGCAACACTTTATATGCAGTCCTTTTTCTTGCAAAATGGCCACCACAAGGTTCATCATGGCAAGCCTTTAGTATTTCAGTTATTTCATTCCCAGCAACACATCTTCTCATGAGTTGATCAAGCCCTATTTTAAATAGGCACCCATCAATCCATGAGAAATCTACACTTTTCTCAATTAAAGTCTATTTTTCATGAGGTAAAAGTGTAGGGGATACTTTACCAGTGGCTAAATAATTAGCCATATCTACGTACTAGGGTATCTGATCATTTAGAGCAAACAAATGCTCATCTAGAAATTGGTCCTCTGTAGCTGCATAGTCTGGAGGTGTCAATCTGGATAGGAAATCAGCTACCACATTGTCCTTTCCTGGCTTGTCCACTATTGTCACATCAAATTCCTACAAGAGCAATAACCATCTGATAATTCTACCACTAATCCCAGGTTTGTTTGTCAAGTATCTGATCATTGAGTGATCAGTGTGTACAAAAACCTGATAACCTATGATATAATGATGAAATTTATTAAGAGCATGTATCACTGCAAGAAATTCCTTCTCTATGATAGTATAATTGAATTCAACACCTGTGAGGTTTTTACTAACATAATAGATGGCATAAAAATCATCACCATATTTTTGTCCCAGTACTGAGCCTATTGCATTGTTAGATGCATCAGCATATATGTGAAAAGGTATGGTCCAATTTGGACCTCTCAACACTGGAGCAGTAATTAGTTTTTCCTTTAAGGTGTTGAATGCTTGTTCACATTCTTCAGTCTAGAAAAATTCTGTATCCTTAGTTAACAATGTGGTAAGAGGTTTAGCAGTTTTTCTAAAGTCTGATATAAACCTCCTATAGTAACCGGTTGATCCTAGGAAAATGTGGATATCTTTCTATGTTTTGGGAGTAGGTAGGGTTTGGATGACTTCTATTTTTTCCTGTCTACTTTGATCCCATTTGCAGAAATATGATGTCCTAAAACTATCCCTTCCTGCATCAGCATATAACATTTTTCATTGCTTAGGGACATATTAGTTTCCTCACACCGTTTAAGTGTCTTTTCCAGATTTTCTATGGCGGTTTCAAAATTTTCTCCGTATACAGTGAAATCATCCATGTATACCTCCACAGTCTCTCCAATCATGTCAGAAAAAATGCTCAGAACTGCCCTCTGGAAGGTGGCAGGTGCATTGCATAGACCAAATGGTAAAACTCGGTAAGCAAATATCCCCCATGGACAAGTGAAGGTGGTTTTGTCTTGATCCTCTTCCCCTATCTGAATTTGATTATATCCACTGAACCCATCCAGGAAAGAAAAGTATTTCTTGCCTGCTAAGGTGTCAAGGACCTGATCTATGAAGGGTAAGGGGAAGTGGTCTTTCTTGGTTGCTTTATTGAGCAACCTATAATCAACACAAATTCTCCACTTTCCATTTTTCTTGGGCACCACCACTAATGGTGATACCCACTCACTATCTGAGATGGGGTAGATGAATCCAACTATGAGGAGTTTTTGTAACTTTGTTTTGATAATTTCTTTCATAGTTGGGTTCATTCTCCTCTGTGGTTGTCTTACTGGTTTAACCTGGTCTTCCAGATATATTCTATGAGTACAGGTCTTAGGAGCTATTCCTTTCATGTCAGAATACTCCCAAGAAAAGGCAACTTGATGTTTTTCCAATGTTTGTTTCAGTTTGGTTTGTTGTTCAGCTGTCAATTGGTTATCTATGTTCAACATTCTACCAGGTGCAACTTCTATTTGCTGAATATGGTGGTATTTTCCTCCCACTAATGGCAACTCAGGAGGAGGACAGGAGGGTTCTCCCTAAAAAAAGTGAGATATCAACCTATCCTCATCACTTTCATCTTCCAACTCATCAAGTGTCATGACAGGTTGGATCATTGATAGACCACCAATGTTTTGACTCTCATTCTCAGGTTCTCCCAACAAATCTACAGACTATGTAGGTGGATGTATGATTAATTTCTTTATATTCTGACCATCTGAAATGGTCATTTGCCCATCTCTACAACTTATGTAAGCATCAGTTGTTGCCAGCCAAGGTCTACCTAAGATTAATGGGTATCCACCTAGTCCAGACTTAGATTGTAGCACTAAGAAATTTGTTGGATACTCCCATGCATCCACTATAATAGTGATATCTTCCAACATTCCCTCAGGGAGCACTATAGACCTGTCTGCCAACTACAGCACAATTTTAGTGGGCTTTAGATTAGTCAATTTCAGTTTTTGCATGGTCTCCTAGGGCATGATATTGATGGCAACCCCCAAATCTACTAGTGTATTGGGTAAAACACAACCCTCTATTTTTACAGTTAACACAGGGCTTCCTAGATCTAAGTACTTTTGGTTGTAGGTATTTCCTAACATAAGGTCAGCTAACTAACCTACCAAACTGATTGATTTAGCTGGTTTCCTCCCTGGTTTCTTGAGGCACAACTCTCTTATGGCCTTGCCATAGATAGGTATATCTCTGATGGCCTGAAAGAGAGGGATTGTAACCATCAAGTTTTTTAAACTAGAGAGAATATCAAACTCTGTTTGTATTGGTTTCTTGGGTTCCTGCAACCTTTGTGGAAAAGGTGGAACCCCTTATTTGTTATGTACAAGTATTGATTCTTCTTCTATTTCCTCTATAAGAGGTGATTCCTCTTTTTCTATCTCTATGTGTTCCTCTTCTTCTACAAGAGGAGTGACTTCTACACCTACTTGTTTTCCTGACCGTAACTAGATAGGATCACAATATACCTTAATATTATACATGGGGTACATCTCATTTTCCATCTGATAGGTTGGTTGTTGTTTGTTGTTTGGATTTGTTGTAGGTTGTGCTGGTAACTGAGGAGTCCTTGAAGTAGGAAGAGCAGGCAGACTTGGTTGTGGTGGAGCTAGAGCAGGATGTTGTGGATACTGATTCCAAGAATTCTGGTTTCTCCACTACTACCTAGGCTGCTGGTATTGCATCCCAGGGTAAGGGTTGTAAGGATTTTCTCCTTGGGGAAATGGATTCCAAGGTTGTTTCCCCCACCAACCCATATTGGGTGGTTGGGCTTGACCTTGGTTTTGGTAATTACTACCCCCATAAGATGGCATTCCTGATTGCATATTGTTACCCATAGGAGACTATTGCCAGTTTCTCCTATTACCCATGAAGTATACCTCTACTACTTTAGGTTCCTCTTTAGATTTCATTAACTGTGGACACAACTTCGTTTTATGATCCTTTTTACAAATAGTACATACACAAACTTTATTTTTTGGACACTCATTTTTGGGGTGTTTGCCTCTGCATTTGGGATAGAAGTAGGCCAATGTTACCTCATTTTCCTACTTCTTTTTCTGAAGCAAAAGGGTATCCATTTGGAGAGCAAGAGAGGATAACATCTCACTCTTGATATCCTCCAGCATATTACCTATTTCTGTCTTAGTGATAGTGGTTGACTGCTTAACATTTCTAGGGGTCAACTTACCTTTTCTTCTTGAAAATTTTTGACACAACTACCGAATATCGTCCATTTGATGTTGGTAAATATCCCCCCTAGAGATCATGTTTAAGGCTTCCAGGGATTCATTCGTTAGTCCTTTCAGAAAAATACTTCTTAGGGACCTATCTCCTAGTTTTGAATGGGGTGATCTTTGCAAATTGAAGCTAAATCTATCCCAGTATTCTTCCACATATTCCCCTTCCTTTTGTGTCATGTCTAGGACTTCTTCTCTTGCATCTCGTGCTCTCCCAAAATCCTGATATTGATCTAGGAAAAATAAATTAATTGTTCCTAGGTAGTTATCCATTTATTCCCCAAACTGATGAACCAATGTAAAGCTGAATCATCCAGGGTGGATGGAAATAATTTTAGTTTTTGAGCATCAACTGTATAATCAACCGATCTACATAGAACATCAAATTTGAACAAAAATAGATCGGGATATTCTATGGGAAGTCCTCTAAAGGTTGGAAGGTGGGAAGGAGAGATGTTTTTCATCTTGTGATCTCCTCCTGCCTCTCCTATTGGAAAACTAAAACTAGTGGATGCTTCCTCTGTATTTTTTGTCATTTGATCTACTATTGGAGTTTCTACACCTGTTGCATTTAGAGCAGTTGTCAATGCTTCTAGTTAATTTCTTTTATCCTTCATAAGGATGACTAAGTTAGTATTTGAGATTATTCCATCTAATACTACTTGCCAGCATTGGGTATTCAATAAATCCTCCTCAGATTGAACTCTACTTATCTCCGATCCTACTCTAAGATTCTATTGAATTGTTTTAGAAGGATCCTGTGCAAATAGTGGGTGTTCCCACCAATGCATAGGTGGAGATTGAGATGGAGAAGTTTTAGTCTCATGTTCATATTCTACTAAAATAGAAGGGTTTTGAGAATTAAATTTTTTTTTTTTTTGACAAAATGACCATTCGGTTCTCTATTTTTAGGTGGACTCGGTTAGGATTCTACTCCTAACCACCATACTAATCACATTATTAGTTAATTATTTAATCACTCTCTTTCACAAAGGTTGTGCCCTTTGATCACACCTTCACACTCGTAGAAATAGGCATTTCATTTGGTATAGTTGAGGCATCGAAGAATATAATTATTAATTAATTGTTGGGTTCCCCATACAATACAACAACGATTCCTTAATAAAAGCGATTCCTTTTTATTATTCTAGCATTATAATCAATCTTTCTCTATTGGGTTCACTACATCTAGTATCAGAGCCAAGTTTGGAAGGAATTTTTTTTTTTCTTTTTCTCGTTCTTCGAATACAAGCCTGGGGACGCTGCCAAACGATTACAACCAATTCAAAATTAGTGAAACACGTCCAAGGAGCAACCAGCCAGAGCGACTTCCAAATAAGGCTCTTCATATTCGACGTAGTGCTCACCACCAATAGCGAGGCGAGGACGTATAGAAGCCAGCAGGTTATAAAATCTCCAAAACCTAACCGCAATGGCCGAAGGATGACTTTTATGCAATTTTTTTACGATAATTTTTCAAGAAATTTTTTGACGACTTTCAACACTTTTTGCGACACCTTTTCGCCAAACGACTATGCAAATGGCCGATGGAAGAATATCTCACGACCCTAACCTACTTTTACTACTTAATATTGCCCACCTACGTCAAATCACATCAGTGAGTGTATATAAAATTCAGTTCCAGGATATCGCCAATCACATCATAGGGTTGGACGAATCAGTCCTCATAAGTGGGTTCATCAATGGATTGAAAGAAGAAATTAGAGTGAAGATCATGATGTACACTCCTCGCACCCTACAAGAAGCCATTGGATTAGCCTTGTTAGCCGATGATACATTCAATGTTCAACGTCAACATGGGGAGCAACCTATTGATACATCGACATTCACGCACACTATTCCAAAACACAAACCCTTGCCAGTTAAGTACCTTAACCTACAAGAAATGGAGGAGCGATGAGCGAACGACCTCTGCTATACTTGTGATGAGCAATTTGGACCCCTTCATTGTTGTGCTACACAAACATTGTATTTATTGAATATAGTTGATCCCTGTCACTCCATAGAGGATGAAGGTGAGGAAGATGTGCACGACATGACCAAAGCACCTAATCATAACAATGAAGTAAATGAGGTCGATGTGCAAGAAGTTCTCGATGCACCACGAAAATATGAGGTAGACATCCATGTAGTAAACAATGAAGGCAAGACATACACTCTCAAAGAACTACACACAAGTTCATCGCCAATAGTGAGTTCTTGTCGTATAGGCAACCTGATTTAGAAAGGAGGCAAAAGAGTGAGTGCACCTTTATTTTCCCTTCATTCTACATATGAAGAATTGGCTAAAGAGAAAGCCTACCATCATCACAATTCTCCTAAGGAATATTCTACTATTCTTTCTAGAAAGCCCCCGCTAATTCTTTGACCTTCAATATATCCTTGCCTTCGAAAAAGTGACATTAAAATAGTACAAGAACTTGCACAAATTCAACTGGTAAAACAAGCAACGAAGCTCCTTACTTTGAGCTTTGAGGATAAAGCTCTTTTTAAGGAAGGTGGCATGTTAGTATTCTACTCCTAACCACCATACTAATCACATTATTAGTTAATTATTTAATCACTCTCTCTTTCACAAAGGTTGTGCCCTTTGATCACACCTTCACACTCGTAGAAATAGGCATTTCATTTGGTATAGTTGAGGCATCGAAGAATATAATTATTAATTAATTATTGGGTTCCCCATACAATACAATAGTGATTCCTTAATAAAAGCGATTCCTTTTTATTATTCTAGCATTATAATCAATATTTCTTTATTGGGTTCACTACAGACTCATACAAAGTTTTAGATGAAGATTCTAGAGAAAGCAGTCTAAACTACTTTCACTATAATTCCTTCAGAATAAGAAATTACAATGGGTAGTCCCTGACAATAGCACCAAAATGTTGGGAAAAATATTGGTTATTTTTTTCTATGGTTTAATTAATTACCTCCATTTAATTGTCAACCTGGGGTAGCTTGTAGACTTGTGAGCAGTCGTGCACAATATATGCTTATAATTTCTCCTTCAGAGATGAGTCCCTCAGATTTATGGTTTGGGGGGTGTTGATGTTCGTTGAAGTTTTGATTCTTAATTTCAAACCAATAACCTATCCTACGTCTATGAAAATAGGACTGAATGCATAAATAAATTAAAATAGTACTTTGTTGGAAATCATAAAAATTTGGGAAAATAATAGGAAAATAGATTAACCTAAAAAAATAAATAATAGAAAACAAGGGAAATTTTAAGGAAATAACTTTGTTGGAAGTGGGCCCACACTTCCAGTAGGTTATGCCCACGTTAAATCTTCATCGGACGCTTAGATGATTTAATAAGAAATAACTCAAAAGTATTTTATTCACAATTGCAGCAAAGAATTTACAAGAAAAGTCAGGGATCTTATCTTTAGAGGTGGCCTGCATATTTATAAGATATGTGGCCACACCCTGTTACAACATAAAGATAAATCAAAGTCTTGATTTTACTTTACAACCGCATGCATGAATATAGGGGATCAAGAAAAATATCAAGGCGTATTTTGTTTTATCATAATACGTCTAATATTGGTTTTGCTTGATTTACATAGATATTTATGTAGCAACTAAAAAATAGATGGTTAGTCATCTTTGACATTGTCCCTGGTCTGGTTTCAATGTTGAAATTCCATCTATGCTCCTTAATGAAATCGTGTTTTGTTTTGTCAACCACAAAGTCGTGCTGGAATTTAGCTTCAATGGGAATCAGGCGCTTTATCGATAGAAGTCAGAATGTAGGTGCATTGTCAGTAGAAGTTAGGATGTAAGAATCAACACGGGAGTCATGCACCTAATGGGAAGTAGGTACTTAATGGTAACAGGCACTTAACATGAAGTAGGTGCCTAACGAGAAGTAGGCACCTAACGAAAAGCAGGCACCAAATAGTTAAGTGTTGAATGGAAGTTGGACGCTTCAAAGGGAATCAGGTGCCTAACTTCATACTTCACACTGGTGTACTGCAGATGTTTCACCTTCATGAAATCACAAATACTAGGTCTGAATGGGACCTCGACAAAAACATGCTAAAATGCAACAATTTCCATGAAATCTACACAAAATGCACTTAAAGATAAATATTAAATAACATGTAAAATAAATTGTTAAATATGTATATAATTTTCATAAAGCATATACCCATCTACAAGAATAAGTTCCACATTTTATAGGGAAAGAAGTACAAAAAATGAGTATTTTTAAGGCTCATCACCCGGTAAATCAAAGTTGTACGAATCCTTGGTTACTCCCTAGAGGTTCTTCCCACTTCCTACCTTGGGCTCCCCCTATTCTCTAGCAATCCCACTTCTTCCATGTGGAATAATGTCATTGAAATAATCTAGAAAAAGTTGACCTCTTGCAAAGGTCACCTCCTCTCCCAAGTAACCAAAGCCACCCTTACTTTGGCATGTCTTCAGAGCATATTGGTGTACTTCATATCTGTCTTTATAATCCTATCCTTTGTGAGTTCTAAGATAGAACAAATCCAAAAGAGGTTCCTCTGGTCTAGGAGTGAGGATAAGAAGAGAATTCCCTTGGTGGCCTAGGACTTGGTCTATCGTAGCAAAAGCAAAGGAGGCATTGGACTTAGGAAAGTCACTCAAATGAATCTTGCTCTCCTAGCCAAGCATGCGTGGAATATTTTCACCAACAATGGTGCATATTGGGTCAAGATAGTCAAGAAGAAATACATGTATAACCACCAGTTCTTAAATGATCAGGGGTTCCAGAATGGTTCAGTGTTCTAGAATTCCATCACCCAGACTAGAAGTCTCATTCAAAAAGATAGCAGATGGATTCTGAGTAACGAGAACATAATCAACTTTTGGCATGATAGATGGTTTCAAGAGGAACCTCTAAGAGAAAATAGGGAGTTTGTGGCCCTTAAATCATCCACTGATGCCAACCTGGGGAGCAAGGTTGTAAAATTTATCACTAGTCATAATGGAGGTCCCAAATGGAGAACCATTGACATGGCCAACTTCCCTCTTCAAGTTGCTGCCCTTTCTAGCTTGCTCAATGCAGTCACCATTCCAACGAGAGAGGTGGAGGATAGGTCCATCTAGAGGGGAACTAATGAAGGGTCCTTTTCTATAAATTCAACATATACCTTCCAAGAGAAGGCCCAGGTTACAACCATCCCTTACAACCTAGTCTAGAGGAAGAAAATCATCTCCAAAATTAGTTTCTTTTCTTGGAATGCTATCCAAAATAATATCCTTACACTCAAAAATTTGGCCAAAAGAGGATTCATGATCCCCAATCATTGCTACTTATGTCTTTCAAGCTGGTAATCTACGAATCACATCTTCACCAACTGTATTTTTTCCTCTGTAGCCCTCAACCACTTTATTAATTCCTTCCACATCCAGTGGGTCTAGCCTAATTCAATCATTGACCTTTTCTCCCAGTGGCCAAATATGTTCAACAATCCCAGACTTTGCTCCCTCTGGTCCTTCCTCCATCACTTCCTTTGGTAAATTTGACTAGAGCACAACAACAGGGTCTTCTCGTCCTCCTCCAGGGACCCCTTAGTTGTGGCTTCCAAATCCATTGCCTATGCTATTGAAAACATTTGGATCATCCCCTGCTCCATGGCCCCTTCCTAGGATCTCAAATGTACCCTGTTCAAATCTCTTGGTATTCCTGAAGAGGATCTGAGAGCTCAGCTAAGGCCCAATCCCAGAGCCAATCTCAAGTGGATGCCACATCCAGAAGGGTAGATCAAGTTGAACTTTGATGGGGCTTCCAAAGGAAATACTAGAAATATTAGGGCAAGAGGGGTCATCTAATACCATAACGACAATCTGATCCTTGCGTTTGCAGACTTTCTTAGGCCTAAAACTAACAATTTTATGAATTCCATGGCTCTTTAGAGGAGGTTGGTCTTACTCCAAGAGGACTCCAAAAGGGCAATCATTAAGTGTGATTCTCTAAATATTATCAACTACATGATGAATGACAAGAATCCTTCCTGGAAAGTCTTTAATACCATCCAAGAATCCAAGAATATCTTTCAAAGTTGCCTGTAGACGACCATCCACCATAACTATAGGGAAGCTAATCAGCTAGCCGATCTCATGGCCAACCTAGCAGCATCATCTAACAACCTCAAAATTTGGAGAGATAGCTTTCTCTAAGACGTCACCAATACAACAAATCATGAAAGGAATAATTTTAAAAATGGCAAGTTCCAATGAATTAAATTTTGAATCAAAGCTTATCATAGGAGCTTTCCTCACTATTGTTGGTTTCTTTAGACCTTTTTCTTTGAGTGTGGGTAATTGCTACGAATGGATCGAGTATATCATCAGGTTCAAGCTCGTGGGTGGAAAAACATGGAAAAACTGACACACTCCCCACTTGACTGATTTATGGTGCTACCCAGACCTTAAGGTCAACGACACGTGTGCATTCAAATCCGTCGTATTCCAAGTCATTTGTGCTTGGCATCTCTTCTGCTATGTGGCTAATCACAAAAAGCTGAGAAGATGTTTCCACCCCTGCCTCACTAATCATGGTAAATTTTCCTAACTTTTTTCCATCCCAAGTTGTCCGTTTTTTTTTCGAACACCCCCTGCTTCCCCTCATAGAGCTTTTTTAGGAAGCTTCCCAGGTTTCACATGTGAGTTTCGATCTTCCAAATATTAAGTGGGTCGAGATCAATCTTTTCACATTTTGGAATGATTGTCTTCTCCTTACCAATTACTTCCAAGGGTCATCCCACACCTTATCTCACCACAGTATCATCCAACCTGACTCCACCACTTTTGGGTATCTCCACTCGACCCACCTCTTTTTAACCAACAAAGGCTTCGGTCATTCTGTCCATAATTCCTCCTTTTCCACCCCTATGTAAAACCATCACTTTAGCTCCCTCCACCTCTCGTTTCCCTACTTTTGTCCCTTTCCCCTATTGATATAATGGCTTTTGTTAAGCTAGCTTAGTTGAGACTTGACCCAGTAGCCAAGATATTTATGGACACCAAGGAATTCACTCCCTTGCTAAAATTCTCAAGAGTCGAGGACCAATTCACCAAGGATTTTATCGCATCTTGGAACCAGGGTGAGGTTACCATCCAAGGATTTCACTTAAATGTGATGATTGAAATGATAGAATAAATCATCGGCTTCTCGGTGATAGGTTGCTTCATCCATCATGATAAGCATAACTGGGAAGAGGAGACGGATCAGTTCCTGTACAAAGGTAATATTTTGGATTGGGACAAATCCACCCTTCATATTTCTTCCCTCCTGGCTCCCTAGAATATTGCCATTATTTCCATAATGCATTAGGTGACCTCCGACGACCTGAATAAGCCTCTATGAATCTTCCACCTAGCCTTCATCAATAATATCTAGGATGGCAAGATAGTCTCTGTCCCTGATTACCTTCTATGCTCCCTTTCCCTAACCATCAAAAAATATCAAAATATGAATGGGAAGTCGCTTCACCAAGGGCTCTTACCAATTATCTTCAAGCATGCCTTAGCCAAGAGTTCCCCTATCCATAATGTCAAGCCTATGTCTGCAAGTCTCCCTAACGAGATCCTCCCTTCACCCAGTCATCCTATTGAGTCCCATGTTGACCCTGGTCCAATTGGGGGCTTCTCCAAGGCCTCCCCTCTTAGGAGTGCTAGGAAAAGCGAGAAGAAGAAATGTGCAACTGCATCAAATGCTCCCCCAAAGACCATATCCTTGACCAATATTAAAATACCAAAAGTGGAGTCATCCTATTCCACTACTCATGTCATATTCAATTCTATGAGTGACAAGGAGGTCCAATGCTCCCAAATTTTTTTGGAGCTAGTGGCTTCCACCATAGGCACATCTATCAAGTACCTAGAGGAGGCCTCCAAGATGTTATCTTGATATGTTGCAAGGAAGAAGGATGATACCAAAAATTGACATGTGTGGGATCTTCCCTCTGGGCAGTGGTGTACAGGTTGGGTTCATTTCTTCGTTGGTGAATCTATTTTGAGACAGTGTTCTGGTAGGACTACTAAAACTAATACAACTGGTTTCTAGGGTTTATCGTCGTTTAATGGGAACCTATTTTTTTGTTGGTGGTTTTTTGTTTTTCTATTTTTAGTTGGTCCTCTATTTCAAGTGGTTTTCCCTCTGGGTCTTAGAGGGTTTTGTGTTGGTCGTTAGTACCTCTATGTAAATTTTTCTCCTACGTATGGCATTTTAGCCTTGAATATAATAAGGTTTTGGGTTTCTTTCAAAACCCGCATTGTAAATACTACTCAAATTACCAAAAATAATATATTACTAATTTATTTTACCCCTTTGGATTCACATCAAAAGGTATTAATAATTAAATCGTAAGACTCATCATCCCATACATTTCCATATTTTCAAGGCACATCACACAAGGCACCTAATTAATATTAATCATTGCATATAATAATTCATTGTCTCATTCAATAAGGATAGGACCACATGAGACAAGTAGGCTAGTAAATTCTAGGTCAAGCTTGGGTATAGGTACCTACCCTAAGGTTGGACTTTGACCTTGGGGTTATGTTTGACATCTTATATATATATATATATATATCAATTGTTAAACCAAATGCTAAATCATATGATGTTGTTGACCATTTAAAAGCAATAAAATCTCTACATTATTCTATAAACAAAACATCTAACATGCTATGAAACTTTATATATTCAAACTAAATAACATTGTATAATAACTAAATAATAATTGTTCATCATATATTTGCATAAACAATATCCATATTAATACACCATCAATTAATTATCAATAACAATACACACTCATACTATAAGTTCAACTACTATCTAACTACACTATTAAAATAGGTTTAACCAATAAATTATGGATTAAAGTCCAATCAATTGGGGGAGAGAGTGGACATTACATCCTCTTCACCTTTGTTTGAACTTCCTCCTATAATTTTATTCTAGGAGAAGGATCTAGCTTATCATAGGTTAGTTGGTAGGATTTAAGCTCATTTTTTAAAGTAATAATATCAAGGCTTGCTAACACAGTATGATGACCATGATATGATTATCAAGATATAAATATGATTTTTTGATCTTTATTTGAAATAAAATATTAGGGTAACAGGCACCTCTCAAATATGATGACATCCTTGAGTTGCATGACCTCTAATTAAAACCCTCTATCTCAAAAGAGTTTATCCAACTCAATTGTCCATATACATTCAATTTTGATCCTACATTAATGCTCTTTGATATAAAAAAAATATGATTTCCCTTTGATATAATATATAAAAGTGTGCTTTTACAACACAATATATTGTATTCATACAAGATAAAATTATTAACTATTCATGGCTCTTTGGTACCACATTGGCTACACTTCTACTTTCTTTTTCATAAGAACATGCATTCCTTATTGTCTGCTAGTTTATAAGTTAAACTTATCTAAATTGTAAAATTTAGAAGGACCATAAAGACAAGATTCATACACCTTTTACATAGTGGATGGATGCAAATTCATGGATCTATCTCTGTCCGATCCTTTAACAATCCTTAAACTCAATTATGGATGCATATTTTCAAAACCAACCCACCATGACTTGCTAGGAATATAATATTTGAACAAAATGCTTTTGTTGGACGATTTCAAACCCATGCATCAACTATATCATCTAATAGCATAAATTAAATATATTAAGTATAACTTTATAAATGTTAGGATCAATATCTTATCTTATATATCAATTACTCAACTCTGCTCAACTAGTGGCTCCTCTCCCTTACATCCTCCATAACCACTCCTCTAAACAAGTCCAACAAAATATTCTTAAATTTGTAGGTGGAGATTATTTAAACCCCAACCATCATTACCATTTGTCCTTCAACTAAAAATTGTTAGATTGCATTTGCTCAATATATAGTTATAGTAAACAAGTACAAAGTCAATATATTAACTTGTATCTCTACTCAACTAGTGGATACTCTCTCTTACATCCTCCATAACTACTCTAAACAAGTCCAAAAAAATGTTCTTAAAATTATAGGTGGAGACACTTTAAACCCTAGCCATCATTACATTTTGTCCTTAAACTAAAATTTGTAATATTACATTCACTCAATCTACAATCACAATAAAAAGTAAAAAATAGGGCAGACAAAGGATTTCTCTACTCATCTGTATCAAGTGCCTCCTTCATAGCCAAATAAGTAATTTACAATTGAATGAAGCTATGGACTATGGACTATCCTACATTGATTACTAAATACATAACTAATTGAATGAATAAATGAATTAGGATGGATCCCAAAAACTAAGGTGTATCACCTATCTCAATGACTATTTAAACTACTTTAGCTTTTGCTTCTTTGTCTGTATTTTCCTACTACTTACCCCATTGTTCTTATGATCAGCTTGGGCTTGGACATTAATCGGGGGGAATGCTTGAATTACTTCAAAAGAAATAACAATGAAATTAGAGAACTTAGCTATAAAATTATGAACATGATTCAAATTGATGCCTTTGAATTCATATCTTAAAACTTGGATCAAACCCATACTCACAATGATAATAGCCTTTGAATTCATTTTCAATATGTTACAAAGTTGATTAAATATATGCATTGTATGGAGATGAAGGCAAGAGATAATAGAAAGGATAAAACAAAAGGAAGTGAATACCATTGGTGATAAACACTTTTCAAAAATTCTAGTTATTTGGAGTTCCTACCATGGGTATCAACTAATGCAAGAGCATCCATGTGGAAACTAGATAAGTGATGCCAACTAGAAATTCCATGCAAGAGAGTCATTTTTCTTGTGCTTATAAATAAAGAGGAGAAATGAAGAGCGTGAGGAGGGAAGAGAATGAGAGCATCAAAAGCAAAGATAGAAGAGGTTTACCTATTTGAGATCTACATGTCTCGTAGACATCATATATAGTGATGTCATTGCATATGCAATGATTAATAAAAATTATTATTTTCCTTAGTGTGTTGCAATCTTGTTGTGAAAATCTGGTATGCATTTAAGATTATTATGTTGTAGGTTTTGCTGATGATTATTACAAGTTTATGCAATTAGGAAGCACTTACAATCATCTACAAATTTACCAATGAAGACAACATTGTCATGGCAAAGTGTGTTGTCTAGAAGAGTTATTGTCGAATGAGGTTGTCATCCTGGGAAAGTATCATCTGTATATTTTGATTGCTTTTTAATTTTGGATTTGCTACCTAGTGAAGTGGTATATCATGGCTTACCCATCCTTATAGATAAATTATCATCTAAGAGATTACCCCTTACCCCTTATCATCTTGCCAATTAAAAATATTTATCGTATGTATGCCATCAAGGAAAAATACCACTAGGGAAGTGTGAGTTGATAGGGGAAGTATCATCAGAGAAGTGCACACCACCAAGGGTATTTTTATCAAAGTATTTCCATCATTTTTGGATATTATTCAAATTTTCTAATTGATTACCAATATCATTGCCATCATGAACCTATCGACTACAAATATTGTCTAAGAAAGTGTCATCTAGGTAGTCGTGTCATCTAGCTAGTTATATCAGTTGTGTTGTATGAGAGGGAAAATAAGGTTGTCATCTAAGTTAGGTCCTTATGATAATTTTCATATGAAAATACTGCTATCCACTATTTGCATTGAAAATAAATTACCCCCACCTTGCCACTGCATCATTTTTATATCAAAGCCTGAATATCTTTGAGGATTGAACAATGGCACAATAGGGAAGAAGAATATCATGAGATCCTCAAGCCATAGATATAGCTGAGCTGCTAAGAGGAATTACTTCTTGATTTGATGCAATCAAAACTACCCAAACGAGGGGTATTAAAATAAAATATGTGAGTGATAGTGAAGAGGAGAGTGGTCATGTAGAAGATCAAGATGAAGAACGAGAGGAATATCTAGAAGAATTATGGATCTGAATAATTTAAAATATGGGTTGAAAATCAAAGATACAAACTTTATCATACAATGGAAGCTTGAATCTAGAGGAGTTCATAGACTGGATTACTAAAATGGGGATGTATTTTTATTTTGACTTGATATAATACCCCAAAAGGGTGAAATCTTCCTACACAAAGATGAAAGGACATGCATTCTTATGATGAGACCATATTCAAACTAAAATATGAAGAAAATGAAAGGAGAGGATTAAGACAAGGGATAAAATGGTCACCAAGTTGAAAGTCAAATTTCTATTGTTAGACTACCAATTGGGACTTTTTATGAAATTGTAGAACTTAATACAAAAGGATATGAGTGTGAAGGATTACACGGAGAAATTTAATAAGCTTACCATTCAAACCAGTCATATGGATGATGATGAGGAGAAGGTTTCAAAGTACATAAATGGGCTACAATTTTTCATAAAAGATGAAGTTTTCATGATGAGAATGAGGATGATTGAAGATGCATACCAATATGCACTCAAGGTAAAGTAAAATTTGTTGTGTAGGCAACAAAATAATATGAGAGTAATATGGAGATCCTCAAGGAAGAGAACAATCAAGGAATGGTAGAGGGTAACATTTGCAAGAAGGAGAAGTTGGTACTTCTCAAAGTTATTTCAGGCAAAGTACCAAGGAAAAGGGTGAATTGTCAAGAGGGTGATGTGAATTTGAGGTTGAGGTTTTTTTGGCAAGTGCTATAGATGTTTTGAAAAATGGAATAGGGTATTTTAGTTTTCTCAAGTATAACAAATTAATGAAAGTGGAAGGGAAGCCCATAGTCATATTGTATAAGCGTATGAAGATAATATTGCTTTATAAAAGCACATGGAAGAACCAGAACAAGGATAATCCCTTATGATAAAAAGGGTATTATTTAAACAAATAAATTATATGCATGAACTTTAGCAAAGAAGAAGCTTGTTCATAATGATTTTCAAATATGGAGTGAAATGTTACAAGGTGATTGTGGAAAATGGGAGTATGGATAATATATTGTCTATAGAGATGGTAGAAAAACTTGGGTTGAAGAGAATATAATACCCCAATCTGTACAAGGTCTTTTTGTTGCAAAGGGGACACCATATTTTAGTCACTGGACAATGTCAAGCAAAATTTCAAATTGGATCCTATGAGGATGAGGTCCTATATGATATTATGCCTATGGATGCTTGTCATGTTTTTTTGGGAAGACCATGACAGTTTGACAAAAGAGTAGTACATGATGGTGGGGAGAACATCTACACTATTGAGAAAGAAAAAAATAAGTACACATTAATTCTATTTAATGAGAAATGAAAAGAGGTGGATAACAGTCCTACAATGTGCCTGAATAAAAATAAATAATTCTTTAAGACTTATAAGACCAAGTTGAATGTAGAAGAGCCAATAGAGGAAGGGATGGACACATTCAAGAGGATAAGCATAGAGAAGTAGTTGACCCAGGATATCATTAGTAGTGATAATGAAGACAATTGTGCAATGAATCTTGCAACAAATAAGGGGAAAGAGGAAAAAAAATGTTAAAGAGATAGTGGTGGAAGATGAACCTCATCAAGTCATTATTGGCCATGACAAAGACCATATTGCTATAGTTGATAGTGATAATGGTACTGCAAGATATGGTAAAGGATATTATGATAGAAATAACATAGATCAAAGTGGCAATGAAGAGTTTGGATTCTTTAAAAAGCACACAAAAAGCATTGGATCCAAGTTGATGTGAAGAAGGGGGTACAATGGTAAGGTACTGGTAAAATGAGTAAAGTGTGAAAATACCCATAATGCCATAATTAAGGCCAAGTAACAAAGGTCTTAGGTATGCAGGTCCAATAGGAAGCAATGGGACTAAATTTGTGAGAGGTGAGATCAGTACAAGGAATGAAGTTCTGAGAATAGATTGTTGCATTTAGTGTGTAATATTTGGATATTTTGCAGCTAGGTATTGGAACCTACATCCTTGTGAGAGTTGTGGAGGACATGATCACTCCAAAAAAAGGCATTGGCAGCAAGAGGAATTCATCAACAGAGTGCATACTCATTGTATTTGGATGGATGTGACACAATGGGATAAGGTTAAGAGAATATTAGGTTCATTATATATAAGGAGGTTTGATCCTCAGAGAAATTTCAAGACAAGACAATGAAATTAACCTTGTGTAGACAACCAAGCTAGAGTGGTAGTAGCTTGGAAGAACACTTCATGAGCTAGAGCTCATGAAACATTTTTGTTATCTAGTGAGTATGATGTAGGAGTATCCATGTGACAAGTAGATAAGTGAAACCAACTAGAAATTCCAGTCAAAATGTTGGCTAAGAATGATTAACGTGGAACTAATAGTTTAACCGTTTAGAGTAGATGGATAGTCATTATTTTTAGGGAAAAATAGAAGTTCAACCATCATGCATAGCTAGAGAGTCGTTGTTATCATGCTTATAAATAAAGAGGGAAATGAAGAGCATAAGAGGGGTAAGATAAGGAGAGCATAAAAAGCAAAAACAAAATAGGCTTTCCTATGTGATATATACGTGTTTCACAAACATTGTATGTAGTGGCATTGTTGCATATGCAAGGATCAACAAAACTAATTATTTTTATTAGTGTGTTGAAATATTGTTGTGCAAATATTATATGGATTAAAGGTTGTGAAAATATTATATGCAAATCATAAGAGTCCATCCCTTATGTCAAAATACTTTCCATTTTAGCCTGACTTTCACTGCAATATCTATCCTGAGATTGCATTTTCTTGACTTGATTTGTTAAGTCAAAGTGACCATGGGTATAAAATATCTTATAAGTCCTTTTCAAGGACTTATTCTTGTATAATTTTACCCTAACTTAATCTTAGGACTTGCTCCTAAGATGGAATTATGTACTTCCTAGTACTCATAAGCCTCATATTTTGGTACATACTTTATCAATTTTAAGAGAGGATCCCATATTCCTCTCAATAATAGATTCTCCATTTATTCCTCCCCTAAAGAATATTCTAAACTTAACTAAGAATAGAATTTCCATGTTTTTTCTTTCCCATTATAATTAAACTTAACTAATAATAGAATTTCTATCTCTATTCCTTCTCATCAAAAACTTAATCAAGAGTAAGTACACACACACACACACACACACACACACATACACACACACACACACACACACACACACATATATATATATATATATATATATATATATATATATATATATATATATATATATTTTTTTTAATCCATATTTATTGGTTACGTTTGCCAAATTCCTATAGTATACAAAATGGTGGCTTTTCAGCCATGACCAATGAACGATTCTCATGGTTACTACCTCTCGGTCCTTTCACCACTTTGTGTTGGATCCACTCCTATCTAAGAAGCTACCAAAGAAACTACTCAAGAAGTTTCTCGAGTCTTACCTTGAGTTGTTTCTCAAGCTTCTGGAGTTGCCTTCCCACACCTGTTTTGTGCTCTAATGGTTGGTTGAGATGGTATGAGCAACCCATGGTTCACTAGTGTGTCAAAATAAGAATCCAAGAATACAACCTTGTAGTCTTCCCTTGCTTGGTGTAGTTGTGCATTATTTGCATGTAGGGATGTTACTATTGTTGCTCTCCAACTATTTATTTATGCTACCTCAAGTCAGAGCCTATGTCTCTCTACTACAACAACATCTCTCTCATCCTCCAACACCATCCTTTCTTGTGTCCATATGCCTTCTTGATCCATTTGTTGTGTTTTTAAGAGTCGAACTTGCTTCCTCAGAACCTCCACCTCATGTGGTCCCTCCATCATTGAATGTCATCCATCATCTTATATGATATTTTATGGGCCTGCTTATGTTTCTACCCAAAAATGTACATGTCTTCTAAGAATTTCTTTCTCTACTAACTTCTCGGGTGTAAGCTTCTCTCCTACGCCGATAGCCTTTGTTGTCTCTCCACTATCTTCTGCATCCTCATCCTCTTCCATGTATTTCTCTTATTGCCATTATTGTGTGGCCCATCATATATCATACTCTAGGGTTGTCCCAACATCATCCTCATCTAGTTTCCATGTAACCTCATTTGTCTCTAAGGTTAATGGTTCTATTTGTGGTGGTATTACTCTTTTTCTTCCCTTTCTCGTATAGATCATGAGTAGATCCTATATTATTTGTGTAATATTGAATTGTCACAATACTCAAGTATATTATAATACTCATATTGCATGCTCACACATCCAATCAACCACCTTGCTTGTCACACATAAGCTAGTTGTATTCCATATTTTGCTCATATTGGGTCCTTCCTCCATTGTCTCTAGGCCACATCTTGGGGTTTTAATTTTTCCCAAATAAAGAGATATTGTTCTCTATTACCTTCAAGTGGTCCGTTATTTTTCAACTCTTTCCCCATCTATTATCTTAATGCATAAGGCACCTCTACCTCCACCAATATGAAAGCATCATAGGGCAACCCTCGAGGTATTTCTACAACCACATGTTTCCAAGCCCATACTTGCAGTAAGAGACTACAACTCATACCTTCTCACTTCATCATTATTACCTTGAACAACTCTCTATAGGTCTAATCCAACAATATTGGAGTTCATGCAAACACTATTGACCTCTCCACTAGGTCTTGCACTATACCTAACAAATTCCAAGGGAATTGTGCACCTAATGATTTAGAAAATATGATGCTTGATATGAGAACTATCATCATAGTTTGTCTATGTATCAATATTTCCAACACATAATACAGCTCAAACATTATGCTTTCCTTCTCACTGTTCACATTTATCCACTTGGATCTAAACACTCTTTCCAAATTGTGCTCTTTCTTTACTTCATTTGCAGTAATCACTATACATCCCTCTATTAGTAATGGATATATTCAATAAAAATCTTCTAGAGTGATGGGCATATCCTTAATGGATAATTGGAATATCCCTTTATAGTTATCCCACCTTTATATCAGGGCTAATAGATACATCTATCTGCATGTATCGGCTCTAGGTGAATCGCTCCCTATAAGCCTATCTCTCTTAACCATCACCAATCATCAACATCCAACTTATCTCTAGTATTCCAAAAGATTGCTCTAAATGTATGGTATGGTCTGGTAACCTTCAATGGTCTTATTTCTTCTGGATCTACACCACCTCCTTTGCTTGTTCCAAAATTATCAAAAGCCATCTCCTCATAGTATATGCACTAGTATATTGACAATCAAAAGCATAATAATCTTGAAGCCTGCTATGGGATTTGATTTGAATATAATCAATATCAACAAGGCAAACCCAAATACATGTAGAATTGGGTACAATGCCATGATTAGTTGATAGATTAATCCTTTCCCTGATGTTGAATAAAAATTCTACAAGATATATTCAACCCATTTTCTCAATGTTGCAAAGTTATAATTACTCCATAGATCAATGCTAAATGCCTAACCAATAACTGGTCTACGGTACATTGATTCTATTCAATTATTTAGTCAATCACATATTTATTACCTTGAGGTTATTCAATCATCCTCCATATATCACGTCTCAATCATCTCGGACCACCTTATTCCTCTTATGCCACCCATCACTGATTTTGTGGACTCATTATTCCTCTTCAGTTCTTGAGGTAATAAAGTCTTTTAATGTGTTTGAAATCCTATTATCTCTTCACGTGTGTCCCACCATTGGCATATTATCCCATTTGATATCTCATCATCATATTTTTGATGACCCTATCCATATGTTTTGTACATATCTATTGTTGCATTTTATCCTTGGGAGCCATTTTCAATTTTGATCATTATTAATTTGTTGACAATGATCAAGGTCACACTTGCCTACCCACAAGGGATCATCTCACAATGTTGTGCATTATCACTCATTTGATAATTATCAAGAGTATGCAAAGTTGATTTTAGCCATTTATATTAGTTCTTTACCCTCTCGAACTAACTTATTTTATTATCATTCATTTGATAATGGCTATGGTTATTCTTGCTACATGCAAGATATGATTCTTAGGTATGCTTAACCTATTATCATTCATTTGATAATTTTTAATGGTCATGATTGCTCTACACAAGACGTATTTACAAAATTTACCAATCCTAGAGAATCTCTTATCCTTTGAGAGGTTCCCCTATGGTCTCATGATCTTTAAAGACCATATTTTTGCTGGTTCTACAGGTCCACCCCGATTGGTTCCATCACCTCCTATTGTTATTCTTTACAACATTGTTGCTATAACCCTCTTAAAATTGGAATTTCTTTCCTTTTGATTTAATACAGAGGAGACCTTTATGTTTAAACAAATCATTGAATGTTTTTACACCATGCTCTCATGTGAGAATATTAATACCATATATATTGTGTAGTGGTGTAATCCATTATATAAATAGTGTATCATGCACTATTAAACTTGACCACCACCCAGTGGTCAAGTGGCATACTATTTTGCGGTGATGGTGTTACTTAGGGAGACTATAGTTGTTTGGTGGCATCTCAAATATGATAGTATTCAGATGGCAACCACATATCAAATATGGTGGTCTTTCATCATGATTAAGTTTCATGTTGGCTCTATCTCTCTTTCACCATGGCTGATATGTTCAGATCCTTACTCTGGCCAAAGGCCATGTTTGTAGTCAAACGCTACTTAGTTTCTCTAAGCAAATAAATAACAATGTAAAAAATTCTTTTATTGATCACCTGATCTTATAGTCCATAAACTATGGTGGTGAGATTTTCTATCTTTTAATTGAAATTCCTCGATCTACCCCATCGAGGTCCAACTTTAGTTTTATTCTAGTTAGTTGACCTAGGATCTTGGGCTTGAACCTTAGGTTTTGTACCTATAAGCTTTAGTTTACCAACTATAATGTTGGTATTGTTGGTTCCACTAACCCCAAACTTTTATCGAGAAATATTGTGCTCTTATACTAGCAACATCTTGTTATATTGGGTCTTCTACTAGCATCCTTCTGCTAGCCTATTTCTGATACCAATTGTAACATACCTCATTTCAACCAACCATCTCGAGAGGGCAATTTTTTTATAAATAACACTCAATGGGTGAAGGGCATAATCATGATTTATAACAAATTTATTTCAAGTAAGCTACATCTTATCAAGGCATCAAATCATCAAGATGAATAAATTGAAGCGGTAACCAACATTGTATTGAGAATGAAATTAAATACAATGTAAGGTGGTTAAAAATAGTTTGTGGAACCACCAAATAAGTTGCATAACTACCCACTTGAATTGGAGAGTGCATAGGCGCTATTTTGCTAAATGAAATAACTAATGCACTAATGCTAACATCCCCCCTTATTACATTATTGGCAAATACCAAGAGTATTGCGAAACAATTCAAACTTTACACGTGCAAGTGCCTTGGTGAAAATATCTACAACTTGGGCATCAGTGGGAATGTAATGGAGTTGTATGTTGTGCTTTGGAACTTCATCACGAATGAAATGACAGTGAGTGTCAATGTGTTTGGTGCGATCGTGAAAGATTGGATTCTTGACCAGATTCAAAACACCTTGATTGTCATAAAACAAATAACGTGGAAGATTTTGTGGAAGGTCCATGTTTGTAAGAATGCGACGTAACCATATTATCTTGCAGACTGCTCCACTAGCTATGATATTCTACCTCTGTAGAAGAGATAGCAACCACCTACTGCTTCTTGCTATGCCAAGAGACAAGACCAAATCCAAGATGAAAAATGTATCCAGAAGTTGATTTTTGATCATCAATGAATCCAGCATAGTCGAATTTCGTGTATCCCTATAGGTAAAACTTGTTAATATTTTTGTATTCCAAGCCAAAATTTGTTGTACCACGGACATAATGAAGAACTCTTTTTGCTACTTTCCAATGACTCACCTTTGGGTCCTGCATGAATCGTGAAAGATAACCCATAGTAAAACTGAGATTTGGCCTGGTATTGGTTAGATATATGAGACTCCCAATCAATTGATGATAGAGAGTGCCATCTACCTATGGAGATTGATCATATCAAGATAGCTTAAGTCCAGCCTCCATTGGAGTTGCTTTAGACTTACAGTTAGTCATGCGATATTTATCAATCAATGTCTTGGCATATTTCTTTTGTGTAACTCTGATATGATGTTGCTTTTGAGTCACTTCTAAACCAAGACAATAGTGTAGAAGTCCTAGATATATCATTTCAAAAGATGTTTTTAGATCATTTTTCATTGTATCTATCATACTTTCTGAACTACCTATTATGATCAGATCATCTACATATAACACTAGAATCACTATGTCAAAACCATTGTTCTTTATATAAAGATTCTCATCTTACGGACTTCTTTGGAATCCATGTTGTATTAGGTGACTATCAATTTTGATGTACCAATCTCGAGGAGCTTGTTTTAGTCCATACAAGGATTTGATCAACTTACAAACTTTATGTTCTTACCCTTTGACAACAAATCCTTCTGGTTGGATCATGTACACTTCTTATTGTAGATCACCATTCAAAAAGGCACTTTTTACATCCATCTGATGTAACTTCCACCCAAAATGAGCCGCCATGGCACAAAGTACTTGAATGGTAGTCATTTTTGCAGTAGGTGCAAAAGTCTCTTCATAATCTATGCCTTCAAACTGAGCATAGCCCTTTGCAACAAGAAGGGTTTTATGCTTATCAATAGTACCATATACCTTATACTTTACTTTGAACACCCACTTGCATCCAATGGGCTTCTTTCCTAAAGGCATATTTACTAGCTTCCATGTATGATTTTTCATGAGAGATGTATGTTTTGCTTCTATAGCAACCTTCCACTGAGACTTACTAAGTGCATCCTGAACTGTTGTGGGTTCATTTTCATCCAATGTTGTCAAGTAAACTCTCTCATCCTCCATATCCATTTCTCTATCTTCTGCTGCATCCACAGATAGTTCATAAAACTTTTGATAAAGCTCATCAACTTCTGAAGTTGATGCTTCTACCCTTTTCTACTAAGTCATACTCATGTACACGATCGATCTAGAGTTAGAATTGGAAGTGATGTCAACTTGGAATCTCTCAATGTGCTAGTATACCATTTTGGAATATTGTTCTGAGGAAGTGAAGTCTCTTTCTTACGCTCATCATCCTCAAGATATACAACTGTAGATGTGTTATTGGATGTGAAAGCTTCATCAAATACCACATATCTACTTGTATGTGTCTTCTTGGTTATAGGATCTATCAAGCCATATCCCTTTGAATGCTCATCATAACCAAGAAATATGCATTGCAGGGTCTTCTCATCTAACTTCTTTCTTTTCTATTTTGGGATGTGCATGAATGCTTTACATCCAAAAACCCTTATATGAGAAATGGAGGGTTTATTACCACTCCATGCTTCTTGTGGGGTTTTACCCTGTAGAGATCTTGTGGGTGCTCTATTCATGAGATATGATGTTGTGTTTACTGCTTCTGCTCAATATTGATCCTCAATACGTGCTCTTTTTAGCATACATCAAACCATTTCCATAATGGAATGATTTCTCCTCTCTGCAACTCCATTTTGCTGGGGTGTATAGGTTGTAGTCAGTTGTCTCTTAATCCCATGTTCTTTCAGAAATGATGAAAAATATTTGGAAGTATATTCCCCCCTCAATCTAAGTGGAGGGTTTTGATGAAACATCCCGACTCCTCAACAAGTTTCTTGAACTGTTGAAAGTATGAAAATGCCTCTAATTTCAATTGAAGGAAGAAAACCCACATCTTCCGTGAGTAATCATCAACAAATAATTGAAAATACTTCTTTCCACCATAGCTAGTTGGCATAGGATGGCACAAATCAGTGTGTACCAACTCCAAAGGTTTCTTATCCTGGGAAGAGCTAGTTTCAAAAGGTACCCGGTGTTGCTTCCCTGCTAAGAAATCTGAGCAAACTAGAAAAATGGATGAAAGGGGGGGAATTCCTCTCACCATCTCATATTCGTGCAATTCAAGCAAATATCCTAAACTTAGATGCCCATATCTCTAGTGCCACATAGAAGTAGCCTCCTTTGTAGTTGCATCCAGAGCAACATGAGGTGTTGAAATGGCATCTAAAATGAACAAGCCATGCTTGTGTGATCCGGTTGCTACATGTTTACCCTTTCGGGTTATAAAACATCTCTTCTTGCCTTTAACAACATGAAACACAACATCCATATTTTGATCTAGCATCTAAGGAACATACAATAGATTATTGGTAATCTAGGAACATAGAGAACCTTCTCTATCTGACATCTACCATCTAGAAGAGTAACAGAAACATCCCCTTCCCCTTTCACTTGGTAGACTTGATTGTCAGCAATTGTGACTGGATTACCTTCTTTCTCCTAAAATTTCTCAAACCATGATTTATCGTCAGTCATGTGCTTAATAGCTCCTGAATTAATATATCATACAACATCTAACTGAGGATATGAAGTATGATTCATGAGCACCTTGTGTGTTCTTTCAGAGTCATAATCTAATTCGGACCCTGTAGAATTTGCGTCAGAGTTGGATTCAGCATGAGCAACATGTCCCTTAGGTTGCTTAGCCTTTTTCTATGGTTTGTATTTCTCTTTGCCTTTTTGCTTACGAGGTTGGTTATTTTGTTGCTTGTTCTTAAAACAACACCTGTTTTTGTCATGGTTATTCATATCACAAATCTTGCAATAGTGTTTATCCTTCTGTTGATTTTGCTTCCCTTTTCCTTTTGAGGAAGAACCCCCTTTTTGAAATTGACCTTGTTTCTTACCCTTTTGTTGGGTGTAAAGGGCATTATTTGGCACTTCATCCTTTTGAAACTGATTTGCTTCCTCAGTTTGAAGCAAATTTACCAACTCCACAAAAGATACTTGTCTACCAAAAATGTTGAGAGAAGTGATCAACATATTGTAGGACTCTAGAAATGCTCTCAATATGACAGATTTCAAGAGAGTATCATCCATTGGTTTACCCATAGAATTTAACTTGGCTTTCAATTTCACCACTCTGTAAAGAAATAGGTCGATTGTCTCCCCAGAATTCATACGGAGGGTATGTAGTTGAGTCTAAATGTGTAGAATAGTGGACTGGTTCTTTCCTTCATACACAGTAATCAAAGCATCCCAAGCTTCCTTACTAGTTTTGGCATCATAGATATGAGGTTGGACCTCATCTGTAGTAGCAAGCAGGATAAACATGAGACCTCTTTTGTCCTTTTTATCAAATGCTTCTTGATTTATTCCTATTTTTTGAGGGCATTTTGTAGTGTTGGTCACTACATCCCATAAATCTTCTACTTGAAGAATGGCTTTCATTTTTGTATTCCATGGAACAAAATTCGGACCCTTTAGCAATTGTGAATCTGAGAGATATTTATGAACCATGGCCATTGTGAAGGTTCCTTATATCACCAATTTCTCTCCCTTTCTTTATACCTGCCAGATCTATATAATGTAACCGCTCAATATATACTTGCCCTTATGTGAGGGAGACTATAAGTATATATGAACAACACAACCACTCAATATGTACCTGCCCTTACATGAGGGAGACTATAAGTACATATGAGAAGCACAATATATTGAACTTAGGCGATACTAAAAGAGCATCATGTTGTTAATGACACCTACCATAGAAATTTTTATTCCGCATGCGTGGGGCGTAACTTCCCCTAAACACTTTGGAAAAACCTTTGTCAAGATTTACGCCTAAAAACAATCACGATGTGGGTATGAAATGAAGTGAAAAAAATAGACCTGGTTTACCTTATTTCTCCCTGATGATTGATAGAGAATAAGCTTAGACGTTGTTTTTGCAGCTATATTAGGTGGCAGATACAATAGTCCAAAGCATGACAACATTACCTATAAGTATGGACCAGAGGTATCGCAAATACCGAATACTGCTGTGCAATAAATTGCACAAATAGGTGTATAAATTTGGGTATTTTGCTTTGTTTATGTGATTGTTATTTGCAAGAAAACATAAAATTCAAATGCAAAAATCACAAATATCCACCTATTACAATGCCAATTTTTTTAAATTCCCCCCTTTATCTTAGGATTTTGCAAAAAAACAAAATTGCATAAGCTCCCCCCTTTTTGATTGCAAAAGAAACAATGATCCTTTCCTAAGTCCAAAAAAACAACTTATCCCTCCAAAAAAAACTTTGAAAGGAATGAAAGTGAAGTATGGAAAAAATACCTCAAACAATGTGTCCTCTTGGCTTGAGAAGAGGAAGAAAAAACTCCTTGGCCCTCTGTGAGAAACAAAATTTAAAAAAAAAAACAAATTTAAGATGTCAAATTACAAACAAATTGATAAATTCTGGGCCTCAATTTTTTGTAAGCATCAATTTTTTTATATGGGCATCAAAAAATCATGTCCGGGTGTCAATCGACTACGCAGGGCATCACCCGATAGCACAAGCATCAATGTGCTGGAGAAGGGTATCACAATTTGGTGGGCAAGCATCACCAAAAAAATACTTCATGGGAGTCGACATGCAGACCTCATCTGCACAACAAACAACCTGAACTGGCTATGCTACCAAGTGTGTTGGGTTAAGAAGACCAGCGACTTGGTCTTCAATAGACTGCCTACTTTGGTGGGAAAAAAAAAATTATCCCACATGCATCCTGAGATGCATTTGTGGGGGTTTAAAACTGGGAGGAGCCACAGTGTTAAGCGACTACCTTGGGGAAGTCACCCTTTCTAGCCTACCCTTTTTGCCACATCACTTTTGGTTCTCCACCATGTCACAGCCTTGTCATTGTCTCCACCACATGTTACTGGTCCACATCACCACCACATGTCACATGGCCTCATCACTATCTCTGCCACGTGTCACAGAACCACGTCATTATTTATGCCACATTTCACAAGTCCATGTCAGTTTGTGTGTCGCGTATCCATTGTGTCTTGTTAGGTCTTGGGCTGTGTGTCCACTATGGCTTGTCAGGTCTCGGGTTGTGTGTCCACTATGTCTTTTCAAGTCTACGATAATGGTATTCTCTGGGTTGCGTCTACTTAAGCCTCATGTTTGGGCTGCCTCTACTTGCTATGTATAGTCCACATTGGACTACAGGTCCACCTCGGGCCTCATGTTCAGGCTGCCTCTAGTCACCATATCTAGTCTGCCTCGGGCTGCTTGCTCGAGCCTCATGGTCTATCTCCTCGCACCCTGTCCGCACTGCATATCCTGCCAGATTCAACCTGCTTTTATGCCATGAAGAAATTGAAGTGGTAACCAACATTGTATTGAGAATGGAATTAAATACAATGTAAGGTGGTTAAAAACAGTTTGTGGAACCACCAAATAAGTTGCATAACTACCCACTTGAATTGGAGAGCGCATAGGCACTATTTTGGTTAATGAAATAACTAATGCACTAATGCTAACACAACAGATATTAAGACTTGGTTAGAGTCACTCTTGAGTAGAAGTGAGCAACTTCTATAAAACCCTATATACCACCTTGGTATGAGGACACTTCAAATGGTCTCTACATTCTCCATGAATGTATAGTAACTAGACCATAGCATTTGGATTTTATCCCTCACATAGGGAATCACTCTTCTCTATACTATCCTTGAATACTAGTATGTAATTGAATGCCTTTAAGATTAGATATCACACCTTCATGATGGATCATCAAATATTAAGTGCTTAGTTATCCTCATCTCCACAATGAGGTAACTAAGGTAGTTATCACTCTATGTGATAAACTCACATAGGCCTTGGAATATCTACCATAATCATGATTATTTCCCTCTCATTATCTCTCTCAATAATAGGGTATTTTAGTTTTAGTCATCTACCAAACGTATTTTTAACTCAAGATGTAATTTCTATTTGAAACAATATAAATCATCTCATCCGATAATTTGTATATCAACTCAACATTTATTATCCTTATTAGATTCAATTCAAAAGTTACATTATCAAGATATAATCCTCATCTAATAAAATCTACTCAAAATGATAATTTGCATACATATTAAATCAATTCATCATCCATAATAGCTTCAACTCATAAGTTGCAATAACAAGAAATAAATCCTATTTAACCAAATCAAATCAACCCAATAAGATAACTTGCATAACCACTTAAATCATAATGTAAAGTTACATCATTCAATCATCCTTTAAATATACTTGGAATTCTATCAGGTACACATATCAAATATTACATAATCAATACTTTGTAGACAAAACTCATTTTAGAAATTTCCTTTACAATAAACTTCCATTAAGCAAGTCTTATTTTAACAGGTGTAAAAAGAATCAACAACTGAAATGTTCAAGTCTTCTCAGGTCCATTTGTTTCTCCATCGCTCGAGTGATAATGGTAAGGGATTAGGACAACTCATGATATACATGTGCTAAATGCATTTCACGCAACATATGCTTTTTCTCATTTGATTGCAATCATGCATCAAACATTCATCATAATGTACTTGTATATATTACAATCAAATCATTAAGGAAGAAAAATCCCATAATTTTCCCTACACATGAATTACACATTCATCCTATTGATTTATACCTTTATTCCACATAAATATATTCCCTTGATTTAGTTCATTCCCAATGAAAATTATTCTAATCTATACAAAACAGGAAGGAATCCTATACTTCCTCCCAAGAATGGACGCCTCACCCATTCTTTCAAAAGTAGAATATGCATTTGGTTATCAATTTCTAAAACATAAGATATATATATTTCCATTATATAATCAAGCTCAATAGTAAATTTCAATGAAAGCATAGAATAATTTAGTATCTACTTCTAATCAGCATACAAAACTAAGCCCATAACCAACTGTTCATTCAATTTCTCCATATAAATGATTTCAAGATTTCATTAAATTTACTCTATCGGATTGATTCTAAACTTCTTACAAATTGATTCAATTTCACCACAAAAATAAAACTCTTAAAATTATTATTAAAAGAAAGGAAACACCAAAATTTTCATCATAGTTTCCTATCAAGTTTTGCCTATAAATCATTTCCTAGATTTCACAAAACCTCTTTAAATTAAACTATGAACAAACATATTAAAATGGCATGCATTATTCTTTCTTTAGATAGTAATTGGTTTTAAAGGACATTTCACTTTCTAGCCAAAACACCTTTACTGAAACATCCTCTTTTTTCATTTAAAATCCATTTTTTAAATATAGGAGTATTAATAAAATAAGGGTTTTCATTTCTAAATTGAATGCCCCTATTAACTCCACCAATCAACATAGGGTTCAATATTTCATGGGTCAATAGAGTCAACCGCAAACAAATATGTTGCAGGTGGTAGGTGACAAGGTAGTCCACAAAGAGCTAGAGGACCAAAGCCAAGCACAATTGGCAGCAAAAAAAACCTAACCAAACAACATAATCAATGCAAAGGGATATTCATTATGATATATTTGAGGGGCTTAATGATGGTGGTGAAGGCTTAAGCAAATGCCTAGGCTCTTAGCTATAAATTCTATGAGTCCTAGGCTCTTATAAAGAATTATTCATACTCAACACTGTCAATGTGGGATTAATCTCACTAGGTTTTATAAAGGATTTACTGAAACTGTTTTAACCTGAATGCTAACATCATCAACCAATCAAGAGTGACCACGTGGTGGGAGGAAGAAATTATGCAACAAATGAATGCGTCAAGCATTATACAAACAATGAACGATGTGTTCTATAGAAGTACCACCAACTAGCACATATGTTATCCCAACTCAATGGTGCATTAGATCACTAAGTGGTGGTCGAACATGAAAGGGAGTGTTCTCCCTTGTAAGGTTCTTTGCACCTACCACACGATGAGTGTAGGATAAAGGGAGGAAGAATCCTTCCCTTTTGATCCTACTCGATCAAAAATATCACGATCGCGATGTCGTGCATCGGTAGCACTTCAAAGTAATTTAAAACCTTATAATATTAAAGTCGACCATCAATTAATCCACATAATGTAATTATGGAGGTAATTTAGAAGGAGATATTCACTGTTTCAAATACGGGTACCAATTTACAGAGACATTCAATGCAAATATATCAATAGCTTACTCCTTTAGTGAGCTAATCTATGAGTATGGATGAACTTAGACATCCTATGTTTACCATGACCATGGGTTTAAATGATTACATATAGTCTAGATCGGTATAACCTGAAATGTATAGCAAAAACTATTTCAAGTTGCTCACATGGAGTAATTTATTAGCAAATCTACTTATATTATCAAGCGTTTTAAGCAACACAATCCCCAAACATAGGAAAATCTATAATCGGGAGTAAGAGTGCAATATGAGCATATCAGATAATATTCAAAGGTATAAATTATAAGTTAAACCAGAGGATTCTCACACAAATGTGCAAGATGGTAATACCAAGGCTTCAAAATAGTCAATATTAATCCCACACTCAAGCCATGCTATGAATGTGAACAGAAGTGTAATAAGAGTACGTAAATTCTTTAATCTAACATCATATAAAGGAGCAAATCAAGGGTCAATTATACATAAGGCTTTAGAATAATAGACCATAAATTTTAATGATTAATCAAAGCAATTACAAAATAAAGAATCCAAACTCATGAGATGTTATGGAAGAAAACTAGACAAGTAAGGATAAATATTTCTTTATTTCACTCATTAAAGCATTCATAAACAAATCATAATAGGAAAGCTCCCACCTGGAACTCCTTCCAAGTAAGGCTCGCTTTCCTCATCTTGCTTTTTTCTTCCTTTATCCTAAGATTTCATGGGAAATTTAATGGTGTTCTCTCTCCCAACAAAGAAAGATGCTCTTCTAATAAATAGTTAATTTCTAAAAACCTCCCATGTGAAGAATAATAATTAAATTATTATAAAATAAAAGGAGGTTCCATGGAGATAAGGTGAGTGGACTCTATTTTGTTTTGTACCCCCCCTTCCAAGGGATAGATTCAAAACTAGGACTATTAGGGATTAGGGAGGGAATATCTCCTAAATTTTAACCACTATGAGGCAGCCACCTAGAAGGAAGAATAGTCTAATAACATAGTAAAATTATCCTTTTATTATTAAATAATGCTAGTGCTCTTTTGGGTCCAATTAGAGCTGGACAAGTTTTCTAAATACAAATGCACCTAATTAAATTTCTAATTAAATGATCAAATAAATTCAATTTCTTTTTGTAAAATATAATTGTGTAATATAATATTTCACAAAAGCCACAATTTACTTCACAAAACTTTACAAAAAACCTCTAATTGCATCCCAAATTTCTCTAAACTAATTTGGTAATGTGCAATTAAAATATAATCTCTTAAATTGTATTTCTCATAGCATAATTCCTCCAAGAGCATCAATTCATTTTGCAAAATTTTACAAAACCTAATGCACAATCAAACATATAGAAAAGCAAGCATATGGTAAAGCACAAGAATTCAATGCATTCTCAAAGTTCCACATCATTATTTTATCCTTAAGTGAGTGGCTATTTTTTTAAGATAGACTCAGTTACCACCATCCATCATGAAGGAGACTAGTAACAACATCATGGTCCAATGATGTGAACATGAGTCCAACTAAAATGTAATGCAACTACATGAGGGTAATAACTCATGTTACCTTGATATATCATCATCATCATTTCTCTTCTCATTCCTAGTGGTCAATTTCCACCTACAAGAATACCTAAACCTGCAGGCAAATAATGCTACAACAGTATCAATTTTCTCAAAGAAACATCTATATTGCATAAACATCAAGTATTGAAACAACTATCAATACATAAGCAATCTTCTAAGAGAGTCCTTCCAAGGCGAGGTATGGCATATTCCCCTTGGATTAAACACAATTCCTTGTGTTATTCCTACAATATTACATATAAGAATTTGAACATAGGTTTGTATAACCTCCACTTTCTACAAGTGGCACATTGTTCAACATTATTTTGTTTTCACAGACATGAAATCATATTTCCATAATAGTTTAGAAACAACAAGTCTATATACAATTAGGTTTATCAAAATCTCTCATAAAGGAGTTCCAACCTAGGATTTGATGGCCCTTATCATGAGATAACCTTATAAAAAATAGGTGTGATCAAATACAAAAAACATAATATCATAAATATCACTTCAAGATACCCATATATCCTGAAATTCTATTTGGCAAACATATTTGCCACCACCAGTGCATCATCCTTGATGTTCCCTTGTATACATCAATAGTCAACTTACTAACTAATGCTAGAATTGTGTTAGGTTCATACTTCAAGAGACACAAATTCCAATTGAGGTCCGCAAAAGAGTTTAAGGTACACCACTTAAAACCCACAAAATATGGAGGGTTCACTTAGCTCTTCCATTTGATTCTCCAATTGTTCTAATAGTGGGAGAAAAAGAATTGAACATAAGTAGTCTCCAAGTATTTATTTTTCCTTGAAAAGTATCAATGGTCAAACTTACTCCATATAAGGTGCCATTCCAAGAATATTATCATCCATTAATAATATCAATGGTCACACTTACTCCACGTAAGGTGCCATTTTCAATATTGAGTAACAACATTCTTCTTCTTACTTCCTTAGAGGAAGGTTTATTTTATGTATTTTATTCATCTTAGCCCCTCCAAGTTAAGCAAACCAAGGAGAACTATGTGCTTTATGCATAGTTAATCTCTTCAAACTTCTAATTTTTTTGGGTAAAATTTATCGTTCTTTAAAGCATAAGAGTCCATCCCTTATGTCGAAATCCTTGTGTTTGTAGAATTGCTTCCATTTTAGCCTGAATTTCACTACAATATCTATCCTAAGATTATATTTTCTTGACTTGATTTGTTAGGTCAATATGACTATGGGTCTAAAATAGCTTATAAGTCCTTTTTTAATACTTATTATTATATAATTTTACCCTAACTTAATCTTAGGACTTGATCCTAAGATGGATTTATTTACTTCCTAGTACTCATAAACCTCATATTTTGGTACATACTTTATCAATTTTGAGAGAGGATCCCATACTCCTCTCAAGAATAGATTTCCCATCTATTCCTCCCATAAATAATATTCCAAACTTAACTAAGAATAGAATTTCCATGTTTATTCTTTTCCATTAAGTATAATTAAAACTTAACTAAGAATAAAAGTTCTATCTCTTTTCCTTGTCATTAAAAATTTAACCAAGAATATGTTTGTACATATATATAATAATCCATGTTTATTGGTTACATTTTCTAAATCCCTTGGCATCCACGCTATACATCCTTATAGCATACAAAATGGTGGCTTTTCAGCCATGACCAATGAACAAGTCTCATGGCTACTACCTCTCAGTCCTTTCACCACTCTATGTTAGATCCACTCCTCTTATCTGATAAGATACCAGAGAAATTACTTAAGAAGCTACTCGAGCCCTGCCTCAAGTTGTTGCTTGAGCTACTTGAGTTATCCTCTCATGCATGTGTTGTGCTCTAATGGTTGGCTTAGATGGGATAGCAACCTATGACTCACCAGTGCATCAAAATAGGAAGTCAATAACGAAGCCTTGTAGTCTTCTCTTGCTTGGTGTAGTTGTGCATTCTCGGCATGTAGAGTTGTTACTGTTGTTGTTCTCCAGCTATTTATTTGTGCTACCTCTAGTTGGAGCCTATCTAACTCTACTATGAAAATATCTCTCTCCACCTCTAGCCTCATCCTTTCTTATGTCCATATGCATTCTTGATCAGTCTATTGTGTTTCTAATAGTTTAACTTGCTTCTTTAGAGCCTCCACATCATGCAATACCTCCATCATTAAATGTCATTCATCATCTTCTCTAAGATTTGAATGGGCCTACTTTTATTTCTATCCAATGTCGTACATGTCTTCTAAGATGCTCTTCCTCTACTACCTTCTTAGGTGTAAGCTCCTTTCCTATGCCAACAACCTCTGTTATTTCTCCACTACCTTTTGCATCCTCATCCTCTTCCATATCTTTCTTTGGTTGCCACCACTGTGTGCTCTACCATCTATCGTACTTTGGGATTGTACTAGCATCATCCTCATTTGGTGTCCATATAACATCATTTGGCTCTAATGTTAATGGTTCTATATGTGTTGGTATTACTTCTTTTCTCCCCTTTCTCGTATAGATCACGAGTGGATTTGGTATTCTTTATATAATATCAAACAATCACAATACTCGAGTATTTTTAAAATAATCATATTGCATGCTCACACGTCCAATCAACCACCTTGCTCGTCACACATGAGCTAGTTGTATTTCATATTCTACCCATACTGGGCCCTTCCTCCATGGTATCCAAGCCACATCTTGGGGTTGTAATTCTTCCCAAATAGAGTGATATTATTTCCTTTTGCCTTCAGGTGGTCTGTTACTATTTAACTCTTTACCCCTTTGCCATATTAATGTATAAGGTACCTCTGGGTCCACCAATATATGTGCATCATAGGGCAACCCTTGGGATATTTATACAACCACATGTTCCCAGGTCCACACTTGTAGTAAGATACTATAACTCATACTTGTTTGCTTCATCATTCTTACCTCGAACAACTCTCTATAGGTCTAAGCCAACAAGGTTGGAGCCCATGCAAACACTATTGACCTCTCCACTAGGTCATGCACTATTTCCAGCATATTCCAAGGGAACTGTAAACCTAATGAATTAGGCAAGATGATGCATCATCATAGTCTGTCTATGTGTTAGTCTTGCCAACACATAATACAACTCAAACATTAAGTTGTCATTCTCAGTGTTCATATTTCTCCACTTGAATTCGAACACTCTTTTCAAAATGTTTCCCTTATCTACTTTATTTGCAATGATCATCGTACATCCCTCTATTGGTAATCATATATTTGATACATATCTTCTAGAGTAATGGTCATATCTCCAATTGATAACGAGAAGGTTCCTTTATCAGGATCTCACCTTTTGATCAGGGCTGACAGATAACATTTATCTACATGTATCAACTCTAGGTTAATTGCACCCTCTAAATCTATCTCTCTTAACCATCGCTAGCCATTAGCATCCAGTTTATCCCTAGTATTCTAAAATATTTCTCTAAATGTATGGTGTGGTTTGATAACCTTCAACGGTCTTGTTTCTTTTGGATCTACACCAACTCCTCGACTTGTTCTAGCATTATCAGAAGTCGTCTCCTTAGAGTATATGCACCAGTAGATTGACAATCAAAAGTAAAATAATCATGAAGCCCACTATGGTATTTGCTTTGATATAATCAATATCAACAAGCCAAACCCTAATACGAGAAGAATTGTGTTCAATTCCATGAGTATTTGATATATTAATCCTTTCTCTAGTGTTGAATAAAAATTCTACAACATATATTCAACCCGTTTTCTCAATATTGCAAAGTTAGAATTACTCCATCGATCAATGTTGAATGCCTAACCAATCACTAGTTTACGACACATCAATTCTATTCAATGTTTTAGCTGATCACATATTGATTACCTCAAGGTTATTCATTCATCCTCCACAAATCACATCTCAATCATCTCGAGTCACCTCATTCCTCTTATTCTACCCATCAATGATTTTGTCTTAATTATTTAGGGACTTATTATTCCTCTTTAGTTCTCGAGGTAATAACATCTTTTAATGCACTTGAAATTCTATTATCTCTTCAAGTGTGTTCCACCATTGGCATCTTATCCCATTTTATGTCTCATCATCATATTTTTGATGACTCTGTCAATTTGTTTTGTACATATCTATTTATGCACTATATACTTTAGCGTCATTTTCAATTATGATCATTATTACTTTGTTAAAAATGATCAAGGTCACGCTTACCTACTCATAATGGGTCATCTCACAATGTTGTGCATTATCACTCATTTGATAATGATTAGAATTGTGCAAAGTTGAGCTTAGTCATTTATAGTTAGTTCTTTATCCTCCCGAACTAACTTATTTTATTATCATTCATTCGATAATGGCTATGGTTATTCTTGCTCCATGCATGATATGATTCCAAGGTATGCTTCACCTATTATCACTCATTTGATAATTTTTAATGGTCATGCTTGCTTTGTGCAAGATGTCTTTACAAAAGTTACTAATCCTAAAGAATCTCTTATCCTCTGAGAGGCTCCCCTGTGGTCTCATGATCTTTAAAGACCATATTTTTGCTAGTTCTACATGTCCACCCTAACTGGTTCCAGCACCTCATGTTGTTATGATGGTATTTCATCATGATTAAGGTTCATGTTGACTTTGTATCTGCATTCTTTTGCCATGATTGATATTTTCAACTCTTTACTCTAGCCAAAGGCCATGTTTGTAGTCAAAGGTTGCTTAGTTTCTCTAAGAAAATAAATAATAGTATAAAATATTCTTTTTCTGATCACTTGATCTTATAGTCCATAAACTATGGTGGTGATATTTTCTATCTTTTAATTGGAATTCCTCGATCTACCCTATCGAGGTCCAACTTTAGTTTTATTCTAGTCATTTGACCTAGAATCTTGGGCTTGAACCTTAGGTTTTTAACCTATAAGCTTTGGTTTACCAACTATAATGTTGGTATCATTGGGTCGACTAACCCCAAACTTTGATCGAGCAACCTTGTGCTCTTATACTAGCAACCTCTTGCTATATTGGGTCTTCTACTAGCATCCTTTTGCTAGCCTGGTTCTAATACCAACAATAACATTTCTCGTTTCAACCAACCATCTCGAGAGGGAATTTGTTTTTATAAATAACACCCAATGGGTGAAGGGCATAATCATGATTCATAACAAATGTGTTCCAAGTAAGTTGCATCTTATCAAGGCATCAAATCATCAAGAGATATTAAGACTTGGTCAGAGTCACTCTTGAGTAGAAGTGACCAACTTCTACAAAATCCTACATACCTTTGTAGTATGAGTACGCTTCAAATGGTCTCTACGTTCTCCATTAATGTACAGTAACTAGACCATAGCATTTGGAGTTTATCCCTTACATAGGTAATCGCTCTTCTCTATACTATCCTTGAAGACTAGTATGTAAGTGAATGTCTTTAAGATTAGATATCACACATTCACGATGGATCATCAAATCTTAAGTGCTTAGTTACCCTCATCACCGTAATGAGGTTACTAAGGTAGTTATCACTCTGTGTGATAAACTCACATAGGTCTTGGAATATCTACCTTAATCATGATTATTTTCCTCTCATTATCTCTCTCAATAATAGGGTATTTTAGTTTTAGTCATCCACCAAATGTATTTTTAACTCAATATGTAATCTCTATTTGAAGCAATATAAATCATCTCATATTGATAATTTGTATATCAAATCAAAACTTATTATCCTTATTAGTTTCAATTCAAATGTTTAATTATCAAGACATAATCCTCATCTAATCAAATCTACTCAAAATGATAATTTGCATACATCTTAAATCAATTCATCATCCATAATAGCTTCAACTCATAAGTTGCAATAACAAGAAATATATCCTATTTAACCAAATCAAATCAACCCAATAAGATAACTTGCATAACCACTTAAATCATAATTTAAAGTTACATCATTCAATCACCCTTTAAATATACTTGGAATTCTATCAGGTACACATATCAAATATTACATAATCAATACTTTTTAGATAATACTCATTTTAGCAATTTCCTTTACAATAAACTTCCATTAAGCAAGTCTTATTTTAAGGTATAAAAAGGATCAGCAACTAAAATGTTCAATTCTTCTCTGGTCCATTTGTTTCTCCATCGCTCAAGTTATTATGGTAAGGGATAAGAACAACTCATGATATACATATGCTAAATGCATTTTACACAACATATGCTTTTTTTATTTGATTGTAATCATACATCAAACATTCATCATGATGTAATTGTACATATTACAATCAAATCATCAAGTAAGAAAAACCCCATAATATTCCCTAGACATGAGTTCCATATTCATCCTATTAATTTATACCTTTATTCCACATAAATATATTCCCTTTTTTTCAGTCCATTCCTAATGCAAATTATTCTAATCTATACAAAACATGAAGGAATATCATACTTCCTCCCAATAATAGACTCCCCACCCATTCTTTCAAAACTAGAAGATGTATTTGGTTATCAATTTCTAAAACATAAGATATATATTCATTTTTATTATATAATCAAGCTCAATAGTAAATTTCAATGAAAGCATAGAATAATGCAATATCTACTTCTAATAAATATACAAAACTAAGTCCATAAATAATTGTTCATCCAATTTCTCCATATAAATGATTTCAATATTTCATTCAATTTACTCTATAGGATTGATTCCAAACTTCTTACAAATTGATTCAATTTCACCACAAAAGTAAAACTCTTAAAATCATTACAATAAGAAAGGAAACCCAAAAAATCCCATCATAGTTTCCTATCAAGTTTTACCTTTAAATTATTTCATTGATTTCACAAAACCTCAATCAATTAAACTATGAACAAACACAGTAAATGGGTGTGCATTATTCTTTCTTTAGCTAGTAATTGGTTTTAAAGGTGTAGAAACCTAAAACATGTTATGTTGAGGAGGCTACTCATATGGACACCTTTTTAGGCCATATGACTCATCTTGGGCCTTCCCAAGACCTAACAGTGGTTCTAACCACTCAAATAGGGTAATCTGACCCTTTACATCCTAGGTTGTTGTCCTCCCTAGTGGATGTCTAGTGATCGCTAGACCCAGTGACAACCCCTAGATCAAGTCATGCCTATCAAGGACAACCTCACTTGTATCAAACTCGGGCTCCTTGAGCTAAGTAAAATTAGTTATGGAGTAGTGAATCTTGAACGGTTATGGGCGAGAAGCTTTCGAAAGAGATGCTTCAGATACCTAATCCTAACTGAATATTGATCTTAGCTTCCCTAGCAAGCCAAGATATCCAATGTGTAAAGTTATAAATAGGTCCCTAGACTTCATGAAAATGATCTCGAATTCTCCATAATGAAGTGTTGTCAAATTTTCTAATAGAGAGAACAATCTCTCATAAGTGACAAGGTGTTGTCAAAATCCAGTCATGAATTTTGTGATTGCATCCATGAAGTGCATTGGAGCTTGAAGAGAAAATCTCACCATTATTCACCATAAGTCATGCTTATTTCATGCACATTTCCACCTTTAATCTGTTCTTCATGAACGCACCAAGAACATCAACCCATTTGATAATCGAATTGAATGACGTCCCGTATCGAGCATGAAGAAAAAGCTCTATATTCAGTGGTTGTTGTGCGTGACATCGGCCCGTAGGCGAAGCCGTCAGACCCGATGATGGCTAACAGAACCAGTCATTCTGAGTCATAACAACCTTGTGGTGATATTTTATTTTAAATCTTTTCTTAGTTATATCAATTTTAGAAGCTTTCAATTTTGTTTCTAATATAATTTAGCATATTTTCTTTCAGTCTTTCATGCATTTCTTTACTATTTTACACAATTTATTTTCATTTACATTATCATGAAATAGGCATCATCTTGAGAGGATTTACATTTACTATTGATGCTTTGTAGGTACTTTTGTGTGTATATTTTAGGTTTCCATAGGAGTAAATCATCTCAATATTCCTCGATCTTGGCATCATCAAGCAGAGGTCGCTAGGAAAACCGTCCATAATCAATTTTGGGAGATTACAAATGATCTTTTGGAAGACATCTATTATTATATTCTTGATGTAATTTGTATCAATTTGGTGAATCCCTAAGAGGGATCTTTTGTAACCTCTTGTAAAGACTAGTTTCAATGAGAAGGGAACTTTATTTTCTCTATCTTTTTGTCATTATGGTCACTTAATTCACATTATCAAGTTGATTTCATATTACATCTATAGGTGATATATCTTTTGTACATATTACAGTGGTGATCATGTGTAGGACTTTTTCCACAATCTCCCAATTTATCGCTAACTTGATGTTTTATTACTTTTGGACTTACAAGTATCGTTGTTCTTAGCCAATGCGGCTCATAGTGGCCACCGTCATACCCTCTGACAGCTAGCAAAGTCATCGCTCTATCCTCTGATGATCTCATAATAGAGTACAAAAATCAACCTTGCAACATCTTCATCGTGGCTACACCTGTAAGTATCCCTATGCTAGAATTTACTACTTTTTATAGAAAAAGTGAGATTGTAGGTTTTTGGTAGAGAAATTTAAGCAAATTTTCAAATTTTAAACTCTTTACTTGTGATTGTTGTTGCTAGTTGTCCCAGGGTACAACGGCCCCTCTGTTTGACCATTCTTGTGTTTGACAACCTCTACTATAGACCATTTTACATAGTGATGGCCCCTGATTAATTGATTGTTAGGGTTTGCTTGCATGATGCCTGTCTAAAGGCTAATTTTATTTAGGGTTGCATTTTAAATTTTCTAAAATTAAAATGTTTTTACTTGCATATTTGGAAATTTGAAACGTATTTTCATGCATTAGTGAAAAATCATTGTATGCTCTATGTTGCATTTTACTTTTGCATGAAATAAAAGGAACCCACACACACATCACGTCTCAAATTTAACATCAGTGAGGTGGAATTCACACCCACTCACTGATCAAGACTAACAATGGTGGACTTCATCACCACCTTGTTGGCTTGCATTGTGGATCTTCGTACCCCATTTTGGCCAAGGCCAGCTCCAAGAATCATCATAGTCATGGAAAATAGCACACACTCTTCTTTTAAAGGTGTATTGTTAACCACGGTGAACTGGGTGAGGATTGGTAGGACCTATGCTCCCTCACTAGATATGGGCTTCATCTCCATATTTTGGTGGGTTTCACAACCTGGACTTCATCACCAGGCTAGTGTGTGAGAGCGTATAGGTGAAAACCCTTTAACTTGAGTATTACATCAATAATTTCAAACTCGAACAAGAGAAAGGTAAGAAACTTCAACGAATCATAACCCACAAGCCAGTTTTAGGAAACACAAACAAGCTTTAAAAGAGAATCATTTGTATACTTTGTTTATTTCTTTACTATTTATGTAATCAACATACGATTATACCATCCGATTCAGGACAAAATCCTAAAAATGATGATTGTACTATGCTAATTTTTTATTCTACACCCAATAAATCAAAAATCATGTAAATTATAGCTATAACAAAGAATTTATGTTGGTTTTATCATTACTCTATTTTGAGTAATTTTTAAGCCAAAAATAAGGGAAAATAACACTAAAACAGTTATAAAAGACCCTAGACAACTCCAAAACTCCTCAAATTTATTTTTTTGTCTTAGTTAGCCCCTTATGCACCTCTCACAAACTTTTTAAGGCCTAACTTTTTATTTTCTCAAAATTCCTCAAATTTGACATTTTTCCACTAGCCCCGCTTCGCCAAATATTCCACAAATACAATTTTTGATCTCGAAATTTTTTTTTTAAATATTAGCTCATTATGATCAGCTCCTCGCACTAATTATTTTGATATATAATACCCATAGTTTTTTTGTAAGTCAAAATTTTCTTTGGTGGGGGTTTCCTTTAGGGTTTGCTTAATCAACACATCATGACAACTACGCATAATCGAGGTCAATCACAAGCTGGTGAAGCAAAAAAATTTCAAAGAGGTCCTCAACACATCCGCTATAGGCCTGAGGATCTCATCATTCCTGCATGATGCCTTGATAGACATCACAAAGCTACTTCCTCACATAAAGGATTAGACCACCAGTATACCTCTACTAGGAGAGCACCCACAAGTTATTCACATGATCAAGTGGATAATTATGTCAATCAATGTCGACTCCAAACTACTACCAACCATAACTGATCTAGCGAGGGGTCTAGTAGAGAAGTACACATTCCCTCTATGTTATAGCCTTCACCACCTCGAACTTCCATCCAAAGCCCACCACTTCAACCATTGGTCACAATCAAAAGTGGGCCTATGCGAAGTTTACATACGTCATCAACCAATATGACCATGAGCGAGTTACTACAACAATCTCCCAAGTATTGAGAAAATATCATAAAGGTATTTGAGATCGATTGAGTTATCGCCCCATGACCCTGACTCTTTCACAAAATTCATGGGACATATACAGATGTACAAAGTTCATATTATCACTTTTTAGGACCATGAGATCAAACCTATGACTGCAAATATACTAGACCCTTCTTTGCACATAATCGCGTGCATCAACAATATTCCCTATAAACGAGTATTTATCGACATGGATTCCATGATAAACATTATTACCATAATCGCATTGAAGCATCTCAACATCCCGCCTTCACACATTGCAGCATCTACATTTACCTTACAAGTGTTTAATGATGTTGTATCTCCCATGATTGGCACAATAGTCCTCCCCATTCAGGTTGGACAAAATATCATACCTACATTATGCTATGTCTTAGAGGGTTCAAGACAATACAACATACTACTTGGAAGGCCATGGATGAGAGCCATGGAGTGTGTACCATCCATAGTGCATCAATGCATTAAATACATTCATGAAGGTAAGGTCCATGTGGTTCATGTTGACCCAGATCCCTTCAAGTATTACAAACAGGTGGATCATACACAAGAGCCTATTGTGTCACCCATGCATTTGAACACTAAACCCAATGATTTTATCCAGATTCTAGATGCAACCCTACGGATTATCATGGAACTACCTACATCACCACCATTACCATCATTTTCTTTCGAAATTCCTCTTTCATATTTGATTTCTCCAAGCAAGGATAAATCAACAAAGCCAACCACGACAATTCCCAAGGACACCCCCAAAATGTCAATAGAGGAACTTCCCACTCCTACCAAAAAGGAAGAAACCATAGTGGTTATGGATGAATCATATCATATCATACCATTTTCATCCACCACATCGTAGGTCACAATTCACTCGACCAATATTGAACTCAAAGAGTACATAGCGGAAAACATTATGTTTATGCCTATCATTGAGTCCATTAAGGATTTAGGTCGACCTCTTATCAAGTCACCACCCATAAATACCATCCTAGACTCTTTACCTAAACATGGGGGACAAGAAAATCACCCTAGACAAGTTGATGAGGCATCCATGACTTGTCCAAGTGCCAAAACATCTTCCCATGAGTTTGTGGGAATGGTCAATGTCAAGACAAAAAACCAGGTTTCTCTAAATAAATCAACACAATCGGTAGCTCCATTAAATATTGCTTCTACATCAAAAGTGTTACCACCACCGAAACTAGTCACACCTAGTTCATTTCACACAACACCTTCAAAAATATGAGAACAAGTGTATCCTTTACGTCAAAATGAGGGCACTCAAGTTGTTACAGTTGAACACTCCAAAGTGAAACAAGAGCAAGAATTAAGACAAAAATAAGAGCATGTGGACACAATCACTAAACAATATCATTAGGAAGCATCCACATCTTCTTAGATAATTGATACATATGATTTCCATCTACCTAAGGGTCCTTTGGCATGTGCTCTAAATTCACCTGCATCATCCATCATTGGTCATCCAAATCCATCAACAACTATGCAATAATTATTTCCATTAGTATTACAACATATTATATATTGCCTAGCCCAAGTTGAGATACAAATGGGTCAACAAAATAATGCTTTGCAACAAATCATGCATCATCTCACAAACATGGAGCTCCAATAGTAAGTTGAATGCAAGGCTAAATCGGCTCAACCACAAATGAAAAATAAATCCCTGCAAAATTAAGTACAAAAGCAACAATGTCATTCACCTCACATTTACACGTCATTATCCAAATATTTGGCATTGATTTTTAATCGATTATGCGAGACAAATACCATTACTTTGCTTGAGGTTTGTCCCTTAGATCCAAACCATCCAAAACCCAAGGGATATAAAGAGGAGTTATATTATTTATATCATAGACAAAATGGTCATGATATTCAATCATGCTATGACTTCAAGAATAAAATACAAGACATGATTGATCATAATCAATTTCAAACAGGTAATCCTCTCACTACTGAGGGTCAACATGTAGGCATAGGGGATGACTCACTACATATACCAAAAAATAGGAAGAGCAACCTAAGTCAGTGACTAAGATACATGTAGCTCAGTCATCTTATCAAATTGGTTTATCTAGTCTACCTTGCTTAAAACACCAATGTCACATGCAGACTCCGTTATCTGAGCCCATGTCGATTATTTTTCAAAAGTTACAAGAAGCTAAGGTAATTAATCTACCTAACATACGCCCTTCAGATCCAAATAAGACTAAGCCTAGGGGTTATAGGGAGGATCACTTTTGTCTTTATCACAGATAGAAGGGTCATGACATTAATGATTGCATCGTATTCAAAAATATGGTCTACAATATTATCAATTGGGAAGCCCCTCCCATAGATAACTTGCCTACTTCATCTCAATCGACCATAGTTCAGTCCACATCATCCCATCTATGACCCCAAGATCAGCCCCATCGTCGTAAGTCTAACAAGCCACCTCGTCGGTATGTCAAAAAATCGATGTTTACTTTGGCTCGATTTCAAAAATTATGCGAGGCACGTGCAATCACATTATCGAAAGTCAAAACAAGGACACCTAAACCTGGGTCACATAATGAAAACCTCTATTGTACCTATCACTATATAAATGGGCATGACATCCACAACTGCTATTCATTCAAGAATGTGGTCAAAGAGATGATAGAATGAAATGAGATCTGCATAGACGGTTCACTTGTTTTACCTCATAAGGACATTGGCACCTCACAGAATTTTGTGCTACAACAAGGGGAGTCGATTTCTATCACTCCTCCTAGCCAAGCCAATCACATTGCATCAGTAAAAATGCACACTAGGGGTCTTCAAGGTGTCACATCTTCCCCACCATCCACATCACAATCGATGAAGTAGATTGGGGATTCTAAAGGTATTGCACCTTCCTCGCTTCCATTGATCATCACACATGTTGGGGGTACATAAGGTATCACACCTTCCCCCTAAAATCATAAAACAATCAAAATCACAAAAACAACAAAAATCATCAAAAATTCCAAACAAATAAAAAAACATAAAAACACAAAAACAATACAAAACATTAAAACACAAAAAAATTTACATTATGCATTTCATCATATGCACTCATTAATTGCATTGCATTAGGCATCTTAATCCATTTCATTTGCATTAGGATAGGTTGTGTCTACATTCTTACGAATGACACCATGTTTGTATGTCAATCATGAATCCACATATCCTTATCATTCATACTTACTTGTGACTAACTGTGTTTTTCAACACAACTTATGAGTTGCTATAAGGTGTATACTAGGGTTTTTCAATCATTCAGCCATCCCTAGTTATCTTTTCAAATTTTGTAGAAAGCTATCTTGACTTTAGAAGGTAAGGTCTAGTTTTGATAGTACCTTGCATATGTCAAAATCCCAACACAATTATAAACATTAACAATCCTAGTTTGAACAAGGAAAGATGACACTACAAAGTGATCCTTGTCACCTTAAGCGAAAGATTTTCCTTACTCATATTATTATGTGCATGGTCTAGGATGCTGAGAATTGACAAAAGGACAAGCTCCCCCCTACCCAAAAAATCCCTTGCTCTTACACAAAATGAGCAAATTCCCAAAATAATACAAAATAAATAGTGATTTTCATCACTAAGAAAATCTCTTACTCAAAAACAAAACAAAAATGAAAATAAAATAGTGGTTTTCACCACTAAGAATGAGCAAGTATCCCAAGCAATTAAAATAAAAGAATGAGGTAGCAAGCTTGAATCCCTAGAACTATCAGTATTCAAAAGCCATGGGGTGATCTCCATTACAACAATGGGTTGAATGAAAATTGCCTGGAAATGGAGTAGCCTTACGTGTGGCGATATGTCTATCACATTAGCGACCTTCTTTTGTACAAACTAATGTCAGCTTATGGATGAGCTAGCTTTAGGTGGCTTGTATTGCCTAGTAGTCTAGTCTAACTACGTCCAAACTCAGGATCATGATGACCATAAGGTGATCCTCATTACAACAATGGGTTGAAACCTGTCTGGCAATGAGGTAGTCTTATGCCTCATCTAATATAATCACTGTACACACACAAGGATAATGAATATCATGGTCTTTTTTTAACAAGCTTATAACTTTCAGGAGTATTGTGTAGTTATTATACAACTTTTGATCACTCAATTAGGGTGTTTGAGTCTCATGGAAAAACTTGAAAAACTACCCTCATAGCAACAAATAATTTCATCAACAATCACAGTTTCCTTATAAAAAAAAATTATTAAGGGGTCTACATAAGATAATATCGATACCAGATGAATATCAGTAATGATATTTAGACGACCACTGACTATTTTATGCATACCTTTTTAGTTTGCATAAGCTTATAGGAAAAACCCCTACATCTAGAATTATTTCATCTCACATATGCATGGATAAATGATTAATTCTTATGATAAGAGTTAACATTTTTATTCATGATTTTCATACATTCTGTGGTGTTTACCATTAGTTTGTTAAACATAAATTAGATTCATTCCTTATGTTTTAAGTGATTAAAGCATACAGGTACATTTGCATTAGACCATCCTCATGAAATTAATGCATTGCATATCACATTACATCCACCATATCATATAACAAAAATTAAATGCATAAATCAATGAAACAAATCACAACATGCATTTAACATTAACTACTACATCCATATAAGCATACATAGAAGTGCATTACTACATCTATATTATAGAATCTAATCATATATCAATCATCTAACTATTGCATGTCATTAGTACATCGCATACATATAGCATAATCACATCATCATATAGGCAATTGATGCAGGAGCATCCGATGGCAGCAGCGTAATCTTGCATCCACAAAAAAAAAAAATTGTCTCGCGACATGTCGCGAAATCGTGACCGTCACGAAATCGCGACCAGGAGGCAGCTGGGAGAAGACGCCATTGGGAATGTCGCGATTTCGTGACATGTCACGAAATTGCGACAAGGAGGAGGCAACCGGGAGAAGACGCCATTGGGAATGTCACGATTTTGTGACATGTCGCAAAATCGCAACCGTTGTGAAATCACGACAAGGAGGAGGCAGCCGGGAGAAGATGCCATTGGGAATGTCGCGATTTCGCGACATGTCGCGAAATCGCGACTGTCGTGAAATTGCGACAAGGAGCCGCCAGGAGAAGACACCAACGAGAATGTCACGATTTCGCGACATGTCGCGAAATCGTGACTGTCATGAAATCATGACCAGCAATAGGAGGAAGAAGATGCCAAAGAATTTGTCGTGATTTCGCGACATGTCACGAAATCGCGACCAAAGCAGAAAAGTGGAGGCGTCCAAAGGCAAATGTCACGATATCACGACATGTCGTGATATCGCGACCCGAAGGTGAGGAAGGCAGCGAGGAAGAAAAATGTCGCGATATCGCGACATGGTGCGATATAGCGACCCGAAGGTGAGGAAGGCAACGCGAAAGGAAAATGTCACGATATCGCGACCAAAAGGGAGAAGGAGCGCAGGGAAGCCAAAATGTCGCGATATCGCGACATGTCGTATTTTCGCACCCGAAAGACTAGCCGAAGACAAAGAGTCGAAAAGGGAGATGTTTCGAATACTTGGGCGACGAAGCGACACAGGAAGACGAAGCGAAAGGTTCTGGAAGAGGAAGCGAAGGGCCACCAGCTAGAAATGGGACGTCACCTGAGAACCTTTAAAAAGGAGATCAAAGGCATGCACAAGGGACTAGAAATTTTTGGTGAACGATAATATATTTATGTAATTCCAGAATTAAGATATACTGTAAAGCGCAACTCTTCTACGACTTTTGTAATATTCTGCTATGACTGTAATATTCTGCCATGACTGTAATATTTTGCTATGACTGTAATATTCTATTGTAACAGTAATTCTCTGCTGCACTTGAATAAAATACAACTGTTTTTTCTTCTCGGTAATTTGGTTCTCTATCAAGTGGTATCAGAGTAGAAGTTCCTGAGTGTGTAAATAGATCGCCAAACGCGAGGCAATTTACGCCAAGACCAGTTGAGATTTGCGAAGAATAGTGAGCAGAATGCCTCCACGAAAGAACCGTGGTCATGGGAAAAATATGGTGTCGAACAAAGATTTCAGAGCATTGCAGAGGCAAGTGCAAGCCCTGCAAGAGGAGTTACGAAGAGGGGTCGAGCCAAAAGGAGAAGACAATAGTGACGATGAAGCCTGGGTAACTGATGACCCATCAGATGATGAAGAAACATTGGATATTTCTGAAGCTAAATTGCTTAAAGCCCTATCTCAGGTCGGGAAGAGGCCGAAGTTTGATGTCGCTATGTATTTTGGGAATCTCAACCCAAAAGAGTTGATTGATTGGATCAACGATATGGAGGAATACTTTGAGTATGAGGAGGTGGTAGATCCAAACCAAATCAAGTATGCAAAAACAAAATTGAAAGGCCATGCTAGTTTATGGTGGAAAGGAGTGCAACTCGAAAGAATTAAGAATGGAAAAGAAAAGATAACCAGATGGGACTGAATGGTGGAGAAGCTGAAGAGGCAGTTTGTTCTCGTAGATTATGAGTTGGATCTGTTAAGGAGAATGCAAAGTTTGAGACAGTCAGGCAATTCTATCCAAGAATACACAGAAGGATTTTATAAGATCTCCATCAAAACTGGCCATTCAGGGGCTAATAAAGAGAAAGTAGCCAGATACATAAATGGATTGAGAATGAACATCCAGGAAGAACTCAGCTTGATTAGAATAACCACCATAGAAGATGCATATCAGTTGGCCTTAAAGGTTGAAGAGAAACTAAACCGAAGAATGGAAGGCAAACAGATAGGAAGAGATCACGATGGAAGAACCGATGGAGGAAATTACCGAGACCAAAAGAAGACTGGTGAAACAAGCAAACCCCAAGAATAGAAAAAGGAGAATACCTGCCACCCGCATGATCAGAACAATGGCTACCAGAGAGGAAGAGGTAGACCTGGACGTGGGTATGGAAGAGGGGTATTCCGTGGAACCTGTTTCTAGTGTGGAGAAGAGGGACACCGGTCATATGAGTGTCCTCAACACCAAGAAAGGACGAACAAGAGACCTGAGGGTCATGCCAGAACTGTTGTGGCAGATGAAGGTGTAGAGTCAGAACACTCTGAAGAGGCAGAAGGAGGAGAATTTTTTATGATGAGAAGAGCACTGTTAAATGAGGAAAAATAACCAGAACAGAGGAAGAGCCTGTTTCGCACGAGGTGCAAATGTGTAGGGAAGGTCTGCAATGTTATCATTGATAATGGTAGCACAGACAACTTAGTTTTAGAAGAGATGGTTACTAAGTTGAAATTGGGGAAGAGGAAGCACCCGCATCCATATCGGATTGTGTGGTTGCAGAAAGACCACAGAGCACTTGTCAGTGAACAGTGCTTGGTCAATTTTCACATTGGGAATTATCAAGATGAGGTCCTATGTGATGTTTTGTCGATGGATGCTTGTCATTTGTTGTTGGGAAGACCATGGCAATTTGATAGACGTGCAGTGCATGATGGGCATGCAAATACGTACTCTCTAACGAAGGATGGAGTACGTCACAAATTGAAGCCACTGAAGGAAGTGGATGAGAAAGTGTGCGATAGTGCTAGAATCGCCTGGTGGATGGAAGACAGTTTTTGGATGGTCTGAAGAGGGATTCAATGTGTTATGTATTAATCCCTACTGTTAAGAAAGAACAATATATAGATGTTCCAGTAGAGGCCGAAAACCTGTTAGAAGAATTTCCAGACATCATATCAGATAATGTGCCTGAGGGTTTACCACCGATGAGGAAGATCAGTCACCATATTGATTTGGTACTTGGATCTAGTTTACCCAACAAGGTAGCCCATAGAATGACTCCAATAGAAAGTGAGGAGCTGAGTAGGCAAGTCCATGAGTTGTTGAAAAAGGGACTGATTCGAGAAAGCTTGAGTCCATGTGCGGTACATGCAGTACTAGCACCAAAGAAGGATGGGGAGTGGAGGATGTGTACAGACTCCCGAGTTATCAACAAGATCACCATAAAATACAGATTTCCATTACCAAGGATGGATGATATTATGGACTATTTGAGTGGAGCCAAGTACTTCACCAAGATTGACCTGAAGAGTGGCTACCATCAGATTCGGATCAGAGAAGGAGATGAGTGGAAAACTACTTTCAAAACCAGAGAAGGTTTGTATGAGTGGTTGGTCATGCCATTTGGGCTAACCAATGCACCAAGCACATTCATGCGGTTGATGAATGAAGTCTTGAAGGAGTTTTTAGGCAAGTCTATTATTGTCTATTTGGATGACATTTTGATATTCAACAAAACCCTGGAAGAGCACTTGATGCATATCAGGAGGGTTTTTGAGAAGCTGAGGGAAGAACAGTTGTTGATCAACTTGAAGAAGTGCAATTTTGTGAAGAAGGAGTTGGTATACCTAGGATTTTTCATCTCAATTGAAGGTCTGAAAATGGACCCAAAAAAGGTGAGGGCTATCATTGAATGGCCTACTCCAAGAAGCACTTTTGAAGTGAGATCATTTCATGGTCTAGCCAATTTTTACAGGAAATTCATCAAAAATTTCAGCAGTATTTGTGCACCCCTTATGGAAACAATGAGAGGGGATAGGAAAGACTTTAAGTGGACCCTAGGAGCAAACAAGAGCTTTGATATATTGAAGAAGAAGGTCACTGAGCAACCTGTTTTAGCACTTCCAGATTTTAACAAGGTATTTCAGGTGGACTATGATGCCAGTGGTAGTGCCATAGGAGCTATGCTGAGTCAAGAAGGCAAGCCTGTTGCTTACTTCAGTGAGAAACTCAATGAGGCCAGGAAGAAGTATTCAGTGTATGACCAAGAGTTCTATGCTATAGTTCAGGCCCTGAAGAAGTGGAGACATTATTTGCTGTCAAAAGAGTTTGTGTTATATACTGATCATCAGGCCTTACAGTATATAAATAGCCAAGGAAAACTGAACCAGAGGCACTTGAAGTGGGTTGAGTTTTTGCAGAGTTATTCCTTTGTGTTGAAACACAGGAGTGAAAAGTCTAACAGAGTTGTAGATGCCTTGAGTAGAAGGCAGAGTTTGCTGACAGAAATGAAGGTGGAAGTGTTGGGATTTGATGAATTGAAGGGTTTGTACCCCGAAGATCCTGATTTTGCGAAGCCTGGAAGGCTTGCTTGGCACCAGTTACCTTGGACAGAACCAAGTGGTTGGATTTTCTGATCCAAGATGGAATGTTGTTCAAAGGAAACCAATTATGCATTCCAAGAAGTTCCATGAGGGAAAACCTAGTCAAAGAAAAACACAGTGGAGGATTGGTCGGGCACTTTGGTCAAGATAAGACCATTGCCCTTGTGAGCGAGAATTATTATTGGCCGCAAATGCAGCAAGATGTGCGAAGATTTATGCAAAGTTGTAGAGTCTGTCAGATGGCGAAAGGTGTGAGACAGAACACCAGATTATATCAGCCGTTACCTGTACCAGAGAAACCATGGGAAGATGTCAGCATGGATTTCATTATTGGTCTACCAAGGACACGAGAGGGGAAATGATTCCATATTTGTGGTATTTGACAGGTTTTCAAATATGGCACATTTTATCCCTTGTTAGAAAACTAATGATGCAGTTCATATTGCAGGTTTGTTTTTCAAAGAGGTGGTACGACTGCATTGTCTACCGAAGAGTATTATTTTCGATAGAGATACCAAGTTTGTTGGGTATTTTTGGAGAACCCTATGGAAGAAACTAAAGATAGATTTGAAATTCAGTTCAGCATACCACCCATAGACAGATGGGCAAACAGAGGTGGTAAACAGAAGTTTGGGTAACCTATTGAGGTGCTTGATAGGAGATAAGCCCAAAGGATGGGATCTGATTTTGCCGTAGGCGGAGTTTGCATATAACAATTCTGTCAATAGGAGTACCAACATATCTCCATTTTAGATAATATATGGAAGCAGTCCAAGAAATGTTTCTGAGTTAAGAAAGTTGAATACAGGGGAAAAGTGCAGTGCTGAGGTTGAGGATTTTGCAGAGCATCTGAAGAACCTGCATGAAGAAGTGAAGAAGCATATTGCTAAAATGAATACGCAATATAAGACGAAAGCAGACCAGAAGCGACGGTTTAAGGAATTCAAAGTGGGAGATGAAGTGATGGTCCATCTAAGAAAGGAAATATTTCCTACTAAAACCTATAACAAGCTAAATATGAAGAAGTTTGGACCGTGTAGAATCATGGCAAAACGGGATTCAGGCAATGCCTATGAAGTAGAATTGCCAAGTGGGCTTAACATATCACCTGTCTTTAACATTTCAAATTTGGTGAAATACCATGAGGGGGATAGTAATGAGACACCAAGCACAGAGTTGTGGAGTATTCCAGCGTCTACTCCAACCGTAGATGAGATTGAGGAAATACTAGACACTCGAGAAGGCAAAAGTACTGGAAACAGATAGTATTTCGAATATTTGGTCAAGTGGAAGGGCAGACCGATAGAAGATGCAACTTGGTTGTCTAAAATGGAGGTTGACCGCCTGGGTCTCCCTCTAACAGTTCAAAAGTGAGGATCACTTCTCAATCTACCCCGAATGTCTGATGCAGGAGCATCCGGTGGCAGCAGCGCAATCTTGCATCCACAAAAAAAAAAAAATTGTCACGATTTCGCGACATGTCACGAAATCACGACCGACAACAGGAGAGAGAAAATGCCATTGAGAATTTCATGATTTCGTGACATGTCGTGAAATCACGACCGTCACGAAATCGTGACCAGGAGGCAGCCGGGAGAAGACGCCATTGGGAATGTCGTGATTTTGCGACATGTCACGAAATCGCGACTGTCATGAAATCGTGACAAGGAGGAGGCAGCAAGGAGAAGACGCCATTGGGAATGTCACGATTTCGCGACATGTCATGAAATCGTGACTGTCGTGAAATCACGACAAGGAGGAGGCAGCTGGGAGAAGATGCCATGGGAATGTCACGATTTCGCAACATGTCACAAAATCATGACAAGGAGCCGCCAGGAGAAGACACCAATGAGAATGTCGCAATTTCGTGACATGTTGTGAAATCACGAAATCGCAACTAGCAGCAGGAGGAAGAAGATGCCAAAGAATTTGTTGCGATTTCGCAATATGTCACGAAATCGTGATCGAAGTAGAAAAGCGAAGGCATCCGAAGGCAAATGTTGCGATATCGCGACTTGAAAATAAGAAAGGCAGCGATGGAGGAAAATGTCGTGATATCGCAACATGTCACGATATCACGACCCGAAGGCGAGGAAGGCAGCGAGGAAGGAAAATGTCGCGATATCGCGACCCAAAGGCGAGGAAGGCAGCACGGAAGGAAAATTTTGTGATATCGCGACATGTCGCGATATCGCAACCAAAAGGGAGAAGGAGCGCAGGGAAGCCAAAATGTCACGATATCGCGACATGTCGTATTTTCGCACCCGAAAGACTAGCCAAAGACGAAGAGTCGGAAAGGGAGACATTTCGAATACCTGGGCGACGAAGCGACATGGGAAGGCGAAGCGAAAGGTTCTGGAAGAGGAAGCGAAGGGCCACCAGCTGGAAATGGGGCGTCACCTGAGAACCTTTAAAAAGGAGATCAAAGGCATGCACAAGGGACTAGAAATTTTTGGTGAACTATAATATATTTCTGTAATTCCAGAATTAAGATATACTGTAAAGCGCAACTCTTCTGCGAATTTTGTAATATTCTGCCGTGATTGTAATATTCTGCTATGACTGTAATATTCTGCCGTGACTGTAATATTTTGTTGTGACTGTAATATTCTGCTGTGACTGTAATATTCTGTTGTAACAATAATTCTCTGCTGCACTTGAATAAAATACAACTATTTTTTCTTCCCGGTAATTTGGTTCTCTATCAACAATACATCCATTAATGCATCCATGAACATAAAATCAAAATCATGACACATAATGAGCCATAAAATAGGATAGCATATGTGTGTGTGTGTGAAAGTAGAGTACATCATGGTACAAAAATACCTGCAGGATACAACTATGTAGGTCCTCAAACCTTACACTCAAAAATGATAAATACATCATGTCATATCAAGCAGGGCTTGCACCCCCTGAGTTGCCTCCACCCTCAACCCCATCTCTACAAAGTTGCTTGGAGCTAACACCTACCAATCCCTTTGATCACAAAGTTGACCTATGACTGGGCCACACTAATGACTACCCAGACTCATTGCGCTCACTCTACTAGGATCCCCTTGTTATAGACCTCTTTGGAAGAGTGCCACCATATATCTTACCTGAATCTCCAAAGCAATGATATATGTTGCATCTACTCCATGTTAAGCCACACTCTCATCTAGGAGGTATCGTAATCTCATGACCTATGTGTCCCCACCTAATACTCCTAGTCCCTGAGTGGCTAGAGTGGAAGTTGTAGCCTGAGTTGTAGGTGTGATCGCTAACTAAACTCTTAGAGCATCTCACTATGTGGTCTTAGAATATGCCTCGATAATACTGGTAGCCAGTCGTGCATGTAGAGTATCTGTCATTGTCATAGTTGTATCTACCTAATCCTATAGGAGAGCTCTCTCCTTCGCATACCCTGACCACTAATATTTTCCCAGTGCTAAGCTAACTCTGGGCAATCGTGAGACTAGTATCCCACTCCGCTAGATGCATTTGTGAGGTCTACAGTTGTGTCTGTATACTTTGAAACTGTACTCATAGCTATGCTACCTCATCTTTCAAGGTATCCTTCATGCCCTTCTCCTCCACCTAGGGCTCATCTACCTGCCCAGCAGCTTACCCCCACTCATCCTTCATCTTATGACATACTCATCGCTCATAAACACCTCCCCCTTCCTTTACTACCATTGCTACAGGTCTTTCCATAGGACCATCACCATGCCATAGCTAAGAAATCCACCAAGTTTCATACTCAACACTAGTGTCTAGGTCCTCTAATCCCGTCTCTGCCATCGCAACATCCACCTCCTTTGATAGTGCAGTTACCTGAGGTGGCTCGTACTGTTTCTCCTTGTTGTTGTAACTATAGAGGACTATCTCCTCTGGCACATCTTGAGAGATACTAAACTATCAAGTCATCCAAGAGTAATGGAAGTACTCTCTATCTCCCATAGTGTCCAGTAAAACATTTGTCATACCTCATCCTAGCTAAGTATTGTGTCACCTCGAGCCAATCAAGACAATCCAAGTAAGGCCTCCATATAATTCGATCATGTTGTAGTCCATCTAGCAACTCCATGTAATGTGCTAGCATACCTCCATGTGGCCAACTCTAGTCGAACCTCCTCATCCCGTAGCCACCATGTTGCGTATCCAATGTCATTTTCCCCTAAATTAGATCGGGACACCAATAATCCAATGAGTCAATCTACCCGGATGTGCTCCTAGCTCTAGATCTGGAGTAGCAGACTACAACCTAATCCCACTCACTACCAATGTTGTATCTCATATAACTCAGCATAGAGATGTGCCAAGAGAGTTCTCCCTTATGCCATAATAATAGGATCCTTTAGGTTGCACTCCAACAAGTCTTGCACCATGTCTAAGAGGTTCCAAAGGAACCTCACTCCTGATGAGTCTAGCAGTAGCACATTGGAGATAATGTGCATCAACACTACCTGATGATGAGAGAATATATGTCGCTCATACCACCTACTGACTAGGACTCCTCCATGATCTATATTAGCTAATGCCTCAGCCATCCTGGCACCATAAATTCATTGCAGAACTCTCGATCGCTCCAGAATATGAGTCAAGGTGATTGCCAATCCCTCAATTGGGATCCTATAAATATGGTAGAGGTCCTCAAATTTCACCATAATATTTCTAGTGGGTATATGGAATGTGTTGGTCTTACTATCCTAACGACGAGCCAGGATCGTAAGGTAGGATTGATCCAACATTACAGTCGGTAGGTGCACAACCTGTTTGATACCGATAGCCCCAAACCACTCCTAGTAATCATCAATGAGCACATATTGTACCTTTATAGTTAGGCTCCCTAGTCTGAGCTATTAAAGTCTGACACCCAACAACCCACAATTCAAAACAATCAATCATCTAAAAAAATTTAAAAAATCAAAAATATCATATCAAAAATCCAAAAACAATCAATCAAATCATCTAAAAAAAACATCAATAAAATCAATAAAAAACTAAAAACATAAAAAAAAAAAACAAAAAGAACACTCCAAAATCATAAAAAATTCAAAATTTTCATCAAAAAAAAAACAAAAGGTTGGAGGTCGCTCTAGGCCCTAATTGCTACCAAGGTTGTCGTCAAACCCCAGCACAGCCACCCCAACGATCAAATTTTTTACCATTGGAGTTCAAACATGGCCACCAACCCCCTTGATGGCCCCATTTTGGCCAGATGGGCGTCGCTTCTGCCTAGTATGGTCCCGCAGTGGCACCCATGAGGGGTCTTTTCCCAACCCAAAAATACAAAAAAATTAAACATTCCCTCCCCTTAAGATAACCTAAGCTAAATTCCTAAACTAGGGGTGAGGTTCATTACTTGTAGTTTAATAAGGTTCATTTAAACCATTAATTAGTGAAGTTCATTTTAAATTTCACAATTCACGAGGGTCGGATGGAGAGTCTACCTTAGGAGCTCCGACTCCATCGCTTGTTGAAGCCTCTGGTTGATCCATCATGATGGGTTATCTCAATTTTGGTTGCATTCCATATCAATTCCTCTCTTTCCTCCCTCATAGCTCATTTTTCTCTCACTACTAATTTTCAAAATAACTTTTAAAATTGCCAAAATCCTTTTTATATTTTTTAAATTTGGCCACCATTCTCTTGAAGGAAGGTCACATTTCGGTGAGGTCGTCATACCCAATGACGACTTTGAAATTTGTAGATCGATTTCGTTGTACCTTAGCATGGCCTATAGATGGTAATAAATGCAATCATTTGGTTAGCACCATGAGCTTCATATTGGACATTTAATCACATCTACTGGTCCATATTCATCAAAAATTGTAAAATTAACAAAAAAATCAAATAAATAAAATTTCAAAAGCACCTCGTACCTAGTAATTTACCCTATACACTTAGCGGTTGCAACGACTTGCTATCCATGCAATCCGGTAAGATGAGTAAATTACCATAAGGTCATTTGAACCAAATTATTCATCGATGAATCAAAATGACTTCACTTCAATTCCCAAGAAGGCCATTGTGGCTAGATTGCTCCATGGGAAGGAGGCATTCATTTCATTCTTCTATGACATTTTCATAAAATCATCGAACATAGTGATTCATCACATGATTTAATTGAATTGCTATCATCTTGATTCCCTAAGAAGGCCATTTGGTTGGACTGCTCCATAGGATAGAGATGTACAATTACTAATCATAGTTTGAATCACAACTACAACAAGACTTTTTCTTTTCAAAGGTTATCGTCTTGCAACGTCTAAATCAATTGTCTTGTTCAAGTGACTTGTCACTTTCATCATTTTCCATTTCCTCATCAACTCGTCGCTTGAGGGGTATTCATAATCAAAGGATTCATAATCAAAATCAAAAATTAAAAATGTAATCATGAAAATTACTTTCATCCATGAATCATTGCTAACAGCTATCATAAGCTTCCCTAGTTGCTGGGGCAAAAATAAAAAATGATAACTAAACCTTTGTCAATCTAATCTAGCAGAACATGTAGCTTGACAATGCTACCCGATTGCCTTTAGATTTGTCAAAGTTTTAATCAAATTAAGCCTACCCATTTGTTGGATGTAATGATTCAGATATGCATGATCTTTTCATTATTGGGGCATCTAAAGTTGACAAGATCAATGAACATCAATCAACTTGCAATGTGACATTAGGTTGTCTATTTTTTCTCAGTGTTGTGCTTTCACACAATGCATCTCAAAAGGGGCATCTGTAGACACCTAAAACACATCATGTTGAGGAGGCTACTCATATGGACACCTTTTCAAGCCATATGAATCATCTTGGGCCTTCCCAAGACCTAACAGTGGTTCAACCACTCAAATAGAGCAATCTGACCCTTTACAACCTAGGCTATTGTACCTCTAGCGGTTTCCTAGCGATCGTTAGACACAATAATGACTCCCATATCGGGTCATGCTTGTCGAGGATGGCTTCACCTATAACAAACTCGGGTTCCCTGTGTAGAGTAAAATCAGTTACAGAGTAGAGAATCTTGAACGGTTACAAGCGAGAAGCTTCCAGAAGCGACACTTGGGATACCTAATCCTAATTGAATCTTGATCTTGGCTTCCCTTGCAAGCTAATATGGCCAATTTGAAAAGTTATAGATAGGTGCCTAGCCTTCATGAAAACGATCCCAAATTCTCCATAACGAAGTGTTGTCAAATTGTCTAACAGAGAGAAAAATCTCTCGTAAGTGACAAGGTGTTGTCAAAATTTAGTCATGAAGTTTGTGATCGCATCCATGAAGTGCATTGGATATTGAAGAGTAAATATTACCATTATTCATCATAAATCATCTTTATTTCACACCAATTTCCACTTTTAAATCGTTTTGCATGAATGCACCAAGAACGTCAGCCCATTTGACAGTCGAATTGAATATCACCCCACATCGAGCATGAAGGAAAAGCTTTCTGTTTAGCAGTCACTGTGATCGACAACAGCCCATAGGCGAAGCCTTTGGAATGGCCCTCTGGTGACATTTGATTTTCTATATTTTCTTAGTTAGATCAGTTTTAGTAGCTTTCAATCTAGTTTCGAACACAGTTTAGCATATTTTCTTTCATTCTTTCATGCATTTCTTTATTGTTTTACGCAATTTATTTTCATTTGCATTATCATGAAATAGGCCTCATCTAGAGAGGCTTTACATTTGCTATTCATTCTTTGTAGGTACTTTTTTGTGCAGATTTCAGGTTTCCATGGCAACAAATCATCTCAAGATTCCTCAATATTGGCATCATCAAGAGGAGATCGCTAGGAAAACCCTCCATAATCAGTTTTGGGAGATTACAAATGATCTTTTGGAAGACACCTATTATTGGATTCTTGATGTAATTTGTATCAATTTGGTGAATCCCTAAGAGGGATCTTTTGTAACCTCTTGTAAATACAATTTTTGAATATCAATGAGAAGGGCACTTTATTTTCTCTATATTTTTGTCATTATGGTTACTTAATTTGCATTATCAAGTTGATCTCATATTACATCTATAGGTGTTAGATATTATGTACATCTTACACAAGAATATTTCATTTTCTGGGCAAAACACCTTTACTAAAACATCCTCTTTGTTCATTTAAAACTCATTTTTAAAATATATGAGTATTAATAAAATAAGGGTTTTCATTTCTAAATTTAATGACTCCTATTAACTCCATCGGTCAACACAAGGTCCAATATTTCATGGGTCAACAAATTCAAATTCAAACAAAGATATTACAGGTGGTAGGTGATAAGGTAGTCCACAAAGAGCTAGAGATCCAAAGCCAAGCACAACTGACGGTAAACCAAACCTAACCAAATAACACAATCAATGCAAAGGGATATTTATCATAACACGTGTTAGGGGCTTAACGATGGTGGTGAAGGCTTAGCCAAATGCCGAGGCTCTTGGCTATAAATTCTATGGAGCTTATGCTCTTCTAAAGAGTCATTCATCCCCAACACTGTGAATGTGGGATTGATCTCACTATGTTTTATAAGGCATTTATCAAAACTATTTTAACTTGAATGCTAACAACATCGATCAATCAAGAGTGACCACATGGTATGAGGAAGGGCTTATGCAATAATTTACTGGTTCAAGCATTAAACAAATAGTGAATGACATGTTCTCTAGAAGTTCCACCAATTGGAACATATGCGACCCCCACTCGAGGGTGCATTAGGCCATAGAGTGATGGTCGAACATGAAAGGGAGGGTTCTCCCTTGTAAGGCACTTTGTGCCTACCACATGATGAGTGTGGGATAAGTGGAAGGAAGAACCTTTCTCTTTTGAGCTTGCTCGAGCATAGTTATCGTGATAGCAACGTCGCACATCGACAACACTTCAAAGTAATTTAAAACCTTATAAGATTAAAGTCAACCATCAATTAATCCACACAATTGTGAAGGTAATTTATAAGGAGACGATTACTATTTCAAATAGGGGTACCAATTAACAAATATGTTCAATGCAGATGTATCAACAACTTACTCCTTTAGTGAGCTAATTGATGATTTGGTTAAATTTAGACGATGGGCTTAAATGATTACATGCCATCTAGATCAATATAACCAGAAATGCATAACCAAAATGATTTCAAGTTGCTTACAGGGATTAAGTTATTAGAAATCCTACTTATATTATCAAGCGTTTTAAGAAGCATAATCCCCAAACAGAGACAAAGCTATAATCGGGAGTAAGAGTGCAATATGAGCATATCAAACAATGTTCAAAGGTACAAATTATAAGGTAAACCAGAGGATGGTCATACGCAGGTGCAAGATGGTAATGCCAAGGTTTTAGAACAATCAATATGAACCCCACACTCAAGCCATGCTATGAACGTGAATAGAAGTGCAATAAGAGTATCTAAATTCTTTAATCGAACATCATGCAAAGGAGCAAATCAGGGGTCTATTATACGTAAGGCTTTAGAATAATAGACCATGAATTTTAATAATTAATCAAAGCAATTATAAAATAATGAATCCAAACTCATGAGATGCTATGGAAGAAAACTAGACAACTACGAATAAATCTTTCTTTATTTCACTCACTAAAGCATTCATAAACAAATCATAATAGGAAAGCTTCCACCTGGAACTCCTGCCAAGTAAGGCTTATCCCTTTGATTGCGTAGTCTCCTAATGCTTTCCTCCTCTTGTTTTTTGTCTCCTTTATCCCAAGCTTTCATGGGAAATTTAATGGTGTTCTCTCTCTCGACAAAGAAATATGCCCTCCTAATAAATAATTAATTTCTTCCCACCTTCCATGTGAAGAAGAATAATTAAATGATTATAAAGTAAAAAGAGGGTCCATGGAGATAAGGTGAGTGGAATCTATTTTGTTTTGCGCCCCACATCCCAAGGGACAGATTCAAAACTAAGTCTATTAGGGATTAGGGAGGGAATCTCTCCTAATTTTAACCATTGTGAGGTAGCCATATGGAAGGAATAATAGTCCATTAAAATAATAAAATAATCCTTTTATTATTAAATAATGCTAGTGCTCTTTTGGGTCCAATTAGAGTTAGACAAGTTTTGTAAAGACAAATGCACCTAATTACATTCCTAATTAAATGATCAAATAAATTCAATTTCTTTTTGTAAAATATAATTGCTTAATTTAATATTTCACAAAAGCCACAATTTACTTCACAAAACTTTACAAAAACCCTCTAATTGCATTCCAAATTTATCTAAACTAATTTGGTAACATGCAATTAATACATAATCTCTTAAATTATATTTCTCATAGCATAATTCCTCGAATAACATCAATTTATTTTACAAATCTTTACAAAACCTAATGCACAATCAAATATATAGCAAAGAAAACATATGGTAAAGCACAAGCAATCAATGCATTCTCAATGTTCCACATCATTGTTTTATCCTTAAGTGAGCAACTATTTTTTAAGATAGACTTAGCTATCACCACCCATCATGAAGGAGACTAGTAACAACATCATGGTCCAATGATGTGAACATGAGTCCAACTAAAATGCAATGCAACTACATGAGGGTAATAATTCATGTTACCTTGAGTTGTCATCATCATTATTTCCTTTCTAATTCCTGGTGTGCAATCTCCACCTACAAGAATACCTCATCCTACAAGTAAACAATGCAACAATAGTATCATTTTCCTCAAAGAAACATCAATATTGCATAAACATCAAGTATTGAAACAACTATCAATACATAAGCAATATCCTAAGAGAGTCCTTCCAAGGTGAGGTATGACAACTTTGTGATTTTATTTTTTCTTTTGATCTCTATTACAAAATATTGAAGCATCTTTGAAAATATTGTTTGTTAAAAAAATATATTTATTTCCTCCTTTCATTTCTGATATGCAATCTTTTAATATGCTTAAGCTTCTCTTTCTCTGCCTTAACACATTCTCTTAGAATGTTTATAACGTTTTAGATGGCTTCAATGGGCTATATTTTTTATAAGCCTTATATATTTTAAATCTTCTTCAACCTTATTTTCAATGCCTTTCAATTAGCTTCAATGGGATATATTTTTATGAGCCTTCTATATTTTTAATCTTCTTTTCAATGCCTTTCAGATGGCTTCAATGTGATTTTCTAAAGGAGTTTCTATGACTTTCCTTTCTTGTAACCTTTAAGGAGCTACAAATAGCTTCCTCCCTTACAATTTTAAGGAGCTTCTATGGCTTCCTTTTCTGGTAACCTTTAAGGAGCGTCAAATGGCTTACGTTCTTGCCTTAATTGGCCTAGTTGTTTACTTTTAGGATTTTACCTTTGATAAGGATTTTTCACCTTGAAAATTTTAAATCTATCACAGAATATTTCCTCACGATGATAATTTTATATAGGGTAATATTATGCTTGAAACTTATTTTTTCAAACTTGAATTGTATTTCCTTAAACAAAGTACTCTTTGGCTTTCTCTATATCAAATCTAGAGGATCAAAAGGAGAATTCTTTCTTCCTTCTACTTGCTCTAATACCACATGTTAGAACTCAATGCTTCGAATGATTATATAATGTAAATGAAGGTTTATTAAGTACTCAGAATGCCTATTTTAGGCATAACAAACCTTTAAACAAACTCGCAACTACCTTGTCCTATATTGCATGCATGTATCTTGTGAGGGGTGGTTATACCAATTAAATTATCACATGGTATATAATGTAAAAACTCTTAACATGGTTTTGTGAAGGCTGATGCAGGAAAATGTCAAGAAGAAGGATGTTGAATTTTGAAATATTTGTATTTACAAATAAAATTGAAGAAGATCTAAAAAATGAAAATCAATAATTTAGACTTATTACGAAAAAATATGTAGGTATCTAGCTATAACAATTCAATTGAGATGAGAATTGAATCTATTTGTAAACTCTCAAGCTCTAAAGGAGATATTTGTGATTTTTCAATAGTGGGAGACTTGAGTACAACCCCTTTTTCTTCAACAAAAGAAAAAAAAGTGGCTCAAGTTCATAATAGGAGATGGCTCAAGGTCATAATAGGAGATTATTCTTATCTTTGCTGAGAATCTTGGAATACAAACCAACCATTTTGTAAAGGCCAAGGCCTTCTTCCAAGGATTAGTTATGGTTGAATATTTGGAGTATGAGAAGGTTATTATTAAAGAGGATTCCTTAAACTTAATCAATACTCACATTGGTCTTTACTCTCCTAGTTGGAATATTGAAAATTTAATAGATGAATCCAAAAGAATCCTCTGAAATTTTGAAAGTGCCCATTGTAAGCATGTCTTCAATAAGGTAATACAGATGTAGACTATCTAGTCAACATAGGGGTCCATCAAGAAAGCTTGTGTATTTGGAGGAAAAGTTACCCTCAAGATATTAATCTTATGGTCTAGAAGGATAATGGAACAATCATTGATAATGCTTGAGTCAGTTTGTAGTTTAAATTTTTTGAACTCTCCTTCAGATGCTTTTGTTTGTTGGAGTAGAGCCTCTTTGTGTTCACCTAAGTGTTGGTTCCTTTATAATCCTAGAAACCATGAGATCTTCAATTGGTTTTTAAATTCAAATTGTTTGGTGAGAGTTTTTGTGAGAGGGATTTTTGGTGGCAAGATTATTTTTATTTTCAATTAGTCCTCCCCTTACTTTTATCAGTCCTCTATTTTTTAATATTGATATCCTTCTAGTTTTTTCAAGAGGTTTGACAAAGCTTTTATGAGGCGATGCATTTTCTCTGTTGGCCAGTGCATGCCTCTTTTCATCGATTTTTTCCCAAGTGGCTTCTATCATTTCTTGAAGACTTTGATGTCAAGATTTTTTCACGTGGCTCTAAGAGTGGATATTGATATCTAAAGGGGTGTGCCCTATTTTTTTTTGTTAAATATCTCTTCTTGTGGCACGTATTTTGGTTTTGTTGTCATAGAATTGCTAGTCCTAGTGTTTTTCATGTTTTATTTCGTAGATTCTTATGTTGTTTCCTCTTCAAGTTCTACTTTATCCTGACCTTTCCTCCTTTTCTTCTAGTTTGTGGTAATCCTATGGTGAGGTGGCATGGTGTCCACGTACCTCATTCCATTATGCATGTGCACCTTGTCACATATGTGATCTTTGATCCTCTCAATCTCTTTGTGTTGGAAGACTAATTCCTATATCTCTTGCCCCAAGCATTGGTCTCAAGGAAGTTTATTCTAGTATTCTTACTAGAGGAATGCTCTGACTATCAGTTCTTGTCATAATGTATTGAGGTGGTAAATATTTCTTGGGACTAATAGAAGGATTGGGTCATGTACCCACCCTTTCTTTACAAATATTCTAGGTAAAGATGATGTTTTTAAATCAAGGGGGAAAGAGAATTTGCATTGTGCTAGTCCCAATTGTCTTTAGTTGGACCCTTATTGAAGCTCAAATAGTTGTAGAAGTCCTTGTTGGTTTAACAAAAGATTCCTTTAGACCAAGGAAAAATATTTAAAAGGTGTTGAATCATCCACTCTAATGTTTGATGATGAAGTTTAGAGAATCCTAGAGAAAGGAGGATTGATGAAGTTAGTGAGGAAATTTAATGGATTTGATTATGAGCTTTCTAAAAAAATTGCTTATACTTGGGAGGATGACAAAGTCAAGGTAAAGGGGATAGAATTCACCATTTTCATTCCCATTATCTTTGAAGTGTCTGGTCTACATATTGATTGGTAAATGCATAAATAGGGCTAAACACTCCCTAGCCATAGAATTAAGGTTTTTCATAGGTAAATGTGAGCACCCGATAAAATCCCAAAATGGGTATCACTGTGAGTCTCTCAAAGCTCCTTAGGACAAAGTGGGACTGGCGGTGATGGAGTATTTTACCCCGGATGGGCAAGTTACCATTTTTTGTAACTTCCATTTTGCCTTCTTAAACCACATGTGAAGGAGAAAAATGATGAATGTGCCCATTTTTTTATTCTCTTCCATTGAAAAAATGGTGGATCAAGTGAAGCATGGTAAAATATCTAGCCCTAGTACTTGGATTGTCCTGATTGGCCCATTTTTGTTGTTTGAGCATGTATTAAAGAATGGGGATAAGGTGGAAAAAATTAGTCTTGGGTGACATGTGATTGAATCGGCTAGCAAAGATTTATATTTTGAAAAATCTGAGAGTAAAGAACCCATGACTTCATCCCCAAATTCCTCAGAATGATCACCTAAAGATGTTACGAATTCCCCTAAGGACAATAAAGAGGAAACTCCTAAATATCAGGTGGTGAATATGGAAGGTCAAAAGACCCCTAAGGGAAATGACAATTTTTTTAGGTGTTTGAAATACCTTAGATTAAAAATGGTTCAAGAGAAGCCTTGACATGTTATCTCAAATTATAAGATCTTTGGAGATCCTGATCCTAACCTCAGTAAAAAGCCTAAGATCGAAGCTAGAAGTTCTTTTGGGAAAGGATAAGTTCCTTTAAGTGCTTGGTACCCTATGAAAACTCCTAAGAATTCTTGGGAAAAAAATTAATGATCTTCTTAGCTCCCTTAGTAGGTCTGTTAAAATTTTTACCATCTATGTGGAGGAAGTCACTTGGATGATGAATTATTTCAAGAACAATTGTGGTAAGTCTGATGAGGGATTGGATTAGACTTCTTTGTTTTTCTTTTCCTTTTTTTTTTATTTGGGTTCCCTTAGTCTCCCTTTTTTGGGGCTCCTTTCTTTGGTGTTTGAGGGCTAGGCCCTTTTTTGTCTTGATGTTTTTCTTGTTGGGCTTTGTTAGAAATTTTCTTGTAGTCCTGGTTGTATATATGTAAAAGGTTTAGGGATCCTTTCAAAACCCCTTATTTTCCATCTAATAAAAATAATAAAAATAGGAGATGAGATAAAAAAAACAAATGAATACTTGGATACATATAATGTCAAAGGGATGAATAGGTGGAGTATTGATTTAATAGAACAACAAAAAAGAGAAGAGTATATATTCTATATTAATAATGTTCAAGGCAACAATGTGGACAAAAAAGCTAGGACAAAAGAAGGTCCACTACCTTTATCAAATTCATCCCATGTATAAGTATCATTAAAGCATATATTGATGCAAAAATCAAATGGAATTCATATATGCTTATAGCTCAACATATAACTTAGCTCACTTCTACTCGTATGTAAGAAATGTAGATGAGAGCAATATAAAGAGACATGGAAAAATATGTATGTATTGTAGTTCGAGAGTAATGAAAGCTAATGGTTATCTTGTAATGCAAAGCTTATAATAATATTTGGGATAGTTCTTTTAATGGGGTCTACTCCCATTAAAACAACATAACATTACATTGTTCTCATTACGTTGCTATCATGTTAGTTAAACCATATCCAACTTGCCTTTTATGAAATATATTCTTCATTTGCCTCTCCATCATAGATATTTGTCATATTCCTCAAATGTAATGTTTCCACAATCAACTCCTTGATGTCATTTTTATTAAGAGAGAAATTTTTGCTTATCCAATTGCCTTCTAAAATTTAAATTTTGCCAAAATGAAAATCAACACTACAAATGGCTAGAATATTTGCAACCTAGTTTCCATTTCTATAAATATGTTGTCTATAACAACCTATGAATTCTCTAATGCCTCTTTTTTAGAGATATTATTCATACCCCTGATACTCTAGGATATCATTTTTATCACCTCTTTTTATTTGTGGTTTTTGCCTCACTTCTTGTTAACACTTGTAATATTTACTTTGTTTTCCAATATCAATATCCCTTTGAGTTTCCTTTTCTCTTTGTTTTTGCTTCTTGGGTCTTTCTTTCTATTCCATTTTCACTGACACTTTTATCTTCATCAGTATCTTCAAAAAATTTCACACTATTCATAGTAAGACTTATCATCTATAGGTTTGTCTTGCTTTGAAGGATTCAAAGTGCAAAGAATAACCTCAAAAGCACTTTTTATTTATGTTGTCTTGGAAACCTTAAAGTGCAAGGATGCTTCTCCATAATAATATCTTCTTATGTTGCCCTAAAAAGCCTAAATTGCTATGGGTTTCCTCCATCCTCATTTCCTTATTATGTTGGTCTTAAAACCTTAAATTGCAAGGGATAACCTCTACACTATAATTTCTATTACCATGAGAGAATTCTATACTACATGACGAAAATGAAGACTATTTACCTAGAATAAACTTGACATCTTCTATCATCTTTAACTTTAAATTTTCCTCCACATATTTCTTTTCATATTTAACTCATGAAATTGAACTTGCACATTGCACTTCATCATCCCTTGTATCCTTCTTTGTTTCTTCTTTATTTATCTCTTCTTTTGGACTGGAATATCCTTTATCTAATTCAACTTCTATTACAATATGATTTCCTTACTTCATCTTCAATTTTTGTCTCATGACCAATTTTGTTGTCTCTTTCTTCATCATTTTCACTTTGCAATCTCTTACCATATGTCCAGTTTCATAGTAATCGTGGCATCAATGTTGAATATTTTCATAATCCACTTGTTGATCCCATTCTCTTGATTCAAATTTAATCTGAATTGATTGTGGTAACCATAGCAACATATTTCCAATTATATATAGCATACTTTCGCTCCTTAGTAAGTGGTCCCTCATTGATGAATTACCTTAGGGTATTTCCCATATTCTTCAATAAATCCTTATTGATAAGCTAATATGGAAGTCCAAAAATCCTAACCCACACTAAAAGTTTTTTAATAGTTTTTGTATTGATAGAAAACTTCTCACTTCATGGTCTTACATAAAGGGCATCTCTCCCTCTAAATCATAGTCCACCATCAGTTATTTTATATTTGATTTACTAATTGAAAAAAGACAACAAGGAAAAAACCTTAGGAAGAAAAGTCATAACATAATTTGAATTCAATCCCTATTTCCACTTAATCCAATTTTGAATCTTCAAAATCCTTGGCCACTATCCATGGAACTTATATATTAAACCTCTAGTTTTAAGAACCATAATATCATGTTTAATCATATCATCTTTAATAATCACTTTTGGTGTAACATTTGTTCCCTAGATCCTAGTTATCATATATTCACTCTTCCTCTTATCTCTAACTTGGGCATTCATACATCGAGATAGGACATCTTGACTTCCCATTAAGGCTCTCAAATATAACTTTCCTTCCATGTTACCTAAAGGGCTTGCTCTTGGTTCACACTTGCTCATAATATTTGGGATAGATATTTTGATACATTAGTAGTGAATTCTATTTAAATTGTTTGAAAAAATAAAAATACAAAAGTTAGAAGAATTCACCACTCATTAGAATAATGATTTAACTTTTGACTTTTCACATAAATTTATTTATTTCTAAATAAATAAGATAACATATTATATTTGATGACAAAAATTTATTATCTTATAAATTATTTAAGATAACATATTATATTTGATGACAAAAATTTATTATCTTATAAATTATTTTAACGTTATTTTTATTAAAAACTTCTTATTCTATTTTATATTGTTAAATTTAAGGTTTAGAAAAATAATGCTAAAATAATTTTGCATGTGATAATTTTGTTTTTGGTACATAGGAGAGTTGGTTACAACCATTATTTTTAGTAATTGCGAGCGCAGGGTTCAAACCACAGGGACTGCTCCCAACAAACCTATTTGTCTCGTTAATGTTGACCCGCCGTGAGATGGGGACCACCGGTTACACAGGGTTCGTACCGTCATCGTCGGTCTGGCGCGCACTCAAAGAATTTAGATCAGACTACTTCCTATGCTAAGTTGGGTATGCCCGTAAGGTTTGCATATGATAATATAATACAAATTGGGTTGAAGCTAGGGTTTTGAAGGTGACTATGTGATATTTTATCTGTGTCGAACGCAAGTGGTGGCAAAGATTCTATTTCATGGCCTGGAGGCCCTAGTAGCCATATTTTTTGTTGTTTCTACTCAAGATAAATGTGGGATATGTTGAAGGAGATCCATGATGGGTTAGGAATCTATCATTAAAAAAAAATCATGCTACGAACTTGATTGAAAACTGTTTCCACTTTATTGCAAAAAAAGCAAAAATCACACCTTTCCTTGGCATCTAATGTTGTGAGTATTACATTATTTGGTCTAATGTATGTGTCACCTTGTGAAAGTGCAAAGTGTCAAAAGAGAGAGGAGTATGAAGAGTCACACTCACATGTGGCATGTTGAGAGCTTGTCTTAATGACAAGAATGTGAAAGGTTGCATTTCTCGAATTTGTAGGGGAGAGCAATAGTTTGAGGACTGAAAAATCACCTTTCACCTATTGTATTACATTGGAGATAATGCTCCATTATTGTATACACTCATAGCATGGAGCAATAATACACTGAATATTGCTCTTTTTTGATACATTTATGTGTGTGTTCAATCACCTTTCACCTATTGTATTACATTGGAGATAATGCTCCATTGTTGTATACACTCATAGCATGGAGCAATAATACACTGAATATTGTTCTTTTTTTATATATTTATGTGTCAATCTTTATGTGTGTGTTCAATCACCTTTCACCTATTGTATTACATTGGAGATAATGCTCCATTGTTGTATACACTCATAGCATGGAGCAATAATACATTGAATATTGCTCTTTTGTGATACATTTATGTGTCAATATTTATGTGTGTGTTCTTATCTTGATGTTATTATGTTTCAATGCATAATATATGATCTTGGTTTAATGTTTTGTTAACATGAAATAGTGTCATGTTCCAACATGAAAAATCACCTTTCACCTATTGTATTACATTGGAGATAATGCTCCATTGTTGTATACACTCATAGCATGGAGCAATAATATAGTGAAAATCTCTCTTTTGTGATACATTTATGTGTCAATCTTTATGTGTGTGTTCTTATCTTGATGTTATTATGTTTCAATGCATAATATATGATCTTGGTTTAATGTTTTGTTAACATGAAATAGTGTCATGTTCCAACATGGTATCACAACTATGGTGGAAGCTATGGAGAAAGCAAGGTTGACCATAGAACCACAGAGAGCTTGAATGAATAGAGTTTTGGGACAATCGTTGCCATTCGACAATATGCCCATTTGAGGTGTTAGAGACAAAATTTGTGATATCCGAATGAGTGACGCAACGGAAGAAAAAAACAGTCAGATTCGAAAACAAAAAAAAAAAAGGTTGAAAGAGAAAAAAAAAAAAAAATTAAGAGGTGCAAAAACCAGGACTTCTTAGGAGGTCATACAAAATTTAAAAGGTGGAAAAACGGGACTTACTAGGAGGTCATTCATCGGAGTACTACTCCCAAAAAAAAATTTAACCATAAAATTTGTTTTATGGGTTGAAAATACTCAATCATTGGGGAACTTTGAGTTTTTGTTTTTTAATGTAAGGAGGGCTTAAAAAAAAACCCTACATTTAAAATCCTCTTTTGGGTTTTGTAGGCTCTTGTTTCTTTTCATTCGTTTTGCAGTTTTGTCGTAGTTTTTTTTCTCGGACCAGTGATGCTGAACCCAACAGATACCGTGTAAGATTTTGACGTCTTTGCAAACTAGACCGTCATTGTAAGTCGCTATAGAACGCACACCGTCCACCTCGAATCCAAGCCTGCAGTGTCCAACCGAAGGGTTGAGGGTTTCAAATTATTTTTGCAGGTTGCCGATAATTTAAACCTACGTAACGAGTTTGTGTTCGCTCTGCTCAGGACCAACCTGCCCCATGTTCTTCTTGTTCGTGAGGGTTTCCAGCCAAATCCTGCGAGAATCGCCCACTGCCTGAGAAATAGAAAAAAATCGTGCCCCTCTTCACCTGTGAGAAGACAGAAATATCAGGAGTTACAGTCAATTTTTTTTTCCTGCCTGTGATCGTCGTCGTTGCCCCTGTGCGTGAACGTTTTATAACAAAAAAAAAAATCTTCCTCCCTGTTACAGATCTGGAGGCAAACAGGAGACGCCTCCACTTTCGCAAAACTGCGTGGTGAACAGTGCAGTCGTCCATGTGGTTAACTGTTTAGAGGAGATTTGCAGGAAGGAAATAAATTCCCCTTCCGTTTTATTTTCCAGCCTATTTTCCGAAGAGCGTGCAGTTTGAGACGTTCGGGAGTAACGGACTCGATGCCACAAGAATAGCAAGCAATTAATTTTGCGAAGTATACAAGGCATTCGGAAACTAAAATCTGGAGCATTTGCGGCATTTGTGAGAACAGGAAGTGAAACGGTCATTTAAAGAGCCAGTTTTGATGACTGGAAACGTCTGCAACACTTGTTGGAAGATTCTGAAGCACAATGAAATGCATGCGGTGAACACGTGCTTGGGCGCAGCGGAACGCCTCTGAACCTTGCACTATGACTGTTTTGCCTCAGGTTGAAACGACAGAGACATAAGAATCTCCAGTATTGAATAAAGTTAACTGAACCCTGCACTATGAATGTTTTGCCTCAGGTTGAAACGACAGAGACATAAGAATCTCCAGTATTGAATAAAGTTAACTGAACCCTGCACTATGAATGTTTTGCCTCAGGTTGAAACGACAGAGACATAAGAATCTCCAGTATTGAATAAAGTTAAAAAAATCGGAGATAAAAGGTTATTCCAAAAAGAAAAAAGGTAAAAGGTAAAACTTCAAGTTTTTTAAAGTTTTGGAGGTAAAAGGTTTTCTACTTTAAAAGAAAAAATTAAATCAAAGGGGAAAGAACAAAAAAAAGTGTCAAAGATAGAAACAAAACATTTGTTCAAGAAGCCAAAGAAGATGAAAAATATGTGTTAAATAGAGTATGGAAAAATTTACATTTAATTATTGATGAAGCAAAAAATGGAAAATATTTGTCATTTCAATAATGTATGCAAGGAATCCTTAATGTATGCAAGGAATCCTTAATATTTTGTGGAAAGCAATATACAAGGGGATTATTACTCTTAATGTTTCCAAAATGAAAGCATAAGGAAACAAACAATTGATGAAGGATGTTGCTTGTGATACTAATGATTTGAAACCCTTGATGAAAGATGCATGTTGTGACACTAATGATTTGAAGCTCATGAAGAAGGATGTTGTTTGTGATACTCATGATGTGAAGCCCATAATGAAGGATGTGAAACCCATGATGGTTGATGAATCTTGTGATACTAATGATCTTTGTGAGCATGAAATAGATGCAGGTTGTCATTCCTTTCAAAAGGAAAGTGATTTGAACAAGGTTCGTGATTGTTCAGAGAGAGCCTATGCCATTGTAATTGATGAGGACATAGACTCAAATGATGACAAAAATAGTGATGCTCAAATTTGTGTTGAGCAATGTAATGATGGTTTTGGCCATTTTGAGAAGCACACTAAGGGAATTGGTTCCAAATTGCTACAAAAAATGGGCTACAAATAGAAAGGTTTGGGAAAGCATGAACAAGGCATGAAAGAACCATTTGTACCAATAGTAAGACCAAAATGTGAAGGTCTTGGGTACACAGGACAGGTGAATCAAAATGATTCAAGCACAAAATTTGTAACAGGTAATAGTGATAGCAAATTGGTGACAGAAAACAAATGTGAGCATTGTGGTAAATATGGTCATAGGATAGAGAAATGTTGAAATATCTATTATTGTAAATTTTGTGGAGGACATAACCATTCACATATCTTTTGTCAACAAAGAGAAAGAAAATAATGTAGATTAAAAATGAATTGTGGATGGATTGATATGAATGCTTGGGATAAGCTAAAAGGAATGTTGTATGGTTTCTTCAAAAGAAACCAAGTGTGATTCAAAAGTTTGTAAGATATAGAGATAGTGGCACATAGAGAATGAAGACAATTTTGATGAAGGGGGAATGTGTAGTCATCAAAATTTGTAAAAAGTTTTTTACCAAATAATGTACTAAAGGGGGTGTTGTGAGTATTACATTATTTGGTCTAATGTATGTGTCACCTTGTGAAAGTGCAAAGTGTCAAAAGAGAGAGAAGTATGAAGAGTCACACTCACATGTGGCATGTTGAGAGCTTGTCTTAATGACAAGAATGTGAAAGGTTGCATTTCTTGGATTTGTAGAGGAGAGCAATAGTTTGAGGACTAAAAAGTCACCTATTGTATTATATCGGAGATAACTATTCATTGTTGTATACACTCATAGCATGGAGTAATAATACACTGAAGATCTCTCTTTTGTGATATATTTTTGTGTCAATCTTTATGTGTGTGTTCTTATGTTTCAATGCATAATATATGATCCTGGTTTAATGTTTTGTTAACATGAAATAATGTCATGTTTCAACATCTAAGGCATGGATTAAAGAGACCCATAAATAAGTTTTAAGTTGCAAACCAAATAAGAGAAGCCTCCTTAGAAAAAGAAAAAATGGTTTAGAAGTCAAGCAATCTTGATTCTAAGGAACACCTCCAAAACATATCCACTATGGAAATCCCTTTCAAGGGTAAGGATTTTGAGGATTCCAACCCAAAAATGAATTTTAGGGATGCCCTCCATGGTGGATAGTCCCAACCTAATGCTAACATTAATCTTAAGGCTTCTCATAGACCTCTAAGAATGCCTAAGATTGATCCTAGAAAAATTGAGTTGGGATGTCTAAGAGTAGTTGATGGAACCCCAATAGTTAAGCTAAAAATGGGCAACATTCAAGATGGCATAGAATATTTGGAGAGAAGAGGACTGATTTTCCATTTATTGGGTTTTCATCCAAGCCTATTTGTTTTCAAAGTGTGGGCTGAAAAATATTGGAAAACAAAAGGTGAGACACAAATCTCTATTTATCCCAATGGTTATTTTTTTGTTATTTTTGCTAATGATGAAGATAGAGAGTAAATATTTCAAGGGGATCCCTAGTTCTTTGGAAGGGTGGGGCTTTTCATGAAGCCTTGGCGCATTAAATCTAGAGTCGAAGAAGATATGCCTTCTACATGTTGGTTATACTCTTTGGCCTCCCGGTTGAATTTTGAAATTTAGATGTATTTTCTACAATAAAAAACTCCCTCAGAACTTTCATGATGATTGTTAATTGTACAAAAAATTGAACACATTATTTATGCTTGAATTTGTCTTAATGGATTTTGACAAACCCCTTCCATAAAAGATCTTATTACAATTTGGGGAGGACACTTAGGAGCAGGGGGTTGACTATGAAAACATTCCTTTCTGTTGTAGAATTTACCATGAATATGGTCATTTGGCTGGTATCTATCCAAATAAGATTCCATATCAAAAGAAAGAGGATATGAACTTAGCAAGTTTCCAAATTCCTAAGAAGAAGAATATAAAAAAAAAGCTAGCTATGAAGGCTTAAGCGATGTTGCCAACTAATATGTTTGGAATTCTTTCCACAAATAACCTCTTAAATAAGGAAGATGACATAATGGAGAGAAATCTCAGAAACACAATTTAAAGATGCAAAGAAGGACTCAAAGACGAACTATCAAACCAAAGGTTTTAATAGAAAAATAAGAGAGAAAACATAGATAAGAAGAACAATCTATTAAATGTTGAAACTTAAAATAATTTAGACCCTACGACAGACTTTGTTGAACCTTCCAATAATGTTTTGGTTTTGTATACGCATACTTCAAGGTTAGAAGCTATTTCGGATTCAATTGGGGTAAGACAAGAAACAAGTAAAAAAAAAGAAGAATATGGACACTAACCAAAAGATAAGTGACAAGACTAATCAACATCATATGGTAAAAGAAGGTGAAAAGCTTGTAGAGTAAGGTAATATTAATGCCCCTACCAACATCATTAGCCTCATTATTAATGAAGATCATCACTTGGAACATTAGAGGCCTCAAAGGGAGTCTTTCAAAATAAAATAAAATTAGAATAATGATTCAAACAAACCAACCAAATTTGGTTTTCCTTCAGGAAATGATGTCAATAGAGGAAATGGAGTCAATTGCAAGTAAATGTGGTTGGTTGGAAAAATGGTTTTCCTCAGCTCTCATGGGGCTTTTGGTGACATTGCTTACCTCTAGGATCCAAAAGAGATCGTTATTCACCATACAGTTGGTAGCTAGGGTCTCTTGGATGTAGTTGCATAAACTAGACAATCTAGACAAATTATGATATGTTTTAATAGTTATGCTTTGATTATTAAGGAGGAAAATCCAAGATAATGGAAGGATATAACTTATATTATCTACCATTTTTGTAAATCTTGGGTCTTGATTGGAGGAAACTTCAATACCATCCTATATTTGGATGATAAGATGGGGATAAATAGGAATTTAGATTTGAGCATAGACTTCATGAGTGACTATATTTCAAACCTTCACCTTGTGGACATCTAGACAGATAATGGCCTCATGACTTGGTCTAACAGAAGGTAAGGCTCAACTTGTATCATGGAGCTATTAGATAGGTTCTTGTTCTTTGACAATTTCTTAATCCATGGACATATTCTTAAGGTGAAAACTCTTAACAATGTTGGTTTGGATCATTGGCCAATCATGGTTGAAATGTGGAAAACCAATATCAATTTCTTGTCCTTTTGATTTTAGTTAATGTGGCTCAAAGATAGTTCCTTTAGATCTTGAGTGCGAAAATGGTGGTAGGAAGGTAAACCAAGGTATGAGACTAATATGTTAGATTTCACCAAAAGGTTGTAATACATCAAATTCAAAATCATAATTTGGATTTGGGAGGATTTTGGAGACGTTAGGCAAAAGAAACAAGAAGTGATTGCTTGGCTTGAAGAGTTGAATGAACAAATTTGTTTAGATGGCCTCGTTAAGAGTAGAAGTATAGATGAAATTAGACTCACAGTGTAATTGGAGGAATGGAAAAAAATATAAGAGCTTTTATGGAAGCATAAATCTAGGATCCAATAGCTCAAAGAGGAGATCAAAACACAAAATTCTTCCAAAAATCTCTTCTAGCCTGTAGATCACACAACTTTATTTCTTCCTTGAAATCAGATTTTGGAAACTCTATCCCCACTTGGGATAGCATAAAGTCTATCACGGTCAACTACTTTTCCAAACCGTTCATTGTTGCATCTCTTGACTCAACTTCTCAATAGAATGTCCTTCAAGCGATCCCTACTCTTATCACTTCTAAGGATAACTCTATTTAGACCACTCCATTTACTATCAATGAGCTTCAACAAGTGGTTTATAAAATGCAAAAAGGAAATGCCCTAGGACCTAATGGATTTCCCATTATATTTTACCAAGAATTCTAGGATATTCTTCATATTGATTTATTAGGGGTGGTGGAAGAAGCCAAGAAAGCCAAAGAAATTTTGAAGGTAATCAAAAAAACTTATATAGCTCTGGTCCCAAAGTCTCAAGATGCAAAATATATCTCAAATTTTAGACCAATAGCTTTATGTAATATTCTTTTCAAATTCATTACCAAGATTGTGGTGGAGAGGCTAAAACCACTTTTGCATAAGATTATTTCCCCTAAACAAGGAGGTTATGTGGAAGGGTGACAAATTGTGGATGAGATAGTTCTTGCTCAAGAAGCCATCCATTCCAAGGAAGCGTATAAATATCCATATATGTTTATTCATTTAGACTTATCCAAATCTTATGACAAAGTGGATTAGCACTTCCTCGTCAAAGTAATGAGCCAATTTGGCATCTCTCAAGATTGGACAAGTTGGATTATGGGATGCATCTCTTCAGTGTCCTACTCAGTTCTCATCAATGGTTGCCCTTCATAGTTTTTCCCAACTTTCAAAGATATTAGGCAGGGTGACCCCCTCTTCCCTTATTTATTCATCATTCTTGTTGAATGCTTGCACAGGACTATGACTAAAAATAGAACCTTTGAGGGAGTTACCATTGCTCATGGAGCCAGTCCTATCTCTCACCTTCAATTTTTTGATGACTCTACTTTGTTAGGTAAAGCTACGATTAAGGAGGCCTCTAGAATTAAACAAATCATTAGTTGTTTCTTTAATGCTACAAAGCAATTGATCAATGAAGATAAATCAAAAGTCACTTTCTTTCACTGCTCTCCCAAATAGGAACCCATGGTTCTAGATAAATTAAGATATAAAAATACCTTCCTTCTGATCACTTATTTAGGCATTCCTATCAATATCTAGAGACAAAAAAAGACTAGAATTGGTTGTTGGATAGAGTAAAGGAGAAAATTGAAAAGTGGACCAAAAGTTGGCTTTCATCTAGGGGTAAAACTACCTTGGTAAAATTGGTCCTTTAAGCTATACCTATTAATATTTTTTTTGTGTTGAATATCCCAAAGGTAGTTCTTTGAGAATTGGATCAAATCAATCATTGGTTCCTTTGGAGTGGTACTAAGGAGAAAATAAAATGGGCCTTGGTGAAATGGGATACTTTAGGCCTTCCCAAGCATGAGGGGGTCAGGATTCTGATCTACTATTAAAATCAATAACGCTTTAGTTGCAAATTTGTATTGGAGGATTTTGAATAATCCTAATGCTCTATGGGCCAAAACTCTTTGTGCTAAACATGCTGAAAACAAAAGTCCTAAAAACCTTGTTCGCTACCAATTGCCTACCAAAGGTTCTTCCATTTTTGGCAATTCTTAGGACTGGTGAGATTTAATAAAGAAGTTACTTTGGATCATTCATAATGGTCAACAAGTGAATTTTTGATAGATTCTTGGGATGAACACCAACCTTTGATAACTCGGTTTCCTGATTGGAGGTCTTATATGAAGGAGTTGCACCAAGCTAACTAGATAAAGGTAGCAAATTACTATCGGTACAAGACTAGTAATTTAGAGGTTGGTAGATATTGGATCCCTATTGATAATTGGATTATTGGAATTCTATAAAGGAAAGGGAAAGATATCCAACACACCCTTTATATGAGATCTCTATCTTGGTCCCATGATAAGGACTATTTTGGATGGAACAATACTACTAAGGGTGAGTATACACTTGCTCAACGTAATTTGACCTTATGCCATAATAATCCCAACCAATCATATGATATATTTACACAATTGTGGGCTCAGAAGATCTGGACTAAGGTGAGGTTTTTATTTGGCTTTTATTACATCGAAAGGGTGCTCACTAGTGAGCAACTTATGAAACATGGTTTTCATGGCCCGTTTAGATGTGAAATGTGTGGAAAGAATGTGGAAACTCTTTGTCATATTTTTATTGAGTGTCCTGTAGCCTTTGAATTGTGGAGTAAAATGACTATATTACTCGGTTTATAGTGGTCTAATTTTTCTACTATTGAACATCTATGGAGGGATTGGCCTAAACAAGAGGTTGTTGATCATTTTGTTAGGCAAATAGTTTGGATAGGAAAAACCATCCTGCCTTGGAATATTTGGAAGAAAAAACAAGTAGATTTTCAAATAGGAAAGGAAGGCTATTCACTATATTTGGAAAAATACCATTTCCAAATTAGTTGAATTGGTTTGACAACTCCTTAATTACACCTAGGACTCCCACCAATGATGGGATCAAGTAATGCAAATATTGAAGATTCACTCTACTAGTGGCAACTGACTTAAAGGGAATGTGAATAATTGAAATTTGGATATAACAAGGAATTGACATTATCCTCCTAAGGATTTTGGAAAATTCAGCATGGATGAAGCCTCTAGGGGAACCATGGAAAAGCTAGTGCAAGAGGAATTGGTCGACTTTCAGATGGTTCCTTGGTTTTCACTTTTGTTGAGAATTTATGTATCCTTTCCAATAACCTTGCTGAGGGGTACTACTGTATCCTCAAAGGTAGGCTGCTAAGGTTGGATGGCAAAATGTGTTGGTTGAATATGACTTCTAAATCATTATTAATATACAAAAGACTCCTAAAAATCATAAGGTTTATTGGAGAATAAAAAAAATTATTGAGAAAATTTAATTAATCTAGATGGGCTTTTTAAAAGTTGAATACAATCATGCAATCAAAGAACAAAACAAGATTGTTGATGCTTTAGTTAATTAGGCATTGGATAAAGGTGATCTTACTTTCTACGACCACCCTCCTAGATGATGGGCTTTGTAAATAAGGGATGCTCTTCTATCTATCCTTTCTCTGGATGGCTCTAGTACTAGAGGTACCTAGTTTCTTTTTACTTTGTATTAGCTTCTCTTTGGTTTAGTTAGGGTATTTTAGTTCCCCAACTTAGAAATATCATTCTTATGTTTCCTCTGTTGAATCTTGGCTAAAAGGCATTTTGGCATAGAAATGTCGAAGACGTAATCTATTTTTTCCATCAATTTATTATTTTTGGAGTGTTTAAAATAATAATAATAATAATAATTGGGGAATAGATAGAGGTCTGAGGGAGATCACCTGAATCAACTAGTTTGCTGACATGGATGCTCCTAGGGGCACCAAGCATAGAATTATTTCTTTGATTAATAAATATAATGAGGGTGTTGCTAGCACTAGTCATGGTGAAAGCAGGCTGGAGAAAGCCTTATGATTTTTGAAATTTGCATGAGCCTTGAGTAATTGGTTTTTTGTCGACCACTTTGACTGGTACATATGCATCTTGTTGGCTTATTTACTTTGGGCTAAGCATGCTCTTTGAGTGTGTTGAAGGGGGCATACCAAATGTGAGCCCTGGGTGATTTTGGCAGAACAAATATCCTTACCTCCTTGAGACTTACCTGAAAGTGGCACAACGAAAAGGATGTTTTCACAAAAAAAAAAAGATAATATAATACAAATTAACAATTTATATCATTATTATATAGTTGCAAGCTTACTATAGTGGTGAGGGATTTGGCCTCTCTTTGAAAGGTCCAAAGTTCAAACCCTACTCAGTATGAGGGGACAAAGACCCCTCATAAAAACCTGTGTAAACTCATTGATTTTTTTTAATATCATTATAAACAACAAACATTCAAATTTTTATTATCTATTATTAGTCTCTATACAAATTTTGAAGGTGATATTTTACTCTAAGTAGAAAATAAAAAGAGATTTAATTTTAAACCTATTTTTGAAGATAGCCCTTGGTATTACATTAATATTAAAGCTATGCAATAATAAAATTATTGTTGCTATTTATTTACCCATCTTTGTTTGATTATTAAAATTACTAACAACCAAGCCACCGAATTTATTCATGCATATTTTTTCAAATAATTTGGAAAAAAATGCTTATAAATGAAAAAATTCCAAGGTCATCTTTTTCCATTGCTCACCTAGGCAAGAGATAATGTTGTTGGATAAATTGAGATACAAGAAGACATATCTTCCAATCACCTACCTAGGAATTCCACTTACAGTTGGGAGGTAAAAAAAGGAGGAATGGACTTGGCTATTAGAGAGAGTGAAAACCAAATTGGAAAAATGGCTAATAAGTGGATTTCTACAAAACGTATGACCTTGATAAAAATAAACCTCAATGTCATACCTATTTATGTCTCCTTAGTGCTAGCTATCCCCAAGGTAGTTCTTAAATAATTGGATAAAATCAATTATAGATTCCTTTGGAATGAAGTCAAGGAAGAACAAAAATGGACATTGGTGAAATGGGATACTTTATGTTTACAAAAAAAGGAGGGAGGACTAGGAATTAGATTAGTTGTCAAGAATAACAAGGCACTAGCAACTAAGTTATATTGGAGATTGCTAAAATATCTTGAGGAATTGTGGGCTCAAATTTTGAGGGTCAAATATGCAAAGAATAAAACCTTGATAGAGCTTATCCAATTTTTGCTTCCTAGCAAAGGATCTCCCATATTAATGGGATGTGGACTAGAAGAGGATATAATCAAAGAAACATTGTTTTGGATTATCCATAATGGACAAAAGGTTATTTTTTGGACAGATTTGTGGGATGGTTATCCTTCTCTAATAACTCAATTCCCAACTTGGAGATGATTGATGGATAATCTTCATAGACATAATTGGGTTAAGGTAGCCAAATATTGTAAGCCTTAAAGTAGTAGTTGGAAGGTAGGAAGGTAATGGATCCCAGTAGGGGAATGGCAAGTTCAAATCCTATATGATCAGAGAAAAAAATCTATAGGACCATCTAAACGAGACCACTCTCATGGTCTTAAGAGGAAGATACTATTGGTTGGGGTAAGAAAAATTAGAGTGAATATGTTGTTTCCTCTAGATACTTAACCCTCTGTTAGAGTATCCCAAGCCCGTTAAGTGACATATTCACACAATTGTGGGCATAGAACCTTTGGCTCAAAGTTAGACTCTTCGTTTGGCTTCTACTTCATAGAAGGGTGCTAACATGAAAAAATTGATGAAAAGAGGGATGCATGAGCCTTTCATATGTGATATGTGTTAGGAGAATGAGGAAAAAATCTCTCATATTTTTATAGAATGCCCCATAACAATCAAAATATGGAAATAGATGGTAACTTTGTTAGGCATCAATTGGTTTGAGATATGTTCTATAAAACAACTTTGGAGGGAGTGGCCTAAACAGGAGTTAATGTACCAACCCACTTGACATATTTTTTGGATGGGAACAACTCTACTTCTATGGAATTTGTAGAAAAAGAGAAATAATTGTATCTTTAACCAAGAATACAACGACAATCACTTTGTCTAGAAAAGGATCATAGCCAATATGAGGGAGTTAATCCAATACCTATTAAAAGAGCCCCATGATCCTTACCAAAAATGGATTTAGATAATATCTAGATTACAAGTGTCTCCAATGGTGGTCACATAAAAAAGAGTAACCCCAAATCATGCACAAGTAATCAGAACTGGGAATTGGAAACCTCCTCCAAAGGGACTAGGTAAGATTAATATAGACGAAGCCTCAAGGGGAAATTTAGGAAGAGCAATTATAGGGGAATAGGTTACCTTTAGAATGGTGCCCCTACTTTTATCTTCACAAAAAAACTAGGTATCCTATCTAATAACCTAGAATAAGGACATATTATCTTAAGGGGATTACAAAAGGCTCTAAAGGTAAAGCGAAGGAAAATTTAGGTGTAATCAGACTCCCAAATTATGATTAACCACTTAAAAGGACTAGACAAGCAAAATAATAAATATTGGAGAATACAAAGAATACTTGAGCAAGTATAGATGACCCAACAATGCTTTGAGATTGTGGAGCTTACACACATATTTAGAGATCAAAACATAGCTAACTAGGCTCTTGATCAAGGAGACCACTTGCTATGGATATTTTCCTAGATGGTGGCCTTAACCGACTGGGGAAGTTCTTTTATTTTTTCCATTATTATCATTGATAATAGTATTGCTTGTTGTATATAAATTTATATATCATTGCTTTACATGGCTACTCTTTTTTTGTATAGATAGCTATAGTAGATTAGATGTGAGGACCAGAAAAGCAAAATAATAAATATTGGAGAATACAAAGAACACTTGAGCAAATACACATGACCTAACAATGCTTTGAGGTAGTGGAGTCTATACACATATTTAGATATAAGAACAAGGTAATAGATACAATGGCTTATTAGGCTCTTGATTGAAGAGACTTCACTTGCTATAGATATCCTCCCAGATGGTGGCCTTGGTCGATCGAGGAAGCTCTTTTTTTTTGTTTTTATCATTCATGATAGTACTGCTTATTGTATATAGATTTATATATCCTTGCTTTATATGGTTGCTATTTTTTTGTATAGGTAATTGTAGTAGATTAGATGTAAGGGAGAATAGTTCTACATTCTTTCTTAAAACTTGGCTTAAAAGCCTTCAATCCTGATAAAGACAAAAGATGTAATTTGAATTTTAGCTAATTAAATTTTCCTTTTTCTTTGGGATTTTTATAGTGTGAGAAATCCCTACAACCTGATGGATTTTCAAGTCTTAATACTACCACACATATCACAGGTTAAACATCACAAGATCAAATATAATATAACCACAATATAATAAGATCGAGATAATGATAAGAGTAGAATACTTTGAATAACTTAATATGTATATCAAGGCTTATAATAAATCAAATAACACTCAATAATATATTGCAATGTAAATGTAAATAGCCTAAATTGTTCATGTACTATGCATGAAGAACAACTTACAATATTAATTTCTCAAAATGTATGCAATCTTTATTGCTCTTCTTTCTCTTACAAATATGATAGTGATGTTCTCTTCTCTTTGTAATGTGTTGTGATTGTATTTTTTGCTTATGGAGTATTATCTCCATAATATAGACATAGAAGTGTGACTCTGTGGATATTTTACTATTCCTTTGCATATGCCAAGTCTCATGACTCTTGGCTTATCTACTTGCCACTTGCATAATTGATGAACACTTGACTCTATAACATATGCATACCTAAACATGACTCTTACACTTCTATAACTTGCACACTCTTACCTAAGACACTTGTGCACATCAACTCAACTTACACTTATACACTAACTCACATGACACGTGCATTTCCTACACATTACAACTTTACATGACACTTGTGCATATCCTGCACATTCACACTTACATAAAGGAAAAATATAACTCACACTCTAAACTATGACTCAACCATAATCTATTATTTAAAAATATACCATGAAGGTACCATGGGGGTACATTAGCATATACCAAATAATGTAATATACTCCAACACTCCCCTGTATTACATTATTTGGTTATTGAAGACTTTAGTCTTCAATCATGGTCTTTGTCTTTGTCTTAGATCTACCTTTTTTAGATCAATATATGCACTTGCAATATGAGATTCATCTTTGTCTTTAAATTCAGATTTTCTATTAGCCTTCTTGATGTGATTTCTTCTCTTCTTATTTCTTCTTCTTTGTCTTTGCATCTTCATTTGTGATATACTTGATGATATACCTTCTAAGCATTGAGTTAGCAAATCATCACAATAATACAACCTTGATTTCAGTGATTCCTTGTTGAAGCTAACATAAGCTTCATTTAAATTATATGTGTCATTCTTCTTTGCTTATTTTTTTCTTGGAAAATCTCAAAACTAATTAATGATAAATACATCATTAAGCATTCTTATAAAGAAAGTATAATGGTGTTTTGTGAATTCCACCATGTTCTGAAAAGTTTTCCATGAAGATAACTTATAAGTGTTGCAAATTTTTCTTCTTTTGCATCCTTGAGAAACAAATATAATTTTACCTTTAGATCATTAGTCATTTTTTTCTTTCCATCAAAGTCATCTATTAAGTTTTGAGAATAAAACTTAAGTTTGTGCATCATTTCTTCACTATCCTCATTAAATGCATTTTTAATAATTTCTTCCATGATATGCAAACAATGTTATGATCTATTTCCTTTGAAGTAGAAAACCTTATAACTCCTAGGTAAATAAATCAAAATTTATAATTCAACTCCTATGAAGTAGAAATCCTTATCTCCCTAATATTAGAAACTAATAATGAATTTTACAAATTTATATTTTTCCTAAGTTTTGAAGTTGAAAACCTTTTACCTCCCAAATATTTAAATTTGCAAAAACTCAATATTTTAATTTTAACTTTCAAAATCAAATAAATGCCTTATTACCCCTAATCTTAAAAAAAACTTTATAAAACTTTAAATCTCTTATCAATCCAAAAGCTTTAAAAACTTAATTTTTTGAATATAAATAACTTCAAATAAAACTTCATTTATCCTAAGCTATGCACCAAATATTAAAATAACTTTTAGCAAACCCTATATATTACCGACCTTGTAAACGAAATGCTTCATGCACGCGTTCTCTGTTGTTGTTCTAATTGCACACTTCAAAATTTGTCACGTTCGCTTTAATGCTTGGCATATCCTTATTCTTTGGTGCCACATGTAAGCATGCAAATATTTCACTTTATTGTGAGACGTTATAACTTTCAACTACGTTTGAACATTCTCAATTGGTGTTGTCTTTCACATAGATGTTAAGATGTTACTCTCCACCAACTAGCGCTAGTCCACTTATTACCTCTATTGTAATGCTCAAGCGTTACCATTTCAATGCTATCCCTTGCATTTGGCTATGGCATTGACCAAAAATATTGTTCGCTTGGCACTTGATTGCTCACATTCCTTTTCAACGTTGCAATTGGCACTTGAATTACTTTCTAATGTTGCGCTTGGTACTCAATTGTTAGACTTCCAACATTGCAATGCGTTCTGACTTGGCTTGTTAACGTTGCAATCCATTCTTGGTTGGATATTCCAATGTTGCAATGTGTTTCAACTTGGCTCTTCCAATATTCTAATGCATTATTGCTTGGCTCTTCCAACTTAACTCTTGCCAGCGTAACTTTGCTTATTACTTGATTGCACTATTTCACAGTTTGACCCCTATAGTAGATACTAACACTATGAAATCCTTACTCAATATTTCTCTTACTAGTTCTCTTTTACTCTTGTTGTCCAATATCTCTGTGTTGTGTTATAGATTTCTGAGGTGCTTTCAATGTTATACAATGCTCAAAAATATATGTAATCTTTTTGCATGAGCTACGTGGTTCTTGTAGCATGGACACCTTGATTTTTTAACATAGATATTAAGAACTTTTAAATATTTACCTCTTGCCTTTTATCTTTTCATTTGTATCTCTTATTTTTTGCTTATCTTCATATACATTCTGCCTCTATAATTTCTTGTCATTGTATATGCCTCGAGCTTTGTCTTTCTCTGTATATGTTAGACTTCTTACTCTAAATATGTCTTAAACCTTTTTTCTTTGAATATGTCTTAGGATTTCTTCTCTTATTCTCTATTTTGTATCTTAAGCCTTTATGAACTTCTTCTTTACTTATTCACTATATGAGACACTTTCCTATAATAGTCGCTTGCTTTCCTCTATACAAACCTCTTTCCAATTCTATATACAAGACTCTATTCTCTATACAAACCTCTTTAGCCAATGTCAAGGTCTATGTGACCTAAATCTCTTTCATATCTTCTCTCTATAATAGTTTCTTTGAGCCCATGTCAAGGTCAATATCTTTATGACTTGAATCTTTTTCTTGCAACTCTTATCTACTATAGATTCTAATCCACTGCTTGAAATTATATATAGTAAGCTAGGTGCTTCTTCATCCTTCTTCAAGATCAATCTTCTTTCTTTATATTCTCTTAAGAAGCTCCGGATGCTTCTCGATCCATTACTATGCTTTCTTCTTTTCTTTAATATGCTTTCTTATCTCTACGTTTAGAAGCTAAAACTCTTTTCTATTTGCTATAGGAAGCTTCTCACACTTCTACAACTTTATCTTAATCTTGAAACTTTAATCTTTAATCCAATATGATGTCAATTTGACTTTAATGTCTTTGAATCTTCAATTTTTTTTTGAGTTGACAATAATCAATGTCAAGGGATATCTATGTCCCTGAATCCTCTATCAATGTGAAAGGTTGGCTATGGCCTTGAATGACCAACTATCTCAAATTTGATTCACCTTTCAATATAGTTGAGTCTTAGTCTTCAATAGTTATTCTTCAACCGTGGAAAGACCCTAGCCTTTCTACTCAATATGACCTTCAAATAGAGTTCGAGTCTTATTGCCTTCAAAGTAGATAGACTCTTAATCAACTTTATCAAACTGGATAAAATCGATTTACAAAAGTGGCTAAAAATAACTCTTGTCAATCTGGACAAAGTTTGGTGGTAGCTTTGATACCACTGATGACTTTTTAAACCTTAATACTACCACAAATATCAAAGATCGAATATAATATAGCCAAAATATAATAAGGTCAAGATAATGATAAGAATAGAATAATATGGACAAATTAATATGTACATCAAGATTGAGAATAAATCAAATAACACTCAATAATATGCTACGATATAAATGTAAATAGCCTAAATCATTCATGTACTATACATGAAGAACAACTTACAATGTTAATTGCTAAAAATGTATACAATCTTTATTGCTCTTCTTTCTCTTACATATATGATAGTGATGTTCTCTTGTCTTTGTAAGGCCTTGTAATTGTATTTCTTGCTTATGGAGTATTGTCACTGTAATATAACCATAGTAATGTGACTTTTTTGATACTTGACTACTCTTTTCCATATGTCAAATCTCATAACTCTTGGCTTACCTACTTGCCACTTGCATACTTAATGAACACTTTAACTCTATAACATATGCTCACCTAAACATAACTCTTACACTCCTATAACTTGCACACTTTAACCTAAGATACTTGTACACAGACTCAACTTATACTTGCACACCAACTCACATGAGTGCACATTACAACTTTACATTCACACTTACATAAAAAGAAAATATAACATTTTAAACTATGACTCAACCCTAATCTACTATTTACAAATTGGCATGTACAAAATAATGTAACATACTCAACACAACCATGCTTAAGGCTGAGCATTCACATCCCAGCCATGAAAAGCCGAGAACTAAACTTATCAATATGGGATTAACACACCCCACATATGCCACTGTTTGAACTTTGGACCTCCATAAAAGCCAAAGCTTGAACCATTAAACTATCCCCGGACAATTTTTTTTTTTTTTACTTTAAAAAAAAATTGGAAATAAAAAAAAATAGAAATAACACCTCGACTAGGGAAGCTTTACGCACGTATGGATTTGCCGAAACTGCGTATTATGCAACTTCAGCTCACGAAACATTTATCGTATTATTACTATAATATTATACAATTCGTTTGAGAGACGGATGATGTAAGATGCCACTATAATAGTAGCTAACTCATCAGGTTTCGTCTCAGTTTAATCGCCTTCTGTTTTGAATAAGTAGGTCCCTGATTCCTTTTCCACATGGCCAGGATCGGTAGTTTTCAAAGACCCGTACCAGAATGGGAGAAACGCTACCACTGCTTGCCGATGTTGACAGCGTTCATGTGATACATGAAAACATGTGGACTCCGCGGCACCGACACGAAAGGCTTGAATTGGATGTAATGCGGGTGCTCCCTTACCTCGCTTCTAATTGTCACTCACTCCTTTGAAAATGGAGGGTCAAGTTTGCAAGGTTTTGGTGGTTGGTTGCACGCAAGGGGTCGGCTTAGAGGTAATTTTTTATTTTATTTAGTATATCATTCTATGGCTGCAATAGTTCTAAACTTAGTTTGCAATTTCCTTTAATTGAGATTAAATTACGAATTGTGTATATTCCTTCTTCAGGTGACGAAGGCACTGTTGGGGGTTCCTGAAAACTATGAAGTGCACGCTCTGGTTAGAAACCGGGAAAAAGCCTTGAAAGCTCTCGGTAATTTGATAATTTCCTGACGTTTCATACCCTGTTTTCTATAGTTTTTCAAACTTAAGAATCTTATTTCAAAATTTTAGAAATCCATATATGCACACATAAGCACAGTTGGCCATTTACACGGTCATTCTATGTCTGCAATTTGTTCTAAAACTTAGACATGATTGTAAGATTGTTTGTTAAAAGTTTTGTAATTCCTTTGCAATTTGTTCTGAAAATTTGGCATGAATCTAAGATTTGTTTGTTAAAAGTTTTGTTATTCCTTTCAAACCATAGATTCCAACAAATAATGGCAGGACCAATCTGTGAAACAATTAATCCAACATTTCAGTCTAAACAATTAATCCAACATTTCATTGACTGATGAAATCGGAATGGTCGAGGTTTTACAGTTGTATATTAGAATGTTTTCTTGCTTTGTAGCATACTTTCTATCCATGTAAATTAGCATCTTTCTAGTTAGAACTTTCTGTCTTTCTAATTAGAACTTTCCAAATCTTTTGCATGTGCTTTGTTGTCTTATTCAGAAAACACATAGTTATCCTTGATCATCTATTATTACATTCCAATATAGATCATCAGTATGCTGCTGTTATAATTTCATTGCAGGTTGATGTCATTTGGTGTCAAAGCCTCATTGAGGTCTCCAAATACATCCTTGCTCACTTGGGACCCTTCCTTATTTTGCGGAGCCTCAAGTTAAGATTGGATGTCATTTGGTATCAAAGCCTCATTGAGGTCTCCAAATACATCCTTGCTCACTCGGGACCCTTCCTTATTTTGCGGAGCCTCAAGTTAAGATTGGTTGTGACACTTTGCCCTGCTGTTCAGTTTGCTTCTTCAGCATTTGCTGCCCCAAGCTGCTGTCTTTTTTTCCCCTATAAACCACCATTCTCCTTTTTTCTTGTCTTCCTTCATGGAAGAAATCTACATACATTCTGGTTTGTCATGCTGAACAGCTGTTAATTTTACTGTTCCAGATTTGACACATATAGCAGCAAAACTGTTTCCTTGCCACTCAAGAAGTGGATCACCTAAGTAGAGGACATTTTATCAAATTTGAATGCTTTACTTGTTAATCTTGAAAGCAACATCATATATAGAGATAGATTGCAATGTATTCTTTATGAGTTATAGCCTTCCAACCATGGTAAAGAGCATAAATTTTCAAGTTGCCAAACAAGATTTCATTTTATCCAAAATTGAGTCCCGTAGCTCCTCCTTTCCTTTGTCAGACAAAGAAATACCTAGATATGTCAATGTTGATCTTCCAACTTTAAACCCTAAAACCTCCACAATAATCCTTTGTAAATCTAGGTTAGTGTTAATGAAAAAGGTTATGGATTTTGTAGTATCATCCAACTTTAAAAGAACATTCTCATAGCATGATAATATTGATTTAAGGTCCATAGCCTCTTTGATTGAGGGATGACTTAAAAGAAAAGAATGATCAACAAATAGGAGTTGGGATTTGAAGGAACCATTTGTTGCATCTTGAATACCTTTGATTTTTCCTTCCATTTTTGCGTTTGAGAAAGCTGTTCTTAGTGCCTCAACAAAATAATATAGAGAGAAGGAGATAGAGGGTCACCTTGGTGGAGTCCATGGGATGATCCGAAGTTCTAGCAGGGGATCAATTAATCAAAATAGAGTATTTTGAAGTGCTATAACAACATATAATCAATTCGCACCAACCTTGATCAAAACGAAATCTTTTGAGAATATCATGTACAAAATCCAACTAACCCAATCATATGCTTTGTTCATATCTAATTTTTTGCTTTGTTCATATCGTATTGCACAATGATTTTGCTATCAAGAATTTGTTTATCGCGAGCAAAACCACTTTGTTCCTTAGAGATAATACAATCTCGAATGCTTTTCAATCTATTTATCATAAATATTGAAATTATATTATAATTCATCTATTTTTTTGAAAAATAATTTGAAAAACTTATATTAAAACAAGATCATTTACAAGTTGGGATGAGACTTCTCCCAACCTTAGCCAAAGAGAACACATGTTTACAATAGTAAAAGAAGATTTGCATTGGAGCCAAATCTCATAAACCATGTCTCTACAATGGCTGTTCACCTGTTTACAACTGTAAAAGAAGATCTACATTGGAGTTAAATCTCCTAAACCATATTTCTACAGTGGTTGTCCAAATTAGCTAAACACTGGATTTGCTCACTAACCTGCCTAATTTTCTCATCCTCAATAGCTGTGTCACTGTGCCACTGAACCCCTACCTCCTTCTCAATACCCATCTTAGCCAGGAAGTTTGCCACTTTATTTAGATCTTGTTGGAAATAAAGCTAGTAAAAGGAGCAAAAAGGAGTAAAAAAGGTAAAAAAATTGTTTCAACGGTAAGCTTTGGATCTTACCCCTTTTACCTCCTTGGACGGCAGTTCACTGGACAGGTAAGTTTGACTTGGACGGCAACTGACTGGGAAGGATTGGACGGCAAGGGTGGCAAGGCGAACCAACTCATTTTCCCCTTCTCTTTTCCTCTATTTCTTCTATTTCCCTAACTTCCCTATATTCCCTAAGTTCGTTTATTTTTACGAGTATAAATACCAATGTAACCTATTATTCCTAAGGTTGAATACAATATTAATTTCCTATTTTTCACTCCTAATTTCTCTCAAACCACATCTGGTATCAGAGCCGAAGCCGAGAGGGCACGAGGATCGAGGCGAGGGAAGCCCGAGGACCGAGGAGAGAGAAGCCCGCAACACAACCCGTAGCGAGGTCGAGGTGGGGCCCGCAGCACGTAGCTCGAGGCGAGAGAAGCCCGAAGCACGCGGATCGAGGCGAAGTTTGGAGCAGGCCAGCACAACAAGCACGCGGAGACAGGAGCGACGTAGGAGAACCAATCAGAGAGCGGCACATGGCGAGAGGAGAACAAGACCCACGCTGACTGGACGACTCAGAAGCTGACGCGGACATGCAACCTGGCAACGAAGGGAGCAACGTGGCGAGCAACGGTTGGCTAATTGGAGGCAAAAGGAGCGATCGCTGATTGCCCGAAGGCAATCGTTTCAAAAGGTGCGCGCCCAGGGTTATAAACCCTTGCATTGCCTCCATCCTACTGAATGTGGGATTATTGTTTTTTTTTTTTTGCAATCGGTGAAAAGAGCTTGTTAAATACAAAACCCTCCTCCTCCATACTCAGCCATGGGCGTAGCTCGAGCGGCTAAGGCGCAGCGCTTGTGATCTGGGTGTCACGGGTTCGAATCCCGCTGGGCACTATTTTGCTTTGTTTTTTTGAAATTGCTTGGAAAGCATAGTTGAAAAGGATCGCGGATCCTTTGAGTTTTAAATTAAACTCCGTGGCACATTGGTCTAAGGTTTTGTGACTATCAAGAGGTCACAGGTTCGAATGGGCTAGAGATAAATTTTGTTTAAATTTTTTTAATTATTTAAACTTTAGAAATTTAAAATTATTAAATATTAATTTATAATTATTTTAAAACTTAGGTTTTAATGATTATAAAATTATTTTTTTATTAGATATGAATATTTAATGTTTTTTTAACAAGTTTAAATTTTAAAATTTTGTTGTAAAAGTCTTGAAGGCTTAATATTGTCATCCACAAAGAGATTGTACATTTCACTTTTTTGTGAAATACTCAGAGATTGAAAGAGAAATTGATAACTTTCCTAAGAGGAAAGAGCGTGTAATAAGCCTAAGAGGCTTAGTATTTTGTAAAAGGCATTTGATGATCAGACCTAATGGGTGTTATCATGCCTTATGTGCAATTCTAGCAAGAGAAGGTGCAAAAAGGTTTGATGAAAAGGTAAGAGGTTATGGACTCAACATTGTGTTTAGTCAACTTCAAAACGCAGTAATCGCACATCAAAGGCATCCTGACTTAGGGTACGAAGCGGATTTTGAAGATAATTCATTTAGAAGTCAATTTGAACAATCATAATCCATCCAAGCTGCACCACAAGAATCAGAGTACACACACTACAGCATTTCAGTGGAAATCCTAGAACCACCATCACCGGAAATCATACCAATAAGCGACGACGAAGAAGAAGTGGCAGATAACTTTGCAAATCAAGAGATCGCATCCCCACATCAAGAGGAGCAAGCAGTCAATGATAGAGTAGAACAAGTCAGATTTGACTTAAATTTGTAATCTCTTCCTTCTTCCTTCTTCTTCTTTCTTTCATTCAGCAAAGTACTTTTGTAACCGTGAAATAAAGAGTTTTTTGGTAACTATGACCTCACACAATAGCTTACCTATCCCAGAATTTAACGGTTATGACTATGAGTATTGGTCTATAAAGATGAAGACCCTGCTCATAGGAAGAGGTTTGTGGGACATCATAGAGGAAGGCTATACAGAACCCACAAACTGGACCACACTTAATGCAACGAGACAAGAAAACTCGAAAAGAAGAGAAAAAGAGCAACTCATCTGCTCTTTCTCATCTCCAAGCCGCATTGGAGAAAAGCATATTTCCTAGAATTGTTGCTTGTACGACTGCTCAAGATGCATGGAAAGCATTGAGTGATGGATTCCAAGGTAGTAATCAATTGAAGCAAGTAAGGCTTCAAACACTGAAGAGAGATTTTGAAAATCTCCGAATGAAAGATGATGAAAAAGTCGTTGATTATTGTGTTAGAGTAAAAGCAATAGTAGATAAAATGGTTACACTAGGCGAAGCAATCAAGCTTGAGACAATTGTAACAAAAGTGTTGCGAACACTTACACAGAAATGGAACCATATTGCCATAATTATAGAAGAATCCAAAGATCTTTCCCTTTTAACATTCGATGCATTAATCGGATCGTTAATGTCACATGAAGAGAGGTTTCTTGAAACTCCTTCAAGTAGCTACGGAGGCGATGATAAGGCCTTCACTTCCAATGAAAACAATGGAAGAGGATGGGGAAGAGGTCAAGGCAGAGGCAAGCAAAGAGGTAGAGGCAGAAGCAACTACAGAGGAGGCAATCAGAACAGAGGAGGCAATTCCAACAGAGGAGGCAACTCATAATAGAGGAGGCAATCAACAAAGAGGTGGAAATCAAAATCGAGGAGGAAATCTAGGACAAAGTGGAAATCAAGGGCGAGGAAGTGACAAGTCCAAATCAGCTTGTTTCAACTGTGGCAAGCCAGGTCACTTCGCTCGCGATTGCTGGTCAAAATCTTCACAAGGCAGCAGTAGTCAATATGGTAATTATGGAGAAGAAGATGATACCTCTAATCTTTTTCTGTCATATGGACAATCAAAACAAAATCTAAATGACACATGGATTCTGGATACTGGTTGTTCAAACCATATGAGTGGCAAAGAACATTTATTTGCTACTCTAGATTCCACTTATAAATCCCAAATCAAATTAGGGGATGATAAGACATTGCAAGTAGAGGGTATTGGAGCCATGGAGGTTCCAACCAAAGAAGGACTAAAGAAAGTGCATGACATCTATTACACTCCAAAGCTCCAACACAATCTGCTAAGCGTTGGGCAAATGATGGAGAACAATTACAAGCTTGTATTTGATGAAGGACAATGTATCATTTTTGATAAAAATAATTGTAATCGTGTCATCACACAAGTCCCCATGACCAAGAATAGGTTATTCCCTCTCAAATTTGATGAGCTAGGAGGAGCTCAAATTGCAAATGTAGCTATAACAAATCCAAGTGTGCTTTGGCACTTGCGATATGGTCACCTTAATTCCGCTAGCTTGAAACTTCTAACTTCTCAAGCTATGGTGACAGGACTTCCCAAAATCAATGAACAAAAGGAGGTTTGTGAAGGATGTGCTTTGGGAAAGCACTCAAGGTCGAAGTTTCCGAAAGGACAAGCGTGGAGAGCCGACTATCCACTTCAGTTAGTACATTCAGACATCTGTGGACCAATGCAAACACAGAGTCTCGAAAACTATTCTCACTTTCATAGATGACTTCTCTAGAATGTGTTGGATTTAATTTTTGAAACATAAAGATGAAGCTTTTGATTGCTTCATAGATTTTAGAAACAATGTAGAGAATCAAAGTGGGAATTATGTAAAATGTCTTAGGACAGATCGAGGAGGTGAATACTCAAAAGCATTCTTGAAATATTGTAAAGCAAGTGGGATCAAAAGGCAATTTACCACTTCCTATACCCCACAACAGAATGGTGTGGCAGAGCAAAAAAATTGCACCATAGTTGATATGGTAAGATCGATGCTACGGACCAAGCATCTAACTCATATGTACTGGGCAGAGGTTGTAAGAACGAGTGTATATATTCTAAATAGAAGTCCTACTTCTAGTTTAGATGGTGTCACTCCTTATGAGGCGTGGTACGGAAAGAAACCTAATGTAAAGCACTTCAAAGTGTTTGGTTCTTTAGCATATGCACACATTCCTGATGAGAAAAGGAAGAAGCTTGATCCAAAAAGTCAAGCTTGTATATTTGTAGGGTATTGTGAGTCTATAAAGGCATATAGACTCTACAATCCCAAGACTCATAAAGTTATACTCTCTAGGGATGTAATTTTTGATGAAGGGGGAGAATGGGGTCATCAAAGAATTTTTGTTGATGATGAGTCCCAAGATGTAAATTCTTCACAAATACAACAGGTACAACAGGTGTCTCCCAAGAAAGGCACACCACCCCCTCCAAGGCCAAGCGGGAGTACTACATCAAGTACATCAACCACCAGTCCAAGTCCTTCTCCACAGAGATCAGTAAATTCTTCACCGATGGACATTGACTCTCCATCAAGAGGTAGAAGAACTTGACAGCATCATTCTTCCTTTCAGATGCTGGATCAAAATTTCCAAAGAAGATTCACTAGAAGCCAAGCTAGTGAAATGAATTCAGTTCTACAACAACTTGAGAATTTGCAATTGTATGGGGATGATAACTCCCAAGAACCTAGAGGAGATGTAGTCAATTATGCTTTATTGGCTAGTGCATAGCTAGAACCAGCTAGCTATGAGAAGGCATGTACTCAAAATGTATGGCAAGAAGCCATGAAAGAGGAAATAACCTCTATAAAAAATAATGATACATGGGAGCTAGTAAAGCTACCCAAAGGTAAAAAATGTATTGGCTGTAAATGGGTCTACAAGACCAAGTACAATGCTTATGGAAGCATTGAGAGGCATAAGGCGAGACTAGTAGCAAAAGGTTTTACTCAAAAATTTGGCATTGACTATGAGGAAACTTTTGCTCCTGTTGCAAGACAAGAGAAAATCAGATCAGTTCTTTCCTTAGCAGCCCATAAAGGATGGAATGTTCAACACATGGATGTAAAGAGTGCTTTTCCGAATGGATACTTGACAGAAGAGGTTTATGTTCAACAACCTCAAGGTTTCCAAGAACGAGGGAAAAGAGAACCTTGTTTACAAATTGAAGAAAGCACTTTATGGCCTCAAGCAAGCACCAAGAGCTTGGTACTCACGCATTGATGGCTATTTCAGCGAGTATGGATTCACAAGAAGCAAAAGTGAACCAACTCTGTACTACCTAAAGCATGGAGTAGACATTATCATAGTTTGTTTGTATGTGGATGATCTAATATTTATGGGTAGTAACAATAAAATGAATATGGAGTTCAAAAACTCCATGATGAAACAGTTTGAGATGAAAGATCTTGGTTTAATGCGATACTTCCTAGGGATGGAAGTGCATCAATCAAATAAAGGGATCTTCATATGTCAACACAAGTATGCTCGAGACATGATCAAGAAATTTTCCATGGAGCAGTGCAAATCAGTTGCAACTTCTACTGGACATAGGATCCAATTGAGCAAGGATGATGGAGCATCAAAGGTTGACATGACCACTTACAGAAGCATGGTTGGGAGTCTAATGTTTCTCACCAACACCAGGCCCGATATTCAATATGCTGTTTCTCTATTTTCAAGGTTTATGGCTAGTCCATCTGAGCTGCATTTACAAGCAACTACAAGAATTTTAAGATATGTAAAAGGTACATTGGATTTTGGAATCCATTACCAAAAATGTAATTCCGTGAAATTAGTTGGCTTCAGTGACAGTGATTGGGGCAGCAACATAGATGACAGGAAATCTACATCAGGGAATCGTTTTAGTCTAGGATCAGGACTAATTACATGGAGTTCTGTTGCCACATTTTGCACGGGGTGCAATGTTTTCAATTTTGTAACAGTGCTGCTCTTCTTTTCCCCTCTTCCTCTATTTTCCTTTCTTCTTCTCTCCCTTTCTCTTTCTTTCCTACATTCTCTTTCTTCCCCCCTTTCTTGGAGCCCCTCAGTTGAATTTTAAACTTGACAGCGGTTACCTGAAAAATGGCTAAGTGTTGGTGCGAAGTTCGCACTTCGCCCAGTTTTGGTGCGAAGTGCGCACTTCGCCCAGTTTTGGTGCGAAGTCCGACTTCGCCCCTCTTTCTGGGCGCACCTTGTAACTGGGGTGGCGGTGACGAGAAGAATGATAAGTCTTGGGGCAAAGTCCGTACGGCGGCAGATACCAGTTTTCACCTGTGCGCAGTCCGACTTCGCGGCGAAGTCGGAGTGCGCCCTTGACAGTGCTTGCGATGGGAAACAAACTCGGAAATACACCCAAGGCATGAAGGCCTTCCCGATTGCTGTTGTTTTCACCCGCGCAACCCGATGGCGCTACGATCCCGAGCGAAGTTGGATAAACTGCCTTTCAAGGCGGACACGTGTCAAACAGCATCATCCATCATCTGACAAGTGTCCGACTTGGGATTTGAGCCAAGACGTGCCGAGCAAAAGGACGAGCATGGGCTGCACTACCTGTGCCAGTGACCTCATTTAAAGCTGATCTGAGGTTCTACCTGCTCCAGCTACCCGCATTCTGCGAGAGAAGTTCTGCCCAACACACTGCCACGTAGCTGTCCAGCTTCCGGGAAGACCATCTTTGCGGGTACAGTCCGGTCCGACAAAAGGTCAGCATTTGCGGCTCTTTCGCCGCTTTTGTCGGCTATTGTTTGCTGGGACCTTGTGCCCATTAATGTAACGGGAGGGACTCGGGCTATAAAAACCCACCATGATTTCATTGTAAAGGGTGGAAGGGGAATGTACGTTAGGGAACCATTGTAACCGTGCTTCTGCTTATAAATATAATTTGTATGCCTGGTTCTGTTCTGCTGCTTTTATTTCTTTATGCTTTATGCTTTACGCTTCCCTGTGTCACGGCTCGTTGATTCGTTTCAGCATTTGGTGATCAGGCGCCTTTAGCATTGTTTGTGCCATGGCTTGTTAATTTATTTTAGCATTTGGTGGTCAAGCACTTTTGAACTTCATAGACTAGATGTGGTAGCGGTTCCATCAGTTGTGTGTTACGTTGTTGTCCGTAGTGGTGATTGATGCGTTGCCGTGCTGTTAGTTCTCCTTGTAGGGAGAATGTTTGCTAGGGGACCATTGTAGTTGTGCGGTTAAATTCTCTGCATGACATATATACCTGGTTCTGACATCTCTTAGTTACTTCCTGTTTTGAGTTTCCGTACGTAGTGGTGATTGATGCATTGCCGTCTTTGTTAGTTCTCCTTGTAGGGAGAATGTTTGCTAGGGGACCATTGTAGGTGCGTATATTGCTTAGTACAGAAAGTACACTTAGATTTTGCAGTTCTCAGTCATGCTTTGTATTTATAATGCAGTAAGTATTGGTGATTCTTGGTTGCCGTACTGTTAGTTCCCCCCCACCAACTCCAAGTACATTTGTAAATTCTTTCTGTTCATTTATCTCTTTCCTGCACTCTTAGCTTAAACATAAAAACCCCCCAAAAGGAGCCGGCCTTCTCCGGAGATTGGCACGGAAGGCATCTCTTCCTTCCGGCCTTTCATGCTGGTGGGCGAATCCGGGCGCATTAACCCAAAATCCTTTCCTCATGGCAGATTCGTAACCAACAGTTTCTCGCACGCCGGTGGGACCGGGGTCCCACATTTGAAGAGATTTTCTGATCGGTCTCCACGGCGGCGCAGTGGTTTCTGAGCACTTGGTGAGACAAGGAAGTTTCTCACCCCCAACAGAATTGAAGCACCGGTGTTCGCTTCATTGCTGTTCGAAATCTGAACACCTGGCGACTCTGCACGAACAAATCCTCTGAGTCCGAAAGACCGGTCCCAGCACCTTCATGCAAACAAGAAGGTGGCGAGCAAGGGATCCAAGAAGCCCGCCTGACTTTTACGAACTGGACATCAACGCTCGAGGCGAAATTCCCGAGTGGTGATCCGCAAGCTCGTGTCGACGAAGCCGAGGCTGAAATCAAGAAGAAGCGAAGTGGAAGTCGGCGGAGCGAGTACGAAATAGAAGAGGCCGAGGAAGAAGAGCACCTGCATCCTCGGAAAGTACCGACACTGAGTACACAACCGACGGAGGAGAAGAAGAAGAAATGGCTGCCCAGCAGCAAAATGACGATGATCTCTTCCCGGCGGTGGACTCTACAGGGCCCTTGGCCCTGGTCGGACAGCAAGCTGTGCCCCCTGCTGCTTTAAAGTCTATCCCTACATACGACGGCTACGGCAAGACGGCGTACGAGCACATCCAGGACATCCTTGCCCTGGCTGCATTGCATACCATTACCGATGAGAGTGTGAAGACCCGTCTGCTGGCCCTTTCCCTGAGGGGAAAGCTTCTCTACTGGTGGAGATCGGCGCCAGAGGGATCCATCACGGGGTGGCCCAGCTTGCCAGAAGGCTCGTGAAAGGATGCAACGAGTCTGCTGACCCTACTTCTTTGTTGCATCAGTTCCAAGCTATCCAGAGACATCCTCAAGAGGAGGTGTCTGATTTTAACATCAGGTTTGCGAGATCCTGGAAACGGGTACCTCGCGAACTTCGGCCTTCAGCCGGCATGGCTGCTCACTACTATCCGAGATCCTTCAACTCGGACATATGCCTGCTGTGAAGATTGCCGAATAGATGAGTTTCTGCTGCTGTACGAGGCTGCCCAGCAAGCGAAGCTGATATTATTTCCATCGGCAGACTCCCGTCCAGGGTGCAGGAACCCATTCATCCCGACTTCCCTAGATCCCAGTATCCTCCTGCTTCTGGCGGTGCGCCGTCCACATCAGGGCAGCAACCCCAGCAACAGTGGAATCCGGCGCCGGTCGTAACTCCTTACGGCCCGCCTCAGTTGCATTATCCTCACCCGCCTCCTCCTGCTCCGCATTTTCCAGCACTTCCTGCTCCCCCGCAGTACGCACCTTATTCTAACCCTCCTCCATTAGCCGCATTGCCTCCACCGGCACAGTTGCCGCCTCTGACAGTAGTATTCAGAACACAATCCTCCAGGAGGTGCGGGCTTTGGCCTCGGGATATCATGCCATGTCCAATGACATGACCGCTACGAAGAAGAACGAGGCCCAGATGGACCTCGCTCCTAGGAGGCCATATGCGCCCCGGCGGCGACGAAAGACAAGCCCCGGAGCACCGGTTGCGAGGCGTCCGCCTCGAGAAATGCTTGCTATAGAAGACCCGCTGGTCCTTCCGACCGGGTTAGCGGTGCACTACGTGCAATGACCCGCATTCGGAGGAAGACTGCACTCTGCACCAGCACTACATCCAGACCTTGGCCGGCAGCGCCATAGAGGACGATGAACTGTACATGATCCTGGACGGCGAAGCCAACTTTGCCCTCCCAGAAGAGAATCTAGTGCCGCCCGCCAAGGAAGAAAAGAAAGCGCGAGATGCGGCCAAGCCTTTGCAAGTTTACGCGAGAAGAGAAAAACCGCAGCCGGTGGGCTGCCACCGTACTAACGGTGTGGCCCTACACGGCCCAGGAGAAGGCATCCAAAGATAAAGCTCCAGCCAAGCCTCCTCCGGCAAAGGCTGCCCCTGTTCCAGCCAAGCCTCCTATAGCTAAAGCTCCCGTACCTCGGCCTCCAGCTGAAACCAAAGAACAAGCCCAGGAGAAGTTGAAGTACCCGTCTCTGACCAAGAGACAGAGAGTTGAGGCTACCCAGCAGTACCGGACGAAGTATGAGCCGGCAAAACAAGCGAAGGAGCTAGTACCTCGGGCTACAGCATTGTAGACGAGTTGAAAAGAACACTGCTAGAATCGGCATGTATGATGCTCTTACGCTCCCGAGGCCGAGGTGGATCCGCTGCCAAGAATCACCGGAAGAACATGAAGAGCGGCAAGCGGATACGGCCCGCTGTCCTGGTTCCAACCTCTGGACGGTCTCGGCCATGGGAAGAACAGGACCGCCCCCTTTTATCTGTCTTTACGGATGCAAGGGCATATAGTTCCTAGCTTGCATGGTGGATTCGGGTGCTTCCACGGCCGTGATGCCGAAGGCCGTCGCGATGAGATCGGGATGGAATACACACGGAGCAGCCAAGGCGTCTTGCAATTAGACGACACTCCTGTGAAGACGGTAGGTGTCATAAAGGACATCCCTATCCGGCTGCACAAGGCTCTCGACATCGTGGTCATCCAAGAGGTCGTGGTTGTTGACCTGGCTCCCTACTTCGGCATGTGTCTCTCTCGGGAGTTCACTGCGAAGGTGGGCGGGTACTGTCTCTAGACTACTCACACATGGAAGTGCCCTTCAAAGGAAGGAGGCTGAAAATTTTCAATGAGAAGCCTTCCACCTTCCTAGTAGAGAAGATACCGGAGGAGAGTTGGACTGCATGGTCCGGTTGTCGGAGGAAGAGGGGAGCCAGTGGGGGAAGTGCTACGGCTTGAAGATGAGTTCTCTTTGCGGGACTTCAATGCCGTAATTGAGACAGAGCGAGGTGTTACTCCATTGTACAGCCCGAGAGGCTTGACATGTCAGTGCCAAAGGAAGTGGGACCTGCACCTGAGAAGCTGTGGAAGCTTTTCTTTGACGGCGCGCGATGCAAAAATGGCGCCGGTGCAGGGGTGCTTCTGGTTTCTCCAACCGGAATCCAGAAGGACTATACCTACAGGTTGGCCTGGAGCTGCACTAACAACTCGGCGGAATACGAAGCCCTGTGCTTGGGTTTGCGAAAGGCGGAGAGGCTGGGAATCAAACACTTGCAGATCTTTGGAGATTCAGAGCTGGTGTGTCACCAAGTTACGAACAAGTGCGCCTCCAAACAGCACTATCTTAGAGCGTACCGCAACCGGGTGTGGGACTTGATGGAGTCATTCGACTCGTTGAATGTCAAGGCGATATCGCGTGAGAAAAACAAACACGCTGACATTCGGCGTACTGTTGGAGCCGAGTACGTTCCGGCTGATGACGTTGTCCAGAAACCGAAGCCGGTTCGCACTATTTACAGGCCTTCCGTGCCTGATAAGGACACCCACTGGCAGGTGTTCAGTTGTGACGAGGAGATCGTCACATTCCTGGTTAACGAAGTTTGTGTAATCGAAGGTAGAGACCCTGATGACGAGCAATATGAGGGGTTGATACAGTTAAGGAATAATCATGTCCCAAAAGGATGATTACATTGGAGAGTCTCTTTGATCGGAATGACGAGCAATATCTCACAGGATCAAAGTAGACCCGAAGCAGTATGCTGACCTGGAACTTGAACCTGGTAAAACTATCAAGGTCGGAACAGACTGCACGTCGGAGGAACTTGAGCAGATCAGATCACTGTGCCAAGAGTTCCCCGACATCGTGGCCTGGTGCTACGAGGATTTGAAGGGGTATGACAGAACTGTCATCCAGCATACCATTGAGCTAGAGGATGGCGCCAAGCCATTCCGACAGAAGCAGAGGGCCGTGAATCCGAAGATTGAGGCCATGATGAAAGCCGAGCTCTTGAAGATCTTTGGAGGCCAAGATCATCTACCCCATCAAACATTCATCCTGGGTCGCGAATTTGGTGCCCGTGAGGAAAAAGAATGGCGACATTCGTCTCTGTGTCGACTTCAGAAACCTAAATCAGGCTTCCCTCGGGGACCACTATCCGCTTCCCCAAATCGACCAGATTCTACATATCGTTCTTTGGAGCCCGAGAGATTCTCACTTTTAGATGGATTTTCCGGCTACAACCAGTTTGGGTCAAAGATGAGGACCGGCATAAGACGGCGTTCACCACCAAGTGGGGGACGTTCGCCTATCGGCGCATGCCGTTTGGCTTATCCAATCCTTGGTGCCACATTCCAAAGGGCCATGGACCTGGCCTTCAGAGAGCTGCTCAATAAGATCATTGTCATCTACCTTGATGACATGGTCATTTTCTCTCACCAAAGAGGAGATCATGTTTCACACCTACGGCAAATATTTGAGAGGTGTCGAGAATTCGGCATTTCTATAAACCCGAAGAAGTCTGTCTTCGCGGTAAAGGAAGGAAAGCTGCTGGGACATGTCATCTCCGAGGAAGGCCTCGCCATTGACCACGACGAGAGCGAAGCCCTCGTTCGCTTGCCGGCCCCATCGATAAAAAGGGCTGCAGTCCTTCTTCGGTCGGATTAACTTCGTGCGGAAGTTCATTCCGGACTTCGCACGAGTGATCAAGCCTATGGCCGAGCTGCTAAAAAAGATACAAATTACGAATGGATGATGAGAGAGAGCAAGCCTTCGAGGAAATCAAGGCTCGGATTGCGCAAGCTCCGGTGTTGACTAAACCCGGACTACTCCAAGGACTTCATCCTTTATGCAGTGGGAGAACCCGAAAGTTACGCTGCAGTCCTAACTCAGAAGGGAGACGATGGCGAGGAGCGCCCCATAGCGTTCCTGAGCCAAGTGATTCAGCCGCATGAGGAAAAGTACAACTTTATAGAGCGGCAGGTTCACGCTGTTATGAAATCCCTCCGAAAGTTCAGGCATTTTGTCTCCCAGAGCAAAACGACTGTCTTTGTGATTCACCGGACGTTCGAAGCTTCATCTTACAAGGAGAACCGGGTCACAAGAGAGCGGGATGGATTGCAAAAATCCAGGAGTTCGACATCGAAGTGCGGCCCACCAAGCTTATCAGAGGCCGAGCCTTGTGTCAGGAATTGGCCCGAAGCGCTGTAGCCGGCATCTCCGCTTTGTAAGTGGGAGGACACGGCGACACGCATCTACCTAGCCAACTCCTTATCGGAGGGAGTGATTGGACGGATGAGCGGTGAGATTTTTCTGCACCTGAAGATGTCCAGATCACCTGAACGCCTCACAACGAAGGAGATTTCGGCTAGGTGCACTTAAGTACACTCTTCGCCCCGAGGGGCTTTACTTCAAAAACATCGACGGCATCTTGTTGCGGTGCGTCAGAAAATCGGACCAGCCTAGGGTCCTCGGAGATTTTCATTCCGGGATGCACAGGGGTCATCATTCTTCAAGGCCAACGGCCTTAAAAATAATTAGAGCTGGGTACTATTGGCCCACTCTATTTACAGACGCTCATGCGGTCTGTTCTAAGTGTGATCAATGCCAGAGGTTTGCTGGCAGAAACAGAAAAGCACCCCTGCCCCTTCAGCCGATTCAGGCCGAGACTCCGTTCCGGCAATGGGGTCTAGACTTCATTGGGGTGATTTCGCCTAATTCCTCTGCCGGACACAAGTTTATTCTTACAACCACCGATTACTTCACACGGTGGGCAGAGGCAATCCCGACCAAGAACGCAGACCAAGAAACGGTCTTCAGGTTCATTGAGAGCCCGATTACCCGCTTCGGGGTTCCAGAGTCAATTGTGACGAGACAATGGTCCGGGATTCGCAGGCGCTGTACTCACGGAGTACGCTGGCAAACTTGGCATCTATCACAAGATGTCTTCTAATTACTACCCGCAGGGGAATGGCCTTGCCGAGTCTACTAACAAGAACCTCCTGAAAATCATCCGGAGGACCATTGACAGAAACAAGCGGACTTGGCATTTACTCTGAACCGGGCGCGTGGGCGGACGAGTTGCATTCAAGAAATCCATCAGAACGTCCCCCTATGCGCTCGTCTATGGCAAAGAGGCTGTCATGCCATCCCACATTGAAATCCCTGCCCTATGGATGTTGGACGAAGACGGGAGCAGCGGAGACCCGGTGGACGACAGACTGTGCCAACTCCTGCAGTTGGAAGAAGACAGAGAAAAAGCATACCAGGCCTTCACTGATCATATTGCTGCCACTCAAGGCTGGTTTGCAAAAGGCACCACTGCCCGAGTTTTTGAAATCGGGGACCTGGTGCTGAAGTGGGACTCATATAAGGCAAAGCCGGGCAATCACGGGAAGTTTGATGCCCTCTGGGAGGGTCCTTATCAGATTGCCCGGGTGAACCAGTTCAATGCCTATGTACTTCGGGATATGGAGGGTCAGCTCCTACCTATCTCTGTTAACGGGTTCCACTTAAAAATTTACGTTTGAAGGTGCCCGAGTGGCCCTTCTTTGTAAAAATTTCCCTTATGCATTTTTGTTTTCCAGCATGTACAGTTTCCAGCTTTCAGCTTTTAATTTTTTATTTTTTGAGCCTAACTGCGACATGGGAGAGGAAACAGACTTCGCAGCGAAGTCTGTTGTCGCCCTCGAGAAGGGCGAAGTTCGGGCTGCTTGGGTGAAGAAAAAGAAAAAAAGAAAAAAAGGCTAAGTGTTGGCCGCTGCCCGACTTCGCAGCGAAGTCGGGCTGCGCGCCAGCCAAAGAGCGAAGTGTGGAGAAGGGAAAACTGCAAGGCACGAAGAGAACGGACTGCGCTCAGTTTTGAGCGAAGTCCGACTTCGCGCGCGAAGTACGACTGCGCACAACCTCCGCGCGAAGTGCAAACTTCGCGCGAAGTTCGAACTTCGCCCGAACTTTGGGCGAAGTCCGAACGCGCTTCATTGTTCAAGCGCAGCTCGTACAGTCCGGTCCAAAAGAGGCGTAAAGTTCTAAGTGTTTGCCTCTCCTCCGAAGGTTGCAAGGGGCCGGACTGCGCTCAACCCTTGGGCGCGGTATGAAAAAAGAAAAGAAAGCAGAACAGTCTCAATGCGAACTTCGCGCGAAGTTCGGACTGCGCCAGATTTTTTGGCGAAGTCCGACTTCGCCAGCAAAGTCGGATCGCACCCAACTTTGGGCGAAGTCCGACTGCGCCTTGTTTTCTGGGCCAGCTTGGACAGTTGTTTAAAAAATGAATAAAATATTCAAAAAGTTCCAAGCTAGGCCCAAGGCGCATTGCGACCGTTTTAAGATGGGTTTCCGCACCAAAGGTTTTTTCTTGAGCAGTGTGCCCAGGTTGCGGCAGTGACGTCAGCCATGGCGCAGCGTTCAAGGTAAAGTTAATGATTGCACAGTCCTCAATGAAAAGTGCAATAAAAAGAGCATGGCACGGCAGCCGGGATACCTTTTTCCAAGCATTCTCCTGCGCAGCCACCCAAGAAACTTAACTCCAGCCGACCTACCCCCTCCTGCGCGGCATTAATGACGCTGTCATTATCTAGAAAAGGGGGACAGATGCATCCAGACATGCCAGACTGCGGAGATTATTCCTTGGACTGTGCAGATTATTCCTGTGACAGCGAAATCTGCTGCAGACGCCCTGAACTTGTAATTATTGCTGTTTCGGAGAGATGGACAGAGGAAAGATGCCAATGCCAGCGCAATCCAGCGAAGGGTGCGAACCTGAGGATTTACCACGGCCAGGTGTTTTCAGAAGTGAAACACCGCCGGAGCGAAAGTCAAAGTCCCGGCCTAAAAAAGTACAGCGTGGGCAAGCCCCACCACCTCCGGTAAATTACTTGGCGGGATACGTGGACGGCTCGTTTTCTATGAGCCTGACTAAGCTGCGGACAAATGTGGAGAGTTGGGCTGACAAGGTTTCGCCCTCTCACCATTTCGGAGCGGCGTACAAGTCCAACCTTTTCGATTCTTGTGCCCTCCTGTCCATCAATGCCCGGAGTTGGTAGACCTGATTGTCAGACACTACAGACCAGTTACCCGCAGATTTGCGGCTCCAGCGGTAAACCCTTGTTCGCGGCTGCGCGAGGAGCTATCCGGCCGGCTTTCGCCCCAGGGTTGGAGTATGACTCCGGCACAATTGTCAGAAAGATAAATCTGGGCGAGCAAGCGGGACGCTTCACGCATACCAAAAGGATGAGGGATTTCCTCAATTCGAGTGAACGCCCCGCTTGCGGTGGACAGTGGCCAATCGGCCCCATGCCCTTGGCGAGGTTTTAGAGCAAATATTTATACACCATTTTGGCATGGATCCTCGGTGCGACTACGATGGTGGTACGGCCGTACCGGCTAGCGTGCGAGAATGTCTCTGTGTGGAGAATCCTACGAACCAGCGGCGAGAGAAGTGGAAAGCGTCCCATCTTTTTCGGCGGGCGGGGTGGCATACGCCATCCACTCCCGGCCTGGTCAAGATCCGAAAGAAGCGATCCACTGAATTTCGGTTCAGTTCTGTTCTAGCTTGGCTTTGTTTGTATCATTTGCACTCCCGGATGCCGATCCCGAACCCGAAGAAGGTCAACGAGAAGGGAGAGCCACAGCCCGTCTATGACTGGACGGATGACCTATACTGGAAAGGGTCCTACTACAAGTTTAACTTCAACTTTTTGGGATTGGTCATGTCGGTCTTCGACGAGGGCGAAATCCCTCGCCCCCGCGAGAAATGACGAACTCTTTGTTGAGTCAGAAGCTCGGGGACGTTTTTAGACTGACGCAGGGGATTGTGGTCAGAATCTACGGATTCAAGGGCAAACCTCATTTGCTGCCCTACTGGTGCACGGAGCATCAGTTTGGGATGGAGGTTGCCCGACAGATGGACTATGTTGAGGAGGAGTTCGGCCTAGGAAAGAAAAGAGGCCAGATTTTTCAATATCCTCTTTCCTGGGCGAACGTTGAGATTTCTGAGGTAGGACAGCATGTCTACCTCGAGCAGGAGTTTTCCCGTATTGGCCTGGTTCTGTTGCCGCAGCGTTGGAAGTACGACCCGTATGGGATAAGGGGAAAGTTCACACATCTACGCCCCGGGCGAGATATAATCGAGGACAGATGCGATGTGGTCCATGTGGACCTTGACTGGGAAATTGAATTGATGGAAGCTTCTCCTCCCTGGCAGGATTTTTCTTGCGAGGAGGTAGCATATGACCCCAAGCGAAACCCGGACCACCAGTTCTCATCTCCGGGGTTCAAAAAATTCCTCTCCAAGATAGCGAGGCCTTAAGCGGCCAAAAGAAAAGATTATTGAATCTTTGGAAGATGAGATGCCGCACGCAGCACGACAAATCCACCAGGAGAAATCTGGCCGTTGATGACGACTTTTCAGTTCTATACGACCAGCACCATGACAGCTGGCGGCCGTTCGCATATCAAGAATACGTTCCCCGAGGTCCCTTTGAGGGCTATAAAGGAGGGTCTTCCTCCCAACAGTTGTACACTTCGGCAACTGCCAGCGCGGGCCCAGCAGACATCCAAGTGGACCCAATGCAGCCCGTGGCTTCCAAGGCGGCGCCTGAAAAGGCGAAGAAATTAGTCAAGGCAACGCCCGAGGTGATTCCTCAGGCACAAAAGACGCCAGCGCCGCCAGAGAGCAGACCGGTTGCGGCAGACCTTCTGCAAGTCAAACCCCGGTACAAGTTTACCGTGGGAACATCAGTGCCTGCTGCACCTGCTTCATCTCCTTCCCCCGATCCGACCATTGTTCCAGAAGAGAAGAAAAGGAAGAGAGTTGAAAAAATCAGGCGACCTAGTCTGACGGTCCGGCGACCGATCGAGAGCCGCAGCCGCGTTCAGCCGCTCCAGGGACAGTTTCTCTGGGCAGTCCCGAGCCAGCCGCCGGAACCAGAAGCGCAGACATCCATCCAGCATCGGCTCAGGCGGAGCCCGCAGGTACGTTGGCTGCCCCATTCTCTTTGGTCTCATCTAGTCCTACCCCTACTCCATCTCCCGCTCAATCCGAGCAAGTTATGGCCGCATCTTCCTCCCCGTCTCCACACCCTTCTAGCGGCCCCCATTCTTTTGACCAGTTTGCTCAGAACCCCAACGTTTCCCTATCTCTGAGTCAAACTCCAAACCCTTCGCCTGAAGTTAGTGCTGAAGCCGTGCATTCACCGTTACATCCACCGCCTCAGCCGCTTCAAACCCTTTCAGCATCAGCCGCTCCCATCTCCACTTCCCGGTCGCCCCCAGAAGCGGCCGATCCTTCCAAAGTCCGTCCGGTTCCTCCTGATCCCATTCCCGCAGGAGAGACGTCTCAGCAGAACCCTAGGCTGGGGGAACCAGACTTCATGGACGACCTCCAGAATACGGACGACTTGCCCACGGCAACGAGAGCTGTAGAGTACCCTATCTCTTTCCTCCAAAACCTGAAGCGGAGGAGACCTGAAGAGATAGCCGCCCCGGTAAAGCGCACCAAGTATAATTTCGAGAGGAGAGTGCTTACAACAGAGAAGATAATCCCGAAAGTGAAGAAGCCTCTCCGGGAAATGACCAGGGCGGACTACGAGCTCCGGACAAAGGAGAAGAGCTTTGACGACATCAACAAGCAATACGAGATTCGGGGAATCATTCGTAAAGGCGACAATCTCCTTGTCAAAAGTACGGAGGAACAGGGAAGAGCTTTTCGGGTTGCGGGATAAGACAAGACAGCTTGAAGAGGAACTGTCTAGGTCCACTGAGCAGGCTGAGACGGCGCGGCAAGAAATAGATGAATTAAAAGCCCAGCTGGCCGCTTCTCAGCAACAAGCCGCAACCGAAAAGCAGGCAGCCTTGGAGCAGATTTCTCAGCTCCAAGAGTCTTTGAAACAGGCGCAGTCGCAATCTGCAGAGAGAGCATCTCAAGCGACGGTCTTTTCGAAGAAGAAAGTTAAGGAGATGCGGGCTGGTTTGCTGCGGGGATGCAAGCCCCACACCTATAAGGCGATGTCAGTTCTGGATTTCGCATCCAGAATTCAAGAAGTTTCTGCCCAGGGAAAGCTTGTGGTAGAGGAGGCCGAACGCCAGGCGAAGCAATGGGCTGGACACGGCGATAAATCTTCGGGGAGCGCAGCGCGATGGCCTCCAATTCTCCCCCATGTCCTCATTCGCTGCAGAATGGGCAGATGCAAGGGTAACCTTGCATAAATATTTTAAAAAAGTAGAAGAGGTGAGAGTTGCCAGACGAATGTTAGACGCATTCGAACATGAAAGAGACATTTGTATGGCTCCCTTTCACGCTCTTTCTGAACTAGGGTGCCCCGGTTTTGTTGAGAATGGCGAATTTCTCACCCTAGATCAGGTGAAAAAGAATTGGCAGTCCTTTGAGGCAGATACAGCTGAAATTGATAGCTGGACTGAGCCAATTCAGGAAAGTCAGGTCACCCAGATGGTGTCCAAATGTTGCAAGATCAGCTCCTACTTCCAGGAGCTAGGAAAAAGATACCTCACCATCGACCTGCACGCGGTCGCTGCTTTCCACGCAGCATTAGAAGAAGTTGCTGACCGCCGGCCATTCGAAGCAGAAGCCTGGGGCCAAGCCCAGGCCGCATACAACCGCATCTGCGAGGCAGAAGCAAAAGCTGGAGAGCCTTCGGAAGGTGATTCTGAGGGGGCAACTGACAAAAGTGAATCTGAAGAACAGTTGCCGCGAGGAGAACAGCTAGAGCAGCAAAAGGCAGGGGAAGCAAGTTCCTCTGCACCCAATGGATGAAGGCATGGATTCTTTGCGCCGAGGCGAGCTCGACACCCCGCGAGCCGCCAGAAATGTTGCCACATTTTGCACGGGGTGCAATGTTTTCAATTTTGTAACGGTCTCTGCTCTTCTTTTCCCCTCTTCCTCTATTTTCCTTTCTTCTTCTCTCCCTTTCTCTTTCTTTCCTACATTCTCTTTCTTCCCCCCTTTCTTGGAGCCCCTCAGTTGAATTTTAGACTTGACGGCAGTTACCTGAAAAATGGCTAAGTGTTGGTGCGAAGTTCGCACTTCGCCCAGTTTTGGTGCGAAGTGCGCACTTCGCCCAGTTTTGGTGCGAAGTCCGACTTCGCCCCTCTTCAGGCGCACCTTGTAACGCGGTGGCGGTGACGAGAAGAATGATAAGTCTTGGGGCAAAGTCCGTACGGCGGCGGATACAGTTTTCACTGTGCGCGATCCGACTTCGCGGCGAAGTCGGAGTGCGCCCTTGACGAGTGCTGCGATAGGGAAACAAACTCGGAAATACACCCAAGGCATGAAGGCCTTCCCATTGCTTGTTTTCTGCCTGCGCAACCCGATGGTGCTCGAATCCTGGGCGAAGTTGGATAAAGCTGCCTTTCAAGGCGGACACGTGTCAAACGACATCATCCATCATCGACAAGTGTCCAGCTTCGGGATTTGAGCCAAGACGTGCCGAGCAAAAGGACGAGCATGGGCTGCACTACCTGTGCCAGTGACCTCATTTAAAGCTGATCCGAGGTTCTACCTGCTCCAGCTACCCGCATTCCTGCCGAGAAGAAGTTCCGCCCAACACACTGCCACGTAGCTGTCCAGCTTCCAGGAAGACCATGTTTGCGGGTACAGTCCGGTCCGACAAAAGGTCAGCATTTGCAGCTCTTTCGCCGCTTTTGTCAGCTATTGTTTGACTGGGACCTTGTGCCCATTAATGTAACGGGAGGGACTCGGGCTATAAAAACCCACCATGATTTCATTGTAAAGGGTGGAAGGGGAATGTACGTTAGGGAACCATTGTAACCGTGCTTCTGCTTATAAATATAATTTGTATGCCTGGTTCTGTTCTGCTGCTTTTATTTCTTTATGCTTTATGCTTTACGCTTCCCTGTGTCACGGCTCGTTGATTCGTTTCAGCATTTGGTGATCAGGCGCCTTTAGCATTGTTTGTGCCATGGCTTGTTGATTTATTTTAGCATTTGGTGGTCAAGCACTTTTGAACTTCATAGACTAGATGTGGTAGCGGTTCCATCAGTTGTGTGTTACGTTGTTGTCCGTAGTGGTGATTGATGCGTTGCCGTGCTGTTAGTTCTCCTTGTAGGGAGAATGTTTGCTAGGGGACCATTGTAGCTGTGCGGTTAAATTCTCTGCATGACACATATACCTGGTTACGACATCTCTTAGTTACTTTCTGTTTTGAGTTTCCGTACGTAGTGGTGATTGATGCATTGCCGTGCTGTTAGTTCTCCTTGTAGGGAGAATGTTTGCTAGGGGACCATTGTAGTTGTGCGTATATTGCTTAGTACAGAAAGTACACTTAGATTTTGCAGTTCTCAGTCATGCTTTGTATTTATAATGCGGTAAGTATTGGTGATTGCTGGTTGCCGTACTGTTAGTTCCCCCCCACCAACTCCAAGTACATTTGTAAATTCTTTCTGTTCATTTATCTCTTTCCTGCACTCTTAGCTTAAACATAAAACCCCCCCAAAAGGAGCCGGCCTTCTCCGGAGATTGGCACGGAAGGCATCTCTTCCTTCCGGCCTTTCATGCTGGTGGGCGAATCTGGGCGCATTAACCCAAAATCCTTTCCTCATGGCAGATTCGTAACCAACAAATCCAAGAAACAAACTGTTGTAGCATTGTCATCAACTGAGGCTGAGTATATAGCCATCGCTTATGCTAGGACTCAGGCCCTATGGTTAAGAAAAGTTCTTGAAGAGATTGGAGAAAGTCAGAGTGGTCCAACTCGACTGTATTGTGATAACATAAGTGCCATTCAGTTGGCATACAATCCAGTCCACCATAGCATATCAAAGCATTTCGATATGAAGTATCACTTCATTCGAGATATGGTGGAACAACAAATAGTTGACATCAATATTGTAACACTTTGGATAATATTGCTGACATCTTCACCAAAGGTATAGCTAAAGCTCAATATATAAAGCTGAGAGACTGTATAGTTAGTCCTCTTAACTTTAAGGGGGAGAATTTTGGAAATAAAGCTAGTAAAAGGAGCAAAAAGGAGTAAAAAAGGTAAAAAATTTGTTTCAACGGTAAGCTTTGGATCTTACCCCTTTTACCTCCTTGGACGAAAACTGATTGGGCAAGTAAGTTTGACTTGGACGGCAGCTGACTGGGCAGGATTGGACGGCAAGGGCAGCAAGGCGAACCAACTCATTTTCCCTTTCTATTTTCCTCCCTATTTCTTCTATTTCCCTAACTTCCCTATATTCCCCTAACTTCCCTATATTCCCTAAGTTCGTTTATTTTTACGAGTATAAATACCAATGTTACCTATTATTCCTAAGGTTGAATACAATATTAATTTCCTATTTTTCGCTCCTAATTTCTCTCAAACCACAGATCTCTACTCACATAAAATGGAATCACATAAACTGGAATCACATCATCTAATTCCCTCCACAATTCCTTAATTTGAGTGGCAAGAATCCTCAACCTCCATGTCTTCAAAGCAAAGTACCTCATGCAATCCAAAGCTCCTACCATAATTTGAGAATCTGAGTCTAGGATTATCCTCCTGTAACCTTGTTTTACTGCCCAAATAGAAGCAGATTTGATAGCTAAGGCTTCCACTTCATTGTTTGTGGCCCTTCCCAGGCCTTGCAGTTCCCAATAGAGCACTGTCCCAACATGATTCCTACAAACCACTCCAATTCCAGCTCTACCCGGATTGCCTTTTGCAGCTCCATCAGTATTAATTTTAATCCAACCTTTTAGGGGTGGTTTCCAACTAGCTCTGTCTTGCCCCTCTTGCACTTCAACTTCCTTCTCCATTGTCCCTATAACAACCTAAGTTTCCTCTTTAGCATGCACTGCCACAATTTTTGTGACTTTGCTCCAAATGACCTGCCAAACTCCATCTAAAGATGAAGAGTTTAATCTAAAAATTCTGCCATTTCTCTCCAACCACACTTGCCACCAAATGAAGTTTAATCCAAGCTCCCAACCGATACAAAGAGCTTTAGATTTAAATCTACCCCTCTTCCATATTTCCCAAATATTAGTCCGGTTCAAATCACCATTAACTTGAATTTTATAAGATAAAAACCATCTCTCTCAGATCTGGCTCGTGAATGGGCACTCAAACATCAAGTGGTCAGATGTTTCCTCACTCTTGTAACATAAAACACATTGAGATGGACCAATGATTCCCCTACGTCTGAGATTATCAAAAATAAGAATTCCATTATGCATGAACTGCCAGGCAAAAAAGTTTACTTTCGGCCAACCCCTGGACTGTCAAATCTTTCTCCAATCCTCAACCTGATATGCATGAGGAGGAGGCTCTGGAAGGATCTTATCATATCCATCCTTCACCGTGTAGACACCAAGGCTCCCATAGCCCCAAACGAATTCATCCTCCTCATCTCTACCTGTGAGAAATCTGTCTTCCAAGATTTTAGTCATGATGGGTGTCAATTTCGGAGGGATTGAAATTGGCCACTCATCCAACTTCTTAAACTGCTTAAACTTATAATCCCCCAACTGACTAGTGCTGAAATTACTTTCAATTTTGACCCAATCCCTAGTTTCCATGGCTGTTTTCATTGGTTGCAGTTCTGGGAATTCAACAATGATAGGTGGGTGTTGATCCCATGAATCTGTCCAAAATCGTGCGTTCTCCCCTCTCCCCACTTTCTAAAATAATCCATCTTTCACTACCTGAGATGCTAACTTTAGAGCCTGCCACACTAAGGACCCATTACCATCTAAAGGGAAACGACCTACCTCATTTGGGTTTACCTGTCCCAAATATTTACTAGTTAAAACTCTACTGAATAAATAAGTTGGTTGGGAAATCCACCTCCAGTAAAGCTTTCCAGCCAAAGCTTTATATTTAACTTTGATCTCCTTAGTCCCAAACCTCTGTAGACAGGCATATTGAGATATCCTTAATTGCAAAACCAGTTTTGATATTATGTGTTTTATTGTAAATGCACGCAAGTGTTTGACGAAACGGCTGTGCATATATTTTAATGTTGTAAGTGCAATTTAATTTTGTACGTAAAGAATAAAGTCATGTAAACTCATATTAAATCATGTAAGTCGGCTAAATAAGCTATTTCGTCCTGTAGTGCAAATGAAATGTAAATGCAAAGCAAATGCACATAAAATGTAATTTGAGGGTAGTTGCAAGGTAGTTGGAGAGCATAACTACTTGGTGGGTGTATAAATAAACCCCCCCCTCATTCATTAGGGGGGCTCCAGATTGGTATGTGTGAGGATTGAAGTCTATGGGCAAAGTGCAGTCCAGTCCTGTGTACAACCATGGTTATGTTGACTGTAGGTTGTATTGTTGAAACTGTAATGCTGTATCATCCACGCCATTATTAATATAAAATGTAATTTCTGTTATCTGCCATTGTTGTTATTACTGTTGTTATTAATGCTGTTGCAGAATTTCTGTGCATTATTATTGCTATACTACAATGTTGGCAGATCTGTAATTTATTACGTGGAAAGGGAACTGTTGGAACTATGTAAAATCCCTTTCTACAACATCCTTTTACCTTGGGTTGGCTTACTTTCTCCCAACCTACTAAGGCCCAAAATTTTCTAGCCATCTTGTCCAACTCTTTCCATATGGTATGTGGGGCAGCAAGGATAGAAAATTTATAAATTGGCATGGCCTGAATGGTTGACTGCAAAAAAGTTAATCTACCCCCATAGCTTAACCATTTGTGAGACCAATGATTGATTCTTTCCTTGATACAATCCAAAATATTCCTCCAGATATCTATTTTCAGTTTTTTAAAATGCAAAGGGACCCCCAAGTATACCACTGGGAGAGAAGTCCTCGTGAATCCCAAGATCTCTAAAATTTTGTCTTGAAGCCTTTGATCAAGATTGAAAAAGACCACTTTGGATTTTTTTATCATTGATGACTTGGTTTGTGGCCCTAAGGTAGACATTAAGTGTATCTCTAATCATTCTTGCTTCCCTGAAGTTGGCCACTCCCACCAATCCTGTGTCATCCACAAACTGTAGGTGAGTCAAAACTTCCTCACCCACCTTGATACATGTTAGAAAACCTTGTTGTCTTCTCCTCAAGATGAGTCTACCCAAACCTTCAACCAATATGAGAAAAAGATAGGGGGAACAAGGATCTCCTTGACGAAGGCCTTGAGTAGCTCCAAACGGTTGTGAGGGAAGGCCCTTGATTAACACTGAGTATGTTGGAGTAGAAACACAACTCATGACCCATTCTATCCAATCCTGAGAGAAACCAAAGGCTGCCATCATCTTTGACAAGAAGCTCCACTCCACCCTATCATAAGCCTTTGACATATCCAATTTTATGAACATTCCTCTATTACCAGATTTTTGCATTGAATGGATTGCCTCCTGAGCTAGAACCACACCATCCAAGATCTGCCTACCCTCTACAAAACCCCCTTGCTCCGAGGAGATAATGCTATGTAGAAGAGGTTTTAGCCGCTCAACCATTACCTTTGTGATTATTTTATATATGACATTGCATAAGGCAATAGGTCTATAATCTGAAATATGCACCCCCTCCTCCCCTTTTGGAATTAAGGCAATGAAAGTATGATTTAATGCTTTAAGCATTCTTTTACTACCTTTGGACTCCTCTATAACAACCATTACATCCTCCTCCAAGTTGTCCCAGAAGGCCTGAAAAAACTCAATTGGAAAGCCATCTGGACCTGGTGTTTTTCGGTGCTCATTCCAAAGACTACTTTCTTCAGTTCCTCTCTATCAATGGGTTTAAGTAGGGCCTGATTTTCTTCTTCAGAGATAATAGAGGGTATGACAATAAAAACTTCTTTTTGAGCCTCTTCATCTTGCACCATACTTTCCTTAAATAGTTTAGAAAAATAATCCATTGAATGGAAATGCATACCTAGAATTGTATCAAAGGAGTGTTCGTTCTCATCTTGAAGATCTTCCATGTTGTTCGTCTGTCTCCTAGCACAAGTAGCCCGATGGAAAAATTTGGTATTTTTATCACCTTCTAATAACCAAGTGGTTCTTGCTCTCTGTTTCCAGTAGGTCTCCTCTTGGTTGTCAATGTCCTCAACCGCTTTATGCAATGCATCATCCTCTTCTTTGAGATGCTCTATAATTGTTCCTTCCCTGAAGTGTTTTTGAACCTCATCCCATCTGGCCACCAATGGAGCTCTTTGGACCTGGAAGTCTATCTTGTTAGCTCACCTCCATTGTTTCAGTTGATCCTTGACATAATGAAGTTGCTTGTGGAATCTAAATATTGTTGTCCCATATGTTGGGCGACCCTCTTCCCACCACTGTGGAATTTTATTTCGAAGTTCCTCTTTTTGTAACCAAAAGTTTTCAAATTTAAATGGTTTGTGATATTGCACTTTCTTGATCCCCCCTTCCAACAAAATGGGAAAGTGATCTGAAACTGGACCCTCCAAAATCTGAAATTTTATATTCCATTTCACAAATGCCTCCTCTGAAACCAAAAAATTATCTAACTTCACCTTCCTGCTATGTGGCTCCCTCCTCTTATTAGTCCAATTATAGTTGGTTCCAGGGCATTTAATATCCACCAAGTGTAATGCCTGGACTTGGGCAATCATAAGTCAATCCCCTAGGTCTAAAATTGGGGTTCCCCCTTCCTGATCTCTAGAGGATAATTTAGCATTAAAATCCCCAGCAATAATCTAGTCTAACTCCTCCCTTGAGACTCTCATGTTATGCACAACTTTCCATTGATGCATCTAACCATCTAGGTCTTGATCCCCATAAAAATTTGTGATTAAAAATTGCTCAGCTATCACATTATTCCTAAAATATGATGTGAGGACACCCCTCCAAGCTATATGTTCTATTGTCGTCCATTCAAGAGAGTTCCAAAAAGTAACTATCCCCCCTGAGGCCCCTTGGGCAGCCACTTCCATATGACCAACACCCCTCCAAAGTCTATTTACTATTTTACACATAAGATCCAATGATATTTTTGTCTCCTGGATAAGCAAAAAATCTATTTTACATTTTTCTAAGAGTCTTCGAACAACAGATTGATGGGTTCTACTATTTAAACCCCTAACATTCCATGATTGTATAATCATTGGTTACCTTGGGAGTAATAAAAATCTATTGGCCTCACCGATCCTCTAGTGATCAGTTTGTCTCCTTGAATTGCTATCAATTCCTTATTTGATTTTCTACCCACTCCTTGAGAGCTGATATTTTTTTATCTCTTTTCCACCTGAGTTATCCCTAGAGTTGGCCTTTCTCTATTGTTTTCTGCTATACCCATGATGACATCCTTAATTATTGGCTGCTCTTGGTTATGCACTATCAATACCCCTACAATCTCTTATTGCGGTAACTCACTGCACTCAATTACCTGCTCTAGGATGGGAGGAGGTGAAAGAGGGGCTTGAAAATGGCTATTATTATTTTCATTATTCCCATCCACTCCTTCCATGAATTATTCTTCTTCTTGGTCCACTAGTGTCTTAATCTCTCCTATTGGGCTTGTTGGGTGCTCTTTCATCTTTTTCTTTTGCCTTCTCTTCTTTTGGGTTGTTCAACCATCTCCCTGTGCTTATTTGCCCTGAGAAATATTGGTTGTTTGTTTATTGATTGTTGACTTACCCTCCTTAGGAAGATTTGACATTCCTAGAGGAGCCTCCATTTTTATGTTCATATTGTTTGGGCAGGATCGGGCCAAATGCCCATATTTATGGTAAACTCTGCACTTGAAGGGCAATGCCTCATAATCTAGTTGTTGAATCCAAGATAGTCCTACAAGTTCGAGTTCAACCTCTATCGGCAAAGGCTGGCTAAGATCCATTTCCATGCATAATCTAGCATAAACAACAGTGTTTCCTTCCATTGTGTCTTTGGAAACACCCAAATGTCTTCCAAGGGAATTATCAATAACTTCCAATACCTACTCACTCCAAAACTCCATTGGAATTGCATACAAAAATATCAAAATCGGGACAACATTGGGTTCAATTAAAGGATCAAATCCCACTCTCCAAGGCTGAAAAAATAATCCTACTAGACCATGATTCCTATTTTCTGATTCAAAAAGCCTATTTGTATCGACAAGTGAAGAAAAGCCAACAATAAAATATCCATTGCTAATAAACCACAAATAATACTCACCAAGAGACTCCTAGTTTTTCCAGATCCAGGAATGCAAAAAATTTAAGGTAGGGTAAATACCCATGAATTAACAGATCAAATCATGATTGGCTCTATATAAAACTATTTCTTCTACCATCCTTTGCTCAATGATAATTTTTTACCTTGATTATGACTGTGGCAAGCATCCATTGACTCGTTGAGATGTTGATCTATTTCCAGCAGTTGTAAAGAGCATTTTTAATGCAGTTTATTGTGCTTCTTCAATCTCTACTGGAGATTTATCCTTTAACAAATCTGCAAAAGAACTATGTCTCTCTAAAAGAGGATCCGGAGGTGTCCCCATTGGACCCTCCTAGGGCAACAATCTTATCTTCAATTCCACAACAACCAAAAATCTCTTCACCTACCCAATTGATGCCCTAGTTTTCTCTTCCAGAGCTCTCCCTATGGCGTTCATCAAATATAGTTCTCCTTGTTGAAAGTTGAGAAAATTAATTAGTTGAGCTCCTAAATCATATTACAAAGGCTTGTTAGATGAAAATTATCAAAATATATTATCTTGCCTTTCTTAAAAACCAATGCAATACTGGTGGCATTGATTTCACTTATTGTAGCCTTCTTTTTCCTTAGCCTTTTCAACTATGACCATCACTCTTTAACAAATCCCAAATTTTTTGAAAGAAAATTGCAGGAAATCCATTGGGGCTAGGTGCCTTATTAGGGTGGAAAGAGAAAGTCACCTCCTGTAGCTTCTCCATATAGATCTTCCTCATCAAGCTTTCATTCAGCCTTTGTCTTCTTATCTTGCCTAACTTCTGACACAATGTATTTGAAATAATTAATTGCTTTTTTTCTTTATATCTTTTTCTCCCTCAATACTTCTTTTATTTGGAATTGAAATATTTTGATTTGATGGAAGGCAGTTGTTTTGGATGTAGCACGAAAAAATTGGTATCTTTATCCCTTAAAGCTATCTCTCCCTATATTTTTTGTCCTAGTAGGGCTCTTCCTTTTGCAATACATTATAGTATTTAGAAAGTAATTGTTTTTCTTGCACATAAGTATCTTGGTCCATTCCATTGATTTCTACTATCTATTGTAAATTTTTGATCTATGATTTAATTTTCTCATTTATTTTAAATATGTTACCAAAAGTTTTGGCATTTCAAGCCTTCTTTTGCCCCTTTAGATGTTTCATCTTTTGAACAAACGTATACATACATGATCCTTCAAACTTTTATTCATCTCACCATAACATAACTGTTGGTTACGAATCTGCCATGAGGAAAGGATTTGTTGTTATTGCGCCCAGATTCGCCCACCAGATTGAAAGGCCGGAAGGAAGGAATGCCTTCCGTGCCAATCTCCGGAGAAGGCCGGCTTCCTGTGGGGTTTGTGTTAAGATAAGAGTGCAGGAAAGAGATAAAAAGGTACAGAAAGAGATAAAAGTGCAGAAAGGGATTCCAAATGTGATTGGAGTTGGGTGGGGGGAATAAGCAAAGACGACAACGAATCAATCACCACTACTAACAACATTCATCTACAAACACACATTGAAACTACAGCTATCAGCGATCCCATGTATCCTCTATCTATGCATTCCAGGAATACTTGGCCATCAAATGCTGGAGTCCGTAGTTCAAGTACAACAACAAGCAATGACACAAGAAACATGAGGCAGAAATGACAAGGAGAGGCAGCATGCAAGATAAAAGACAGGAAGCAGAGCCAAGTGTATGTTTATATTTGAGGCAAACGCACAACTACAATTGTCCCCTAGCAATATATTCCCCTTCCACCACCTTACAATGAAAATGTGGTGGGTATTTATAGCCCAAAATTCCCCCGATTACATTCATGGGCACGGAGTCCCAGACAAGACAAGAGCTGACACGAGCGGCCGAGGAGCTGCTGATGCCGACTCGTCGGGCCGGACTGTCCTTGCAAGCATGGTGTCCCCCGAAGGCGGTACAGCTACGTGGCAGTGCGTTGGGTCAAGTCTTCCATCAACAGGAATGCGGGTAGGTGCGGCAGATGGCACTTCACATCGGCTTAAATGGTGACAGTTGGCGCCGGTAGTGTAGCCCATGCTTTGTCCTTGCGCGGTCAAGTCTTGGCTCGAATCCCGAAGGTGGATACTTGTCGGATGCTGAGGTGTGACACGTGTCTGCCTTGAAAGGCAGCTTATCCAACTTCGCCAGAATTCGGGCGCTATCGGGTTGCGCAGAGGAAAACAACGCAGCTTGGAAGGCCTTCTTGCCTTAGCAAATTTCTGAGTTGACTTTACCCAACTCGCGCACCGGTCAAGGGCGCACTCCGACTTCGCCGCGAATTCGGGTTGCGCACCGGTGCTTGGCTGTTTTCATCCGCCGTTCGGATCGCGCACGGAACAGGGCGCACTCCGACTTCGCTGCGAGTCGGGTGTCGCCCCAGCACTTAGCCGTTTTTCTGATAGACCATTCCCCTAGTGCGCCCAGGAAGAAGGGCGCACCCCGACTTCGCTGCGAAGTCGGGTTGCGCCCCTGACACTTAGTCAATTTTTGCGCACTTCGGGTTCCCTATTGCGCTCCAGCTGAGGGGCGCACTCCGACTTCGCTGCGAAGTCGGGTGTCGCCCCAACACTTAGAAACTTTTCAAGGAACACCCGCTGAAGTTTTACTGGGGGAAGAAAGGGGGAAAGAAGAAGAGGGAATCGAAATGCGAGGGAGAGGAATAAAGGGAAGAATGAAGGAAGGGGAAAATGAGGAGAAGGGAAGGAAAAGAGCAGCCTACTTGCAGAAATCAAAACATGGCACCCCTGTGCAAAATGTGGCAACATTCCCGGCGGCTCGCGGGGTGTCGAGCTCGCCTCGACGCAAAGAACCATGCCTTTATCCTTTGGGTGCAGAGGAACTTCCTTCCCCTGCTTTCGCCGCTCTCGGTCGCTTCCCTTGGGGCAACCGTTCTTCTTCGTTTTCGCTTTCACCGCTTGCCTCCTCGCTCTCGCCTTTCGAATCGAAGGCTCTCCACTTTCCGCCTCCCGCTTGCTTATGCGTTCGAGCGCAGCCTTAGCTTGATCCCGCGTTGCGGCTTGGAAGGGAGTGGGGTCGCTGATCTCTCTGAGTACTGCGTGGAATGCAGCGACCGCGTGCAGGTCAATGGTGTTATATCTTTTTCCCAACTCTTCAAGAGAAGAGTTGATCTTGCAGTACTTCGCCACCATTTGAGCGACCTGCGCTTCTTGAACTGGCTCTGTCCAGCTATCGATTTCAGCTGTATCTGCTTCGAAGGACAGCCAGTTCTCCTTTACCTGCTCAAGGGTGAGGAACTCGTCATCTCTGACATAGCTCGGACACCCGTGCTCGGACAGAATGTGAAAGGGCGCCAGGAGAATGTGTCTTTCATGTTCTAAGGCGTCTAGCGCCTTCCTGGCCGTTCTGATCTTTTCTGTCCTAGCAAAATAAGTGTGCAAGGTTACCCTTGCATTTGCCCACTCTGAGGCAAGTTGGGACATGGGGGCGATTTGGAAGCCTTCGCGCTCTAATTCCTCAAGTTTCATAGCCAGGTCTAGCCATTGCCTCGCCTGGTGTTCGGCTTCCTCTACCACAGGCTTTCCCCGGGAGGACACTTCTTCAATCCTGGATACGAAATCCAGAATTGTCAAGGATTTGACAAGGTTGGGCTTGCAACCTTGTAGCAGACTTGCGCGCATCTCCTTCGCCTTGCTCTTTGAAAAGGCCGTCGCTTGTGATGCTTTCTCTGCGAGCTGCGACTGTGCCTGTTTCAGCGAATCCTGCAGTTGTGAAATCTGCTCTAGCGCTGCTTTTCTCTCTTGCTCGGCTGTCTGCTGGGAGGCGGCCAGCTGAGCCTTAAGATCTTCAACTTCTTGCTGCGCTGACCCCAACTGCGCAGTAGCCCTAGCCAAGTCTTCTTCGAGCTGCCTTGTGGTATTCTGCAGCTGGAAAAGCGCCTCCTGGGTCTCGAGATGCTTGACAAGGAGGCTGTCTGTTTTACGACGAATACCGCGGATCTCGTATTCTTCGTTGATATCATCAAAGTTCTTCTCCTTCGTCTGAAGCTCATAGTCAGCCTCGGTCATATCACGGAGAGGCTTCTTCACCTTAGGAATCAGCTTTTCCGTCGTAAGCACTCTCCGATCTAGGTCAAACTTTGTGCGCTTGACCGGGGCGGCTATCTCTTCGGCCCTTCTCGCGCTTAACGCCTTGAAGAAAAGAGGCGGATCCTCCCACGGCTCTCATCGCCGCAGGCCGGTCCTCGGTGATACTCATGAAATTGAGGTCTTCCAGCCTCCCGGGCTTGCCGTGGCATTTTCCCCGCGAATAGTGAAGTAGGAGGGATACCTGAGGGGGTAGCAACTTTCAAGGGCGATTGGGTCCTAGGAGTGACAGGGGTTTGGCTAGATGGCGCTGGTAGGGTTTCGAGCGGCTGGGGCAAAGGATGTGGAGATGAGGGAGCGGCTTCAGCACTAACTGCGGGTGAAGGCTCTAGGGTTTGACTCAGGGATTGAAAGGCGTTGGGATCCTGAGCAAACTGGTCAAACGAGTGGAGGCCGCTAGACGGTGGAGTGGCTTGAGATGCGGAGGATGCGGCTACGGCTTGCCCTGATGAAGTGGGAGATGGGGTTTTTGCAGGGCCGACGCGGACTTGGGCAAGCGGAACGGAGGACGTACCTGCGGGCTCCGCCTGAGCCGACGCTGGAGGGATGGTCGCAGCCTGGATGTCTGCTTCTGGTTCGGGGCTGTCTAAAGAGACAACCTCCGCGCCGTCGCTTGCGGTCGCTCTGCGGCCGATTGCTGCACTGGCTCCTTGGGACGCTTGGTCCTCTCGACCTTTTTCTTTTTCTTTTCTCCCGACGCCGTGGCTGGTCCAGAAGAAAGCGGCAATAAAGGGGCGGCAGGCGCTGATGTCCCCACGGTAAACTTGTACCTGGGTCGCGCTGGGAGAATACCTGCCGCACTCGGTCCGCTGGTGGGCGGTACTGACGCTGTTTCTGCTGGAGGGGCCAGCTCAGGAGTTGACCGCTCTGAACCTTGCGCCGCTTCGGGCACTGCCACAGGAGCTACAGGCTGCATCGGGCCCACTTGACTGCTGGATGGAGTCGCGCTGGAAGTCGCTGGGGTTGACAATGACTGAGAGGTAGCCCTTCTTTTATACCTTATATTTGCGCCTCGGGGAACGCAATTGCGAAATTCAAAGGGCTGCCACGTGTCGACATGTTGATCATAAAGTGCCGAAAACTCATCATCAACGGCAAGGTTCCTCCGGCTTGATTTGTCGTGTTGCGTGCGACACCTCATCTTCCAGCATTCGAGGATTTTGTCCTTATGCCAGTTGAGCGGCGCCACCTTAGCGAGGAACTTCTTGAATCCAGCTGACTCCATTCGATGGTCCGGGTTCCGATCAGGATCGTAAGTGACCTCCTCGCAGTAAAACTCATGCCATGGTGGCCATGACTGCATCAAATGAATGCGCCAGTGGAGGTCCGCACCTGTCAAATTCCTTCTCTCTTTCATGATTTCAGGTCTCGGACAGATGTGCGTGAACTTTCCCCGGACCCCGATTGGGTCGTATTTCCAGCGTTGGGGCAGCATAATCAGGCCCATATCCATCAGCTCCCGCTCAAGATAAACGTGCTGCCCGATTTCGAAGACTTGAATATTGGCCCAGGTCATAGGATATTTGAATATGTGACCCCTCTTCTTTCCTTGGCCAAATTCTTCTTCGACGTAATCCATTTGCCGCGCCACCTCCATCCCGAACTGATGATCTGTGCAGAAGTAGGGCAGCAAACAAGGCATTCCCTTGAATCCGTAGATTCGGACAACAATGCCCTGAGTCAGCCGAAAGGTATCACCAAGCTCATTGTCCGACGTACACTTCGTCATAGCCGCTGGTGGGCGAGTCGCGCCGCGGTTGAACAGATCCCATTGCCCGGCCCGTAAATTGAACATTAAACTCATAAAATGAGCCCTTCCGGTACAGGGCCTCACCATTCGTACACGGGGAGCGGCTCTCCTTGTTCGTTCGCTTTCCTCAGGTTAGGGACGTTCATCCGGTAATGCATATGGTACAGGCATAGCCATGTGAGGAATGAGCAAAACCGGAAGTCCGTCGACTGCTTCTGCTGCAGTCTCACCAGGCTCGCATGAATTGCGTAGGCCAACCAGTCCGCCCAGTCGTAGAAGATTGGGCGCTTCCCGCTTTTTTGCGCCGTGGAGTCGTAGAACTCCCCGTGCAGGATACACTCGGCCATCGCCAGCTGGAAAGGCCGCACCACTCGTTCGAGTCGCAGCCGAGGACCCACGCCAGGATGATATAGATATATCTGTTTTCGAATCGGTCCAGCGGTATGGGGCCAGCTGGCCACCGTCCGAGCGCTAACGGAGTCTTCGACTCGAGTTAAGAAATTCTCTCATCCACTTCGTCTTAGAAAACCTGCCGATCTGCTCCTCGATGTTCACCCTTCTGATAATTGCGTCTGGGCTGTACTGAAGCCCTGGGGCGAACGCCGGCTGGATGCTCTCTCCGAAAAGAGTGAACAACACCCTTCCTTTGTTATCGCAGACTTGCCGCGCAGCTGGTTTGTAATATTCAGCAATCACTTCAACCAGCTCCGGGCACCAGTGAGTTGGAGGGCACAGAAACCAGTGAAGATTTGAATTATATGCGGCTCCGAGGTGGTGGGAAGGCGAAACCTTACCCACCCACTTTGCGATAGTCAGACGCAGCTTCGTGATACTGATGGAGAATGAACCATCCTTGTACCCGGATAGACGATTGATTGGTGGCGGCGGAGTCTGGCCAGCTACGCGCCTCTTTGTTCTGGATTTTGCTTTCTTGCCCTTCTGAGGCGCTGCGCTCTCATGGTCGCTGGACTCTGGAGACTTGTCAGCTTCGCGCGGTTCTACACTTGATTGCGCCTGTACGGGCGCTTTTCCCTTGTCCATCCTTGTCGAAACAATCAGAGATAGGGACAAATACTTTCGAGCTTGTCAGGTTTATTCTTCGCAGTCTGGGAGTCAGCTTTGGACTTATGAACTTTTTGGCCGCGCCAGGGTTCTTTTGTAGACAGTGACTGCACATTAATGGCGCGAGGGAGGAAGTTAAAGCAGTTAACTCTGGGTTGGTGGAGGCGCTATGATTTTGGCGGCTGCGCATGGGCCCTTTTTTGAAAAGCGGACTTTATTGGTCGTTGGCCCAAAACGCACCTTACCCTTTAAATGCATCATCCTTGGTAATTGCGCAATCATTTAAAACACCTTGAGCGTTGTGCCGTTGCTGACGTCGCCGCCACCATTTGGGCACACTTTTCAAAGGACCTTGCAATTAATTAACCCAACTTTGCCATGTGCCGGACTTCACACCGGGCCCACACTTACAAACTTTTGGCGCTTTCCGTGATGAGCCGTTCGGGCTTCGCCCGAATCGGGGCGCGGTCCGACTTCGCCCGAAAAAGGGCGCACTTCGAACTTCGCCGAAAAAGGGCGACTTGGGTTTTACACTTCGATTTCCTCTGGTGCGCCCAATAATGGGGGCGCACTCGGACTTCGCCCGAAAAATGGGCGCAACCCGACTTCGCCCACCAACATGAGCGCAGTTCGACACTAGGCTTTTCTTTGTAGTCTGCTACCCGACTGCGCCCTTTGGAGAAGGCGCAGCCCGACTTCGCTGCGAAGTCGGGTGGGCAGCCAGACTTAGACATTTTAGCTCTCTTTTTAACTGCTTTCTTCCCTTAGTCGCCCCATTTGATGAGCGCTGCCCGACTTCGCTGCGAAGTCGGGCATTTGCCTCAGACCTACTTGGGCTACTTGGAAAACTGAAATATTTACATGCCGAAAACTTAAAAAAATACGAAAAGGGAAATCTGTACAAGGAAGGGCCCCTTCGGGCGCCTTCAGTGGTGGTACAATTTCAGGTGGAACCCGTTGACAGGAATGGGGAGAGGATGTCCCTCCATGTCCCGAAGCACATATGCATTGAACTGATTAACCCGGGCAATCTGATAGGGGCCCTCCCAGAGGGCGTCAAACTTTCCATGGTTGCCGGGTTTGGCCTTGAACGAGTCCCATTTCAGCACCAGGTCCCCGATTTTGAAAACTCGGGCAGTGGTGCCTTTCGCGAACCAGCCTTGGGTTGCTTCAGCGTGTTTGGTGAAGGCCTGGTACGCTTTCTCTCTGTCTTCCTCCAACTGCAGCAGTTGGCAAAGTCTGTCGTCCAATGGATCCCCGCTGCCTTTCTCTTCATCAAGCATCCAGAGAGCGGGCATCTCAAGGTGAGTTGGCAAGACAGCTTCTTTGCCATACACGAGCGCATAAGGGGACGTTTTGATGGACTTTTTGAATGAAACTCTGTCCGCCCATAGCGCCCGATCCAGGAGTAGGTGCCAAGTCCTCTTGTTTTTCTCCACTGTCCTTCGAATGATCTTCAGCAGATTTTTGTTGGTGGACTCGGCGAGACCGTTCCCCTGCGGGTAGTAGTTGGAAGACATCTTGTGATAGATGCCAAATTTGCTGGTGTACTCCGTGAGTACAGCGCCTGCGAACCCCGGACCATTGTCCGTCACTATTGACTCGGGAACCCCGAAACGGGTAATCAGGCTCTCAAGGAATCTGATGACCGTCTCTTGGTCGGCATTCTTTGTGGGGATCGCCTCTGCCCACCGCGTGAAGTAGTCGGTGGCGGTTAAGATAAACTTGTGGCCCGCTGCAGAGTTCGGCGAAATCACCCCGATGAAGTCCAGACCCCATTGCTGAAACGGAGTCTCGGCTTGGATCGGTTGAAGGGGCAGGGGTGCTTTTCTGTTCCTGCCAAGCAAATCTCTGGCATTGATCACACTTGGTACAGACCGCATGAGCGTCTGTAAACAGAGTGGGCCAGTAGTACCCAGCTCTGATTATTTTCAAGGCCGTAGGCCTTGCAGAATGATGACCTCCAGGCATCCCGGAGTGAAATTCTCCAAGGACCCTAGACTGGTCTGCTTTTCTGACGCACCGCAACAGGATGCCGTCGATGTTTTTAAAGTAAAGCCCCTCGGGGCGAAGAGTGTACTTCAAAGCACCTAGCCGAAACCTCCTTCTTTGTGAGGCGTTCATGTGGTCTGGACATCTCCCGGTGCAGAAGTATCTCACCAGGTTATCTGTCCAGTCGCACTCCTCGGGTAAGGAGTTAGCTAGGTTGGTGCGTGTTGCTGGATCCTCCCACTCGCAGGCGGATATCTCGGCTGCCGCGCTTCGGGCTAGCTCCTGGCACAAGGCTCGGCCTCTGATTAGCTTGGTTGGCCGCACCTCGATGTCAAACTCCTGGATTTTGGCAATCCATCCCGCTCTCTTGTGACCCGGTTCTCCTTGAATGATGAAGCTTCGAACGTCCGGGTGGATCACAAAGACAGTGATCTTGCTCTGGGAGACAAAGTGCCTGAACTTTCGGAGAGATTTCATGACAGCGTGAACCTGCCGCTCTATAAAGTTGTACTTTTCTTCGTGCGGCTGGATCACTTGGCTCAGGAACGCAATGGGGCGCTCCTCGCCATCATCTCCCTTTTGGGTCAGGACTGCGGCGTAACTCTCTGGTTCTCCCACCGCGTACAGGATGAAATCCTTGGAGTAGTCCGGGTTTATCAACACCGGTGCTTGTGCAATGCGAGCTTTGATCTCCTCGAAGGCTTGCTCCCTTTCTTCAGTCCACAGAAATTCTGCATTCTTTTTCAGCAACTCGGCCATGGGCTTGATTACCTGTGCGAAGTCCGGTACGAACTTCCGCACGAAGTTGATTTGGCCGAAGAAGGACTGCAGCCCTTTCTTGTCGATTGGGGCGGGCAAGCGGAGGAGGGCCTCTGCTCTATCAGGATCTATAGCCAGGCCTTTCTCGGAGATGACATGCCCCAACAACTTTCCTTCTTTCACCGCGAAGACAGATTTCTTCGGGTTTATGGAGATGCCGAATTCACGACACCTTTCGAATATTTGCCGCAGGTGGGGAACATGATCTTCTCGCTTGTGAGAGAAAATAGTCATGTCATCCAAGTAGATGACAATCACTTTGTTGAGCAGCTCTCGTAAGGCCAGGTCCATGGCTCTTTGGAATGTGGCGCCAGCATTGGATAAGCCGAATGGCATGCGCTGATAGGCGAACGTTCCCCATTTGGTGGTGAACGCCGTCTTGTGCTGGTCCTCATCCTTGACCCATATCTGGTTGTAGCCGGAAAAACCGTCTAAGAGGGAAAATCTCTGGGCTCCAGCAACTATATGGAGGATCTGATCGATCTGGGGAAGCGGGTAATGGTCCTTGAGGGAGGCCTGATTTAGATTTCTGAAATCCACGCAGAGACGAATGTCTCCGTTCTTCTTCCTCACAGGAACCAAGTTCGCAACCCAGGATGAATGCTTGATGGGGTAGATGATCTTGGCCTCCAAGGTCTTCAAGAGCTCGGCTTTCATCATGGCCTCGATTTTTGGATTGACGGCCCTCTGCTTTTGCCGGAATGGCTTGGCGCCATCTTCTAGCTCAATGGTATGCCGGATTATTTCTCTGTCATACCCCTTCAAGTCTTGGTAGCTCCAGGCTACTATGTCAGGGAACTCTCGACACAATGATCTGATCTGCTCGAGTTCCTCTGTGGTGCAGTCTGTCCCGACCTTGATTGATTTTCCAGGTTCCAGCTCCAGGTCGGCATACTGCTTCGGGTCTACTTTGATCCTATGAGATATGGCTCTGTCATTCTGATCAAATAGACTCTCTAGGGTAATCAGTCCTTTTGGGACATGATTATTTTTCAACTGTATCAACCCCTCATATTGCTCGTCATCAGGGTCTCTACCTTCGATTGAACAGGCTTCATTTACCAAAAATGTGACGATCTCCTCGTCACAGTCGAACACCTGCCAATGGGTGTCCTTATCAGGCACAGAAGGCCTGTAAATGGTACGAACCGGCTTCGGCTTCTGGATAGTGTCATCAGCCGGAATGTACCTGGCTCCAACAGACGCCAGAATGTCAGCATGCTTGTTTTTCTCTCGTGAAATAGCCTTGACATTCAACGAGTCAAAAGACTCCATCAGATCCCAGACCCGATTTCGGTACGCCTTGAGATAGTGCTTTTTGGAGGCGCACTTGTTCGTGATCTGGTGGCACACCAGCTCTGAGTCTCCGTAGATCTGCAGATGTTTAATTCCCAACCTCTCCGCCTTTCGCAAACCCAAGCACAGGGCTTCGTACTCCGCCGCGTTGTTGGTACAGCTCCAAGCCAGCCTGTAGGTGTAATCCTTCTGGATCCCGGTTGGGGAAACCAAGAGGACTCCAAAGACCGGCGCCATTTTTGCATCGTGCGCCGTCAAAGAAAAGCTTCCACAGCTTTTCAGGTGCAGGTCCCACTTCTCTCCTGGCTGACTTGTCAAGCCTCTCAGGCTGAACAATGGTGTAACAGCCTTGCTCTGTTTCAATCACGGCGTTGAAGTCCCGCAAGGAGAATTCATCTTCTACTTGCAGCTGCTCGAGAGCTTGCTCCGTCATGTCCACCGTCACCGCTTCTTCCTCCGTCAGCTGAACCATGCAATCCTCAGGCTCTTCTCCGGGTATCTTCTCTACTAAGTAGGTGGAAGGCTTCTCATTGAAGATTTTCAGTCTCCTTCCTTTGAAGGGCACTTCCATGTGTGAGTAGTCCAGAGAGAGATATCCTCCCAACTTCGCAGTGAACTCCCTGGAGAGACACATGCCGAAGTAGGGTTCCAAGTCGACGACCACAACCTCTTGGATGACCACAATGTCGAGAGCTTTGTGCAGCCGAATGGGGATGTCTTTTATGACACCGACCGTCTTGACAGGGGTGCCGTCTAGTTGCAGCACGCCTTGGCTGCTCCTTGTGTACTCCATCCCGATTTCATCGCAGACGGCTCTCGGCATTACGGTCGTGGAAGCACCAGAGTCCACCATGCAGTTGTGTACTATGTACCCTTGCATCCGTAATGACAGATAGAAGGGAGGTGGTCTGTTCTTCCCAGTGGCTGAGACTGTCAGGGGTTGCACCAGGACAGCGGGTTGTATCTGCTTGCCATTCTTCATGATCTTCAGGGATTCTTGCAGCAGATCAACCTGGCCTGGGAGCTGAAGAGCATCGTACATGCTGATTCTTGCGGGAGTTCTCTTCAACTCGTCTACTATGCTGTAGCCCGAAGTGCTTGCTCCTTCCGCTTCTTTTGCCGGCTCATACTTCGTCCGGTACTGTTGAGTGGCCTCAACTCTCTGCCTCTTGGTTAGAGACGGATATCTCAGCCTCTCCTGAGCTTGTTCTTTTGTTTCAGCTGGAGGCTGAGCAGCGGGAGCTTTAGCCGGAAGAGCTTTGGCAACGGGAGGCTTGACTGCGGGAGTCTTCGCCGGAGGAGTCTTTTCTTTGGCTGTGTAGGGCCACAGCCTCTTGTACGGTGGTATCTCCTCAGGTTGCGCCTTGTCTCTTCTGGCGTACACCTTTAGGGGTTTGGCTGCAGCTTCGGTAGACTTCTTGTTTTCCTTGGCAGGAGGCGGCATCGGGACTTCATCTGAGACGGCGAAATTGCTTTCGTCGCCCAGGATCATGTAGAGCTCTTCGTCCTCAATGGCGCTGCCGGCCAAAGTCTGGAGGTAGTGTTGATGTAGTGTACAGTCATCCTCGGCATGCGGGTCGTTGCACGTGGTGCACCAATTGACCTGGTCAGAAGTACCAGGTTCATCCTCAATGGCAGCATTCCTCGAGGGGGCCGCCGTTGCAAATGTTGCTCGAGGGGCCGATCTTTTGTCAACGCCGGGGCGGATATGGCCTCCTTGGAGCCAGGTCCATCTGGGCCTGCTTCTTTTTCGAACAGTCATGTCGTTAGACATGGTATGATAGCCAGAGGCCAGAGCCCGTACCTCCTGTAGGATTTGATTCTGAATATCATGGTCAGGAGGCGGCGGCAACTGAGCTGGGGGAGGCAGTGCAGCCAATGGAGGAGGAGTTGAATATTGTGCATGCTGCGGGGGAGCAGGAAGTGCTGGAAAACGTGGAGGACGAGGAGGTGGATAATGAATTTGCGGCGGGCCGTAAGGATTCACGACCGGCGCCGGGTTCCATTGCTGCTGGGGTTGCTGTCCTGAAGTGGACGGCTCCGAACCAGAAGCTGATGGATACTGCGATCGGGGAAAATCAGGGTAGATGGGCGGTTGCACTCTGTGCGGAAGCCTGCCGATGGAGATGATGTCCATTTCAGCTTGCTGGGCAGCTTCGTACAGAGCAGGGAACGTGTTGATTCTGGCAACCTTCAGCAGCAGGCAAATGTCTGAGTTGAAAGATCTCAGGTAGTAGTAGGCGGCCTGACTTGCTGACGGTCCGAGTTCGCGAGGCACTCGTTTCCAAGACCTCGCAAACCGGATGTTGAAGTCTGACACCTCCTCTTGGGGGTGTCTCTGAATACTTTGGAACTGATGCAAACAAAGAAGAGGGATCAGCAGACTCGTTGCATCCTTTCACGAGCCTGCCGGCTAACTGTCGCCACCCTGTGATGGATCCCTCTGGCAGCGATCTCCACCAGTAGAGAAGCTTTCCCCTTAGGGAAAGGGCCAGCAGACGGGTCTTCACACTTTCGTCAGTAATGGAGTGAAGCGCAGCCAGGGCAAGAATGTCCTGGATGTGTTCATACGCCGTCTTGCCGTAGCCGTCGTATGTAGGGATAGACTTTAAGGCAGCAGGGGGCACAGCTTGCTGTCCGACTAGGGCCAAGGGCCCCGTAGAATCCACCGCCGGGAAGAGGTCATCCTCATCCAGATGATCAGCCATTTCTGCTTCTGACCCGGTAGTGTACTCGGTATCGGAACTGTCCGAAGATGTGGATTCTTCTTCGGCCTCAACTTGTTCAATCTCAGCCTCGGCTTCTTGGATTTCAGCCTCGGCTTCTTGGATTTCTTCTTCGCGAGCTTGATAATCAGCCAGCCTGACGCGCTCGCCTGGAGCGTCAAGGTCAAGTTCGTAAAAGTCAGGCGGGTTCTCCGGATTCCTTGCTCGCCACCTTCTCGTTTGCATGAAGGCGTTAGGACCGGTCTTTTCGGACTCAGAGAATATTCAGATTTGCAGAGTCGCCAGGTGCTCTGATTTTGAACAGCAATGAAGCGAGCACTAGTACTTTGATTCTGTTTGGGGGTGGGAAACTTCCATGTCCCACCGGGTAAAACCAAGAAACTGGTGCAAGTGGGTTTATTAGATTGGAATAGTACGCGTCCCACCGGGCGTGCCAGAGAAACTGTTGGTTACGAATCTGCCATGAGGAAAGGATTTGTTGTTATTGCGCCCGATTCGCCCACCGTATTGAAAGGCCGGAAGGAAGGAATGCCTTCCGTGCCAATCTCCGGAGAAGGCCGGCTTCCTGTGGGGTTTGTGTTAAGATAAGAGTGCAGGAAAGAGATAAAAAGGTACAGAAAGAGATAAAAGTGCAGAAAGGGATTCCAAATGTGATTGGAGTTGGGTGGGGGGAATAAGCAGCACGACAACGAATCAATCACCACTACTAACAACATTCATCTACAAACACACATTGAAACTACAGCTATCACCGATCCCATGTATCCTCTATCTATGCATTCCAGGAATACTTGGCCATCAAATGCCTGGAGTCCGGAGTTCAGTACAACAACAAGCAATGACACAAGAAACATGAGGCAGAAATGACAAGGAGAGGCAGCATGCAAGATAAAAGACAGTAAGCAGAGCCAAGTGTATGTTTATATTTGAGGCAAACGCACAGCTACAATTGTCCCCTAGCAATATATTCCCCTTCCACCACCTTACAATGAAAATGTGGTGGGTATTTATAGCCCAAAATTCCCCCGATTACATTCATGGGCACGGAGTCCCAGACAAGACAATGAGCTGACACGAGCGGCTGAGGGACTGCTGATGCTGACTTCTGTCGGGCCGGACTGTCCTTGCAACATGGTGTCCCTGAAGGCGGTACAGCTACGTGGCAGCGCGTTGGGTCAAGTCTTCGGTCAACAGGAATGCGGGTAGGTGCGGCAGATGGCACTTCACATCGGCTTAAATGGTGACAGTTGGCGCCGGTAGTGTAGCCCATGCTTTGTCCTTGCGCGGTCAAGTCTTGGCTCGAATCCCGAAGGTGGATACTTGTCGGATGCTGAGGTATGACACGTGTCTGCCTTGAAAGGCAGCTTATCCAACTTCGCCAGGAATTCGGGCGCTATCGGGTTGCGCAGAGGAAAACAACGCAGTTGGAAGGCCTTCTTGCCTTAGCAAATTTCTGAGTTGACTTTACCCAACTGCGCACCGGTCAAAGGGCGCACTCCGACTTCGCTGCGAAGTCGGGTTGCGCACCGGTGCTTGGCTGTCTTCATCCGCTGTTCGGATTGCGCACTGGAAAAGGGGCGCACTCCGACTTCGCTGCGAAGTCGGGTGTCGCCCCAACACTTAGCCGTTTTTCTGATAGACCATTCCCCTAGTGCGCCCAGGAAGAAGGGCGCACCCCGACTTCGCTGCGAAGTCGGGTTGCGCCCCTGACACTTAGTCGAATTTCCAACATTGCTCGTCTGTGCGCACTTCGGGTTCCCTACCGCGCTCCAACTGAGGGGCGCACTCCGACTTCGCTGCGAAGTCGGGTGTCGCCCCAACACTTAGAAACTTTTCAAGGAACACCTGCTGAAGTTTTACTGGGGGAAGAAAGGGGGAAAGAAGAAGAGGGAATGAAGCTGCGAGGAAGAGGGAGAAAGGGAGAAAAGAAGAAAGGGGAAAATGAGGAGAAGGGAAGGAAAAGAGCAGCTCACTTGCAGAAACCAAAAACATGGCACCCCTGTGCAAAATGTGGCAACAATAACCATTTGAAGAAATCACGATATTGGATCCAAATATACTAAAAACGAAATTGCTTTGAATAACCATTGTTGAGTAGATCACATCTCAAGAGAATAGTTTTGTAATCTTATCCTGCTCGTGTTAAAATGTCTGAAGAGATTGTGTACTCTATTTTTAACCATGTATTCGATAACAAAAATCTGTTCAATCTTTTTGCTATATGAGTTTGCCCAATATGTCTCTTACTCCATGCATATTAAAAGCTTGAAGGAATAGCATTTCCAAGGCCATTTGAATTGACAAAGGAAGCAAAATCGTTTATTGATTTAGAACATCCAAGACTACCACCCTTCTTTTTTGAAGGAGATAGAATTTTTTTAAGTCCCTCAAGAATCCATAGATCACGATTATGAATCACCATTGAATAAAAATAGAGGTCCTTCCAATATCTATCACAAAGAGTAATTGTAGTTGGAGCATATACATTCATAACTCCAACTTTGTTATTTTCCTCTTTCCTGAAAAAAAAAGACCAAAAACACAAATACTTCTTGTTTCTAGCAATTGTCCATCCCATTTGTTGCAATAGCTCTTGAAGCACCTATAGCAGAAATTGCTAGACTATTCCCTATATTCCAAATATTTTTGAATGCATCCTTACATCCCTCATCACTTATTTTTGTTTTTTGTATTGAAATTAATTCAAGAGTATAACACCCTATTATTTCCTTACTAACTATTTTTAAAGGCTCTTATTCATATCCCCTAATATTCCAAGATACCATTTTCATCATTAGTTTTTATTTTTATTCATGGGCTTAGCCCCCACTTTTTGTGAACACTTGTGATATTTTTTTTGGTTTCCCAAATTGAAATTTCTCTGATATTCCTTTTTCTTTGTTCTTGCTTAAGGGTTTTTCTCTCCATTTTCATCATTAATCTTTTCTATTTTTCTAGACTATTCATAATGAGACTATCATCTATAGGCCTCGGTTGTCTTGGAGAACTTGAAGTGCAAGGAGTATTGTTGGTTACGAATCTGCCACTGGGAAAGGGTTTGGTTTATCTATGCGCCCTAGACCCGCCCAACAGATTGAAAGGCCGGAAGGAAGGAATGCCTTCCGTGCCAATCTCCAGAGAAGGCTGGCTCCTTTACTACACTACACTGGGTTTTAGATTAGAGAACTGGAAAGAAATTGGGAAAGTGCTGAAAGAAATGCAAATAACTGAAAGAAACGGAAATGTAGATAGTTCCAAGGGGAAGAACAGGCAACACAATTACTAACTTCTACTTAAACCAACAACAATCAATATTATGAGTATAACAGAAACTAAAACTGAAACACATCCTGATATGTATCCTTCAACAATTCCAGATTTCGTTCTTTATCACACACTTAAATCCAGATTGCAGAATTCAAAGTATGCATATAAAAGAACAGAATTGACAGAAATAACAGAAGGCATCATACACAGGAAAAGAGTCCAGAATCAGAACCAGGAGTCTTAATATTGATGCAGAGTCCAAGTACAACAGCTTTCTAGCAAAATGTTCCCCCCCCGATTACATTACATTGAGTGGCTTTTATAGAGGAATTTACCCCCGTAACCATTAATGCCAAAACCCTAAAACCGTTGGGGCAGCTGAGATTTGACCCCTGTCAGATGACAGAGAATCCATGGGATTCGGCCCACTCGTGTTTAGAGCGGCTCCGGACGGGCGTTGCAGTTGGGACAACATGTCTCATTAATACGGTTGGTGCAGCTTGCCTTCAGGAGCTTTTCCGGGACCTGACATGGCCGTCTTGATGGGATGGGCTGGAGACTCAAACTCGTGCGCCATGGATGCGCCTTAAATGCCCACCTACCTTCTTTCCCTGCTAGAGTGCCCCTTCGGTTGTTGCCTTAGCGTTTAAAAACGCTTTTGTTGGAGTTCGCCCGAAATAGGGCCTGAAGTTCGCTTGATTTGAGCTCGAAGCTGGGGGAGTTAAACTTGAAATTCTGCTAAGTCCAAAATGGACTCTGAGGATCGCTCAGGTTTGGCACGAAGCCGAGGATCGCTGGAGAAGAGGAGCGAGGCTGAGGGTCGCTTGAGAATGGGGCGAAGTTGAGCCTCCATGCCTTCAAATTTCCAGCAAGCTGCACTTCGCCCGAAGTGAGCGACGTCGAGGTTCGCTTTTTTGGAGCGAAATTGAGTCATGCCTAAGCCGAGGTTCGCCTGCGCTCGGGGGAGTTGAGGCTCGCCGGTTGGAGCGAAGTTGGGATAAACTTGCCTTAGCTGATTTTTGGAGTGACCCGAGCCGAGGTTCGCTACGAGAGCTGAGGTTCGCCTTTGGAGCGAAGTTGAGGCCTTCATGCCTTAGTCATTTTTTCGAGCTTGTTGCTGAAATGTGCCGAAGCCGAGGTTCGCCGTGCCTGGGCCCGAAGTCGGGTTCGCTGTTTGGAGCGAACTTGAGACCCACTTGCCTTAGCCATTTTTTGGGCCTCCAAAGTGGTTTTTTGCTCGAGCTGTCCTTTGCCCCGAAATCGAGTGGAACTGAGGGTCGGCCTGCTTCTTGAGCGAAGCTGATCTTGGAGGAGAGAAAGAGAGGAGAGAAAGAATCTAAGCATGAAAACAGTGCAACAGTTTTTCAAAATTTTACCCCTTAGACAAAATGTGGCAAAATTGACAACATTCCTGGCGGCTCGCGGGGTATTGAGCTCGCCTCAATGCAAGGACCCCAGGCCTTTATCCTTTGGGCTCGGAGTCATCTTCCGTTTCCTCTTCTGATTCCCTGCTGCTGTCTAAGGGTTCTTCTTCCAGTCTTTCTCCTCCTGCTGCCTCCTCTTCGTTATGCTCCTGGCCTTCGCCTTCTCCCTCTCCTTCAGGTTCTTGGTTGGGCGCCGGAGGGGCGAGGCGGTCACGGATGCGCTCGTAGGTGGCCTTAACCTGAGTCCAGGCCTCCTCCTGGAATGGCTCACGATCATGGAGCTCTTTCACCAGGCGCTTGAAACTTTCGATCTGGTGCATATCAGCCTGGTCAATTCTCTGGCTCAGATCGGCTAGGCAGGCATCAATTTGACAGAACCTGGATATCAATTGGATCACTTGCGTTTCCAGGATAGGGTCTGCCCAATTGTCAATCTCAGAAGTATCTTCTTTGAAAGCGCTCCATACTAGCTTCAGCTCATCCTTGGGCAGGCAGTTTCCATCATCATCTGTAAAGCTGGGGAAGCCGAGCCGTGTGAGGGTTTGAAAATGTGCCAGGGAGATGCTCTTTTCCTGCTCAAAGGCATCTAACAGTCTCCTGGCCTTTCTGACCTTTTTCAATTTGGCGAAGAAAGTATGCAGAGTAGATCTTGCAATGGCCCATTCTCGGGCAGTCCGGGTCATTGGGGGCACTTGGAGGTCCATGCGCTCGTAAGTCTCAACTTCAATGGCCAGATTGAGCCAGCGCTCTGCTTCGCGCTCAACTTCCTCTACAACAGGCTTGCCCTGGGCGGACGCTTGCTTGGCCTCCCAGATAAACATGAGGACGGACAAGGACCTTGAGGCTCTAGTTCGGAAATTTTTCAACAAACGGGCGCGAACCTCCTTCACTCGGTCTCTGGTGAAGACCTCCATCTGTACTTCTCTCCTTTCAAGTTGTTGTTGCACTTCTTGGACCTGTGCCTCCAACTTGTTTACCTTGTCCTCCGCCTCTTCACGTGCCTTGAGATGGCGCTCGACAACATCCTTATGCTCAATCACTTCCTGCTCCAAAGCTGCCACTCGCTGTCTCAGCTGCTCTGATTCTGTCCTTGAGTCCTCCAGCTGGGACTGTACTCGCGCCAGGGTTTCCTCCAGCTTCATGTTTTCATTTTCCGCCGCGAAGCAGCGCTCTTTGATATGCTCGTGGTGCAGGTAGACTGTGCTCGCCTTGACCTGGATGGCCCCCATTTCGTCCGCCACATCGACTGTCTTCAAGTCCTTGATGGTACGCTGGTAAGTGTAGTCCGCGGGCGTCATCTCCTCCAAGGGTTTCTGGACCTTCGGGACCTTCTTTATCTTATGCAGCTCCATCTTCTGAGGGTCGAAAATGGCGCGCTTTTCAATTCCAGCAGGGGCCCGCGCTTTTCTCTTCTTGATGTCCTTGATCCATCTGAACGAGCTCTGCCGCGCCTGGACTAGGCTCTCTGCTACAGGGCGTTCCTCCATCATTTCCAGCTCCTTCTCCAAGGGTTCCATTCCTCCGAACATGGGCGTGAAAAGGAACAGATCCTGCTGAGGCAGGGGTTCTGCAGATAGGTCGGGGATGGTGGAGATCGGGACCTCGGTGACTATTGGGGGTGTTGAGGTCTGGATGGCAGCGGGAGGACTCTTGGGTTTGGAGGCGGGTTCCCAACTAGGGTTTCTGCTGCAGATGAGGGATTGGGGGGCGGTGATGGGCCTTGACTAGCAGCGCCTAGTTGGAGGGATGCGGAGGTTTCGAATGCATTGGGAGCAGAAGCGTATAAACCGAATGCTTGGTGGACAAGCCGGGGAGAAGTGGAAGGTTGAATTTCTTCAATCAAAGGATGGGATACTACAAGGGGGAGGGTAGACGCAGGTTCACTGCCTAAGGGCAATGCAGATACTAGGGTTTCAACAGTAGACAATACTGTCAGCGGAGGTTCGAAGAAGGGAGAGAGAAAAGAGAGCGCGTACCTGCGTGCTCTGTGATGAGAGCCGTCGTGGTAAATAGCTGCGTTATGGGGCTCTGGGCTGCCCACCCTTCTTCCTCGGGCGGAGTGTCTTCTTCCAAGTTGACGATTTCTTTCAGAAAAACTTTTGGTGCAACCTCCTTTGCGGTCCAATGGCAGGGGTAGATGTGCTCGTGCCTGGGTTGGCAGGCTTCTCCGAAGGGAGTTTGGCAGATTTGTGAGTTATCACGATCCGGGGCTTTTTTGCCTTAGGAGGTGGCGCTTGTGCTTCGTCAGCTGGCCTCTTTAATGGTCTATCCTGCTCCTTGGCTGACTGCTGCGTTTTTTGCTCAACAGTCTGACCCTCCTTCACAGTACGGCCGGATCCTGCACCTTGCTCGAGTGGCTGCTTCTGCTGCTTTGATGGGCCTTCTACTCTTTCTGGGCTTTGAGTGCCTCGAGGCACGAGGTCCCTGAACAGGACTGGCTGCCACGTGTCACAATTGTCGTCAAAGAGCGAGGAGAACTGGTTGTCACCCACGAGGGTTTTATCAGATGTTTCTTTTCCGGTATGGACCCTCATGATCCACCAGTTCGAAATATTTTCTGAGGTCCAACCCAAACCCTTCAATTTGCTCTCCATCTTTCTGAAGAACTTGGAGTTAGGATCATGTGTTGGGTTCTGTGATGGGTTGTACTCTGCCTCTATGTGATAAAAATCGTGCCATGGCGGGAAAGATTGCATCCTTTCTATATGCCACTCGAGGTCGCGCCCCGACGGATTGTTGCGCTGTTCCATGATTTCTGGGCGGGGGCAGACGTGGAAGCTTTTCATCCCAAGGAAATCTCTGAATACGTCCAAGGGGTCGTATTTCCACCGCTGGGGGAGTTCGATCAGGCCAAAGTCTTGGAGCGTTGCTGCGAGGAACTCATTCTGCCCGGTGGCGTTGACTTCAATGTCGCCCCATTTGAACGGGAAATCATATATATGCCCCCATTTCCTCCCCTGGCCGTAGGCCTGATCTGCGTAATCACTCTGCCGAGCGATCTCCAGAGCAAACAGATACTCCGTGGTGTAGTATGGTAGCAGAAAGGGTTTACCAGTAAACCCAAAGACTCGGATGACGAAGCCTTGCGTGAGCTGGAAAGTGTCACCCAGCTTGCGTTGCACCATATCATCTCTCATTGCGCGGGGAACGCGAGGGCAAGAGCCATAGATAAGTCCCAAGGCAGGGCCAAGGAACGCCTGATTGAAAACGTAGTAGGACTCCTTTGACAACACCTGAGTCCACTGATACACAGGCAATGCTTTACCCTTCTCGTCGGTGCAACTGGTGGGGATAAATTTGAATTTACTATGCATATGATAGAAGAAGAGCCAGGCCAGGAATGAACAGGGTCTGAAAGACTGGGCGCTCCCTTTTCTCAGGTCGATCAGCCGAGAATGCAGGCTGCGCGCCACCCAGTCCGCCCAGTCAAAGAATACGGGCTTCGTCTTCGGCCTCATGGCGTCGGGAGCGTAGAATTCCCCATGCGATATGCATTCTGCAAGGGCGACCTGGTACGGGTATACTACTGCATCAGTGGAGAGCCCGAACACCCATGCTAGCATTGAGTAGATATCGGGGCTTTTGAAATGTCTCAGAGACATGGGCATTTTCGGCCACCGGTTGGCGGGTAATGGCTCCCTCAGTTGGGACTCCATGAACAGCCGCATCTGTGGGGTGGGCTGGTATCTGTTGGTCTGCTCATCAGTGTTAATAGTTTTGATGGTGTAATCTGTGTGCGGCAGCTGCCCGGGAGCAAAGGCGACTTGGACGGTGTCAGAAAAAATTGAGAACAAACATTCCCTTCGCTATCCCGAACTTGTCTGGTCAGTGGATTATAGTGTCTGGCGATAGCACACACCAGCTCCGGGCAATTGTGCACAGGAGTGCATAAGAACCAATACAGGTTGGAATAGTATGCTGCAGTCCTTGTGCTTTCGGGAGAAACCTTCTCCAGCCTCTCATCAATGGTTTGTCGCAGTTGCTCGATGCTTTTGGAGAGGACACCATCTCTCATTTTTCCCAATTTATCGATGGGTGGGGGAGTTATTTCTTTTTCTGATTCTGATTCTTCCCTTGGCTCTTCTGCGTCCTCCGGCCTCTGCTTTTGCTTTTTTCTTTCTTCTCTTTCTTTTTCTTCTCACCCTTTGCCCTACGTTTTTATCACCTTCTGGTTTTTCTGCAAACTTCCGCCCTTGGGCGCCTTTGCCCTCTCCTCGGCATCCTTCTTGCCCATGATGAATCGTGGAGACACACAGGTGCGCTGCCGATTACTGGTGAATTATTCTGTTTATGGCTTCTAGCACAGCGCAGGGTAAATTCCAGGGAGTCAAATGGTTGGGCGAACTGGAGCGTTGTTCCTTTTATGGCCCTGGGCGCGAACCACTCCATTAATGGCGCACGCCTGGAGTAAATGTCCGAAGCTGGAGGTGGGTGGAAACAACCGTTCTCCATTGGTGGCCGTGCACTTCTCTTGAGGTTGGGAGCTTCCATGGTGTGCAATCTTCCTTGGAAACATGAATCCTTCGTTTTTCGATCCCGAGGCGCTGTCCTTTTTCCCTAACGACCTGCTTTGGGATGCGCACTGTCAACTTCATTAACGTGTGCCTTGGGAGTGGGCGCCGCCACCTTTCGCGCGCCTCAATGCTCATTGCGCCCAATCGGCTCATGGAGGAGGTGGTTCGCTCAAATCCGAGCGAAACCTAGCTTCGGGGACAAAGGCGCCCGAAATGGAGCCCTTTGCGCTCCTATTTTTGGGGTTATATTTTTTCTTGCGAGCCCGAACCTCGTTGCGCTCACGGCTTCAAAAAACCTGCGCTTCGCCCAAGTTTCGAGCGAATCCCGGCCGTGTCTCAAAAATCGCCCGAACTTCGTCATGCTTTAAACTTGGAAATCTGCACTTCGCTTCGACTGTGGGCGAACCTTGGCTTCGCTCGAAACGCCGCTCGAACCTCGTACTTGATTTGAAAATCGACGGAGACCTCCTTTCGCCCTTATGACGAGCGAAGCTCGTCTTCGGGGCGAGACTTCGACGAACCTTGGCTTCGGCCTTTGCTAAGGCGATCCTTTGCTTTGCTTGACGCCCGAAAGTTAGAACCTTTTTAATCCGGGCGAAGGGGCCATTCTTCCTTTTGCGTTCGAGGGAGCTGAGCTTCGCTCCCGAAAATGAAAAGGCTAGACTTCGCTAAGGAAAATGGGCGAAGCTGAGCTCTGTTTAAGGACTTCATCAAAATATGCCTTCTTTCTGCCGGAAAACCTGGATCTGCTCTGCGTATACTTCGGAGGCACAAAAATGCTCGACTATGGAGCGCAAACACTTGCTTTAAAGCGGAAAACATATTTACATTCGAAAAACATAAACAAATCAGCAAAAATAAAACTATGTACACAGGAAACTTTCCTGATGCTTCTCACTGATGATAGACCTTCAGGTGAAGGCCGTTGACAGGTATGGGCAAAGTACGGCCCTCCATGTCCTGCAAGATGAAAGAGTTCACCTGGTTAACTCGAGAAATCTGGAAGGGGCCTTCCTAGAAGGCATCAAATTTGTCATGATTCCCCGGTTTCGCTTTCCATGCATCCCACTTCAGCACTAGGTCTCCAACCTGGAAGGCACGGGCGGTGGCTCTTTTTTCAAACCAGTTCTTAGTGCTCTCAGTATGCTTCATGAAAGCTTCATAAGCTTTCTCCCTGTCTTCTTCCAGTTGCAGCAATTGGGCCAATCGGGCGTCCATGGGATCAAGGTCTTCCCTTTCATCATCCAACATCCAGAGTGCTGGCATTTCAACATGCGTAGGCAGGACTGCCTCTTTCCCGTATACCAATGAATACGGTGACGTCTTGATGGACTTTTTTATGGAGGTGCGGTCTGCCCACAGTGCCTGGTCGAGGAGCAAATGCCAAGTCCGCTTGTTACTCTCCAGGGTCCTCTTCAGAATTTTCAGCAAGTTCTTGTTAGTGGACTCTGCCAGGCCATTCCCCTGCGGGTAGTAGTTGGAAGAGGCTTTCAAATAGATCCCATACTTGCTGGCGAACTCGCTGAGTTTGGCACCTATGAAGGAAGGGCCATTATCTGTCACGATCGCGTCTGGAACCCCGAAGCGGGTAATCAACTTCTCCAAGAAGGCAATGACTACCTCCTGGTCAGCATGCTTGGTCGGGACTGCCTCAACCCATCGGGTGAAGTAATCCGTGGCAGTCAGTATATATTTGTGCCCTGCCGAAGAATTCGGCGATATCACCCCAATAAAGTCTAAGCCCCATTGTTGGAAAGGTGCTTCGACTTGGATTGGGTGCAGGGGTAAAGGAGCATTTTTGTTCCGGCCAGCATACCTCTGACACCTGTCACACTTTCGGCTAACTGAGAATGCATCGGCAAAAATTGTGGGCCAATAATAGCCCGCTCTGATTATTTTTAAGGTCGTCGGCCTTCCAGCCAAGTGGCCCCCCGATATTCCGGAATGGAATTCATCGAGGATTTTTCCTTTTTCGGTTCCCCTAACACATCTTAGGAGAACCTCGTCAATGTTCCTGAAAAACAGCCCCTCTGGGCGCAATACATACCTGCGGGCTTGGAGCCTGAACCTCCTCCTCTGCGAGGCGTTGAGACGGTCTGGGCATCTCCCGGTGTTGAAGTACCTTATTAGGTCATCTGTCTAGTCATCGCCGTCCGCAGGTTGGTTGGCGAAGTTGCCCTCTGACACTGGGTCTTCCCATTGACAGGCCGTCACTTCTGCAGCGACGCTCTTTGCGAGTTCCTGGCATAGTGCCCGACCGCGGATCAGCTTGGTGGGTCGGACCTCAATGTCGAACTCCTGGATTTTAGTAACCCAGCCAGCCCTCTTGTTGCCCATCTCTCCTTGAATGATAAAATTCCTTACGTCTGGATGAACAACATATACCGTTGTCTTGCTCTGGGAGACGAAGTGTCGGAATTTTTTCAGGGACCTCATCACCGCGTGTACTTGCCTTTCAATAAAGTTGTACCTTTCTTCATGCGGCTGGATCACCTGGATCAAGAATGCGATAGGGCGCTCCTCGCCATCCTCTCCCTTCTGCGTTAGGACTGCGGCATAGCTCTCAGGCTCCCCGACTGCGTAAAGGATGAAGTCTTTTGAGTAGTCGGGGTTGACCAACACAGGGGCTTGGGCAATCCGGGCCTTGATTTCTTCAAACGCCTTCTTCCTTTCTTCTGTCCAAGTGAACTCGGCGTTTTTCTTCAACAGTTCGGTCATCGGCTTGACGACCTGGGCGAAATCAGGCACGAACTTCCTCACGAAGTTGATCTGGCCGAAGAAAGACTGCAGGCCCTTCTTGTTCGCCGGTAGTGGGAGTTTGAGGAGGGCCTCTGCTCTATCAGGGTCTACGGCAAGCCCCTTTTCTGAGATGACGTGGCCCAACAATTTCCCTTCCTTTACCGCGAAGACAGACTTCTTCGGGTTTATAGATATGCCGAACTCCCGACATCTCTCGAATACTTGCCGCAGGTGCGAGGCATGCTCTTCTCTTCTGTGTGAAAACACGGTCATATCATCCAAGTAGATGACAATAATCTTGTTCAGCAATTCACCGAACGCCAGGTCCATGGCTCTCTGGAAAGTGGCCCCCGCATTTGAGAGGCCAAAGGGCATACGCTGATAGGCGAACGTCCCCCATTTGGTGGTGAACGCCGTCTTATGTTGATCTTCATCTCTTACCCAAATCTGGTTATATCCAGAGAAACCGTCCAGGAGGGAGAAGCGTTGTGCTCCTGCCACTACGTGGAGGATCTGGTCAATCTGCGGGAGCGGGTAGTGATCCTTCAACGAAGCCTGGTTCAGATTTCGGAAATCAACGCACAAGCGAATGTCTCCGTTCTTCTTTCTGACAGGAACCAAGTTGGCAACCCAGGAAGAATGCTTTATTGGGTAAATGATTTTTGCTTCGAGCATCTTGAGGAGCTCTGCCCTCATCAACACTTCAATCCTGGGGTTAACCGGCCTCTGCTTCTGTCTGCAGGGTCTGACCCCCTCTTGCAATTCGATGGTGTGTTGTATGACCTCCCTGTCGTACCCCTTCAGGTCCTGATAGGACCATGCAACAATATCTGGATATTCTCGGCATAGGGCCCGAATATGCTCCAGCTCTTCAGGGGTACAGTCTGCCCCAACTCTGATGACCTTCCCAGGCTCTAATTCGAGCTCTCTGTATTGCTTTTCATCAACCTTGATTCTGTGGGCAATTGCTCGGTCATTCTGGTCGAACAGACTCTCCAAAGTGATTAGTCCTTTTGGGACATGGTTATTTTTCAATTGTATCAACCCCTCGTACTCCTCGTCATCAGGGTTTCTACCTTCGATTGTACTTGCTTCATGAATTAAAAAATTGACGATTTGCTCGTCACTGTCGAACACCTGCCAGTGGGTGTCCCTATCAGGCACAGAAGGCCTGTAAATGGTTCTTACCGCCTTAGGCTTCTGCATCATGTCATCAGCCGGGGAGTATCTGGCTCCGATAGACGCTAAGACATCTGCGTGCTTGTTCTTTTCCCGCGAGATAGCTTGGACATTTAGTGCCTCGAAAGACTCCAGCAGGTCCCATACCCTATTGCGGTACGCCTTGAGGTAGTGTTGTTTTGAGACGCACTTGTTGGTGATCTGTTTGCAGACTAACTCTGAGTCTCCAAAAATCTGCAGTTGCTTGATCCCCAACTTCTCGGCCTTCTTCAACCCTAGGCACAGGGCTTCATACTCCGCCGCGTTGTTGGTACAACTCCAGGCGAGCCTGTAGCAGTAATCCTTTTGTTCTCCAGAGGGCGAAACCAAGAGAACTCCTGCCCCAGCGCCGTTTTTGCATCGGGCACCATCAAAGAAAAGCTTCCATAGTTCATCCGGGGTTGAGTCCTTGCTCTCCTGCACTGTCTCCTTTGCTTTCTCAGGCTTGGTGATAGAATAACATCCTATCTCTGATTCAATCATGGCATTAAAGTCAGTCAGGGAGAACTCGTCTTCCGTCCGAAGTTCCTCTAGGGACTCTTCTATCAGGTCCACCTCCTTCAGCTCTTCTGTCATCAGGTGGACTGATTCATCCTGCTGCCCTTCTTCGGCTATCTTCTCAATGAGGAAGGTGGAGGGTTTCTCATTGTAGATTTTCACTTTTCTTCCCTTGAATGGGACCTCCATGTGCGAGTAGTCCAGAGAGAGATAACCTCCCAGCTTAGCAGTGAACTCCCTTGAGAGACACATGCTGAAGTACGGCTCCAGATCAACAACTACGACCTCCTGGATTACAACAATCTGAGGCACCTTATGCAACTGGATGGGGATATCTTTGATGACGCCTACTGTCTTCACAGGAGTACCATCAAGTTGAAGAACACCTGGACTGCTCCGCGTATATTCCATGCCCATCTCCTCGCAAACTGCTCTCGGCATGACGGTGGTCGCTGCACCGGAATCAATCATGCAATTGTGCACGACCCACCCTTCCATCCGAAGAGACAGATAGAACGGTGGTGGCCTGTTCTTTCCTGTGGCCGAGGCGGTCAGAGTCTGAGCTAGCACAGGCTGCGTCGGCTTTCCTCCTTTGGTAGATTTCAGTGATTCCTGTAACAAGTCAACCTGTCCAGGGAGTTGCAGAGCATCATAGAGACTTACCTTGGCGGGAGTCTTCTTCAGCTCCTCAACTATGTTGTAAGCCGACGTAGTGGATACTTCTGGCTCTTTCGCGGCTTCGTACTTAGTGCGATACTGCTGCGTAGCTTCGACCCTCTGTCGTTTAGTCAGTGATGGGTACTTGAGCTTCTCCCTAGCTTGCTCCCTGGTTTCACCTTGAGGTTGCAGCACTGGAGCTTTCGCCGGCAGGGGTTTTTCTTTCGCCGGCGGGGGCAAGGGAACTTTATCTGGAGCTTTTGCTGGAGGTTGCTCCTTCTCGCGGCGAGTGTACACCTTCAGAGGCTCCATCTGGGCCGCGTCCACCTCGATAGGTTTCTTCCCATTTCTGGTAAGAATTGAGACTTGTTCATCTGCGGGGATCATGAGGTTACGGTCCGCCTCTCTAATCATGTTGACTTGCTCGCTGGGGACGCTGCCTGCCAACGTTTGGACGTAGTTCTGGTGGACCATGCAAGTGTCCTCCCCATGCGGGTCATTGCAAGTGGAGCACCAGTACACATGGTCTGACGTGCTTGGCTCTTCACCGTTTAGAATGGCAGCATTCCTCCCGGGGGGCCTAGCAGCCGAAGCTGCTTGGTCTCTTGTGATCGTCGGAGGGGGATATCTCCTTGGCTGGAATTCTTGTTGAGCCTGCTTCTTTCTCATAACGGCCATCTCATTGGACAACGTCCTCACGGTAGAGTTAAGAGACTGCACCTCTTGCAAAAGCTTTGCTTGCGGGTCAACACTCGGGGGAGCCGGTAACGGTAATGGTGCCATGGGTGGAGGCAAGGCCGGATATTGTGGGGGCGGAGGAAGTTGTGGAACTGTGGGAGCGGGAAGCTGCGGAAAAGCGGGCGCCTGACTCGGATTCCATGATGGAATCGGGTACATGGAAGGTGCGGGAGGGAACTGAGTGGCCGTATTGGGGTATTGGTACTGAGGCAAATCGGGGAAGATTGGCATTGTCGGCTTTGGCGAGAGTTTGCCAATGGCGATCAAGTCGGCCTCTGCCTTCTGCGCCTGCGTATACAAATCCGGGAAGGTATTGACACCAGAGTACCGGATATTCATACTGATATCAGAATTGAAAGCTCTGAGGAAATAAAACGTTGCTTGCTCAGAGGTCGGGCGAAGGCCATCAGGGACTCTCTGCCAGGTCCGAGCAAATCTGACGTTGAAATCGGGGACCTCTTCCTGCGGATGTCTCTGGATGGTTGTGAATTGGTGGAGCAAGGAGTAAGGGTCCGCCGATTCATTGAACCCTTTTATCAACCTTTCTGCCAGTTGATCCCAGGTGGCGATAGTGTCGGGCGGCAAAGATCGGTACCAGTACAGGAGCTTCCCTCTGAGGGACAAGACTAGCAATCTCACCATAATGTTTTCTTCCGTGATGCCGTGGATGGTAGCCAGAGCAGCAACGTCCTGGACATGCTCGTACGCCGTTTTCCCAGTACCATCGTAGGTAGGAATGGCTTTCAATGCTGCGGCTGGGATAGCGGCCTGTGCTTGCTAGATTCAACGGCCCTGAATGGTTCCAGGCCGGGAACAGCCTGGGCGGGTTCGGCTGCTGATTTTGTTGTTGCGCCATATTCGCGTTCGGATTTGGCGGGTTAGGAGGCGGCAACGGCGGCTGCAACGGCTGGTTCGGTTGAACAGGAACACCCAAAGCTCCTAACTGAACGTCAGGTGGAACCGGAACGCCCTGATGATCTGGAGAGTTTGGAGGATTCGGAGGGCAGCTAGTTGTTGTGTTGTCTGAAGTCGGATCTTGCTCAGCAACGACAGCTTCTTGCGATGATGCCTCGTCCAGCGAGATATTTGGCCTGACTAGCCTAGGATGTTCTCCCAGGGCGTTGATGTCAAGCTCATAGAACTCGGTTTCTTCTTCTGCGTTTCTAGCTCTCCATCTCGTACGCATGAAGACATGATTTTCTTAGACTGGTCTTCGAGACTTGGAGGTATCCGAGTTTAGCAGAGTCGCCAGATGTTCAGATTTGACAGTACTGAGACGAACATCACTTCCTCAATACTGTTTACAAGGTGGAACGATTGCGTCCCACCGGGCGTGCCAGAAAAAACTGTTGGTTACGAATCTGCCACGGGGAAAGGGTTTGGTTTATCTATGCGCCCTAGACCCGCCCAACACCTTGAAAGGCCGGAAGGAAGGAATGCCTTCCGTGCCAATCTCCAGAGAAGGTTGGCTCCTTTACTACACTACACTGGGTTTTAGATTAGAGAACTGGAAAGAAATTGGGAAAGTGCTGAAAGAAATGCAAATAACTGAAAGAAACGGAAATATAGATAGTTCCAAGGGGAAGAACAAGCAACACAATTACTAACTTCTACTTAAACCAACAACAATCAATATTATGAATATAACATAAACTAAAACTGAAACACATCCTGATATGTATCCTTCAATAATTCCAGATTTCGTTCTTTATCACACACTTAAATCCAGATTGCAGAATTCAAAGTATGCATATAAAGGAACAGAATTAACAGAAATAATCATAGAAGGCATCATACACAGAAAAGGAGTCCAGAATCAGAACCAGGAGTCTTAATATTGAAGCAGAGTCCAAGTACAACAACTTTCTAGCAAAATGTTCCCCCCCGATTACATTACATTGAGTGGCTTTTATAGAGGAATTTACCCCCGTAATCATTAATGCCAAAACCCTAAAACCGCTGGGGCAGCTGAGATTTGACCCCTGTCAGATGACAGAGAATCCATGGGATTCGGCCCACTCGTGTTTACAGCGGCTCCGGACGGGCGTTGTAGTTGGGACAACATGTCTCATTAATACGGTTGGTGCAGCTTGCCTTCGAGGAGCTTTTTCGGGACCTGACATGGCCGTCTTGATGGGATGGGCCGGAGACTCAAACTCGTGCGCCATGGATGCGCCTTAAATGCCCACCTACCTTCTTTCCCTGCTAGAGTGCCCCTTCGGTTGCTGCCTTAGCGTTTAAAAACGCTTTTGCTGGAGTTCGCCCGAAATAGGGCCTGAAGTTCGCTTGATTTGAGCCCGAAGCTCGGGGAGTTAAATCTTGAAATTCTGCTAAGTCCAAAACGGACTCCGAGGATCGCTCAGGTTTGGCACGAAGCCGAGGATCGCTGGAGAAGAGGAGCGAGGCTGAGGGTCGCCTGAGGATGGGGCGAAGTTGAGCTCCTCCCATGCCTTAAACCTTTCTTCACTGCCTAAGCTGCACTTCGCCCAGAAACTTGAGCGACGCTGAGGTTCGCAGTTTTTTGGAGCGAAATTGAGCATGCCGAAGCTGAGGTTCGCCGTGCCTGGGGCCCGAAGCTGGGCCTCGCTGGCGATTCGGGCGAACTTGGGATCAACCTTGCCTTAGTCGTTTTTTGGAGCCAGCTGACCCCGAAGCCGAGGTTCGCTGGAGAAGGGGAGCGAGGCTGAGTTTCGCTGCCTTTTGGAGCAAAGTTGAGGACCTTCATGCCTTAGCCATTTTTTGTTAACCCCAAAGCTTGCTTCTGTCAATCGCTGAAAATGATGCCGAAGCCTAGGTTCGCCGTGCCTGGGGCCCGAAGCTGGGGTTCGCTGGGGATTTGGGCGAACTTGAGGCCCACTTGCCTTAGCAATTTTTTGGCCTCCAAAGTGATTTTTTGTTGTCGCTCGAGCTGTCCTTCGCCCCGAAATTGAGCGGGACTGAGGTTCGGCCTGCTTCTTGAGCGAAGCTGATCTTGGAGGAGAGAAAGAGAGGGGAGGAAGAATCTAAGCATGAAAACAATGCAGCAGTTTTTCAAAACCTTACCCCTTAGACAAAATGTGGCAAAATTGACAACAAGTATCCTGAAAACACTTTCTTCTTTATGTTGCTCTCGAAACCCTAAAGTGCAAGGACCATCCTCCATTGCGCTTACTTTCTTATGTTGCCCTAAAAACCCCAAAGTGCCATCAATATCCTCCATAGTTGTTACTTTCTCCCAACCCCAAAGACTTTGGAATTCCAAATAAGAGGTTCAAGGTTCAAATTTGATAGGGATAGAGTTGTACACCATGTTGTAGACGCTAGTTCTAGACAGAAGTAGAAGTAAAACTGGACGTAGTTGTTTTTGAGTGCAATATCCATTAAGTTTGGGCAAATTGCAATGTAAATGAAAGTTAAATGATTAGTCAAATATTAGTGAAATGTAAATGAAATGCAAATGTCATGTAAATGCTGTCATAAGTTTAATATATTGCAAATAGTATAAAGTTTTTTGTAAGTGTCTAATGTGCATCAGAAGGGGGAAGGTAGTTATATGCTTAGGTGTCTTGGAAGCCGTTGTTGACAACAACCAAGACTAAGCTATAAAAGGACACCCTCCCAATTCATTATTGCATACGTGACAATACACGAGCGCATAGTAGATGATCGTGCTAAGTATGAGAGATCTTGTGAGTTCTATGCATACAAGTGCTATGATCTGTAATGACATTACCATAGAGGCAGATTGTTAATGCAATATATCCATTCTCCATATGTGTGTTGGATATTTGTGTGATGTTGTGAGTATGTTAGGTTATTTGGCTTGTATATTGTCCAGGTGTTGTGTGTTGCAAGTTGAAGGTTGTAGTCAGGATTTGCAAAATGCAATCAAGAGTTGCAAGTGTAGATGATAGTTGTTGGTGGTAACAATCATATAAGAATTGCCGACTAGGATGATGTTGTCATGTTGAAGTGCATTTGCTGTTGAGAAGACTTGCTATCACATGACTAAGCTGGTGCCGTACAAGTAAAGCTATGACTGCAGAACAAGCACATCGCCGTCATTAGTTCATCCTGCCGTCTCATAGATTGTCATGCTTTCTCATAAATTGCTGTACAATTGAGTTGATGCTGTACAAATACAAATATCTTGTAGAGTTATGTTGATTGTAGTCTTGTTTGGCCTTTAAACCTATTATTCTTTTCCTTTATTGTTGGGAAACTCACCACCGTGCTACATTTGGCGCCATTGCCGTTGCTGAATTGAAGATTGGTTTGAATTGGAGAAGAACCAACACATGTGAAGAGTAAGGAAGTGAATGACAAATTCCTTGTCGCGAGGATGTGGAAGACGAGGTCACGGAGAACCCAGATTCCTGTGAGAAGCACAAGAATAGCTAAGCAATGAGGTGCTGATCAAAATATTGCCAACCAAGTACTACAATCTCAGAATACATTATGAGGAACCAGTGGTAGAACGTGTGTGGAGTCCTCAGGAAGAGGAGAATCCAAGAGCATTACACGAAAGGTGGCACATGTTATTAACAATGGAGGACGAGGTGCGAAGTGAGTTGCAACAAACAAACGAAGAAGACGTTCGTGTAAGTCAAGACGCCAACATGGAGGGTGCACGAGGAGACGATGAATGGATGCTAATGCTGGCACAAGCGTGGGGGAGTTTGCCAAGGGGTGCAAACAACGGGATTCAAGCACCAGAGCAATCGCACGAAAGTGTTTGGGTGAATAGACCGGATCCAACGTACGTTTATTTGCGAAGTGAAGGTGCACTAGAAATTGGTTGTAGATTGTTTGCTAGTGACAATGAACAAGGCGAGGAAGTGCCAAAAGAAGAAGAACAACAGGACTGAAGAACAACAACCACCAATGGCACATGCTAATATGGTAGCAGCCGTAGGAAAACATAAGTGCTCATTGTTCCATGGTGATGGCAAAAAAGATCCTGAGCGTCATATCGGTATGTGCGTGACGATATGGTGAGCTAATGGAGTTGATGATGAGAATGCATGGTTAAGATTATTTCCAACTATGTTGCAAAGAATTGCAATGGATTGACATCTTAAACAGACTCCCTTTACAATGTGGCAAAATTTGAGGGACAAATTCAAAAAGGAATTCAAACTATTAAGAGATGATACTGAAATCATCGGCGAAATTTATGTCACCAAACAAAAAAAAGATGAAGATATTAAGTCTTACAATTGAAGACTAAAAGAATTGATTACTAAAATGGAGGTGCAACCAGCTAATGGATTGCAAAGACGATGGTTTATAGATGGATTGCTACCCCGATATAAGAAAAAGTTGAAGTTCATACCACCAACAAACTATCAAGATGCATATGAAAGAGATTTAAACTTAGAAAGTGAAGCAAAACAAACTGTGACTAGAATCAGTCATTTTAGAAGTGATGACTTTGATAGTGACAGAGAAGATATGCGATTAGCAATTCAGACAATGAAAAACGATTTTGAACGTATGATAAGTGAAGTGAAGGGAGACAAAAAGAAAGAGATAAGGATATATGGTGTGTTGATTGCAAAATAGGACATATAGACATAAATTGTCCAAAGAACGCATATTGTAATATCTGTGAAGTAATGGGTCATGAAGTTGGGGATTGCCCGTTCAATTTGAGAAGTGCATGACACTTGTTGGTTACGGATCCGCCACAGGAAAGGATTTGGTCTATCTACGTGCCCTAGACCCGCCCAACAGATTGAAAGGCCGGAAGGAAGAGATGCCTTCCGTGCCAATCTCCGGAGAAGGTCGGCTCCTATACTACACTACACTGGGGTTTAAGATAAGGGAACTGGAAAGAGATTGGAAAATTGCTGAAAGAAATAAACAACTGAAAGAAATGCAGATAGTTGCAAGTGATTTCAAGGGGAAGAATAGGCAGCACGATTACTAACTAATACTTGAAGTAGCAGCAATCAATACAAAGAATCAAGCAGAAACTAACACTGTGTTTACTTCTTTATGTATCCTTTGGGAGAATTCCAGGTTCACTTATCTTCTAATGCTTAAATCCAGATAACAGAATTACAGCAATCAGAAAAATAAATGAAATTAGCAGAAATATTTGCCAAAGGCGTCATACAAAGAAATTAACGCTATGTTTCCCCCTCTATGTATCCTCCAGGAAAATTCCAGGGTTCTGTTCTCAATCACACACTTAAATCCAGACTGCAGAATTACTGTATGCAAATGAAGAAACAAAATTAACAGAAATAATCACAGAAGGCATCATACAAAGAAGGAATAGAGTCAGAGCCAGGAGTTCTTAGCATTGATGCAAAAATCAGAGTACAACAGTTTTCAAGCAAATGTTCCCCCCTTTTTACAATGCGCTCAGCGCCCTTTTATAGAAGAAATTTCCCCCCATTACATTAATGCTCAAATTTTAAAAGTCAGCTGGGACAGCTGGCATTTGTCCTTTTGTCAGGTGACAGCACATCAGTGGAGTATGACACACCTGTGTTTGCAGATCTGAAGTACGGCTCTGGACAAGTTGTACCGATGGAATTGGCTGTCACATGATTGTGGTAGGTGGGGGTTTGTTTCTTCAGCTTAGCAACGACTTCTTGACGGAATGGGAGGCCTTCAAACCATCCTTTTCCCTGCTGAACTGGCCGCGATAAAGTTCGCCCGAACCCCGCTGAAGTTCGCCTAAATCAGGTCCGAAGACGGTGTTCGCTGAAAATTGGGGCCGAACCTAGGGTTTGCAGAAGATGCGAGCGAACCTGAGGATACATTGCCTTAGCTGTTTTTGAATAATTCATGCCCTTTGGATGAGGTTCGCTGTCCTAGAAGTTCGAACCCAGGGTTCGCTTGAAATTTCGGCGAACTTGGGAGCAGTGTTGCCTTAGCAATTTTCTTTGGCAGCCGGCTGAGGTTTGCAGGAAAAGGACTAGGGCTGGAGTTCGCCGTGGAAGAGGGGCGAACCTGGGGTTCGCAATGAATTTGGGCGAACTCAAGGCATCTTTGCCTTAGCAGATTTTTTTTTAGTTTTCAAAATAATAATTTTTTAATCGCCAAGCGACCTGCTTTTTTGCTCCGAAGCTGGTCTGAGAGGAGAGAAAGGGAGGAGAGAGGAATACTAAGTGTAAAAACAAAGCGGAATGTGAAGTCAGGTGACTTAGTCTTGAAGTTTGATGGCAAAAGAGAAATCAAGCTAGGGAAATTGAAAACCTTATGGCTTGGACCCTTCCAAGTTGTAGAAGTTTTAGACAATGGTGCAATTAAGCTACAAAAATTAGATGGGACAAATTGTCCTGGTACAGTTAATGGTTCAAGGTTGAAACTTTATAAGGGGGAAGCACAAATCAAAATGGTTAACCTTGAATTGGAAGAAGAAGAGACCATGGGAAGACTAGTTGAAGTACCGTAATAATTGTTGGACAATTTTGAGGGAATACTGGTCTAGGAATGAGGAAAGCCAAGTTGTACCACTCAGAATTAGGGTGCAACAAATGAAAATGAAGATATGAATCTAGGATGGTTGTTTGGGATAGAAACTAGAGAGCAACCCATCATTGAACAAGAAGAGTTGGAACCTTGACCAATTGAATAGCGAAGAATGTGGGTACATGTAAGATTCTCGGACATGGAAGAAGAAAGGAGACTTTAATCACTTACTGATACAGATGTGCGAAGAATGGAGCTTACAATAAGAGAACGACCCGATCAAGAACCTCAGAGTGGAGATAGTGAACAAGAGGAGATAGGGCAGCCAACACAGTTTGATCTATAACATATGATACTTTGAAAACACAAATGTTGTAGGAAGAGTATGAGATTTTGCTAAGATACAATGTGCAAATGAGAGAACATATCTTTTAGGAAATTGATAGCATGATACAAAGCTTGAATGAAAGGGAAGTACAAAGACAAAAAGAGTTGAATGATCTTGAGCAACATACGCTGACTAGAGCAAAATTTAGATATTGTGGAGAGATATTTTTGAAACACCTACATTTCAAAAAAGGGGATGGAAGGAATGGGTAGACAGAAAGCAATAGCTTATTCTTCACAAGCTCATATGAAATCAATTTTAATACTAGTAGTAGTAGCTTGAGCTCACCACTTACGAGACAATGAAGGAGGAATATGACGAGCTCAATCAGTTCCCTAGTCAAAAGAAAGAAGGAATGCCCAAAATATCTTTGAGGAAGAAAGACGAACTAGAAGGCTATTGGACGACACGCCAACAATGGTCATTGCAGAAGGAGAGCCTAGTAGTTTGCAAAGATTACTAGGTACCGCCATAGTCATGCAAGAGATAGGTAACTTAGGCAACTCAGGGTGACCATCAGGTCATCTTGGACGTCTAAGATTACCTGGCCAAGGGAGGAGTTTGGTCGGCCTCCCTCTCGGTAGCTTGAGGGGAACAATTTTCCCTCCCGCTACTTCTAGGCTGCATGATCGACAAGATGGGCTGCGAGGACCATTCTATGATTGTGTATGAAACAACCGATTGTTGCGCGATAAAGGTTGGCCTGTTAGGACTGCCTTGTGGCTGATGTCAGAACTGAAGACGTCGTAATAGACGATCAAGGACTGGGACGAACCTCGGATAGCTTGGAGTTAGGAATAGGTAGTCCTACATCATGGAGGCTTACCCGATGGAGAGATCGAAGGTTGGTGGATCATCACAAGGTAGAAGGTGACAACAAAGTAGAACTATGAAAGAACGAAATTTGATAAGGCAAGAACGAATACGACATGATAGGGAAGAATTACGAAGGGTGGGCCACCTTATAGTTCTAGCCAGATAGACGAATAATGGCCATACCAGGCAAGTGCCAGACAATTGTACAAATGTTGAGTGTCGTCAGGAGGTTGGTAGGATGATAGAGCACCATCAAGAGGATGGTCAGACGACAGATTGCCATATAGATGGAACCAGGATGGTAGGAGGCTATAGTCACACAACAAAGAAGGAGGAAAACTACCATCAGAGGGACATATGATTTGTCGATGATGGAATATGCATTGGAAATTCAAGTATGCGTTGCTGTACGAATCGTACAACAGACATGAGATGTTGGTATTTTTTAGTTGCCACCCATGCTGCAATATCATATAACTGCCACTTCGCTTGTGCCAAATCATCAAATGACTGTTGTCTCACCACCCTGCATGCAATTGACAGTGTGTTTTCCCCCATTTATCTTTGTGTCTTATTCTTTACATATGTAAAGAATAAGACAAAAAGATATGTAAAGAATAAGACAAAAAGATAAATGGGGGAAAACACACTGTCAATTGCATGCAGGAAATGGGGGAAAACACACTGTCAATTGCATGCAGGGTGGTGAGACAACAATCATGTATGTAAAGAATAAGACAAAAAGATAAATGGGGGAAAACACACTGTCAATTGCATGCAGGGTGGTGAGACAACAGTCATTTGACGATTTGGCACAAGCGAAGTGGCGATATATATATATATATATATATATATATATATGTATGTATGTAAAGAATAAGACAAATAGATAAATGGGGGAAAACACACTGTCAATTGCATGCAGGGTGGTGAGACAACAGTCATTTGACGATTTAGCACAAGCGAAGTGGCAGGTAAATGATATTGCAGCATGGGTGGCAGCTACCTCCTACACTTACAGAGGCATTCAGGGAGGAATTGAGCATTTTAAATGTCTCACCTCTACAAGTGGAAGTTGAGACGGAGGAGGATGTAGAGCAAGAGGCAAACGTAGTGCAAGAGGGAGCCTTTGAAGAATTGCTGACATTGTTGACACAGAAGGAGAGAAAAGGTGCCAAGGAGCTCTATAGTGAAGACGAAGGAAGATTGTATGAACGACTAACAAAGAATTGAGTTGCAGACTGACCAAGGGTTTTCAGTCTGATGGAGTAGCTAGACAAAAGGCAGAAGGGCAAGTAGTTTGTGCGTAGAAAAGAGGGCAAAGAAGGCTTCCATATGGACTATGGAAAGGCTGTACGATTTAGGCAAAAGGTGGCCAAGTTGCAGAATTCATCCCCCACCTGATCTCACTCCAGTGCCAGTGGATAGACCAGTGCCAGTGGATTCAAACCGGTGCAGGCAAATGATCCATGAAGTCACTGATCTCACTCCAACATGCACATATACTAAGGTATAATTCTCCTCAATACATGTGTATCTCTTTGGTTTGATATCATATATAAGGATCTGTAAAAACTCGTTACTGTCTAGCAATATCTCAGGTCCGAAAAAGCTTTCAAGTTCATGGATAGCCCTCAAATTAGCAAGCCATTTTGCTTCCTTATTCCCATGTTTGTAGTAGTGCTAAAGCTTGTAGTCTTTAACATTTCCAAGCATCTTCCTCATATCTTGGGCAATATCATTGAATCATCAACAATAGCACTATTTTTTCTCCATTACTTAGATGGCTAGTTTCAAGTCCCCTTCTATCACTATAGGAATTTTCTAGTTAAGGGCCATACGAACTCCACTTGCAAACACTTCCTTTTCCTCCACATTGTTAGAATTTATGCCTGTATTGAAAGCTCTAAATTTAATAATTTTGCCCCTTGTATCTTGAAGAATGCATGCTACTTCTAAAATTCTTGGATTTCCTTTTGTGGCTCCATTAACCCATCCAAGATTAGGGGACTCCACTGGAGTATTCTTATCAAATTTCCCTTTAATTAGGCTTGTTAGCAATAACATACTTCCCTAGCTCAAGCCATCCTCTTAAATTCATTTCATTCGAAGGGTTAGGATTTGAATTGATTTTGAAGAACAAGGATTTGTAAGTTTCATTTATCTTACCTTTGCAAGACTTCCCAAAGTTCATCATTATGTGACTATTGTTGAAAGTTGTATCTGTGCTTGTAATGTCCCTTTCTGGATGATAGCATGCTGTGGGCCCCACTCACCTATTTTTGTGGAGTAGTTGTGGTGAGTGGATGTTTGTGTGTAGGAGGCATAAGTATGAGTGATTATATGCATTTGTTTTGTATTGTTTTTCAGTGAATAAAAGGGAAATTCCTATATTTTAGGGATTTTCCTAATTTTTAGGAGGCCATATTGAGTTTTGAGTGGTCTTGGTGATTCCCCTAGATGGATTCTATTCTACCGTGGCTTTTGTTTTGTGTAATTTGGAGTCGTACCAAAGATTTTAATTGATGATTATGGTTAAATTATGGCCTTGAGAGGTCTAGTCCGAATTTCTAGGCTATTGGCATGCATATAGTCGTTGGATTCGGCTTCGAGTCTTCTAAATTGGGTTGTTGATGCTTCAAGTATTTGATATGCTAATCTCAAGTTATGATATGATATTTGGGCAAAGGTCTAGTATTCCTAGACTTTGTGGATTTATTACGCCGAGAGGCGTTCCTACAATGGCAGACAGGGGGTGGGAGGCAAAGAGGTCATACATGTCACGCCGTAAACAATTTTTTTTTTATTAAAAAAGCCGACATTAACAAAAACATTTAAACTAGCTTAGATATAAAGGATATATATCTAAAAATGCCGAGAGTTATCAATCCCAAGGTGCCTATCTTGGAGATCACACCCCAAGAAATGAGATAGGCGCCTCGAGATTGATAACTCTCGGCGTTTTTAGATATATATCCTTTATATCTAAGCTAGTTTTAATTTCATGTCATTTTGGATGCATTAGAATTTTGACTTAAGACCCAAGGAAAGGCTCTAATGACTAATGTTATGACATTTAATGTTAAGGGGTGTCACTTTTAATACATTAGAATTATTTCTAATGTGTGGAGTTTCCAAAGCACTTATTATTCTAGCCTAGGGTTGGTGGCTAAGTAAAGGGGTGGCTGTATAAAAGGGGAGTTTTTGGAAGAAACATTCACAACTTGGCATTTCAGAAAAACCCTATTCTACATTTTCTTGGTGGCAGCTGTGTTCTAGCAGCAAGCTTGCGAAATTTAGGGACTGAAAACCTCGAATTTCAGAATTTATACAGGGTCAGTACTTGGGCATTCCGACAGAGATTTAGAGCAGTTGGCTCTTCTTCCAGGACGACTTTGAGCATCTATTTGGCAGATCATTCACTGCACTTTGTTTGGGTATTGATTATTTGTCTGAGGGCAGCTGTTATCTGGCTTAGAGAGTGTGACCAGCGCAGATTCAGTTGGAGTTTATGGCTGATTGGTTGGGGTTTGGCTTGGGAGAGTTTATGAGCAGATTGGTCTTGACCCTCACTTCTTTGATTGTTCATCTCTCTCAATTTATGCCTTCTTTATGGGTTCTTAAGTGGTATTAGTGAGCGGTTAGCTCTTCAATTGTAATATATCTTCATCATTCAGTGAATGTGATTTCTAGGTGCATTCCTAGAAGTTTATCGTTTTATTTATATTTGTGTGAATTTCTAGGTATTGTTTCCTTTTTTTTTTTAAATCAGGCATTCTATGTGCTAGGAATGCTGGTGTTTTGTTTTGGGTTTTGTATGTGAGTTTGTATTTTGGTTAGGGGATTTTACAGTTCCTCTCTATCCATAGACTCCACACTTGTCGTACAAAGGCATATGGACCATAAAACTTGAATAGGGGTATGTACCTGTTTTGAATGTGCCAGCAGAAGACAAATGTGAATAAGAGAAAATTGGGGTTCTGACCTCATTTGACTTGACATTGTCTCTGATGATGTCATCTTAATATAGTTAAATAACTCAGAAAATAATATCATAAATGACAAGATGAATTTATACATGTTTGGATGTTTATGTAAACGAAGTCATGATGATCTCATTGTCTTCTCCTGTATTTTGGGTTGCATATTCTCTATGGTTTCTATCGTAGGATGTATACCATTACTGAAAAGTGTAGTGGATGACTTAATAGTTAAGTGAAGATACATTCTGGGGCATAACACCCATTTGATGTGCTTATGAGTTCACGGAAAATATGTAGGTTAAAACATGGAATCTTGGTTCTAATCATCAATTCTGTACTCTGAATAATTTTCTCTTAACGCATTCAGGAAGCTTGTTTGATTTTTGTTTGTATATTGAGTTCTATGACAAGGGTTGTTTTTGCCAAAGATAAATGTGCTTTGGAACAATTTCCAGCATTGTTTTATGTGATTTCGTTTAGAAGTCCAACATGTGCCTTTTTATGTTTTTACTCTAGCCATTACTCTTCAAGGCCAAAATTCCACTAATGTATGCTTCTGGCCTCCTTTTACCTTCACGACAATTGGTGGATACTGGGGTTGAATTACCTGTGGATACTAGGGTTGAATTACCAGTTTTTTCCCCATATTGTTAGCCCATTGGTATTATTGACAAGATAAATAAGTTTGTTCTGAACGCATCTTTTGAAACTGGCACTGCTTTTCTTCTGTTCGTGATTAAAGGTCCTTGTTTTTCCAACTGAACAATTTACTCTTTTTGGATGCATTGATATGGGAATGAAACAGTTTCCACCCACATTACATTATGACCACATACTGGTATTCCGTATTACAACAGCTTGGCTATTATGCATGTATTGCTTGGTAAGATTGAACTTGGGTCTCCTCCTTAAAAATTGAGGAGTTTAATTGGTTGAGCTCATGCCATTTGATCTTTGTGGATGCATTGTTGGTTCTGTGTTAGTTGTTACATTTTCTGCATCTTGTTTTTAATATTTGCTGTTGCATTGGAATAAATAAGTTGTTCCACCTTTGTTGTTTTCGGCAAACCTTTGGCTATAGCAGTGCCCTTCTTCTGCATGTATTTGCTTGTACCATTTTATTGCTTTTGGAAGAAAAGAGGAGCGTGCTGGTGCTAATTTCCTTATATGATACAGGAGATGAGGCTCCAAAGGTGAATTTTATTGATGGTGATATTACGAAGGAGGAAACATTGGAACCAGCATGCCAAGGTATGGATGCTGTTGTGTGTACTGTGGGTGCAACTGCAGGATGGCGAATTCCTGGCTTAAGTCAAGACACCCCCAGACATGTTGACTTCTTAGGGGTGAAGAAGTTGAGTGAAGCAGCAGCCTCTGCAAAGGTCTTTATTCTCTATTCTTCTCTTTGGTTTTGTAAATAGTATCCTTGTGCTTTTTTAGGTCAGCAATCTGATTCTGTCCATATAAATACACTATTATGCTTTTCAAACATATGCATTTGTAATAATGTATATTGGTGTAAATTCTTGTACGCATTGGGATAGTATACGATGCATCTCTATCTCTCTCTCATGTTTGATGGATGGATTATATATGTATATGTGTATGTATGTTAACATGTTTGAGTTTTTGATGTTTTCCCTCATCCCTTGCATATCTATTAATAATAAGAAAGAATGTAACATGGGAGTTCAAGAGGGCTTGGAAGGTTGGAAGGTTTGAGAAATTGGAAAATTAAACCAACAGACGTGGACGTTCCATCATACTAACATTTTCTTGACTAATTCACCATGACTGTTTTATCTCGACTGAATTCATGTAGAATCTGTTCATACCTTGCTGCAGTTGTGTAATAGTCAGAATCACCCTTGAGAGTGTAGTTCCATGATCCTTTTTATTTATTTATTTATTTCAAATAAGCTATATCGAGTTTCTATTGGGGGCCACTCCCATAAAAATATTAAAACATTATATTTGCCATCGGGTCAATTAGATAATGTCTGCCTTCCCTTTTTATCAAAAATATTAATCTCCTTCAAATTGCTATATTTTCTCTAAACTCCTTGATATCATTTTCATTAAGAGATGGAATCTCCCTCAGCCAGTTACCTTCTAAAATTTGAATTGCTGGTTAAATTATCTACTAACTTGGTTCTTTCTCTATAGATATATAAATGCTTCCCAAATACTCCCTCCACCAATTGATGGACATAAAAAATAATACTATTGTTGATCCAATCCCTACATCTATTATTCATGACTACATTAATAATAATTTGTGAGGCCCTCTTAATTGAAATATTCCGTCATCTTATGATACGATTTAGAGTAAGAAGTGCCCTAGTGCTTGCATAGTTGTTACTTGAAGTTCCATACGATTTTAGAGTAGACAAGGAGAATTTTGCCTTCAAAAAACACTACTTTAGCTAGCTTTCCCTGGATTTCCTTTTGGAGCACCATCAAAATTAGTTTTGATAAACCAACTTTTGGACTTTTCCATTTTACCATAGAACAATATAGCTCTGTTGTGTTAAAACTTAAAAACCATTTCCATTGTTGTAGATGGCAGTTGTATGTATATTGAAATCTTGTGATAAAAATCCAACGCCTCTTTTTCCACACTTGAGACTTTCCATTATGAACAACATTCCTGAAAACGTTCTGCAAGAGAGGTAACAATAGGATTCTAAACTTGGATATGAGGTTGAGATATCTTTATGAAAATTCTATTATTCCTTTCAAGGCACAACTTCCAACAAATAATAGTAGTATCAATCCTCTAGGAAATGTGTAATGCTTTAGCTTTGAGACAATTAATCCAATGTTTTATCAACTCTTTCAATGTCAATGAAGCTACTTGAAAAAAGTAGCCGCAAATGGTGTAAGCAAAGGAACAATGAAGAAGTAGATGATTTGATGTCTTTGGCTCCTCCCTATGCAAGGCAGACCTAAATTGTCTATAATATCCTTTTCTTTATAGACTGTCACCGGTAAGAAATTTGTTTTGGACTTTAGCCAAAGGAATGTTGAGGCCTTAGGGAGGGCCTCAAGTGACCAAACATTTTTCCAAGGGAAATCCTTGGGAGCAAAGGAATTCTGATTGCTCCAAAGCCATATATCCCATCTTGACCAAGTTTCCTCCATCTTTTGATAGATTCCAAAACAACTCATATTTTCGTGAAAAACTGGTTAAACAAATTCTTGAAGCATGTTTCAGAACTCCATTGCTTGTTTCGTGTTCTCTCCCTAAATTAGATTACAGATAGAAATCGAAGATCTAGAAGTATTGTTTTTTTCAATGAGTTTACGCAGGTTTTTATGAGGGGTCCTGGCCCCCTCATACTGAGTGGGGTTTGAACCTTGGACCTCTCAAAGAGAGGCCAAAGCCCTTACCACTACAGTAAGCTTGCAACTAGTATTGTTCATATCAATATAAATTTTGACTTTTGAACCTCTACGAGTCAAAGAGGCCTGAGCTAATGGTTTCCATTTTGGATCTAAAATAAGAAGATAAGGCTTCAACCAAGCTTTAGACCAAAAGTTTGCGGAATCCCTCTCATTGATTGACCACCTAAATGTTTTTTGATTGATTGCAAATTCTTCTACATGGAATTTCATGTTGCCAATCACCTAGATAGGGTTCGTTTCCTTAACAAGTTTACCGCATGCACAAAACCTATATATTTTTAAACTATTGTATTTGCACAACTTTTGATCTTTAAATAATCTCCAACGAAGTTTTGCCCCTATTGCCAAACTCGTAAATTTACAAGTTGGCAAGCCTGCCCCTCTAATATTCTTTCCTCTACAAATGCTATTCCACTTGCAAAGGGGAAGCCTAATTTTTTCCTAACATTCATTCCAAAGAAGATCTTTTTGAATTTTGTTAAATTTGAATGCAATAGCTATTGGCAATCTTGAAAATGACATCGTATATATATAGGGATAGATTGGAATGTAGCCTTTATGAGATGTAGTCTTATGCTATGGTTAAGAACTTACCTTTCCAACTTGCCAAACAAGATGTCATTCCATCCAAAATAGAATCCCAAATCTCTTTCTTTTGTTTTAACAAATAAAGGAATACCTAGATATGTTGTTGTTAATTTTCCCGCTTTAAACCTTAAAATATCCACAATAAGCTGTAGACAGCAGTTCTAAGCAAGACAAATCCTAGAACTGGCTGGAATAATGTTGTCCACCAATTTTGATTGTACATAGCAATTTTGGAATGTATATGTTGCATTTGATTTTGTAAAATCAGCCAATGAAAAGGAAGGCTTGATTGTAAACGTACAGGACACTAGATGACAAAACTAGCCGTCATTTGCTAATGGGCTAACTAGTGTGTTAGACGTCTAGACGTCCAAGATTAGTTAGCGTCTAAATATGTTAAGGCAAGACGGTTGGGGTAGTTGAGAGCGAAGTAGTTGCAGTAACTACTTCGCCTCCCTATTTATACCCCCTCTTCAAACATTGTAGATATCATCATGATCAACATTTTGCTACGAATGCCAATGCTCTTGTACGGAAGTTCTGTTCTGTGTATGGTGATGTTGTGAGTTTATGAGATTGCAGGTTGTATTGCACTGACTTGTGAGTTGCAGGTTTCCATCTTGATAAAGCATTGCAGGTTGATTGTTGCAGCAAGGACGAGATCGAGTGATGTTTATTGCAGGTACAAGGAGTAGATAAAGGAAAACTGTAGACGTCTAGCCCTTGACGTCTGGGCAGCCGTCAAACGGCTAGCCGTCTAACCCAACTGCCTTGACGTCTAGTCCTGGCCAGTAGCCGTCCGAAACCAAGCAAGACATTAGACGTCTAACCCACCTGTATGACGTCAGGCCTCCGTGACGTCAAGCCCTTGTGACGTCTAGTCTTAGACGTCTATCCACTACATCTAGACATTTGATCCTTTGACGTCCATAACCAGTCTATAGGAGTATACATTGTATAAGCTTGAAACCTGACTGTCCTGATTGTCATCACCCCTATCCCGGGAATGTACTCACCACTGTCTACATTTGGCGTCGTTGCCTAATTAAACTCGGAGTCTAGAGACGCAAGTGATAGGAAGAATAGGTGAATGACTGACTACAGGTTACAAAGAAATCAAATACCGGTACGAAGAAGTGCACGACTGGCGAACTTAAGAACACACGAGGCAACAACAGTCTCTCATCCGGAAGTGGAGAGAGTCTGGAACCCTGAAGACGAAGAGAATCCAAGTATTGAAACATTGTTGGTGACTGCAGAAAACGAAGAACAAGTAGCTGAGGAAGTGCCCATCATTGAAAACTGGACGGTAACACCAGAAACAACGGGAGAGGGTTTGCTAGAGGATACTGAAGGAGAGAACCTTGTATCAGGGCAACCACGCGAGGGTTCGTGGGGAGGAAGATCGGAGCCACGTTTGGTGTATTCGCGAAGGAGGTCGCGGAGTAGAGATCAATTGGAGTTGGGCAGAAGGCTATTTGGGTACAATTTTGCACCATCAACAACAGATAGACAACCTAATCGAACTCCACAACCACCTACACCAGGGAGTCCGACCAATAGAACAAATACAATGGCGAATCCCGCCAATAGAATCAGTACAACAAAAGTGTCCACCTTTTTCAGGTGAAGGGAAGGAGGATCCGTCACGACATGTGGGAACTTGCATTACCATTTGGGGAGCAAATGGGGTCACACAAGACACACAATGGTTGCAACTATTCCCAGCCACATTGAGAGGCATGGCGATAGACTGGTACTTGAAGAGACAAAGTACGTAGGCATTTACACAATGGGAAGACTTGAAGAATGCATTCATAGAAGAATTCCGACCACTCAGAGATGACACCAATATCATCACGAAAATTTGTGTCACCAAACAAAAACCAGACGAGGATGTCAAGAATTACAATAGAAGATTGAAGCAGCTGACAGATAAAATGGAGATGACACCGGTTGATGGCATGGTAAAGCGGTGGTTTTTGGATGGTCTACTACCAAAATTTAAGAAGAAGATGAAGGCAGTACCATCCTCAACATATGCAGAAGCACTGGAAAAAGCGAAAAACTTTGAAAGTGAAGGTAAACAAACGACCGCAGGGATTGGAGGATATCTAAAGCATAACGAAGATTTAGACAGTGATGCGGATGATAAAGTTCAGAGCACAATTCACACCTTCCGGAGAGAATTTGACAAGATTCTAAAGGAAGTGAAAGGAGAAGGCCGCAAGGATCGAAAAGAGATTTGGTGCTTAGACTGCAAGGCAGAAGGACACTCAAATACAAACTGTCCAAAGAACGCATATTGTAACATATGTGAGATAGCCTGACATCCTGTAGCCGACTGTCCATTCAACTTAAAGAGCAAAAGGCATCAGACCTTGGCCATACAACAAGAAGAATAGCCAAATACGTAGAGGAATGGACAAGGAGCCGTGAGTGGAGGATACAGGAATAGTTGCCGAGGAGGAAGACAAGGAGGACAGAGTCGATTGCAATATGACTTTGATGGACGACCAATTATTCAATGTCAGAATTGTCAGGAATGGGGCTACTTTGCGAAAAATTGCTCCAAACCTCAGAATGCAGGAAATAGCAGTGGGAATAACACCACTCAAATGTGTAAATGGTGTGGTCCAGGGAACCACAAGGAGGCCAATTGCCCAAACAAAGCAAGTATGAGTGGCACTCAGAATATCAATCTTATTGGTATTGGAGAAGTGACGAAAATAGACAACGAAGTTTTGGCGGTAACACGAGCACAAACCAAGAAGACCGAGCAATACCCAAATCCTGCCAAGGAGAAAGAGCGATGGCAGGAAGCCCAAGAGTTAATTAAAACAGAACTAGCAAAGGAGAAGAAAGATCAACTAGTTCTGGAGAAAGTATTGAAAAGACCGAAGATCACCAAGAAGGCATCAGTAGAAGGCTTGGTAACAGAGGTACTAAACACGAAGGTGGAAATGAAGGTAGCCAACTTGTTTAGTATAGTACATGAGTTGTATGCTACGATCGGGGAAGCCATCAAGAGGAAGGATGAAACTCGACAGGTAGCAACCATCAAGCACGGACAATTCATCGATCCTACAATCCCGATGATTGAAGTCGGGAGGAGGCCAGCTATAGTCCAGATGGAGGTGTTGGACCATAGGCTGAATCAGGTGATTGTGGATGGAGGATCGAGTGTGAATGTAATGCCAGAGAAGACATGGCGGATTATTGGGCAACCCGCCTTACGATCTCCAAATTTCAAACTATATGGCACTGATCAATATGGCATTGAAACACTAGGCGTCTTAATGACTCAGAAAGTACGCATAGCAAAACAAGATTTCATCCTGGATTTTGTTGTCATTGCTATGCAGAAACCCGCATATGATGCATTGTTAGGACGAGGATGGTTGAGAACTGCAAAAGTCAACCATAATTGGGAGAAGGAACGTCTATCTTTCAAACAAGGACAACACAAGTATATAATCAATCTGAAGAATCAAACAGTGAGTGAAGATATAGCAACTTCAGATGATTCAGAATCCTCTTCAGTCGATGGTGAAACAGGGTACGAACCAGATGAGGAAGGAGTGCTGCACCTTGAAGACTGCACGGAGGATGAGTATGACCAAGACAAAGGTCTACTACATTGGCAGTTAGAGGACTATGAGATATTCTCTCCCCAATGTTTTTGCATAGATGCGGGAAAGGAGATTCAAATGGATGAGATACAAGAACCTGAAAAGGGAACTAGCAATAGAAGACAAACAACAACAGAGAAGGACAAGGAAAGGGAGAAGTGGACATTTCCCAAGAATTTTGCAGAATTCACGATGGGGGAGGCAGTCATTGAAGATAAACCAGCCCACCCCATTGCTGCACTAAAGGCAGCAAATGACCCTGAGTCAATCAAATATGAAGGTCCTAAAATGATTCAGGTAAACTTAGGAGAAAATGGCGAGGAAAAGATGATCAAATGTGGAGACGATTGGGATCCAGTCCTGAAAGCAACAACATTCAAAATTTTTCTGGACTATAAGGATGTGTTTGCATGGACATATAAAGACTTGAAGGGAGTTCCACCGGAACTCTGCGTACATAAGATTCCTCTGATCGAAGGTGCGCAACCAGTGAGAAGGCGACCTTACAGAATGAATCCCAAATACGCAGCACGGGTGAACGCCGAAATTGAGAAAATGTTGGATGCAGGCATTATCTTCAAGGTTACGACAAGTGAATGGGTGTCGCCGATTGTGATTACCCTAAAGAGAGAAGTAGATAAAATCCGAATTTGTGTGGATTTTAGAAGTTTAAATGCCGTAACCGTAAAAGATCCCTTCCCGATCCCTTTCACAGACTCCATACTGGAAGAAGTAGCCGGGCATGAGATATATTCATTCTTGGATGGATTCTCAGGCTACAATCAGATCAACATCGCGGAGGAAGATAAGGTGAAGACCACCTTTGTTGTGGAAAATGGGATATATGCTTATAACCGCATGCTCTTTGGATTGTGTAATGCACCAGCTACCTTCCAAAGGATTATTTTATACATTTTTGACAAGATGTCCACAAGAAACTTCAAAGCCTTTCTAGATGACTGGTCGTTGTATGGCAGGACACAGGAACATTTGAAGGCCCTAGAAGCATGTATGGGGTTGTGCAGGAAAGCACAAATATCATTGAACCCAAATAAATGTGTCTTACTTGTGCCATACGGAAAGCTGCTGGGGCACATTGTGTGCCAAGAGGGTTTGAAACCCGACTCGGACAAAATTCGGGTAATATTGCTAATGGAGGAGCCACATGATGTGAGCTCAGTAAAAACCTTTTTGGGAACAGTCGGATATTACAGGAGATTTATCCGAAACTATGCGCTGACATCTCATCCATTAGACGCGCTTACACGTAAGGGTGTTCCGTTCAAATGGACAGAGGAGCACCAGGGAGCGTTTGAGGGATTGAAAGGGCACTTGGTAAAAGCACCTATCCTAGTTTACCCAGATTGGGAGAAAGAATTCCATGTGCATGTCGATGCCTCAAACTTTGCCATTGGATGTGCATTGGCACAAGAAGGCCAATTCGGGCTAGATCAGCCCATATATTTTGCAAGTCGGCTATTGTCTAGAGTTGAGAAGAACTATAGCACAACAGAGCGAGAAGCACTGGGGATGGTGTATTCGGTGCAGAAGTATCGACACTATTTATTAGCTAATCCATTTGCTTTCTATGTAGATCATCAGGCTCTGTTATACTTGATCAATAAGCCAACAATTTATGGACGAGTGAGTCGATGGATCGTCACCCTGCAGGAATTCGTGTTTAGAGTGGTAGTACGACCAGGAAAGAAACACGTAATAGCGGACCAACTGTCAAGGATTCGCTCTGGAGAACCTGCGGAGGGAGGAATACCAGATGAATTCCCCGATGCCCAGTTGTTTATGATCAATGCAATACTAGGATGGTACAAGCACATTGGGGAATATCTGTCGACAGGAGAGCTGCCAAAGGAAATGATGGCAGCCGAGCGAAGAAAGGTGATTACGAAGTCGACACCCTTCACTTTGATCGCAAGACTACTATATAAGATGGGAGAAGACCACATATTGAGAAGATGCATAATGGAGGATGAAGTACAACAGACCCTGAAGGAGACACATGAGGGATTGGCAGGAGGACACATGGGACCAGATGCGACAACCAGGAAAGTACTGTTGGCAAGTCTATGGTGGCCCACCCTCTTTCATGATGCAAAGAATTTTGTTATAGCATGTGACACGTGTCAAAGAACAAGGAAGCCGTTGAAAAGAGACTTCATGCCCCTGCACCCATCACAGCCCCAGGAACTCTTTGAGAGGTGGGGATTGGATTTTGTAGGTCCTTTGAAAACAAGTCGAAGAAGGAAATGTCGATATATCGTAGTGGCCACAAAATACCTCACAAAATGGGTAGAAGCAAGAGCCTTACCGGACAACTCGGCAAGAAGCACGGCTCGCTTTTTGTACGAACATGTGATTACAAGGTTCGGGATACCTCTACAACTAACAAGCGACAGAGGAGGCCATTTTGTGAATGCCATGATTCAGAATTTGACGATAGAATTCAGGATTTTTCATTCCTTGTCGAGTCCATACTATCCCAGAGCAAATGGACAAGCAGAAGCGACAAATAAAGTCTTGGTTTCAATAATGTATAAGATATGCGGTGTGGAAGGAGCCGACTGGGAGGAACGGTTACCAGCAGTGTTATGGGCATACAAAACCACCTTCAAGCCCACCACGAATTATACACCCTTTCAACTGATGTACGGACAAGAAGCAATTGTACCTGTTGAATTCCTTGTCCCAAGCTTTAAGAGTGGCAGTAGACAATCGACGGAATGATGAAGATAGCATTAAAGAGTGATTGACAACTTTGGTATGTTTGGATGAGAAGAGGGTAATGGCACAATGGGCTACGAAGATCGCACAAAGGAGAGGGAAATTCTGGCATGATAAGCATCTCCGGAAGATGGATCTCAAGGTTGGTGAATTAGTGCTTAAGTACAATGGGAAGAGAGAACCCAAGCCAGGAAAATTGAAGACCCTATGGCTTGGGCCCTTCCAGGTAGAAGTACTGGAGAACGGGTAGTGAAAATAAGGAAATTGGATGGAACACCGTGCCCCGAGGTGATAAATGGTTCCAAGTTGAAGGTATACAAACCACATGTTCAGGTAAATATGACCAACCTAGAACAATCAGGAACTTCCGAAACAAGGATAGATCCAGGAATACAATCTCGGGAAACTGACGAGCAGAGTAGTGTTGTTCAAAGGGAGGAAACACATAACCTGGATTGGTTATTTGGAACCGATGGAGAAGAAGAGCAACAAAGATTGCAACAGCAGGTCCGGAATCCAAATAACAATGAGGGAGACCGACTCCAAACTCTGACGGAGGTCACTCTACAAGAAGTTTTGGAAGAAGAAGAAGAACGAGAAGAAGATGAAAAAGAGGGAGCTAGACTTTTGCAACGAATGCGATTAGAGACCCAAAGGTTGCAAGAAGAATATGAAACTCTAAGACAATACAATAATCAGCTGCGGGAACAGGTGATTCAGGAATTGGACACAATCATGCAACGAGTGAATGAAAGACATGAAGCACGCCAAGCAGAATGGGCTGAGATAGAGGAATTAAGAGGAAGTGCAACAGGAAACTCTTCAGAAAGTAGCCTATTTTCCTTAGTGGAAGAAGAGCAGGAAGATACTGAAAGGAGCCAAGTGGAAAATAGAAGGAGGAAATAGCAATAACAAGGTGCACATTCAAGGAGTTCTTCTTTAGCCACATTAAAAATCGTGCTTAATTCGGAAGAGTCCTCAAGCTCGAAGTCAGTGAACCATCAAGAGATGAGAGAATCTCCAGAAAAACCCAGGGTATGGGAGGCAGGACAAAGTTCGATTGCCTCACCACAGGAATGAGGAGGAAATGGCAGCCATTATATGGAAGGATATCGAGATGGTACCAGAAAAACCAAAGACCGGAAGTTGGTGGGAAGAATCAAGTAGTGACAAAAACCTACCTCAGATTCCTGATATACCATATGCCAGTCCTAACCCAGATCGTAGGAGATAGAGGGATGAAGATCACGCAGTCGGCAAGCAGGAGTCAGATTCATGGAAACTGCACATGTGATCGAAGATGATGCTTCACTGAGTCCACAAGACGAGTACAACGGAGGATTGAATGAGGACACGATACCAAAATGGCCAAAACCGCACAAATGGAGAACACCATATGTTGGAGCCATGAGACGTCCAACTGAACGGGAAGAGGTAGCCAGGTATCGTATGGCTGCACTTGACTTACGACAACATAGAAGAGAAGTAAGAAGATTGCAGGAACGGGTTCAAGAAACCTCGGAATGGCCAATGAATACGGTAGGAGATGGAAATGATTCAAGTACAGACTCAACTTTCTCAGAAGAGTATCAGGAAAATTTAACTCATTGTGCCATGCAACGACACTTTGAGGAAACAAGATGGAGACGAAGGCTGATAAGGGCAGACAGGAGATTGAAATCCTTGCACCAACTAACACCTGCGCATTTACACCATCCACCGAAAACAAGAGCACAATTGATAAACGAAGCCCGTAGTAGAGATAACTTAGGTACTCTCGGAAGACCGCCAGGAATTACGAGAGCCACCGACCAAGGGAGGAGCGTGGTTGACCTCCATCCCGGTAGCTCGAGAGGAAGAAATTCCCCTCCGGCTACCAATAGGTCGATTGGTTCTCAGATTGAGCCGCAAGGGCCATCTGAGAACTTAGTCCAAGCCAACCCATCACTACGTGCTCCTGAGAACAGACCAATAGGTCCGTCTCAACGAGCTCGTAGGAACCGAAGACGTCGTCAGGAACGACTGAGGGACCGATCGAATCTCGGGCAGCTAGGAGTTCGACAACCCAACACTAGGGAGATTCGATCGGAAGGAGGCCGAGGACGCGGTAACCAGGTCCGCGGAAGAGGAAATTGGGACAAAAATCCCAATCTAGAACAAAGGGATCAAGAGAGGGCAGTTGCAGGTAATGACAGAGGCCAAGGAAGAGGCCCAAGAGTAAGACGACTCCACCAAAACAGAGGATACCGGAGACAACAACAACCCAATCAAAATGAACTTGATCAACAGGCGCAAGAAGGGGAGAGGTTTCACTACTTGGATGATTGCATAATAATCCGACGAAATGATGGAAGTACGGAACGAATTCCACTGGTGCCCGCCCATCCAGGAAATGACATCACACGCCCAAATATGACCAGTAGACACCTGGAGGATGTAGCAGAACACCTGGATAACAATAGCGCTAACCTAGAAGGGATAGAACAAACTCGTCTGGCAGCGGAAAGAAATCAGCAAGCCACTAATAATGTCAGACGACGGGCCAGTACCTACCAGTCCCGTGAGCCGGAAACACGACATCAGCCGGAAGAAGCAGAACAGTCAGATTGGCGTATTATACCAAGAAATATGAGAAGACGTTAGCAGCAGTCACGCCCGAAAACTCCCCCAAGACGAAATAATCGTCGGAGACGTCAGCCGACGGAGGAAATAAACAGTGCCAGCGATGATGACTTCAGCAGTTTCGGAGAAAATAGCCGTCATCATTGAAGTGAGACGTCAGATGCATGGGAACTGCGTATTGGCTTGGCCATACGGTTCACCCGTCGACGTTGAGAGAAGACGTCACATGCAATTTTGAAAAAAATAAATAAAAATAAAACAAAAAGAAGAAAAAGTCAAAAAGAAAATAGAAAAGTCAAAAATAAAAGAAAAAGACAAAAAGAGAATAAGACAAAAGAGGAAAAAGACAAAAAGCTAACTTAGACGTCTAGAAAATCCGACGTGGCGCGCATGCAAGAAATTAGTTGCGATGTGGCGGTTGCATAACGGTTTTAGGGTTGGCAGCGCAACTATAAAAGGAGGAGACGCCATCCATTTGGCACATCACTTTTATATGCAGGAAGAAGAGAAGAAAGGCGGAGCAAGAGGTGCAGTGCTAGAACAACAGTGGAGAATGGCTTGATGCACACCATTTTTGCTTAGCAACCCGGGGGATGGATGCCATAAGTCGTCAATGACCTGGCTGTCATTTTCTCCGTGACATTCAAGTCAGATTTTCTTCTTGACTATGAAAATAAGGTAAACTGACCAAAGAATCTAGTGTAAACTAGTCCAAAGTGGAACAATTGGATGGCATAAAATTATAGCCTTGAGGGTCATCGAAAATGGATAAACCTTAACATGCTAAAAATATTGATTAATGATTAAGAGAAAGTTGGAAATTGAGGTACACTAATTATAGAAAAGAGCTTCATTGGATCCAAAGCGCCAACATTAATCTATAGTGGGATGTAAAATAGAAGCAAAGTCATTCTCATCACCATCCAAAAAGGGCCAACATAGGATCTAATGATGCTTCCAGGTGAATGGCTAGGACTAAGAGGGCCTGGTTGGATAATCTCGGGAGGACATGGAGTTCGACCCCTTAACTCTTCTAGTATCTATGGCAGTGGAACCAATAGAAGACGACACAAAACTAGTAAGTTGTGCTTGTCTACAACTCCTCGGTGTGTGAGGGGTGGTAGAAACTTGATGCTGAAGAATTGCAGTCTTGTTTAGTCATAAGCAAGAAGAAAGAATTGAAAGCCCTAGTAGCCACTCTTTTACACAGACAAGGGCGCACAGATCTGTCAATAACATTTTGGATAGTTATAGCTTCAAATGAGCGCTTATGACTCTCGACTACAAAGATAGAGTGAAAGAAGGGGGTGATTGGTCAAGTAGTAGTTTGTCTCCCTCCTGTTTACAATTCCTTCGTATGTGAGGGTGGTCAAAACCCAACGTTGAAGAACTACAATCTTTTCCTATCCTAAGCAAAGAACTATAGCCCCAGTAGACACTCTTGTATGTTGACAAGGGTGCACAGATCTATCATTAACATTTTGGATAGTTATAGCTTCAAATGAGCGCTTATTACTCTCGACTATAGAGATAGGGTGAAAGAATGAGGTGATTAGTTGAGTAGTTATCTATAGTAACCAACGCCGAAGAGGGCTAGCTTCCTTGAGATAAAGATCTAAGCATCTTTGGTCAGGATAGCTAGAAAAAGTGGCAAGTGATCCACCTGAGTCTCTATACAAGCAATTGTACCTCCTTTGAATCTCATAATAAACAAGAGACCTAAGATGAAATGTTCTTCAGTCTCCACCTCCCGAATAGAGCCAAGACAACATACTCTATCCTCTTGAGGAATATGGTGGTCTATCTCCACCCACAACTGATGTGAGCATACTCTAAGTTGACCAAGAGAAATCCTAAGGCTGTGTGTCCATTGTCGATTGACATAATTAGGATGAGTGATAATGCCATTCTTAATCCTCATGAAATGCTTAGTGTAGAAGACCAACTTCGGACTAAGAGGTTGAGATGTAGCAACCCAAGTGACTTGAATATATTACCCATAAACAACATCTCTAGCAACTTGATTAATTACCCTCTTATTAGGAAGAATGTGGGGAGGAGCATTTGAAAGGACGTAATTGATTTGTGGAGATCCCAATTGATTGAATAAGAGAAATAACTTTTTATTACCATTTATGATGACTACCAAAAGAGCCCCGAGAGGTAATGCATTATGAGGAGCAAAGCACCAAATGTGGGTATCTCTCTCAGCTTGAGGTGTAGTCACCTAGGAATCTAAGGCGATGAAGCTAAAAAATTATTCTGAAGATGCTCTCAAGGTGGAGAGGAGTGCCAAACTTAGCCTAAACAATATATTGGGGAATTGTTATTTTACATTGGTTAAATCGCTGAAGCAAAATAATTTTGACCCTCTCAATATGAGCCCAATCAAGACACCATAAATTTGGACCCCAAATCTCAGATCCATGAAGGGCTATGGTTTTGATGATGCAATCAAAGAGGTACATATTTGTAGCTATATCTTGAAAGTGTTTTCTGAAGCATTGGTGTTCCAAGATTGAGAGAGAGCCGTATCACTCGCAAAGATGTGACTGTGAAGCTGGTTGAAGATTAAAGGAAAGATTTGTAAACTGAACCCCCAAGTAGGTGTAGGCAGTTGTGATCTCAATGGACTCGCCCTTATATAAGAATTGAAATTTAGATTTGGTAATTTTTGGTGTGTTAAAGATCATCACCTTAGTCTTGCTAAGATTTGATGCTAGGTCACAAAAGCGAGCAAAAGCATTAAATTGTCTTTGTAGGTCCTCAGGATTATGAGCAAGAAGAACATCATGTACAAAAAAAGCAATATAGCTATCAAGACATGATGTAGAAGGCAACCATTGTTAACATGTGTGTTTTCACGAATAAATTCTTCAAGCTCATTAATGTAGGTCCCAAAGAATGAAGGAGAAAGAGGACAATCTTGTTTAATGCCAATGGTGCTCAAGACATCCTTTGAGAAACCAAAAGCGTCCAAAAACAGCCAACGCTACATCATATAGTTTCGTGATGGCAGTGATAAAGAGCTTCAAGATGCCGATGTCATGTAATCTTTTAAAAATAAGATGCTTGGGAATCGTGTCAATTTGTCAAAGGCGCTTATAAAGTCCACAAAACAATAAAACACTTTAGAAGACCATTGGTGAGCCTCCTTAATAATAGCCCTAAGAGTGAAAACATAATCAATAGTTTGATGATCCCTTCTAAAACCAGCCTGCCCTCTCACTCTAAGCTTGCCTTGATCCAACAATTCTGAGAGTTTCATATTTAAAATTGTTGCATAAAGCTTAGCAAATGTGTGCCCAATCATGATAGTTTTGTAGTTATTTGGATATGAATAGTCCCTAGATTTGTGGATGGGGTGGATAATATGTTGTGAGCAGGAGGTAGGGAACCCAGAACAAACAACCCCATTGAATAATTCTGCAATGGGATAGCCAAGAGGTTCAACACCATACTTCAAGAACTCAGCCTGAAATCCCTCAAAATCAACAACCTTGCTAGTGCATAATTTATGTATAGCTCTTTTGATGTCCCTTGAAGAGAAGAGGTGACATGATGTAGGGGGGAAGAGATATGAATGGTGGGCTGCCTTAGGATATCATATAAAGAATTAGCATGGGAGACCTAGGACTTGCCATTGATGCACATGGGATGGGGCTTCCTAGGAAGAAGAGTGCCAAAAGGCTTTGGGAGAGTGATGAAGAGCATCTAGAAGCTCACAACGCGTAGTGACAAGAAACTCTCGCTTCTTACGTCGAATGAGGCATTTATATTCCCTTTGAGTGGAAGATATAGTTGTAGGCTCATGGATAAGAGCAAAATGGAGCTTCCGATGCATGGACTTACATTCCTTATCATACCAATGATTCATGGGGCAAGCACCAATGTGATGAACAGGCTTTGGCTGAGGAAAAGTGTGGGGAAAGGAGTCAAGGGCTGCATCTCATAACGTATGAGACAAAAATTCATATTTGGTTGTTGCTATGGTGGAATTAAGAGAGTAGTATTGGGACATCAACTAGGAGAGATGAGCAACATAATCATCGGCCAAACATGGATCAAAATGAATCATGGGATGGTTGGTAGGATTTGGCGATGGAGGAGGAAAAGATGCAGAGGTAAAATAGGAGGAACTTAGGTAGAGTCAACATTGCATGATCAGCCAAGGGTAGTTGACTAGATACGTGAAAGCCGTGAATATCAGAAAGCAAAGTCCTGTTGGTGATGACATAGTCAACCACACTCACACCTCCCGCATGTGGAAAACAAGTGAACTTGGAGGAGTTAGGAAACTGAGGAATCCCATTGAGAACCAAGAGGCCATGTGACTTGCACAACTGAATCAAGTGTTTTCCATAAGCTGTAACATGATGCTTCTCATCTGCAGAGGTCCTATTGAATGCAAGATCCTTGGGGTTGAGTTTGAAGAGAGAGAACTTGTCCTCTGTAAGATCATGAAAAGGTGCTTGGTGGGTCCCAATGTGGGCATTGAAATCACCTAAAAGAATGACATCACCCATTGATGAATATGTAGAAATCTCTAGGTAGAGATCCAAGTATGGGTCACCATCAGAGTGGATGGCAAAAGTTGATGATGTTGGAGGAAAATAACATACTACTATGAAGATGTCTCTAAGAGGGGGTGGACCCCACTTGATCTGAAACCAGATATATCTAGAGAGCTCATCTGATGTGACCAATGACATAAGTTGACAAAGGTAGTCTCGAATAAGGCATGCCACACCTCCTAAACTGCAATCGTCACCTGGTTGTTGTGTCTTGGGCTTGAAAGCTAAAACCCAAAAGCAAGCATTGATTGGTGGAAGACATCGTTCTAGGCTCTCATGGGTCTTTGTGATAAAAACAAGATCTTGTGAAGAAATAACATCCTAGAATGTACTCGAGGAAGACCATATCACCCCATTACAGTTCCAACAAGCAATAGAGAGGCTATTGTTACCTACTGGGACCTGAGAACACCTTCATCTTATAGGCCAAGGACGTGACCAGCATGAAGGAGGGGAGTGACGAATCACAAATTCTTGGTCACGGATAACTGCGCACTTATTGTCCTTTCGAGCAGCTATCACTTGTGCATGTGCTTTTTGTAGTTCCTCCATTTGAAGATGTGTGAGGTCCTCATCCAAGTAAATTTGTGGACAAAGTAAAAAGTTTCTTCTTGGCTTCTAAAGCCCTCAAATGTTCCCTAGATGAGCGGAATCAGAACAGAAGAGTGCCAAAAGGGGCTACCCAAGCCTGAACGAGGATACTTGAGATCCAATGTGTTATGCAAAAAAACATGGCCTACCTTTAAGAGAACAATAGGCTTTGGAAGACCTCGAGCTTGAAGGTTGAGTTCTTTGGATTGCACTCCTAACTCCACAATAAGAGAAGTTTGTTTCCCCTTAACCACTTGCACCCATGAATTATGTTATTCAACATGTTTTTGGAGAGATCATTGATGAGCATTTGTCTCGTTTTTGAGATTCTCATGTTGGACAAGGATCTCTGTTTGCTTATGTTGTATATCACATCGACCTCTTGAAGATGGTGAACATCATCAGTCGGAGATGCATGAGTTTGTTTAGATTTTTCAATTTTGAAAATCTTTTCAGCTTGTTCCTGGACTTGATGTTGTAGGGCCTCAATAGTAGCATCCTTCATGTGAAGAGACAAAGGATTATAGGAAAGGGGAAGGATGATCTTTAACATGATTAATCACAAAATTCATATTTAATTGGTTCTTTTTTTAACATTGGTGCCAAGGGGGAAAAAAATTGATACTTTACGAAAACTACTTTAGTATTGTTCCTTTTTCTGATCTAAAATTTTTATGTTACTTTCCTGTTATATGACCACTATCTTTTCTGTGCAATTTGTTCATCATGTTATTAAGTTTGGTAGACACACGCGTTGGGTCAACTGAAATGATGATGCGTCTTCTGTTAGAGTTTCAAGTTTCAGACTTTCTGTGTCCAAGCGTCTTGGAGAGTGGCAGTGAAATTCCTATTAGTTTCTGTTAGACTCCAGTATAATGGAATTTTGATGCTCCTAATGCAATGTTGTGAGGTTATTGTACTAGATAGTGCCACGACAATAATAAATTGCAACTTTTGATGAAGTTGTCTCCATTTTGCCTCATTCTCACCTAATCAGGCATTGTTTATAACCGTCCTGTTCTGAATTTTTCAAAAGTGACATTGTGCCCTCACTTTTGATTAAGAAAATGGTAGTGTTCTTAATGACTTCTTAATCGTGCTCAAACTTTTGCACTTGATTATTTCTTTGGTGTCTTTTTCTACCTTGAGCAGTTTATCTATACTTAAGTGAAAACCAAGTTGCCTCTATTTGCTCGTGTTTCTATATGATTTTCATGACAATTAATGCTTACGTTAATTGCTATCTTCACTTTGTATTTTTCCATATTAATACTTTATAATTATCTTGTGGACATTGAAAAAAATTTCATAGTGGAAGTTTTATGATACAAGTTGAATTTGTGATAAATTCATGACTTTACCTTGGAGATTTAGGTTAAATACAATTAAGATATATGTATATGATATTTTTTAGATGTTTATCCTGATAATATAGGATTTAATACAAAGTACACTGACCAAATTTTCCTTTTAGGTTCCAAAGTTTGTGCTCGTATCATCTCTTGGAGTGACGCGACCATGGTTTATAGTGTCGATTCTTCTCAACATTCTGGTGGGTCGAGTACTTGTATGGAAATTAAAGGTAGGATTCCTTCCCAATTCCCTCCCCACAAATTACTATCGTACATTTATAAAATTTTTGATGACTTGACTTCCTGATCAGTTTCTAAGTTATCTATATGCATTTGTATTTTCAATAAAAAGGATTTGTCAATCAAATGCTTGCAGCAGATTTTTTGTATGCACACAAGCTTCCTTCGGATAAAAACAGATAGTCTGATGTTTATCATAGTACTAAACAAAATTACAAAAGTAGAATTTTGGTTTTGAGAGTTCGATATTTAATAAAATAGTAGTATAAGGATTTGTTAATGTACTATTTGTGTTACATGCAAGCATTCACACATGAGGGAATGTCCATTTCCCATTTTCTTTCCTTTTCTGTGAATATATGTGAGTGATAATTGAGTCAACATGGTTACTTCTAGCTTTAAAAAGAGTAGAATGATTAAGGGCCTAGAAAATTATGGTTATAATATATTTTCACAACTTTATGGCTTAAACCAACAAACATATAGCCTTGGATGTATACCAATATGAAAATATTAGTATATCATCTGAGTGTCTTGTATACTTTTCCTTCTCGAATGCTTAATTTTATTAAAAATTTTCCCACTGAATGCTTCTTGCTTTATGTAACATCATACTGTCTGTTCTATACTGAAACATCATCAGGTCTTGTATTTGTATGGTTGGACACTTTCGAATTGACAAAGAAGTCTTTCTTAAAGTTTATAGTCTTATATAATAGACTTTGACAGCTTCCATTCTTCAAGATGTAAATGTCCTCCATTTGGCCACTATCAACTACATTACAAGGTTTTGTATTGAATGTCTGTACTGCTTTGTTATATCATGCTAGGGTTTTATTGGTATATCTATTTTTGTTTTTACATGCAAGTCTTATACCTTTTTCCATAAGCTTTTCTTTTTCCCTGTCCTTAAGCAAGGTGCCTCCTTTATTTGCACTTTGTTTTTTTGATTGCTCAAATGTTCCTAACACAGCGAGTGATTTTACAATGATAACTGTACTAGAATTTGTTAGATGATCACTGTTTTGTTGGTAAGACTTTATTTCATCCATGGGGTGGTTGAAATAGCATGAACAATAACCGCCTTCCAGAATATCACCAACCAGCTTTTATATCTATAAATGCCTGTTCATGTGGTGAATGAAAGCATGCAAATTTGTATGATAAATCTATCTGTGTTCATGGCTTTGTCGCCTTTGATATCTGCTAGAAACCTGTGCATTGTCTTCCAATGTGCATTTGCCAATATCATCCAATATGGTAACAGATCCCTAGATAGAGTGATTGGGTATGGGAGAATTTAAGAGCTCTATTGTCCCTAACACAGGGAGTGATTTAGAGTGAGAAGAAGAAGAAGAGGTATTAAAGTGGAACGAAATTCCAATATAGGAATATGCCACTGGAAATAAACAGCTTGTATGGGAAAAAAATATTTAAACACTATTTTATGGGTAAACTTAATGTTACCGACCAGGTGGTTGAAATAGTGCAGCATACGACTGCCTTCTAGAATATTGCTGAACAGATTGCGTGTTCTCTATGAATACCTCTCCATGTGGTGAATGGAAGCATGCAGGTTTGTGTGATACATCTGTGTGTGCATATGCTAAGTACTTTTGAGTTATCTTTTAGTGTGCATCTGCCGATATCATCCAATATGGTATGAAGGTGCTACAGTGACTGGCATGGAAAGGTTTCACAACAATAGGCCTAGCCATGAGTGGTTGTGATGCTAGTACGTAGCTGATCCAGGAACAGTTGTGTTGTGTGTAGGGCTACAATGGCCTATGTTGTAAAAAGAAGTGAAAGTGCATAACTGCTGAAGCAAGGAAATCGTATGTGAATGCTATATAGCTGATTAGTGATATGCTGTGGGTGAATGCAAGAAATCATTGTGTGTGGGATTACCAAAAGCTGATGTGCTTCTAAAGTGAGATGATGGTTGACACTAATGTTGATGCTGTTGTTGCCATGGCCAGATCCTTATTCTGTGTTTGAGATGTTTATTGGTGCAATATATGAGATAAGATAAGATAATTCTATTAATGTACACAGATGGCCAAAGTAGGCCAATGGGACTCATTGGAAAAAGCTGTTCCAAATTACAATGCAATGTAGTAACTACAAAGTACTATGAACATAAGCTAAACTAGAGTAAAGAATATAGTGTAAACTACTGTAAAGTGGAACAACTGTATGGCATAAAATTACAGCCTTGAGGGTTATCCAAAATGGATAAACCTAACATGCTAAAAGTAATGATTAAGAGAGAGCTAGAAGTTGAGGTACAACAGAGATATAAAGGAGCTCCAGTGGATCCAAGCACCAACATTAATCTATAGTGGGATGTAAAGTAGAAGCACAATCATTGTTATCACGGACAAACCTAACATGCTAAAAGTAATGATTAAGAGAGAGCTAGAAGTTGAGGTACAACAGAGATAGAAAGGAGCTCCAGTGGATCCAAGCACCAACATTAATCTATAGTGGGATGTAAAGTAGAAGCACAATCATTGTTATCACCAACTATCCAAAAATGACCAACACAGGATTTAATGATATTCCAAGGAGAATGGCCAGTACTAAGAGGGCCTGGTTGGATAATCCTGGGGGGACATGGAGTTCGACCCCTTGACTCTTTTAGCATCCATGGGTTGTGGAACCAATAGAAGAGGACAAGAAAATGGTAAGCTGTATCTGTCCACAACTCCTCGGTATGTGATGGATGGCTAAAACCTGATGCCGAAGAACTGCAGTCCTGTCCTGCCCCAAGCAAGAAGAAATAATTGAATCTGTAGTAGGCACTTTTGTATGCAGACAAGGGTGCACATATTTATCATTAACATTTTGGATAGTTGTCGCTTCAAATGAACGCTTATTACTCTCGACCGCAAAGATAGAGTAAAAGAACAGGGTAATTAGTTGAGTAGTAGTTTGTCTCCCCTGTAATAACTGACGTTGAAGAGTGAAAGCTTCCCTCAGGTATAGAGATGACAACGAAGACAGATTGCAAGCTGGAGGAAGAGGAGGAGACACTAAGAGGCCCTGTTCGGTATGGAAGTTTGAAGAAGCCCTGTATAGAAAGCTTTCTTCACAGACCTGAGGAGGAGAGGGTAGGGTCCATTCATGGCAAAGATTCAGATCGATTGCTGCTGCATGTTTGTAAAAGATCCAACAAAACTGCTTCTTTCCAACTTAGTTGAAGAGTGTTATAAGAAGCTGATTTGAGGCTGTGCAACTTCCTCAAGAAGGGGCTTGAAAGTCAGGAAATATGCAGGCTTAGATTTTGTTGAGAGGTAAATGCTATGGAGAACCTAGAAATTATTGTTTCAAGGAATCTCCAGTATGTCAACGTGGAGTGAGCATGTGGAAGACAGATGGAACTCCAACAAAGTGCAAGTTGGCTTTAAAAGAAAGGGCACTTGGTTGATGAGTTTATGTACCATAGCATGACCTTGAAAATGGAAGGTGTAGGCTGAGATTTGATTTGTGAGTCTTAGTCTTGATTATGATGTTTAACACTTTAAATAAATGAAGAAATATTATGGCATGATGTGTATATTATTACTGTTGACTGTTAGTGGGGGTATATATTTGTGTATGTATAGTAGAAATAACGGTTAGCCTCCACCCCTTCCCTTCACTGCTCTATGTACCTTGGATGACATTGTATAGGGAGCACTGTCTCTTTGATTCTCCCTAATTGTGATAGTTTTATCTGATTGGAGAATGAAATGATAAAGATTCAATCCCTTGTTATTTTCATTGCTTGAGTATCTGTGTGTATTATTATTCCTTTTTTTGGTGTAAGTTGATATATCAGTTGTATAGTTCTTTGTTGAGAGTAACTCATACATGCTATAAAAGTTACATCTGAAGATTATGATAGGTGTCATGTATGTATTTGCAACTGTTCTTTAGGAAGTTCTGGCTTGATATTGGAGTAATTATAGTAGTTTGTGATCTTGTACTTTAGGAAGCATCAGTTTCTCTAAACAGGATGTGGCAAGTTGCCTATCCAGCTATGGAGTGGCAGTTGTAATTAAGGCTAATACTTAGGTTGTTTATGGGTCTCAAAATGGGAATGGCCTCATGCTGTTCTGTGGCAAAGTGGCAAAACAAATGAAACGTGTTGCTCAAAAGGACAAAGCAGCTGCAAGTCTGTTGTGAGAGCAAGCAAAAGAATAAATAAATAAATAGACACAAAGCTGAGAATTTTGCTTCCAAGAAGCAAGGCACACTCTAGTGAAGATTTAAACAATACATGCTATTGATGTATGGCTACAATTGCACGGTACCATGTAGAAGTAGGTCGTTTAATTTGGAAGTTCTCCTAAAAAGCAAATAAAATGCTTGGATAATAATTTTGTCAAAATTGAATGAGTATGCTATTTGTGTCATGATGTGAAAGAGACATGTCATTATGGTAATATGTTGAGTCAAGGGCTTCATGTCGTATTTCGCAAGTCTTGTTATTAAAGATGTGATATTATAAGAATGTATAAATCATGCATGTAGTGTTCTCAATATTTGAGATAAGGGTGAAAACTGAAAGGTCATTATGTTTCCCTTATAAAAAAAGGGTGAAACTCTCAAAAGTCACTACCTCAGAGAAGGAAAGATTGCTTTTCTTTTGGGAAAAAATAATTAATTATGATCAGGTGAAGTATGTTGTCTTGGTGACTTCTGTTTGTCTTTATAATTTAAAGTGAGAGGTTATGATGAAATAGGGAAAACAACTTGTGGTAATCTCTCGTCTTTTAGTTCAGCTTTTATATTTAAAAAAGTGCTTAGTGTAGAAGAGGTCCATAAAGTTGAGCTGTGATTTATGAAGGAAACCTGTGAAGGTTGTGTGACATAAGCCATGATCTATCTTTGTGAAAATGTTTTGGTGTCATAAATCTTGGTTGGTAAACTGTGTCAATGCAACTGTGAGTAAAATGTAGAAACACAGGAAAGTCATGATGTCTTGTTTTAAAGAAATGCAAACATAAAGTTTCTACAGGTGTCACTGCTTGTTTCAATAAGCTTGGAGGGTTTGCCTTGGTCTATCAATGAAGCAATGCATTATTATGATTATATATAAAGCAATAAATTCATTTGGTATGATACATGCAGTGCATGATTGGTGGTACCTGACATCCCTAAGATTGTTGTGTTGATTCCTAAGAGGGACAAGTCCTAGCGGAAGAGGCGAGTCTTTGATAAAAGAGTGAGAAATCCTAGTGGAAGGGAATACTTAGAATCCTAGTCCATAAGGTGTAGCTTCAACTAAGGTTTTCCATCTACAAGAAGGCAGTGAAGATGAAGTGCTTTCACATCTTAAGATAAAATTGAAGACACTTCAAACACACTAATGTTGATGAAGATGGTTTTGTCCTTTTACCCCTACTGTGATGATAATATGCAATGCAATAACTGAGCTTGCCATGCTTGAGGAGAAAATTAAAAATTTGAAGTAAAAAGATTACATATGCATTAAGGAAAATGAGAGGTTAAAGGTAATGTCCCCATTTATAGATTGCTTTTGTGACATTGATGACCTGGTCCCAAATATTTACACCTCTTGTGACACCAGTGACCTTAATAATGCTGGTAACATTGCTTCCTATAACATCAATGTGGCTTATAATAGGGATGTTGCACATGATGTCGATTTCCTTGAATGATACTGCACATTATGAGAGTTATGTTGCTGATGGCCATGATAAAGAGTTATCTGTAAGGGACACTCAAGTTCATTTTTAGTCTTGATCCTAGATCCTAACCCTACCGTATGTATAAATTGATTGGATATGTTTAGACTAGAGTCCCAAGCGATCTTGAACAGGTTGTATGTAGGATAGTAAAAGAGAATCTTATAAATAAGAAAATATTTTATAAACATATGTCCGAAAACCCTTGAAGCCTTTCATCTTTTGTATTTGAAGAAAATTATACCGTAGGGTTAGGATCTAGGATCAAGACTAATAAAGAACATGAGTGTCCCTTACTGATAACTCTTTATCATGGCCATCAGCAACATAACTCTCATAATGTGCAGTATCATAATTTAGACTAGAGTCCCAAGCGATCTTGAACAGGTTGTATTTAGGATAGTAAAAGAGAATCTTATAAATATGAAATTATTTTATTAACATATGTCCGAATACACTTGAAGCCTTTCAATTTTTGTATTTGCATGAAAGAAAATTACGTACTATGTAGATCAAAATAATATTTTTCTATATTGATATAGGCAATCTGATTTTTGTCCACTAGACAATGTTTCTATGTACTAAGGAGCACACCTTCAAAAATTGTCTTATTTTTGTGGATATGGAGGGCAATACAACTTTGAATTTAAGTTCGATTGTTTTTTTGTAATGTCCCCTTTCTGAGCAGTTAGTTAGATGCAGTGGTTTAGCCTACTCACGGGTTCCCGTAGGCTAGGGCAGATTGCAGGGGAGCCTAACTGGAGTTCTGGGAGCGGATAATTGAGCGAAATGGGTATTCGAATCCACTCTCAGATGTTGAATCGGATGGACAGAGCCTTGACTTACTATTTTTAGTAAGTTAGTTTTTAGGGTTTCGGGCAAAACGGACGGTGCAGTGATATTCTTCACCGAAATGGGTGTCCGTATCTATCCTCAGTTTGCGGATCGGATAATCAGAAGGCCAAGTTTTTAATGTGCGAAGGTTTAATTATATAAAGTAAAATTATTTAAATACTTTATATAGTTTAAAACCTTATTTTATTAAAAGGGGACGTGGGACTTAAAAAAGAGTTATGTTTCATGATTTATCCCACATTGAGCGTGCAAAAGGAGTTTGTTGTGGAGGAGTCTATTTATTCGGTGGCTTGGTCTCATTTCATGTCATTCTGGATTTTAGTTATTTTCTCTAGAGTTTGAGGCCAGTGGCTGAGACTTCTTCTCCGAAGGGACGGAAACCCCAACGGTGTGGTTGAGGACGAAACCCCTCAGATTTTTGGAGCTGGACGAAACCCCAGTTCTCTGTTGGTGAATTCACACAGGATTCACGCTTTGGTGCTTCAACGATTTCAGAGGTACTTTGGTGTTTGCTGATAAAGTATTTCAAGGGTTTTAAAAATCAGATTGCATAAGGATTTGTGGAAAGATTGTTGATCTTGAAAACATTGTAATTTGTGCCCTAGAATAAAATCTGAAATAAAATTGCAAGTTATTTCTCAATCAATGCATTTTGTATATTTTGCAATTTGGGTTATATTGTTGGAATTTTTTCTTGTTCTTCAAGTTTTATATCCGCAATAAGATTTAGATCAGAAATTTTTTAATAGTCCCAACCAAGGGGGACATTACAGTGGTATCAGAGCAAGTCTATTCTGCCAGCCTGTGGAAGCCTAATTAAATTTCAGATTCATGGAGTCTTATAATGATTGGTCTAGGAGACAGCGTGATTGGGATAGGACTCAGAGTGAGATACAAAAATCCATCAGTCAATTAACTGCAATGATGCAAATTTCTCTACCTTCAGTTTTTCCTCAGGATAAGGTTGATTTTTCATTCATAAAGTTGCCGAAGAAAGAAGTTGAACAAAATACTTTACAAGATCCTAAAACTGCAGCTAATATTGCGGCTAATAAAGTTGAGTTTGCTGTCCCAAAGAAGATTGACAAGGGTAAACAACAGTTAACAGGAAAGGAAAGGAAACCGAGTGATCTGCAGGTTACAGGACTTCCTCACGGAAGCAAAAATCAGTTGAGGAGAGAAGGGCGATGTTTCACTTGCAAAAGGGAATGGTCACTTGGTCACAATTGCGAAGACGATAAAGAGAATGACTTAAGGCAGCCAAGTGCAGAAGAGGACAGCAGTAAAGTTGAAATCTTAGAGTTTGGGAAAGATGCTTCATATCAGGAATCATGCATAACAGGGAACCAGAATGATGTTGGTGATGATGAGGAAGACAACACAACAGTTTTGGATATGCACTTAGAACAATCTAGTGTGGATTGTGAAATCTTTAATATAAGGTATGATGAATCTTGTGATTTTCCTATCATCAATTCATTAATGCATGATGGCATCTTTCATAATGAAGTGTCCGTAGATCCCATATTTGATGAGGAAATGATTATGAATGAAGAGGATTCTTCGCTGAAAACCGAAATGGAAAGAATTAACAGACTGTTGGATGGTGATTTCTCCGAGGAGTTGGAGACTATGGCAGATTTAGAAGAAGATGCGACTGTTGATGAATTTCCACTTGAGCATGAGACTGACCTAGTCGATGAGATGAGTAAAAATCAGATTATGATCATGCCTTCTAGTCAAGAAACTTGCAGGGAAGAACAGAAGGACAAAAATAATGAAGATGAAGTTAATTCATCCTGTGCTTCGACGAATGGAGAATTATGCATTGGTCATCAAAAAGATGGTGAGCATGCTGATTTTGATATTGTCAAATCAGCAATAAATGATAGTATTCATGCAGTTGTTGATTCTGAGGATGAGGACAGGTCTGTCATAACTTCGGAGCATGTAATTGGGGAGTGCAGTATTGTGAAGGAGGCTGATTTTGATCATTGTGCGTGGGATAGCAAATCTGAAAGTTTGTTGTGTGATGCTGATTCCAATCCATTGCAAGGTTGGAAGGACCAGTTACAGGTCACAGAGGAGCATATTGTTCAGACATTAACTCACTTGGATAGGACACACGAGTTTGTCGAGTGCCTCTTTCAGGCAGCCCAGCTTGGGGAGAGACAGAAGTTGACAGTTGGAGCTACTGTTACCGATTTGCAGGCTATCAAGCAGGCATTAGAGGTGATAAAATCTGATTATTTGAGGTTGCTATCCGACAGGGATCAAGCCTTACAGTTTGCAGATAAGGCCTTCCAAGAACTCAAAGAGAAAGAGGATTGTTCAGAGCTTCACAGGGTTTTAGTTGGTGAAGTTCATATGGACGGTATTGTGAGGTATGTACATCATTTTGATTTCAGCCCTCTTATAGATGAGTGGACCATGTTTTTGATGACGCATAGTAGTGAGCCGGAAGACTGTTTTGATAGACTTCATACTTCACTTGGCTATGGGTTACCCCCTTCGTCAGAAGGAAAATTGGATTTTTGCAGAGATAGCAGTGGATTTTATGCAGGAAAGGAATTGTGGCCGAACAGTATTCCACCTATGTGCAGGTTAGCCCAACGGTATTCTTCAGGTAGTGGGAATGTCAGATTCCCTATTGGTCCTGGTTATCTAGGAGTGTCTATGAGGGAGTGGAAGACACTCGTTGGCCCAAGGAGCAGTACTGGTGATAGAATATGGATATGGGATCCAGGAGAGATTACAGATGTCGACTGTACAGTGGTGCCATGGCAGGGGAATTTTCATGTTTCAGATTCCGGTTCTCACAGGGATTGCAGCTTGGATGGTTATGATGGATTCATTACCGAGTTATTGGTGAGGCTAGTTCAGCCGAGGCACATGGACTCTACAGTTATGATCAGAGTGACGCAGCGTCAGCATGGTGATGCTGACATGATACTGGTTTGGGACCCCAGGAATCTACTTGATTTCAACGATGGATCATTTTTCAGTTTAGTGACGGAGTCTGAGAGAGTTGTCAGCTTTAGCAGATTCAGATGGATGACAGGGGTTACCAGCTTTGTCAGTTCTTGTGGTGGCAGTTGGTGGTTGTGTCACTGTCATGGGACATTCATCAGGTTTGTTTGGGATCCTGGTATTTTCATTGACGACAACCAGGAATTTTCAGTTGATTGGGATATTCATGAGCATTGCTTGAGGACAAGCAATCTTTGGGAAGGGCGGACTGTAATGTCCCCTTTCTGAGCAGTTAGTTAGATGCAGTGGTTTAGCCTACTCACGGGTTCCCGTAGGCTAGGGCAGATTGCAGGGGAGCCTAACTGGAGTTCTGGGAGCGGATAATTGAGCGAAATGGGTATTCGAATCCACTCTCAGATGTTGAATCGGATGGACAGAGCCTTGACTTACTATTTTTAGTAAGTTAGTTTTTAGGGTTTCGGGCAAAACGGACGGTGCAGTGATATTCTTCACCGAAATGGGTGTCCGTATCTATCCTCAGTTTGCGGATCGGATAATCAGAAGGCCAAGTTTTTAATGTGCGAAGGTTTAATTATATAAAGTAAAATTATTTAAATACTTTATATAGTTTAAAACCTTATTTTATAAAAAGGGGACGTGGGACTTAAAAAAGAGTTATGTTTCATGATTTATCCCACATTGAGCGTGCAAAAGGAGTTTGTTGTGGAGGAGTCTATTTATTCGGTGGCTTGGTCTCATTTCATGTCATTCTGGATTTTAGTTATTTTCTCTAGAGTTTGAGGCCAGTGGCTGAGACTTCTTCTCCGAAGGGACGGAAACCCCAACGGTGTGGCTGAGGACGAAACCCCTCAGATTTTTGGAGCTGGACGAAACCCCAGTTCTCTGTTGGTGAATTCACACAGGATTCACACTTGGAGCTTCAACGATTTCAGAGGTACTTTGGTGTTTGCTGATAAAGTATTTCAAGGGTTTTAAAATCAGATTGCATAAGAATTTGTGGAAAGATTGTTGATCTTGAAAACATTGTAATTTGTGCCCTAGAATAAAATCTGAAATAAAATTGCAAGTTATTTCTCAATCAATGCATTTTGTATATTTTGCAATTTGGGTTATATTGTTGGAATTTGTTTCTGTTCTTCAAGTTTTATATCCGCAATAAGATTTAGATCAGAAATTTTTTAACAGTCCCAACCAAGGGGGACATTACATTTTTTTGAAAGAAAATAATAAATGCTAAGTATTACAAAATATAAAATGATAAAATAGTTGAATTCAAAGAAATATTAGGACGATTCTATCCAGATTTTCATTCTCCACTAGCATAAAACATACAATGCCCAAGAAATGGGTTGCAGATTTTAGATGGTAACCACTAAAGTGTTTGGCATGGAAAGCAATGTCAAGAGGGGGATTGATCTGATCGTTCAATCTTCAAAGTATATAATAAGAGTATAGCAACCTACAGACTCACTTATATTGCAAGTTAAAATAATTAAATGAACATTGTACATACCTAGTTACCTAGCCTAGAGTACTACAAACTTCTCACCTACACCCAACATTCCCAAAAACCAGGATCTAAATTTTTGGAAATGAGAAGAGAAGAATACTGCACCATGGAACATAGAGTACCTGGCCAGTCTCCTTAAGTTTGAGAAGGTGAAATGCTAGAGAAAAAGCATACATATCTACTTTTTAATAAATTTTCTACTTCGTTATCTCGTAAGGCCTCTTTGTATTTTGCATAAAATCATTGAAATATCAAATTTGGGATGTAGAAATAATATTTGATAGTATTTTTATAGTAAATGGCAAATTATAAAGTTATATATGGGATTCTTCCCTTCCTCAGGTGAAGACTAAAATAGAATAGAAAATTTTTAATGTCAATGAGGCCAAACAACTTGTGGGACTTTAAAGATACGATATTACCAATCGAAATATATTATCTCACTTGCTCATTTAGATAAGAAACAAGATTGTGGGAAACTATGATGTCTGACCCATTGTTTTTTTCTTTCTCAATTGCAGTTTTTCTTCAGTCAGTTGGCATCTCCATAGATCAATTACCTTCTTTCAAGTACTCTCTAAATGCTGCTCCCCACCTGCTTCCTGATAAGGAGGGTAATTAATCAAGTAGTTAGAGATGATGTTTATTGACAATATATTCAAATCAATTGGGTCGCTCCATCTCAACCTCTTAGTCCTAAGTTGGCCTTCTACACTAAGCATTTCATGAGGATTGAGAATGGCATTATTACTCATCCTAATTATGTTGAGTGACATTGGACACACAACCTTAGGATTCCTCTTGGTCAACTTAGAGTATGCTCACATCAGTTGTGGTGGCGACGGACCACCATATTCCTCGAGAGGAAAGATTATGTTGTCTTTGCTCTATTTAGGAAGTGCAAATTGAAGAGCACTTCATTTTGATGTGTCCTATTTATTATAAGATTCGAGGGAGGTACTATTGCTTGTATAGAGACTTAGGTGGATTGCTTGCCACATTTTTCAGCTATCTTGACCAAAGATGCTTGGCTCTTTACCTTAGGGAAGCTATCACTCTTTGGCGTTAGTTATTACGGGAGACAAACCACTACTCAACTAATCACCTCATTATTTCACTCTATCTCTGCATTCGAGAGTAATAAATGCTCATTTGAAGTTACAACTATCTAAATTGTTAATGAGAGATGTGTGGTCTTGTCTGCATAGAAGAGTGGCTACTAGGGCTTTAGTTCTTTCTTCTTGCTTGCGATAGGACAAGATTGCAGCCTTTGGCATCAGGTTTTGGCCACCTCTCACATAGCGAGTTGTTGTAGGCAGGCACAACTTACTATTTTCTTGTCCTTGTCTATTGGTTCCACAACCATGGATGTTGGAAAATTATTGAGGGGTTGAACTCCTTCTGGGATTATCCAATTGTTCTCTTAGTCCTTGCCATTCTTCTAGGAGCATCATTAGATCCTATGTTGGCCCTTTTCGGATAGTTGGTGATGACAACAATTGTGCTTCTACTTTACATCCTACTATAGATTAATGTTGGCGCTTGGATCCATTGGAGCTCTTTTCTATCTCTGTTATACCTCAACTTCTAGCTCTTTCTTAATTATTCTTTTCAATGAATTATGTGAGATTGAAATGGACCCCATCCATATTACATCATCACTATTTAGTGGTATTACAATAAAGTTTGGATATTATCCATGTATCATTTGGCAAGATTCGAACCTCGGTCTGCTCTTTGAAATGTTGAGGAATTTAACCGATTGAGCTAATGTCACTTGATAGCTCTCTCTTAATTATTACTTTTAGCATGTTAGTATTTATCCATTTTGGGTAACCCTTGAGGCTGTAATTTTATGTCATATGGTTGTTCCACTTTAGAGTAGTTTACACTAGATTCTTTACTCTAGTTTAGCTTATTTTTGTAATACTTTGTGGTTACTACAATGCATTGTAATTTGTAACAACTCTTTTCAATGAGTCCCATTGGCCTACTTTGGCCATCTGTGGATGTTAATGGAATTATGTTATCTATTCAGGGCTCTTCAAGCAATTTATTCATACAGTCCTCTTCTAAAGTATTGGCACAACTTACTTGTATATCATTATAGACTTTGTATTCGAAGATAAAATGCTTCCTTGTTTCAACTCCTTTGGATGTACAAAAGGTACATAACCTTACCTCCCCTTTTTCATTGTCTCTTCTATTTGCCTTTCTCACATCTGAATTAATATCCCACCTTTTCATCCATTTGTTGTTTTGTTTCATCTCTGTGTTCTTTTTTTTCTTTCCATTGAAATATTCTCGTACTATAGCCTTAGGCCATCTATTTGCATCCATCTTTTCAATATTTTTAGGATAACCTTGAAGATAAATCATAGTAGCAGCCTCTATGGGAAAAGTACCCGTTTCTGCTATAAGTGTTTCATATGGAACTTAAACTTCTATTGTGAATTTTCATCTGATCAAACACCTTTGGGTCCTCTCTATCTGTCCTCATTTTAAGTCTGATGTGCTGTTAACCCATGCTTCACACCAGAAAGCACCACTGAAACCACTTGTAACCTGAATAAGGCCTCGATGGTCTTCCAATCACATAATTTTGCTCACTTGTACTGGTTTTGCAATGCAAAAAGTGCTCCTTAACCACCCAAATTCTCTTCATTTTGCATGTTTCCACATTGAACTTGTTATTGAAGACTATCCTTGTTAGAGTATATCCTAAGTTGTTACTAGGATATTAGGATAAGTTTGTGTGGCTGAGATCAACTCAGTTAGTTATGATCCAATGGATCATATTGTATGCACTTGCTATTTAAGCAAGGTCTTTTCATTGAATAATATGAAGTTATTTTATTTCTCAATATGGTATCAGAGCGGGCTTTCCCTGCCCTATGAGATTGAGTATGAGTTTGAGGGGGGATTTCCCTCCCCCATTTTTTTTCCGTTGGCATTTTTTTTTAGAAAATTGAGGGAGTATGCTCTCCATCTTTTTGATGGATCAGAAACCAGACGTTTGATGGAAAAATTCATGGCTGCTTTTTTTTTAAAGTTTTTTTTCTAGTTAAGTTTTAGAGGTTTGTGTGCATATTGGAGACTGAAGCATACAGACATCCTACAACAAAGTGTTTCAGATTTCTGCTGCTCGTCCTCGGCCACATCTGATGTCATTGATGTAGATCATCATCACGCCGGATCTCAGGCACGTTCCTGCTGGTAGATCTGCAGAACTTTTTGTTTTTTGCGGCAACATCAGCTGTTTTCAGTAAAGCAAAGTTCAAATCTTCTTTTTCGGAGGCATTGCTGCTCTAGCGATGTTGAACACCCAGCTCGGCGCCATCTGTCCGCTTCTGCACGATCAAATTGCTTCTGACGAAAGTCGTGAAACCTGGACGTGATTTTTTTTGTAATCGAACCTTGCACCTTCCCACTCCAAGATCGAATCGCCCGGAACGCAGAGCAGACTTTTGCGAAGTTCGGTTTTTTCAACTCTCGCTAGATGGTCGAGTGAAATTTTTTTTCATGGTGCAAGCTCAAATGGAGCATGTTTTTTCTTGTTCGGGTGGATCTTGTGAGTTTTTCCGTGACGCAATGAGGAAGTCTGCTTCGATGATATCCACTCCCAGTCAGGCACGTTGCCGCGCAATGTAATCCAGACATTACCTCTATTCCGCATGGCATGCGCCAGTTGATTGCCTGCAGCTTGGATATAATTGTAACCCAACAATGGGATGTCCGATGGCAGTGGAGGCGGTTACGGTTTTAACGGGCAGTTTTGCGGAGACTAGTGTCATGCAGGCAATGCTGAATTTGTGGTTATGGAGCGAAAATCCGGAGAGCTAACAAATGTTGCCGACGTCGTTGGCTTTTTTTTGGCTATCGTGGAGGCCCTCTTAGTCTTTGTTTGCCTACGATCACAAGCTGTCCGTGATTTTTTTTTTGCAGTGTGATTGACCAGAGGACAGGTGTTGATTTTTGGCATCCGCTATGGAATCTTGTTCACTTGTTGAACGAAACCGGTGGCGGCTGCCTGGGCCTACTGGAGTCGATGTGCCGCTACGCAGAGGGGAGGAATAAAGCTGTGACCTGGCTTTCTGCATGGAAGAAGCGAAAGAACAAGTGATCGTCTTCCACTGTTGAGAAAATATTCTGTGATTCGAAGACTTGTTTTGAGGTTTGCTACGGACACTTGTACCACCAGAGGACGCATTTTTCAGCACGCAAGAAAATTTGAACGTGGGTGATGCATAGTTCTTCGTCGGGAGAGAGACGATATCGACGATGATGACGTCAATACTCACGATAAGCTCGAGTAGTTGTCTCGTGTGCTGCATACAAGCCGAGCCTAATTTCTATGCTAAGCATTCTCTAGCTACCTGCTCAACTTGGAAATCGTGCCCTTTTTTCTTCGGTAGGTGTGGTCACTGGTCCGGGGTTCGGTTCTCACTGTCTCCATCTGATGGCTGTAAGCATGGCAAAAGTGAAGAAGCGTGGATAAGGTGTTTGGTGTGGCAGCAGGTAGTGGGAGCGGTTATAAGAACGGAGGTGATGGCGCGGTGCTTACGTTGGCAGCGTCGCTTTTGCGATTTGTGCCACCGAGCACGTGATGAAGCGATTTCGGCCAGAGGCTATTCCAGTTTTGACCGCCCTGGTGCCATAATTCGCAGTCTTCGACCGCTGGTTCTCGGCGCTGCTAGGCCCCATGCAACCCAATAGACTCTTCGTCTACTCCAGATAGTTTTTCGGGGACGTGGAGGATCCCTCGTGGCGAGGGGCATGATTTTTGGAGGAGTGCGCGTGATGGTAGCGCAGATGCACTTTACACATTGCCTTGCACAACGGGCATAATGATATTTTGTTGGGTGTCTTGATCATTGATTTTTTGAAATGGCGATGCTTACTACAAGTGACCATGTAGACAATTGAAGAAGGGAGGAAGTGAATGACAGATAACTTGACGTGAGGATGTGGGAGATGTGGATGCGGAAGGATGAGTGCAAGGACGAGTGAAGAACCTACGAGAAGAAGTCAAAGGATGTGCAACAGTAAGAATGAAGGATTCCTGGATGTGTAACGTGTAAAAGATTTACGTGATGACGACGAAGGTTACGTGATGTTTGCAAATTAAGTGATGATGAGGAATTGCACGATGACGAATTTGGTGATGTGTAAACTATTGAAGCATAGTAGCAAAAATTGGCAAAAATTGCTGATTATTTCCGATTTCGATTCTGATTCTGCTTTGTCGAGTTAATCGGGACCAGGAATTTCTTTTTAAAAAAATCGGCGGTTTTTCTAAAAAATTGCCAAAAAAATGGGAATTGTGATTTTTTGAAACATCACAATTCCCAATCCAAAAAGTCATCCGCGATAGCACAAGTTGGGGTAACAGTTATAAGTTGCTTGTTTTTATCATTTTGCCTCATTTTGCTTGTTCCAAACTAGAGAGAGAGCTCTGCCTAACTGCTACTACACCAAACAAAACACCAAAGTACATTCTAATAGCAATTTTTTTTGTAGTTTGAAGGAATCTAGCAGCTACCAATAGTCGTCGATAGCCACCAACAACTGCCAAGAGATTCTTTCTACACCAAAATGTAAACAAGGAGAAAAATTCGGTTCAAACAGTGAAAGTATTAATGGTTTTGCCATTGAGGTTTCAAAGCGCTACCTCTCGATCCCATAAGGGGCATTGCTCCTTGACCCTACAAGGGGGCTCTTACCTCCTTGACCCCCAACATAGGTGGCTACGGGCATTGCCTGTCATATTGGTCATGAAGGTCATATTGATCAAGTTGATGATATGGCTGATGGGAGAAAGTGGAGGGAGCAATCAAAGAACAATGTGTTGTGGGCAGCAATTTGAAGTGATGCTAGGTGTAGATGTTTGGAATAGAAGAGAGCAGAGAGGAGGAGTAATCTGAATGAATGATCTTGTGTTTGTTCATTACAACCTTTGCCTCCACCATAAAAAAATTATAGGAACAAGTAACGAGGCCATTGACCTAGACAAGATTGATCCATCATCTGAATGGATCTCAGAGCTACAACGAGAGCAGCAACAAGACCCTCTTTTTTGCATGGATGATTTTGAAAACATAGCAGAGGAGTTAGTAGCCAAGGCCCAAGAAGAGGCACGAGCACAACGACAAAGAGAGACTAGGGCTTCTAGTATGGCAAAGGGCAAAGGCATTCAAAGATCTAGAGGCATTGTATTTGTCATGACTCATGACACATTTCGTAATTTGTACCTTTTTTATATTATAAGCAGTACAAGAATATTTGAATTTTGGACGAATTAAAATTTCTTTATTTAAGACGTGTATTGTGCATGTTAGTGAAGCACGCAAAACCCTTCTAACAGATCTAAGAAATTTGTAATATGTGATCTACTTATGTAGATTTGCAAACATACATCTGAGTGAGGTAAGATTGATTTTGTATTGAAATTGTACTTTTATGTTGCATCGGGTGTGCTAGAACTATTGAACATAGAAATCATCAAATGCGATTTGCACCTGTGATTGTAGTTCAACAAATGGATGGGGAGGGTTTCACTCTCCCCAACTTGTGGACCCCAGGCAAGTTCCTTTCTACCTTCTATCTAAACTGAGAAACAAAGAAAGAAACTAATCTAAAATATGTAGAAAATGAATAAACTGAGAACAAGGAAAGCAAACTGATCTAAAGTGCAGAAAATAAATCTGATCTACTTTTTTTTTTTTGGTGAAAAGGGTGCAAGAGAAAATAAAACGAAAATATGATCGAAGCTGTAACGACGTTCAAGTTTGGTTCCAGTGGTGTTTTCTGCAGAGACCAAATAACTGCAATGTGTAAGATCTTCAAATAACCTGCAATATCAAGCAAAGAGGACTAACAGGGGAAAGGAGGGCAAAGCCATTGTTTTCACACATTAAAAAATGAAAGGTCAGAGACAATTGAATTGGAATGCCATGCACAACTCTATTGATTTTTTAATTTTGGATGGTTTTTACAATCTTACTCTGAAGAGTAGTTCTAGTATGTTTCAAAGGCCAAAATACCATTACGATGACCATCAAGCTCTTATTTATACTCAAAAGTGCAACCACAAAATAGACTACATACAGTGTACCCCGGTGATGATTATGAGGTGACACATCATCTTTATCCCTTTGCCAAAAATAGATAGAGTAGGGTGCTTTGCCAAGCAGGGCTCTTTGGAAGCAGGGCGCTTCACGGAGTGGAGCGCTTTGTAATCAGGGTGATTTGGAGTGAGTGCTACCAAGCGAGGTGTTCTCGAGGAAAACATGCATTGCTTGGGAATGGGATGTGCTCGAAGCGAAGTGTCTATGTAATCTTGACCTGGTCTCTTCACATCTTTCATCCCGTTTTGTGTGATAGAAATCGGTTTGGAAGCGATGGCAGTAGTCAACTATTACACCCCGTTACATTTCAATAATTGACACGTGATGATGTGTTGTGGATGTTGCACATATGTTGTTACAAACATTGCTAGATATCATTGCTGTGTTCATGGTGATATAGTTGTTCATATCACTAATATAACAATGAAAATGTGCAATTTCCTTTAATATCTTGTCCATGATCTTTCTTTGCGCATGTATGAATTATTGTTGTTAAAAACAATTGCTATCGTTTACTTTTCTTGTTCCTTCAATTGGGTTTACCCTACCTATACTACATGGAACGCCTCCTTGTATGATGTCAACGACATTGCCTTCATTTTCTTCTTAAATGGCGGAAAATGTTTGTCTATGAAGCATATTCTTTGGAGTACACCTGCTGGCTTGTTCTCCATCTAATCTATGAGCTCCTTCAGACGACGATTGTATGACTTGATATTTTTTTCTTCTTGCTTTGTTGCATAGATCTCTCTAGTGATCTATATGTCATCGTAAAGCGACTTGAACTCCTCAAATTCTTTCTTCAAGTCCTTCCTTGTGGTGAATGGTTGTCCGCGCTATAAGTGCCAATCCATCGCTATCCCTTGTAATGTGGCTAGAAACAAATGCAACCATGAATCTTCATTCGTCACTCCATTGGACTTCCATTTCGCTACATACATGCCAATATGCCTTTCAAGATCTTCCTTCCCATCTCCCATAAATTTTGGGCATTTTTGCTTGCCCGTTGCAGTATTGTTGATTGTGCTAAAGTTTGACCTTGACTTTGATGTGGTACTTGTTGCTGTTGTTTGTTTGAATTTTCCTTATTTGACAAACTTGGATCTGATGATTGATCTCCAATTTGTGCAAACAAACGTTGATCTTCAATTGCACTACTCCTATACAATCTCCTTTGTGTGTACATGAGCATCGACTCTAGTCTTCTGTGCACACACCCTCATGGTTGCCTTTGTGCTTGACTCTCGTTCTTTGCACATCTAGGCACTCTCCTTTATGTTTGTGTCATTGCCAGAGTCACCACTTGCTTGAACTTGTATTCTTCTGTGCGATCCTCTTCGTCACGCTTCACATTTGTGTGTTCTACTTCACTTGCATGAATGTCTTTGTTGGCCTCCACTATGTCTGCTTTGTGCGCATACACTCACACGTCCCCATTATGTGCACCCACTTCTTTTGCCATTGGAAGTGTCTCCCAATATGTAGGCTCTCTTCTTTCCTCTGTTTGAGGGATTTCCTCCTTTGGAGGGGGGCACACGCATTGCAATTCTAGCGATGAAGCTCCTACTGTGTTGTTATTGTTGTTTGCATGTCTCTCTTCTGCCAATAACTGTATTTCTTTGTCGGCATACTTCTGAATACATCACTTGTGCACCTCCTTTGTTTACAAGTTTTTTCCATGTTGGTTGTGTGAGTCACCACATCGGCTATTGTTTCATGGGTTGTTGCATACCTCTTCGTTGCAATCGACTCCATGGTGTGTTGACTTGAGCATTGGGCATTCTACAATTCTCTGAGATCTTCACGTCGATTCCTCTCTCATCCTTCTGTGTCCATGTCCATCACCTTTGTGCATTGGATTATCTATCATTTACCTTTTATTTCTCTTTAGTGTCAAGGTAGTCTTCAATCTAGGCTCTATTACGACAATGGTGCTAAATGTAGCATAACAAATTAGTATTCTCGTATTAAAGCTACAGGAAAGTATCAAACAACAATGCACATACACAAAGATAATCCATTGAACATGTGCAAACATATAGGAGTCTCAGAGATAGATTGAATTAGCAACGAGAACAACACAACAATTACATTGATTTTTGCAGTATGCTCAATACATTACTAACAAATCCACACACATATGTGATGTATGAGCAATACATAGACGATGATATTTGAACAATGAATGTAAGGGTGTCTATATAGGAAATTCAACAGGGGTAGGTAGTTACACAATTGCACAACCAACCTCTCATACTTGCTGTTAACCCCAACTATCTCGTACATAATAAAACATAACATGTGCACTCCAACTTTCTGGCAGGAAAGCTTTGCTACAACATCATTGTGATAGTTTGTGGAGGAAATCGAAAGGAGCGGTTCACCACCTTTGGTCAAGGAGACACCAATGGAGGTCATGTATACGACAACGCAAGTAATGACACTAATTTCATCAGTGTTGTAGGGAGGAAAAGGAAGTTACTTTCATTAGAACATCTATGGTGGCAAAAAGGGCAAAGTAAGCAACTAGTCGCAGAAGAATGAGAGAAAGGGAAGGAGACGATGGACACTGCAGGAAAACAAATTGATCTAGGACAACAAGTTGAGGTGGAGAGAACAGAGGCATAAATTTAGGAAGGGAAAGCCGCAAAAGCCAAGATCGACTTGAAGGGCCATGGTGGGGAGGAGATTGAAGAAACCACCATTGGCAATGATGAAACTGAGCACAAACCTGAGCTTGGGGAAGGGGAGACAAGTGAGCACTTCTTGATCGAGTGCCAAATCTAAGTTCCCAGTTTATGGTATGAGGAAAAACTAGCAGGTTGATGGATTTTTGAGAAGGTGAGTGGGTTGTTGATCGAATACGAAGTGAGTTTCAAGTAGGTTGCCTTGGAGAATGAGGATTGTGGTAGTAGCGAGCGGATGCTGAGTTGGGCCCAAGACTAGGAGAGAATAAAACCTTTTGAAGAAATTCATTGGATTCAACCATGGGAGCTTCGGATAGGTAGCAATAGTGTGCAGTCACTGATTGGAGTAATGGAACTGCTTGAAGGAACTCCGATGTTGCATTGGTACCCACCTCGGATGTACATTGGCGGGAGAAAACTTTGAGTTTCCCGAATAACCAGGGGTCAAGAAAATCAAACTAGCAACTGAGTTGGAGAGAGCCTATGCTAGAATGAATTTCTTGGCTTATTTAATACAGTGGTTGGCAGCTGGTTGAGAGACATTTCAGGATATGGTGAACAACTTGAAATTGAAGGAGGAAGTGCAGTCTAAATAATTATGGGGGGTACAAGGACAACTTGGGCAAGTGTAATAAGGGGCCAAAGCAGAACCGACAAGGATGTGACAGGAGGTAGATCAGATGCAAAGAGTACAGGAGGAGCAAGACCAGTTTATTGGGCAGCTAAAGTTGGAGTGCATGGTGGGGGAGCAGGCTCGTGAAGCCAAGGTGTAGGAAATCGTTCACCATGATTTGCTGATTGTGGACAGGGATGAGCAACTTGCAGAGGCTGCAAGAAGGGAAGTAGAGTCATCCAAGAGGGAGGCATAGTTAAGGGCAAGGCTTGTGGAAATCAAGCAGTAGTCACAACACTATGGTTTCCAGTAGTCTTGATATCAAGCCTACACCAAGCGCTTGAAGGAAGAAAATGAAGCCCTCAAACTGCAGGTTCAACAACTAGGAATTACACGTGCGTAGATATCATCTACCCCTTAGCCACGATGGAGCCAAAGCCCTCAAGAGCAACAGTAGTTGTTGACAAAGACGTAGACCAATCTTGAGGGGAGGGCAGATGTAGGAGCCAGTTCTGACGTGGCATTATCTCAAGCGCCACCTCGAGATTGACAGGATGCATACGGAATCAAGTATGCACATAAGATTTTGTTGTGTAAATAGTTTTGTACTTCTTAGTTGTTTTGTAACAGGTGTGCAAATGGTTTGACGAAATCTTGTATGTGTAATTAGTATGTACATGTAATTCAAATGTTGGGTAATTGAATGTACATGTAATCAAGAAGTTATGTAATGATGTGTCGGGGTAGTTAGTTGGAGGAAGTTGAGGATGCAACTACCTCCTCCTTCATAGGGACTTGTATAAATAGACCCCCTCACAAATTCAAATAGACATCTGTATGCATTCGGGAGATACATGTATGAGCAGACCTAACATTAATCAGAATGCATCCATTCAGCCATTGTTGTGTTCAACTTCAGACTTATGGTTGTGTTGTGCATGTGTTTGTGAACTAATGTGTTGCTGTCATACATGAATGTGCATGGTCGTCTCAGCCTATTTCTATTGTTTATTGGTGCTGTAGACAATTATGCATGGCCGTCTGGGCATCCTTCATAGGGACTTGTATAAATAGACCCCCTCACAAATTCAAATAGACATCTGTATGCATTCGGGAGATACATGTATGTGCAGACCTGAAGATAATCAGAATACATCCATTCAGCCATTGTTGTGTTCAGACTTATGGTTGTGTTGTGCATGTGCCTGTGAACTAATGTGTTGCTGTTATAGATGAATGTGCATGGCCGTCTGAGCCTATTTCCATTATTTATTGCTGCTGTAGATAATTGTGCATGGCCGTCTGGGCATGTTGCTAGTATGTGTTGCTGTTCTAGATAACTGTGCAGGGCTGTCTGAGGATATTTTCCAGATATTTGCTGTTGTTTCTTTCATTTCCAGATCTGAACATTAATTCTATACGCTGTAAGATGCTATGTGTTGCTGATTTTTCATGTCATCCATCATTCTTTGGTCCTTCAATTGTGGAATACCACTGCTGTGCTACAATGTATAGCAAATATGGAGTGGCCACTTATTGTGAAATTTGCAGCTAATTTAAATTGGGAGCCTTTCTTTTAAGCCATGTTCCAAGTTATGAGAACAGTATAAGTGATACAATGTACGTATTGGAGTTTTGTTTTCACTTAAGTTGAAACTCTTTAGGCTTTGAACTCTTTAAATGGGAGGATTCTATATTGTTTTCTGGAAATTCTATTGCTATTGAAGTGTGTCAAAGTCCTTACACAAAATAAGTGTAGTGGGGGGTTACAAGTTTTTTCTTGTTTTCCCGTTGCCTTTGAGAAATGGAGGGAGGGAGGGTCGGTGGGGACAAAAAGAAAAAAGCGAGAAAGAAGCAGCATATGTAAATATCTTAAAATAACAGACATGTTGGCTTTATTGAGGCCCCAAAGTCTCCATTATGAGATCTTTAAAATAACAAATGTGTTATTTGCAATTTCAAAATTTGGAAAGTTTACACCCATTCTAAAATGAGTATTTGTTTAATATTAGTTTAGATATTCTATTTGACGGTCTTAAATTGGTTATATGGAATTAAAATGGGCCCCAGTCGTACTACCTCATGACCATGTTATGGTGGTTTACAATGAACCACATTATCATGGTATTACAACAAACTGTATTATCATGACACCCCTAGGAATTGAACCCTGGTGTGCTCATTGTGCGCCAAACATTCTCACCAGGAGTTCAACCCCATGGGTGATCTGAAATTAAATATTAATATAATTTATAATTATTTTAATATTTATTAACATATTCTGGGCTGTTGCTTCGTTTGCACATTTTGCACTATCTGAGAAAATTATTGCCTAACTTTTTGCCAATGGTGAGCTTTGGTATTTTGCAAAACCTGTCCGATATGTCATGGAGCAAGGTTTTTTGGCTTCTTTAATACAGGCCATCCATTTTCTTTGGATTTTGGTAATGTGCAGTCAAAGCACACCTGGTTGAACAAGGGAGGTTTTTCTTGAGTTCCCTATAACAAAACAAATTTGTTTGAGAGAAAGTGCCTCATGAAAGAAGACTCTTCTGTGATTGGATTTATTTATATATTTTTATTTTATGGGGTTTTTCCTGCATTAAGTAATCATTACTCCAAAGAACATTTTCGTTATTCCATAACAGAATCATAACTGATGTAGTTTTATGTCTTAATTTAGTTTACTCAAATGAAATATTCAGAACTGATAAATATTATGAATTGAAAATTCATGCCTGCCTACTTTGTAGGGTGAAGATGCTTTGAGAGAATCATATACAAAGCACGAGCATATCAATTACTACATTGTGAGGCCTGGAGGTTTAACTAGAAAAGAAGGGGGAAAGCATGGCATCATTGTTGACCAAGGTAAGTCATCCATTTCATAATTTCTTGATATTTATTTTGAGAATATAAGACCTTTTGTTTCTGGCATTCCATTTAACTCTGAACCATGATCATTTGCATTCTTTTACAGGACTCTCTCTCTCTCTCTCTCTCTCTCTCTCTCTCTCTCGGTGTGTGTGTGTGTGCATATGCAACTATGCAAGATAAGTGTAGTCCACAAAACACATCATAGTGTGTATATTTACAATTAATCTATAAAACACATCATAAACAAGTTTTCACCGTATCTAACATTTAAGGTCCATTATGGTTTTCAAAGAGTGTAAATAAACCACCATGGAGGCATGCAAACTTTCCATAATGACTACACAATGTTCAGTGTCTCATGATAATAGTAGCCTTTTCCAACATAATGCACGGGTATAAAACATAACCTTAGTATGCTAAAAGCCCTCACAGGAAAGTGCATAAACATTTGGCTTCTTGCATCTTGTTGGATTTATGTTATTTCAAGATAATTTGTATGTCTATAGTATATGTCAATTCATTTCTGTTTTAGCTCATCAATTTTATCTCAGTATTGCTAACTGTGCATGAGTGATAACAGGATCATTTAAAATCCATCCATAGGAAATTCTTGACTATTGTGAAGGGCAGATTAGACTTGTTGTAGTGCTATGTTTTGAATAAATCGCTTTTCTAAGTGCTCTTTTGGATTTTCTCTATATCTGGTGTGTATCTTTGATTTGCATGCCTGGAACATCACTTTCCAGCCTGATCTTGACAGCTGAATCACATGGGAGCCTGGTTTTGGAATGGGTTCCTGGTTTCATCAAGACAGCCGTTCTTAGAACGGGGCACCTTGAATATGTCGAGTGTACCATTTTTTTTTTTTCCTTCTCAGGGAAAAAACCTTCCTTTCTTCAAACTTGGACCCCAACACAAACCTAGGGTCACAAACTTGTATGAACCTCTGGCTGAAGCCACTTTTTTGGTTTGAATCCTCTTCACAAACTTGTCTAAATATCCTACTGAAGTTGTTTTCTGCTCTGGGGATAGAAGTTTGTCCAAATCTGCTTTACAATCTTGTGAGAAACTCCTGCTTAAGTCATTTCTTCACTTCTAGGGGACACAACTTTGTCCATGACCTACAATTGAAATGTTCTATTTCAGATTGAAATCCTTAGAGATTGTCTTCGCTGACCAGGGAAATGATGCCAAGCACCTGTCCACAGTCATGTAGGTTGATGAATTGATGTCTCTGCATAATGAATGAATAAATGAATGCATGGTTGAGTGTATGAATGTATATGTGTAAATGTGTGCATGCTAAGTGTTTGACAAAATGATTATCAGACATTATTAGTGTGCATGTAATTCGGATGTTCATGTAATTAGGGTATCAGGTATTTTGAGGTGTCATGTAAGAGCAGTTAGATATGAGGAAGTTGCCGAAGTTGGCAACTACCTCCCCTTACCCAGGAATCGTATAAGTAGACCCCTTACATTTTCCAAATCTATGATTCATCCATTTATCCATCCATCTGTCTATATCTGAGGGTGTGTGTGTGTGGATGTTGCCCAAAGTGTGTTGTTGATGGTTTGTTGGAGTATGGTCTATTGCAGATGGTTGCTGTGCAGGATACATGTGTGCACAGTGTATCCGTTTGTATTTGTAAGTATTCCCATTCTATATTTTGTGTATTTAAGTGGTAATGGAATGGTATTGCAGTGTATTGTATTCCATTTCTACAAGTCACGTTACATAATACTGCTTGAGTGGAAGACAATCTTGATCGTAGCTTGCGATACTAGCTGGATCCAAGGAAACATCCATTGCCTTGTGTGAGTTGTTGCTTCAAAATTAGTTGCTCAGGCTAAGATAAGGAGCTTTGATGTTCAAACCATTAGCTCTGATACCATGCTAAAATGCACTAATATTTTGACATAAGTATAGAAAGACAACTCCCCAAGCATGCAAATTAAAGGTATACACTGTATATAGAGAAAATCCAAAAAGACATTTTGAACAGCAATTTATTCAGAACTAAGCACTCTCTCATTCTTGCTTACCGTGGGCATCCTTGTACGTTTGGGGCTCACAACTGTTCGTAGTGCATGCCGAGTACAAAATTGGCAACGTTTTGGCCCCGAGTCTTCCTAATGTCAGCTACATCACTGACATCATCAGCAGCGTTCTCAAGGGTCTGGCAGGCCCACAATGAAAGTCGAGCCTCGCCTATAGAAGGTTTGACAGTTTTAGGTGCAATAGGTGTGTTATGAGTTGGCTCTATCTCTTCATTAGAATGTGATACAACAACATCAAGAACTATATCAGGAACATTAGAAGAGGATTTAATGGAAATGTAGTGAGATGTCCCCTCTAAAGGCAAGTAGCTCTCTTCAAACTATACATTTCTTCAAGTAAATGATTTGTCAAGCCTGTGCTCTTGTAATTGATATTTCTTTGATTTCTCACTATACATTATGACAAGATAATTGAGGCTTTGGGGATTTAACTTCTTTTGCATTTGATTTGTAATATAATCCCTTGCATTGCACCCATAAATCTTAAAATGGGCAATGGTTGGTTTTCTCTCACTTGAAGCTTCTTTAGGTGTAAATCTTGAATTGTCCGAGTAGGCATTTATTCAAAATTTAGACTGCACAACTAATTGCCACCAGCTGGAATTTATATTCCATATTTTCGTAATGCAACATATATCTTTCCATGTTAGTAATGGTTTGATTCTTATGTTCAACCATCCCATTTTGGTGAGGAGGAGGTGGTTTGATTCTTATGTTCAACCTCTTTTAGGAGTTCACATCTTTCTTCCCATTATCGATCTGGGAAGATTTTATGAACTTGCCATGTTTTTTGACAAAAGTTTTGAAATCTTTGAACTTCTCTAGAACTTGATCTTTTGACTTTAGAAAATAAACCCAACTCTGTCTAGAAGAATCATTAAATGCGAGTGTATATTTTGATCCTAAAAGAGATGCTTTGTCTATTGGTCCCACTCCTACATGGTTGATAGGCACAGGTTGCAAAGGTGTTCACACTTTCCAAGCCTCCCTGCTATCAAACTTTTCTTTGTGGTGCTTTTGACAGACATGACCTTCACAAATGCCATGCTCTGGAGATATGGTAGATAAGCCATGAACCATGTGCAAATTGGCCATTAACTGGAAATTTTTATAATTTAGGATCTTAGATGACCATACCTCTCATGCCATTATCTGATCTTATTAGCATGTCTAACATAGTCATGAAACTAAAAGAAAAAATAGGATGGAATTTGACAAATTTGTACAATTTGGAGTGCTGGCCTACATGACTGGTTAATAGAACTGCAAAGTTCTTGATAACATCCTTGATAATGTGCTTGTCAGACCAGCATTCTACTTTCTTCCCAGTTCAAGTAATTGGCACATTGAAAGCAAATTTGCATTAAAACTAGGTACATGATAGACATCAGAAATTTGTCCATTCTCTATTTGGACATCCATAACTCCAGTGATATCTAGTGTGTCATTGTTTCCCATTTAAATTTTGTTTGTCCATTCTCTACTTCGACATCCCCAACTCCAGTGATATCTAGTGTGTCATTGTTTCTCACTTAAATTTTGTTTCCACATTTTTTATTGTTCTCAGGATTTTTAAACATTGGGGTGGCACAGGTCATGTGGTGTGATGCATCGGCATTTACAATCCTTTCAATCTTTGCAAAGTCTTGATTAGTCAAGTAACAAAGTAGTGTCATTGTCTTTATCAGCATTCTTGTTTTGTGAAAATGACACCTCTTCTTGGAAAAATGTTTCTTAGTGTGATCAAGCTTGCCAGAATAGCTGTAAGTCCTCCTCTGTGGTCTGGTAAAGTTTGACTGCCTGAACCGATTAGGTTGGTAATTCTTTTTAGTGATCCTTGTTTACTCCATTGAAAGTTTCTACTCTTTGCCATATGCGCATAAAACTAGAATGAAGCGTATTCATATTGGTATATTTATTTATTTTTATATTTTTGTTCTAGAATAAACATATTTTCAAAGGTATTTAGTGTGTGCTTATCTATTTCATCAAAAATAACAGTATACATGAAAAGCTAGCTTGAAACAAAAACATTATACTTGAAAGGCAAAACTTGGAGATATTCTTTATCAGTCTTCATATGTTGGAAACTAGTTTCAGTCAACTATAACTTTTTAGGAACATTCTAATTAAAATAAGAACATCCACATAAATATTGCAATGAAAGCAGTAAATTCATGAAAGAACATAATATTGCAATACAAAATGTAAATGCAGAAATCTCACAAATCACAATACAACATCACGGGCCTCTTCGAGGGGGCAACCTCCTTCAATACTTTGATTTCAATTATGCAAAAAGATACATCCATTCCTGCCCCTCTCATTTTTAAGGACTTTATAACTCTACATAATGCTCAAGGCTGGCTTACATGCAAAATGCCACCCGAGCTAGAATCTTCTACCAAACAAAATAGTTACATTCTTTATAACAGTTACATAAAATGGCGCCACTTGTCTAGGCGCCTCTAGTGCCACAAACTCTTACAAAACATTACATAATATCATTACAAAACATTATAATGGGGTCCCCACGTTAAGAAAGAGGTTATTACATAATAGTGTTAGGATGGGGTTGTAACACAACTTTAGTTCCTTGAACTTCCCAAGCGAGCATTCAATGTGATCAAAATCAGAAGGCCACATTTTGCTTATGTTATGATTAAATTGGTTAATGCATGCATTGTTAGCCTTGGTAAGACTAAATTAATATGTTGCTATGCTTCTAGAATCCCATGTCACTGATTTGATGTAGAAGACCATCTGATATTGCCATTTCAAGACGATGTTGAGGCTCCATTATATGCAATCATTTTCTGCTTATTCTTATCATCAATAAGCTTCTAACTTCGATTTCTTTACAATGTCTAAGATATATTTGATTCTTTACAATTAGATAGTTCTTTCTTTTTTTACTTTCAAAGATATCAATTTCAAACTAAATTTGGGGTCCAGAGTAGCCATGATGGAAACAAATGAGGTATTAAATTGAGAAAGATAGCAAAACTGGATACTACCACCATAAGGCTCTCAAAGAAACTTGTCTAAATAACTTGTAATAACTTCAAAAATGATGAGAAATTAAACTTAATAGAGAGAGAAAAGTGCTTAAAAACTGTGTTGTACAGGAACACATACACGCAACTGTATACTTTCTGAAACACGTACTCCAGGGGATGGGGACGGGGGTGTTGGGACATGGTGGGAGTTGTCCCGATGTCCTACTTCATCCCTCCTTGCTCTTATTTGTTCTGGGATGTGCAGGGGATGCCTAGGTGTCCCTTATGTAATATACAGTGTTCCGTAGCTTAAATCTAGAAATATAATATAGAGAGACAAGAATACACGTGGATGACTGCCTTCACAAGTGAAATGGAGAGTATTTGCATAATCACATTGACCTAGTCACTGCGCTCTGCAAATAATTCATCATTATATCTTCATTTTGTCTATGATTGCTGATCCTGGGAAAACTAATGGTCAACTCATTTTTGTGCATTCTAAAATGTCTTTTCATTTGTTATTTTCTATTTTTTTTATATTTCTCTTTTTTCCTTTTAATTATTTTATATAGCCATCCCCTTTGCTGTCCCCTTTTTACGAAAATTTAGGGGTTTCTTGTAGCTGTCCTCTTTTTGTGTCCTTCAATATCCACACCCCTACCAAAAGGGTACTCCATGGAACATAGTTAGAAACACAAGATATGCTTCTTTGCAGACATGCAGATCAACCCAAGAAAGTTGAATTTTGGCACAGATAACATGATTCACCCAAAACTGTCAGATGGAGCCCAAACCAAACTGTGAATTGCTGGAAGGAATGTTTGAACTTTGATGTGAGGTTAAATTTCAGACATAATGGAGAAAATTGATTTCAAAAAAGCCTTTTGGAAGAATAATTTCAGCTCACAGCAAAGGAACAGAATGATGTGCTCAAGGAAAACTTACTGTTTTTTTTTGGGGGCAAAATTTCAAGCCAAATAGAAAAGAAACAGACTGCTAGTAGCCAATTCCTAGCCTTCACTGCACGTCTACCTGAATGGTTTCTTTCAACATGAATGTTTTAGGCATGTAAGCCACAGTTTTATGGAATCAACAGTAAGCTAAAAATGTACATAAATGGCTTAAAACCAAGAGATGTCTCTGATACTATGTTAGAATCAGGTACTTGTAGCAGTAAACTGTAAAGAAAAAAAGAACACCAACATATTCACATAAAGAGGACCAGGATTTTTCCACTAGTCCAAATTGTGGTGAAACTTTGTCTCGGCTTAGGAAGGAGCGAGATGCATTGCTACATCCCTGGCCCTGGGTGCTGCATCCTTGATGTTGTCAAGGATTGTTAATTTAGTTAAATTTTCAATAGAATTTTGCATTTAGATTTTAGGGGTGAAGAGGGGAATAGGAGCAAAGCCTAAAATGCAGATTCCATCTTGGAATTCTATTTGAATTTTGATTGTCCAAAGAAAGGGAACTCTAGGTCAAAAATTAAATAATTTTTAGAGCTATAGGTTGGTCCTAATTTTAGTTTATTTATTTAGTTATTTTTTTTACAATCAAATAAAAGATCTTTGAGGCTGATCTAAAAATTGACTCTTTATACTTGTACATTTTAGCGAGTTGAATGGGTCTTTATTCATTTTACATTTATCATAAAATTAAAGTAAATGAATATAATTTAGATGATAAATATAAAATGGGAAGGTGCCATCTACGAATTTGCAAGTGACTCTGTCATATGATTTAAAAGAATTTAAAATTTGTCCTTGTCTGCACAATTTCAGCACCTAGTCAAATTATAAGATTTCAATTTTTCACGACTTTATCAATTTGAGGACACTTCTGTTAGGACGCTAGATTAAGACAAATATTAATCTAAGGCCAATGTTGTCATATGTCTACATAGGGGGCATCTATATCTTCCCAAGTGGCTAGAGCTAACCATGACCTAACCTTAGACATTGACTATCCTGTTGGAAGTCCTAATGCTAGACCTTGGTTCATGTTATTTTCTCAAGTCTGACCGACGTCTGTCTTGGTATTGGAGGTCATTTATGCTTGTACAAATCATGTTAGTATTCTCCGACTGCTGAATGATTATATACAACTACTTGTAGGCTGCCAAGAACTAATTACTGTAGGATGGTGATGGCTCTCCACGTTTGAAGGAATGCAAAAGAGTAAATGACAGCAAATATTAACAGCAAACAGCATTCACCATAAATATGAGAAAAGAGATTCAGAGATAAAATGGAGCAAAACTGCACATTGCCATTGTATTCTTTTATGAACAGCAAATATACACATCAAGTACAGCAGCAATATCACAAGATTACAGCATGTATTCTCCTCAATAGATGACTTATTTCTCCAATGCAAGATGCTACACAGAATGTATCACACAATCATATATTTGGAAATGTGAGGGGCCTATTTATACTACTCTTGGATAGTGGAGGCAGTTGCAAACTCCGCAACTTCCTCGTACCTATCCGTAATTAGCCTTACATGACAGCTCATAATGTATGACATTAATTTATTTGCTCACTAACAATGTCCACCATTTAACACATGACATTTTAACAAACACTTAGTGTGCAAACTATATAAAATGAAAAAACTTATGTACAATCAAAATTGCTTTGCTGACTCGTCTTCATACGCTCTTGTTTATGCTTGAGGTGGTGCCATGTTAGAACTGGCTCCAACATCTTCCCTCCTCTCTAGATTGGTTGATGTCCTTGTCGAAGACTGCTGTTGCTGCTCATGAGGGCTCTGACTCTGCTACGGTTGTGGAGGAGACTAAATTTGAACAGGTGCAATTCCAACCCCTGAACTTGCATCTTCAAAGCATCATTTTCTTCATTCAAGCACTTGGCATAGGCTCCATTTGTGCCCACTGGAAGCCATAATGTTCTGAGTTCTGTTCGTTCTCCCTAACCCTAGCATGCAACTCAGCCTCCCCCTTCTCCGACTCTGCAAGTTGTTGGTCTCTTTCTGCTATCAACTGATCATGATGAGCCACCTCCTCTGTTTTAGCTTCAAGAGCCTGTTTCTGCATTGCATATTCAGACTTTAAAAGCCCAATTGGCTGATTTTGCTCCTCCCATTCTTTTTTCAGCTCTGCCACTTCTTGTTGCAGTTTTGCCAGTCCTGCTTCGACTTCCTGCTTCACCCATCAAACCATCTCTTCCACTTCCTCCCTAACCCTAGCATGCAACTCAGCCTCCCCCTTCTCCGACTCTGCAAGTTTTTGGTCTCTTTCTGCTATCAACTGATCATGATGAGCCACCTCCTCTGTTTTAGCTTCAAGAGCCTGTTTCTGCATTGCATATTCAGACTTTAAAAGCCCAATTGGCTGATTTTGCTCCTCCCATTCTTTTTTCAGCTCTGCCACTTCTTGTTGCAGTTTTGCCAGTCCTGCTTCAACTTCCTGCTTCACCCATCAAACCATCTCTTCCACTTCATTTAGCTGAATTGACTACTGTTCCTTTTGCAGTTTCAAACAGTGAGCCATTTCATGGAATGTCTCCAATCCAACTAACAACCATTGTATCAGGTAGGCCATTTAATTCATGTTGGCACATGCATATTCCAATTTTGGTGCAAGTTTCAGTTTCTTCATGGTCTCAAATGCAGGATAAGTGTCAAAACTATCCTTGCCAACATAAACTCGGGTTGGGTGCCAATACAAAACTGTGGTTCCTTTAGGCAGCTCCTTGCCTTAGCATGATCTACACATTGCTGCCCTCACCAAGTTCCCATGGCTAAACTTGGTGTAATTCAATGTATTTTATCATCCTCTCATCCTGGGCCCTGCTGATCAACCTGTCCAGTTTTGCATCGACCCTCATCTGTCATAGTCTCCATTCTTTGAGGGTACTGACTCTAAATTTTCTTTGCACCCTGTCAATTATACCACCGAATTTCTCAAAGAAACTATCGACCTGCTCATTGATTCTTGCACCATATATTGTGGGCTGTCTCAAATTCATCACTTCAATGAGCATGTGCTCACTTGTATCACTGTTCACCCCAAGTTCATCATCATCCTGTGTGATGGTTTCCTCCTTGTCCTCCTCATTGCAAGACAAACCTGAACGACCTACTGGACTTGATGACCCACCTAGACTGCTTGGGGAATTGTTCAATTTTGACGGATGATTGTAGTCATCACTTGTCCTAGTGCCAGCTCATCGACACTTAGTCGATTTTTGACCTATGCTCCTTCTTTGTTAAAATGTTTGACCTATGATGCTTCTTTGTCAACCTGGACTCCAACTAAATTTGATTGCTCTTGTTCTTCTTTGTTAGTTTGTTCGCCATGCTGCAGTTACTTCTTCCTTGTTGGAGGCATTTTGGAGTTAGTCTTCCCTTTCTTCCTGATCCGCATGCTACAAAGTGTTACTTGATGAGACATTTACATTGTTTGCTAGATAATCATCTAGGAGGCGTATTACCACTTTATCGTTAGCAAAACTCAACTTATCCTCGTTGTTCCTCGATTGGATTGTATCTCTTAGCTAAAGATAGAGTTGGCACTACTACAAGAAGATGAAGGTTTTTCCACCAACAACCTACCAGGAAGCGTTCGATCATGTGCTGAACCTAGAAAGTGAGATGAAGACGACAACAACAGGTGGTGGGAGTATGAGCCATGACTGGGATGATGACTCAGACATTGGCCGAGATGATTTTAGTGCAATGATCCAGGCAAGAGGAGGACCTACAACAGATGATCAATGGTGTGAAAAATGAGGACATTTAGTGTTCAAACTGCAAGTTGGAAGGACATACAAACAAAAACAGTTTGAAAAGCGTATTGCAACATTTGTGAAGTTTTTGGACATGTGATTGTGGAATTTTTGTTCAACCTGTGAAGTGCAAGTCACTAGACTTTGATGGTGCAGAAAGAAGGAAGAGAAACCAAGCACTTCCAAGAGCGGGCAAGGAGCGACGAGTGGCAGATACCATAACAATCGCCAAGGTAGAAGATAACTGCAATTGGGGAACCAGTTTGGTGGAGGCGGCAACAAAGGATGATTGTAATACGATTTTGTTGGAAGGCCAATTATTAGTGCTAAAGGTGTCAGGAGTGGGGGCACTTTGCATGCAATTGCATGAATGCACTGGCTAGAGGAAGTGGGAACAACACGACCATGATGTGCAAACTTGGCAACCATAAGGAGGCAATCTGTCCAAAGAAGGTGAGTACCAATAACTTGCAAAATGTCAATTTTATTGACATTGAAGAGCCTCAGATGGACCAACAGGGGGATAAGGAGAAACACGTGCTGGGGGTGATCCAGACACAAATGAAGAAGATGTAGCAATATCCAAACCTAAGGAGGAGACATGGTAGAAGACATGTGTTCAACTGGAAGAAGAAACACACCAAACAAGTGATGAGAGGAGGATGAAGGAATCCATCATGGTTGAAGAGGAGACGTTAGCTAGGCAGTTGACAACACAAGGACTAGACAAGAACATAGCAGTGAGAATGTCTAGTCTATTCTGTGTAGTACCAGATCTTTATGCAATGGTCGAAGAAATGTTGCGAACGAAGAAGATAGTGAATATGCATTGCCAACTGGCGGTAGGGTAAACTATGAAGGATCAATATATAGACTCGACCGTGTTGATGATAGATGCTGAGAAGAAGCCAACATTGTTCCACATTGAGTTGCTAGACCACAAACTGACACAAGTGATTGTAGACGAGGGATCAAGTGTGAACGTGTTGCCTAAAAAGACCTGGAAAGAGTTGGGGGCACCATTTTTGTGTTTTAATTTTCAACTGTATGGCACAAATCAATACATGGAGATGAAACGTGTGTTGACTACAAAGAAGGCAAAGATAGTCAAGCAAATGTTTATTTTGGATATTGTAGTCATTCCATGCAAAAACCATCCGGTGATGCATTGTTGGAATGAGGGTGGTTACGCATGACAAAAGTAAACCAACAATGGGAGGAGCACTGAATGATATTTAAGAAAGGTCAACATAAGTACGTTATTAATCTAAAGAACTAGTCCGTCAACAATGTCTAATGAGTCTGGCAAATCATTGTCAGATGAAGAAGATCGAATGGGCAAATGATGACCAAAAGATGTGTTGGATTTGGAAGAGTGCACAGAAGATGAAGGGCACTTAGACAATAAACCACTCCATTAGTAGATGGAAGACTTCATAGTCTTCCATCCAAGTTGTATGTGCATAAGCATGGAGAATGAAAACCAGGATGATAGGTTTCGTAGTACAAACAAAGTAGGCAAATGCTGTCAAACGATGAAGTCAGCCATAAAAGTTGAGGAAGAGATGTCTTTTCCACAGAGCTTTGCTAAGTACAGTGTCGGCAATGCGCATATTGATGAGAGGCTGACACATTCCTTTGATGTGGCAAAAGCAGCGGATGAACTTGACACCATCAAGTATGATGATTCGAAGATAATGCAGGTAAACCCCAGTGAAGGTGAGGAAGAGAAGATCCATTTCGGGGACAAGTGGGACCTAGTTTTAAAAGCGACAATTAAAATATTTATGCAATACAAGGAGGCCTTCACATGGAGGTACAAGGATTTGCAAGGGATTCCACCTGAATCGTGCATATGTTGGGTTCTGTTGATTCCAGGCATGCAACTTGTGAGAAGAAGGCTGTATTGGATGAGCCCAAAGTATTCGGCCTTAGTCAATGCGGAAATTGGGAAGATGTTGGATGTGAGCATAATTTTTTAAGTGACGGTGAGAAAATGGATGTCTCGCACCATTATCATTCAAAAGAAGAGTAGTAAAATTCACATTTGCATGGATTTTCAGAGCTTGAATGCGGTGACAATCAAGGATCCCTTTGCAATCCCATTCATTGATTTGATTTCGAAGGAGATAGCAGGTCATGAAATCTATTTTTGGATGAATTTTTAGGCTACAATCAAATTGGTATCGTTGAGGATGATTGGTTGAAGACCACTTTTGTTGCTAAGAATGACAGTTATGCATATAATCAAATGCCCTTGCTACTTTTCAAAGGATTGTCTTGTATATTTTTGAGCAAATGTCAATAGGTAAGTTCATGGTGTTTCTGGATGACTGGTCACTGTATGGGAAGAAGGATGAGCATTTGAAGGTGTTGGAGGAGTGCATGAGGCTATACAGGAATGCTCAACTTTCCTTGAACCTGAAGAAGTGTAAGCTGTTGGTACCGTATGGGAAGGTGCTAGTCATGTGGTGTGCAAGGAAGGATTGAAGATTGATCTTGACAAGATTCGTGTCATGATGAACATGGAAGAACCATACAACGTGAGTTTGTTGAAGTTGTTTCTAGGGCATGTAAGATATTATTGACACTTCATCAAAAATTTCCATAGATGTCCCACCCGTTCGATACGTTGATGCGCAAAGGTGTTCCTTTTGGGTGGATAAAGCACCAAAAGGCGTTCGAGGAGTCAAAGGAAAATTTGGTTTGCGCACCCATTCGGGTGTTTCTAGATTGGGAGGAGTTTCACATTCACGTAGATGTGTCCAATTTTGCCATTGGATGCGGATTGGAGCAAAGATAGTATGGGATGGATAAGCCCATATACTTACTGAGCTTGGCTTGGATGTTTCTTGCAGGCTTTATAACCTTTTTGATCTTAGAATCCTTTTGGTGCTTGAAGGCTTTTTCCTTTGGCAAGGGTTTTCCACCCTAAAATATTCCAATAATTTTTAAAGAATTCTCTTGTGGAATTTTGCTTCACGGTCATAATCTTATACAGGGTAATTCTACCCTTGAAATTTCTTTCCTCAAACTTGAAACTTTTCTCAAACTGAGTGCAATTTTTCTGTGTCAAAGCTAGAGGAGGATCAGAAGGAAAATTCTCTCTTCCTTCTACCTACTCTGATACCACATGTTAGAACTTAATGCTTCGATTGTTGTATTATGGAAATGAAGGGTATTTAAGTACATAGGATGCCTATTTTAGGCATAACAAACCTTCAAACAAACTTGTAACTATCTTGTCCTATACTACATGCATGTACCTTGTGAGGGGTGGTTATACTACTTGATTTCTCACATGGTCTATGATGTAATAGCTCCTAAAATTATTATGCACACTCATCACACAACTCAGAGTTTTTGTGGTACTTGTGACTGTGCCATGTCATTTTGCTACCTACATTTGCCCTCTCCTCTAAATTGGTTGACGTCCTCGTCGATTGCATCTGTGCTACTTGGGGACCAGGTTGTTGTGTAGGAAGAACAGGAACTAGGACAGTAGTCCCAGGTTCCCAGCTAAACCAACGAGTTGTGTCATCAATTCGTCATTTCCCTCTTTTAGCCTTTTGGCATAAATTGCATGTATCGACCACTAAATGGCATGATGATGAACACGTGTCCTCATCTCCTAGTTATCTCTATCAAGCTATGAAATCCGTCCTTGTACTTTTGCCAAATATGCTTGCAACGCCAAAATTTGCCTCTCTCTTTGTTTTTTGCTGCTCACTTTGTTTCAAGTGTTCCCTATGCTTCTGTGGTAAGTCCAATTCCTTCCTTCGTAGTTATGACTTAGCTTCAACCTTCTCCTTCAATTGTCAAAGCTCTTCCTCTAACTCTTTGACCTGGGTTGTCTTTTGCTTGGCCAATTAATTCAAACTCTTGGCCATATCATGAAATGCCTCCAATCCTGAAGTCAACCACTAAATGAGGTAGGCCAAATAGTTCAAATGTGCATATGTGGCTTAAGCTCTGGATCCAACTTGAATTTCTTCATTGTAGGAGTTGGATATGTTTCAAACCTTTCCTTAAAAATGTATATCATGGGATGATGATGATATAAGATCCTCATCCCCTAGGGAGCTTTGTCAACCCAATTGTGGTCTAAATGCTGCTCTCTCTGACCTCCGATGATTGTGTCTCCACAAGTCCAAATATTTGTGTCATCCACACCTCAACCTTTGCTCATCTAGCTAGTTTGGCATCTTCACTCTCCACAATGACTAACCACATCCCCCATTGCTCAATGGGGCTCATCTCAAACTCCCTTCGAATCCTCTCTATCACCCCAGTGGATGAAGAAGTTTAGCAATTGTTCAATCGGGTGGTTGTCTCAAATTGGGATACCCAAGAATTGTATGTTCACTGGTATCACTACCCCACTCTATGTCCTTATCTTCTTAATTAACCCTTTAAATCTTATTGTTATCCTCATCATAAGGCTTTCCTTAATCTACCTTCCCTTTTTGCTTCTCTTAGTAGCGGTTGGGTCTTCAAGTCCTATAGCCAAAGATCTTCATCTCTTGATTGATTGCTTGGCCCACCCACCTCCATTACTTGTATTGGTTCCTCCCTAATAGGATTAATACTCTCTTGTTCCAGTTGCATTGGCACTTTTGTCGTCTCCTCCATAGCGTGCTGCCTCATCATACTCCTGCCATTGGGTCTCGAAATCCTCATCAGCCTCTAGATCAATGGGCTGCCCTACTGTCCTTGCTTCCACGTACCAGTAACCTACTCAATCTAAACCCTTGGTTCAACTTCTACGTCAACTCTGACTCCTATCAAATCAAGTATAGGCTCTATTCGCTACAAATATTGCTCAGTCTCTCCCGCATGCACTTAAGCAACAGTTTCCATAGGACCTTGGGTATCTTCATCAAAGGCACCATCAACATCCAAAATCTCCTATGCCACTTCGTCCATTCGTTCTCTATCATGGAAATTTTGAAAGGCCCCTTGTTGCATTGTGATGGTCTCTCCCTCTTGTCCTACTTCATCACTTCTTTGCACTTCTTGGACAATTGGCCATGTTCCCTGTGTAGCCTCTTCTTCTAGTTGCACCTTCTTCGTGGTCGCACCATCTTGTGCTACTGCAACTCCTTGAGTGATTGCCTGCACAATAATTAGTATAGCAACAAGAGTTGTTATGCTTGTCTTCCCTATCTATCCTCTTTGCAATGGTTGACTTGTCTGTTGGGTGTTCTGTATGGGTTGATCCCTTTGCTACGCATTGCTCCCATGTACAAATTGTTGGTGTGTTTGCAAATTTCCTCAAGCAGTCTTCTTTTGGTGTAGATGGGTCCCAAGGTGGTATAATCCTCAACAAATGCTTCCATGTCTACTCTTCCACCACTTCTTTCTCTATGCCTTTATCAACATCATCTTAATCTTTTGCGAGGGCATCATATTCATCTTCCTCCATCTTCTCGAAGGTCTCTACTGTTGTTGGTGTCACCGTTGTCTTTCTCTTCTTCCTCGTTGTTGCCCTTGGAATGCGCATATGCTACACTGATGTAGTGGTGGTCTAGTGAAGATCGTTAGTGTGTCTTTGAAAATTCTCATTGGTGTTCCCAATCTAGGCACAAAAATCCTCTCCATGAATATGACATCTAGGAACAATGCAATGACATGAAATGCCATTGAAATATTCTTTGTCATCCACATCATGAAATTGTGCATCCACTCTACCAAATATGAGACCAAGTCCTACTTATTCCTGTCCATGATCCCATGCATGTATGGTACGAGCCACGTGGGCATCTCCAGGGCTCATTATTGGACAAACAGCCAGGACATTACAATGTACATAACACATAGCTGATTTGTGCTCAAGTGCCCGAACTTTAGTCCGTGACTCTTGGGGGTTGTGAGCTTGGTTAGGTTTTATTTTGACATCGTCCCCAACTCACAATATTGATTGATGAACTTCCTCAATCAGTGTTTTCCATATTTCTCCTTGCAAACTTGGCGACTGATTGGTCCAAGCAACTAGAACATCTTACAAAAAGTCATTCAAGGTGAAGTTCACTTACCCCTCAAATTGTCATGCGAATTGGTAGGTGGTTGCCAACTGCCCATTTACCATCGAACTACTTGTATACATTAAACATGGAATATACCTCATCGCACGTTTCATGATATCTATCAAAAACATATATGTTATCACATACGCACATTGACAACATTATGTGATTACAATATACATGATAAATCTATAATAATTATATACATTCATGTGACATGGTACATGCATTCATACGCTCTTGCAATGGTGACAATCTTGTGCCCACTTACCTATCTACATTTTACACTTTTGTTAGACTTGTCGATGTCCCTATAACAAACCAACATATTCATCTTAGGTAGAGGCGCTACTTGAACACTTGTGCTATAGTTGCCTCTTTTTATTCCATAATCTTTTGCAATTGGTCACATTGCAAATCTCAACTAGCAAAACCAAGGGGGCATCTCAATGGACTAGTTGTCCTCTTTTGTTGTCCTATCTGATATTTTTCCTATTGTTGGTATTTTTGTGGCTAATAATGACAACATTCTTCAAACAACATCTACACCCTGTCAACTTACTTGGATGACTCCTTATATGGCAACAATTCCAAGGACAAATGCTCAAACACGGACCCTAACAAGAGGTGCTTGGATGACAACTTGAACAACAATCTTCTAGTTGACCCTTTCTTAGATGGCCATGCCTTAGACAACCACCTTTGACGGTGCAACAAACAATATTGCCTCAAACGATAGGTGTGAAAATGATTGGTCTTTAGATGTCCAATCTTTGGACAACTTAGACACAGACAATATGATGGCCTTGTCATGACTTTTGCTTGTTTATATTAGCTTTTGCTGAGACGACCTCTGAAACAACCTCCTATATTGTTGGTAGTAGATAGATGGATAGGTGTCAGATGGATTTGTAGTCAGTTGGCAAATGACAGATGGATAGGCCTCAAATGCCCCCCCAAATGATTAGTAATAGATATATGGATATGGCTCTGATGGTCTCACAAATGGCTAGTAACATATAGATGGGCAGGCCTTAGATGGCCTCTAAGATTATTGACACCAAGTGGACAAGTATCCCTCAAACAACCTCCTAGATTTTTTGGTCTTAGATGGTCAAGGGGGCTAGATAGCCTGGTCTCTGTTAGCTGGGAACCAGACAACTCGCCTAACAACTAGGCCTTAAGAGGCCAAGGTTTAGATGACTTAACCTTGACGACAGAGTATTGGATGACCTACGTGATGGCTAGGCTTCTGACAACATAGTGTTAGATGGGCAAGCCTTTGATGACAAGTAGCCCAACAATCTATTAGATGGCGAGGCCTTAGATAAATTGGCCTTTTGTTAGCTTTGCAGGCAGACAACACAACTTGGCAAGCAGACGATTTGTTGAATTGTCTTTCTAATTATGACACTTAAGTGACAAACTAATGACACTTTATCGACAACTTGGTAGTAGATAGACAACACCATAACAACACCTCAACTTTTGGTGGCAACAATTGCACCCTGACAACTTGGCAAATCAACGACACAAATGGTATCTTGGTAGATGGATGCATGAACAATTTCTCATCCCAAACTTGAGAAATTCTCCTCATCCCTACTGTGATGTCTCTATGTAGATGGTCGTGCCCGCTCAGATTGTTATTTTGTCCCAAACAATAGGCATGTTGCAAATTGTTGGGTGAAGTCAAAAAATTGATTCTAAAGAACACACTCTTTCTAAATGATAACCTTTCATCCTTGGACAACATCCCAAACTTGTTTGTGATAGTGTTCTCAAAGTTCATCCATTCCATTGGTGATTGTTATAGGCCCACCTAATCTGTTTCACACCATATTCATTCAATTTGGCTTCATTGCTACATAGATTGTGTTTCTCCTATAGATCGGTTCAACATATTTCATCATCTAAATCATGGGATTCCTCCCTCGAATGGCATCCTTCATCATCCAAACATCTACCGTCCTCTTTTGGACATTTATCCATTTATTTCGTTATTCATTTATTTAGGTCGATATCTTTTAATATAATACTTCGGCTTTCCATCATTCCATTCTCAAACTCTAGAAAAATCCCGACTACTTTTAAAGTTGATTCTTGGTGATTTCTTCCATTTTTAATTCCTATCATAGCTTTAATAAATAAGGGCCTAAACCACTACTTAAAAAAATACTTTTTTATCCTATTGGAATGATTAGAAGGAAGTGGTGCGGAAGCATCCTCTATCATTTGGAGACCTTCGTCGTCAATCACATGGCATGCATCCTCAATTTGATAGTATTGTTTCTCCAGATGGCACCCTCCTCCATTTGAGCTGCACTTTTCTTCTGGGTTGTCTTTAGGCAAATTACAAGTTCTATCCCTATTCTTGTCCTTTGTTTGTGACAAAACGTTTCAAAAAAAAAATGCCAACCTTTTCCAAGATGTGCATGGAATTGGAGGTTGATGTGTCCGACAGTAGCTTTATCAGTGTCTTCATAGCTTGTTCAATTACTAGTTGCTTTTCTACCATGATGGACTTTACTTTACCGACTTCTTTCGCAATACAGTTACCATTGTCATATTCTCTTGCGAAGTGCTCCCATTGATGACATCTATTGCACCTCTTGTTCGAACAATGTCACTTTGTGTTGCATACACCTGTTGGATGTTCTTCAAACTCAAGGGGTATTTCTTTGTCAAATGTCCGTCCTCTTTACAATTTTTGTAGACTATTTTGCTTCTTTGGGCTCATTGCACCTTGAGTCGTGTTTAATATTGAATTCATTGAATAGGCAAATCTAGTGACATTCATGCTTAGTCGCTCTTGTTTTTCTTGTAATCACTAGTCACTCTCATCATTGAATTCCTAACCTCTCCATTTGGATGATATCCTTGAATCGTCCTTTTGAGTTAATATTATTATGGGAGCCACTCTTGTCTTTGAGGTCATTGACATTTTGTAATGTCCCCCCCTGTTCTGATATTTTTAATATTTGGGACACTATATTGTTTCGTAAAATCAAAAAATACAACTCTAGGAAACAAAAAATAACTAGCAATTTTATTTTTCAAATTTCTTTCAAAATAGGGTTCAGATTACAATATTTTAAAAATATAATCTTTCCACAATATGTCTGCAAACCCTTGAAATATACTAAATCAGCAAACATGGAAAGATACCTCTGAAGACTAATGAAGCTCCAAGTGTGAATCCTGTGTGAATTCACCAACAAAGAACTGGGGTTTCGTCCAGCTCCAAAAATCCGAGGGGTTTCGCCCTCAGCCACACAGTTGGGGTTTCCGTCCTTCGGAGAAGAAGTCTCAGCCACTGGCCTCAAACTCTAGAGGAAATAACTAAAATCCAGAATATGATGAAATGAGACCAAACCACCGAATAAATAGACTCCTCCACAACAAACTCCTTTTGCACGCTCAATGTGGGATAAATCATGAAACATAACTCTTTTTTAAGTCCCACGTCCCCTTTTTATAAAATAAGGTTTTAAACTATATAAAGTATTTAAATAATTTTGCTTTATATAATTAAACCTTCACACATTAAAAAATTGGCCTTCTAATTATCCGATCCGCAAACTGAGGATAGATACAGACACCCATTTCGATGAAGAATATCACTGCACCGTCCGTTTTGCCCGAAACCCTAAAAACTAACTTACTAAAAATAGTAAGTCAAGACTCTATTCATCCGATTCAACATCTGAGAGTGGATTTGAATATCCATTTCGCTCAATTATCGGCTCCTAGAACTCCAGTTAGGCTCCTCTGCAATCTGCCCTAGCCTACGGGAACCCGTGAGTAGGCTAAACTGTTCTGCACACTGACTGCCTAGAAAAAGGGGACATTACAGTCCGCCCTTCCCAAAGATTGCTTGTCCTCAAGCAATATGCATACATACTCCAGTCAAGTGTCTGCATCCTGGATAAGGTCCATCAAATCCCTGGATCCCATAACAATCTCAGAAAGTAACTGCCACGCCGACGCTGTGCTACTCTGATCATCACTGTCCCTCTGACATGGTTAAGTTGTTGAAGTCTCAACTGCAATGGCATGATGAAATCTCTCCCTAACCTGGCACTAGTCCGCCTATCTAAACTGAGATGAATATCATGTGCCACGTCATATCCAAGAAATCATCATCATAAACCACTGCAAATACAATGTTGGAAGTGCCTCCATAGTCATCACCTGACCAGCTCAACTCAGCGTTCACACTCTTGGAATAACCCAGATAATCCCATGTAGCCCAATCTACTGCAGTCAACAAAATATCCTCTGGAAAGATGACGTCCCTCATCATACTCAACCAAGTAGGGTGTAATTTTATCTGTGAGACTCCTGAAAGACCATCCATACTCCACTCCTGCAACTCCATAAGAAGCTCAGCCTCATAATCAAAACTGGTATGCCCATAATGACTGAACTCTATGCCAAGAAACATCTGATGCATAGGTGACTCAACCAGGCCTACCTGCTCACTGATTAAGATGACCCCCTGAGAGATCATGGTGATCAAATAAGAAGTAGGATACTCCATATAATGCCAACCAAATTGCTGACCAACCTCCATCAAGTAAATGTTATGGCTGCCCAAAAAGCGAACAACATATCTCTCATACCCATGATCAACTATCACCCATATAATGCTCCTACCATCGCCCTCGATGCCCATCAAGGCAAACATACGATCCTGGGTAAGAGAACTCAACTCTTGGTCATCCGGATTAGGCTGGAGGATGCTCATGGAATCACCCTCAAACTCATGTTGGAGTAGACACCCTATCTCAAACAATGTATCCTGATGATCTATTACAGTAAATGAATCAACACTCTGCATATCAAAAAGCGGATTGCCCAAAAATGTCACATGATCCATCTCATATAACGGATTGTCAGTCCATCGGAAACAATTATCTCCCTTGTGCTTATCAAGGTTATTTTGCTGATCCCAAATTGTGTAATCTGTTTTCATGGGACAATGTGATAAGTCATAGTCCTCCTGAATGCAATCTAGTTTGACAACAATCCGCCCAATCTCCCTGGCTCTCTCCTGATTCAGTTGTTCAGTGGATTCTAAAACAGAATTGAGTTTCAACTCTGTCTCATGCAATGAAAGACGAGCCTCCGACAAAGAGCTTCTAGTCTGCTCAAGCTCTTCAATTAGCTGACTAACTTCTTCTTTGCTCCTGTATGCACTAGGGGTCTCTTCAACAAGCTTGGCATAGTGATCTGTGTCTGCAAGAGTGCTCATGAAGTTTGACTTCATAGTTTCTAAGGCTGCCTTCAAATTTTGTAAATCAGCACTAAACTCATCATGCATTGAATTTTCATGGTTGTCTTGGTGAGATGAAATATCATCATAAGCTGATTTAAAATCAGCAACAACCTCAACTGTGTTATGATCTGAAAAATCATGTCTGTCTTCATCAGAAGGGGCTGCCACGTAACCTGTAACAACACCATCATGTGTATCATGCATAACTGATTCCATATTCAGCTCACTCTGCAAATCTCCAAAGAAGATATAGCTATCCGGTGCATGCATCATAATGGGTTCAGTGTGAATATCCAACCCAAGTTCTTCTGAACTGTCACCATTAAAATGTGATGGGTGAATATCATCATGAGCTGATTGGGAATCTACGTCACTATCAACTGGCTTCTCCAAATTTTCTGGGACAGCAGGCTCTTCATTGTGTTTCGAATTTTTGATCTTCTCAAGAAGGTTCATTTTTTCATTTCCATTGGGTTGTTGCCTCATACGCATATCAATATAATCTTCATTAGACATAAGGGCACGAAAATCATCATCATGAGCCCTCCACTCTTGCTGGAACTGATCAAATAATTCAATGACTATAGGCTCAACCTTTACCTTAGGAAGATTTGTAGGTAGAGAAATTTGCATCATTGCAGTTAATTGACTGATGGATTTTTGTATCTCACTTTGAGTCCTATCCCAATCACGCTGTCTCCTAGACCAATCATTATAGGACTCCATGAGTCTGAAATTTACTTAGGCTTCCACAGGTTGGCAGAATAAGCTGAGCTCTGAATTAACAATACCCAGAACTCTTAAAGCCCAATCAACCAAATGGGTATTCAAATCACCAATACCCAGAAACTGGAAACCCTAGATTTGAAACGACAACGAAACCCTAACTTCCAAGTCTGAAAAATACTCACAGCTGGTGCAATTTTTATTTTTTTATTTTTTTTCACACAATACTGAAATCATTTCTGAAATTTTCATCAAACCCTGAACAGGCTAGCAAGAAAAACCAGCTCTGATACCACTGTAATGTCCCCCCCTGTTCTGATATTTTTAATATTTGGGACACTATACTGTTTCTTAAAATCAGAAAACACAACTCTAGGAAACAAGAAATAACTAGCAATTTTATTTTTCAAATTTTTTTCAAAATAGGGTTCAGATTACAATATTTTAAAAATATAATCTTTCCACAATGTCTGCAAACCTTTGAAATATACTAAATCAACAAACATGGAAAAATACCTCTGAATACTGATGAAGCTCCAAGTGTGAATCCTGTGTGAATTCACCAACAGAGAACTGGGGTTTCGTCCAGCTCCAAAAATTTGAGGGGTTTCGTCCTCAGCCACACCGTTGGGGTTTCCGTCCCTTCGGAGAAGAAGTCTCAGCCCCTGACCTCAAACTCTAGAGGAAATAACTAAAATCCAGAATATAATAAAATGAGACCAAACCACCGAATAAATAGACTCCTCCACAAAAAGTCCTTTTGCACGCTCAATTTGGGATAAATCATGACACAACTCTTTTTTAAGTCCCACGTCCCCTTTTTATAAAATAAGGTTTTAAACTATATAAAGTATTTAAATAATTTTACTTTATATAATTAAACCTTTGCACATTAAAAACTTGGCCTTCTAATTATCCGATCCGCAAACTAAGGATAGATACGGACACCCATTTCGGTGAAGAATATCATTGCACTGTCCGTTTTGCCCGAAACCCTAAAAACTAACTTACTAAAAATAGTAAGTCAAGGCTTTGTCCATCCGATTCAACATCTGAGAGTGGATTCGAATACCCATTTCGCTCAATTATCCGCTTCCAGAACTCCAGTTAGGCTCCCCTGCAATCTGCCCTAGCCTATGGGAACCCGTGAGTAGGCTAAACTGTTCTGCACACTGACTGCCTAGAAAAAGGGGACATTACACATTTCGGACTAATATCTTCTGATTACTTTCCATGTTCAAGCTCCTCTCAAGATCATCTTGATATGACATTAAAGGGATTACGTTGATCTTCCTTGTATACATAGGAGAAGGCCCTTCACGAACAACCTTTTCTTCAATATGGTTGATGGCTCCTCAAGATTGACCAAAACATTTAACTCTTGGTTATATGACCAAACAAACTATGGTTAACTATGGACTTTTGCAATGACCTCATTGTCATTGCAAAACAACTTGAATTCCTCCACGAAGGCTTCTCACGACAACTAGGTTTGGTACTTGCCCTTTCGCAATTCCATGCACCAATCTAGTGCAGTTCCGTGGGGGATAACCACTATTAATCTGCTTCATTCGTTTGTCCATTTGCCTTCTGAATTGTAATGAAGACTTTTCAATAGCTAATTAGGTTCTCTGTTTTACCACAATAATACGTGGGACACATGTACTTCACCAATTTTGGTCATCATCATGACTAGTTGATTTAGCATAGGCAATGGTGACTTCCATTTCAAACTTTCATTACATACTTTGTCAAACTCACCACAATCTGGTTGCTCTTGTGCTGATCTTCCATTCCTTGCATTGTTGGATATGCCAACTTGTTGCTTCGATGTTGGACTGTCGTTCCGCTCACTGTTGGACATGCCAACCTGCAGTTGCTCTAGTGTTAGACTCTTGTTTTGGTCAGCATTGGACATGTCAACTTGCATTTGCTCCTATGTCAGACTTTGTCTCACTCACCATCGGACATGTCAACCTAAAGTTGCTCCAATGTTGGATTGCTATCACACACACCATCGGACATGCTCTCTTGCACTTCAATCTGTGTTGGATTCTCCTCAATAGTCACTAGCGAATCACCCTCACCTGCTTTTGTAGACCTATCATGGACAACTTTGTCATGATTTACTTCATCACAAGTACCTTCATTGCATGTGCCTTTATCATGGGTGGATTTGTCATCCTTCTCATCATGGGATGACTTCACCCCTTTTATCATGTGTGGCTTTGTCACGCCTTTCATCGTAGATGACTTTGTCATGCTTCACTTCCTTACGGGTGTTTTTGTTTTGTGTGCCTTTGTCACAGACGACTTTGTCACGCCTTTCATCACAAGCATCTCCATCACTTCTCTTGTCATTTGGCTCTCCATTGACATGAACAAAGAAGTTTGCATAATTTTTTTATGTCGAGCTTCCATCTTTCCTCCTTCAAGTGGCCAAAGGCACACTTGATCTACAATACTAGTTAAGATCTTTCCATTGTTGTTGTTTCTCATCTTTTGAAGCAAGATGCTTGTTGTGAAATAGTATGCAATATACTATAATATAATTCCATTATATATAGATAAAGATGCAAAAATGGGAAGAACTTACAGTTACATATTAATATGTAGCATGTATCCTTCATTTTCCAAGCAACCACAATACATCATGTTTGGGTTGAATGTACACAAACCACAGACACAATGAGCATAGATGACTAACATTGACCAACACATGTTAATGAACATCATCAACTAGTATCCCCCTTTGATTAACATAGATGGCATGCATGTAGGTACCATGGGAATCAGTAGGTAGTTGGCAATTGCTTGCCTATCATCAAACTGCCTTAATACATGAAACATTGAATATACCCCATCACACGGTACATAATATTTATTACAAACCAGTCATCTGGAGACTTATCTCCCCCTATTTGGTACTCATCTTGTGTACTGATACTCACCTTACTAGAATTTTGCCAATATTTGGAGATGCTCCCAGGAATTTTCGACTTCTCTTGCCCATCTTCACTTCAAAAATCACACTAACTTATTGATTAAAACCTTAAAATGCCAATTTAACAAATCACGATGTCAAATGAAGCAATGATAAAATTAATTGCATTCAGCCTATGATGTTTTATTTCCTCCCTAAAACCATAACAGTTTTAACAAGTGGTCATAAATGGCATCACAACATTAAATGACTCTTGGAGAGGCCTTAAACAGCTGTATAGGCACTAAACAAAGGCCCTAAAAAAGACATAGTTGCTCAATAAAACTTAGTTTTTGACTCTATGAGAGGGGCCCTAAACTTATGAAATAAACATTAAACCTTAATATATACTTGATGATGTTTTGGTTATTTATTAAGAGGCATAGGAGGGTCTAGAGCTCTCTATTAACCTATCTTGATAACTTAAATTATCAACATAACTTTTACTCAAGTAGGCTAATTAATCGTATGTATTTTGTATCCTTATTATGTTCAAATTTGATTTATCATCTGTAGTTGGTATGTTTTAATTTTTAAAAAATTAAAATTTATATATTTTTTAATTTATTAGTTAATTTTGGCATCTTTGAGAAGTTGTGTGCCCATTATCTTAAAATTAACATCCCTGCCCCCATCCTTGTCTGTTGTACCTGTACGAGTGCCCATCTCCTAGTGACCATATTACAAACATATATGCCCTCACATGCAAACATGCAACAACACCGTGTGATGACAACACAAAATTTCTCTTATCATTTTTTTTCAATGGGTTATATGGGATTGAAACGGGCCCCACCCGTATTACATCATCACCACATAGTGGTATTATAACAAAGCTTGAATATTATCCATGTATCGTTTGGCAAGATTCGAACCTAGGTCTCCTCCTTGAAATGTTGAGGAATCTAACCAGTTGAGCTAATGCCATTTGATAAAATTTCACTTATGATTTGTGTATTTGGTATATTTTTATTTTGAAATATTTAGATATCATATTTATTTATTTGTTAATTTTTACCTCTCCAGGTACCCATTATCTGAAAATTGACGTCCTTGTCCCCATCCTTGTCTCCCTCCCTGTAGGAGTACCCATCTCTTGGTGACTGTGTTACAAACATATATATCACCAAATGCAACAACATTGTCTGATGACAGCACACATTCTTTAAACTCTATGACACAACTATATACATTCATGCACCCACTCATCTGCCCACATTTGGTTAAATTTCCCTGACCTTGGGCTTTTATTTGTGTTGTTTTGTGGAATCAAATACAGTCTATGCATCTCTTAGTGTCATATTCTATAGTTTATTAAAATTTTGAACTTATAATGAAAATGCCATATGGGCTTTATTTGCTGAGTCACTTTTAAAGTTTTTTATGAGTTCTGAATGATATCTTTTAAATTTTTCAATATCTTCCAGTTTCAGCATATGGTGAATTGTAACTTAAAACAATAGCATACAATTACTTTCTTATAGATTATGCTTGTTACTCGAGCTGGTATGAATATTGTCCTTTAAATTTCTAGTAGCTTTATCTTATAAATTAGAATTCAGTGTCTGTTTTAATTCTGAATCTCTCAGTATCTGGCATATGGTAAATTTTAACTCAACCAACAGCACATTATTCTTTGCATTGTTCTTTGTAGTGGGCTTGTGCCTTGACTTTAAGCATCCGTGAGGGTTGAGTTATAAATGTTAGGAGTATATGCGCAAAGGAGTCTACTAAAGTTTACACTGGTGGATTATCTTGCTGGTGCATGCACACACATATTTGATACACATGTTTCTTCAAGCAACCATCTTAAATTGGAGATTGCAATTATGTTGGGTTGGGTCCTCTGTCTTGTTCTGTCTTTAACAGTTATGTGTTTGGAAGGGATATCAACTTTCACAAGTTCGAATGAACTTCATTCAGATCTTACCTAAGTCAAGTCAGTTGGGTTTCTTTTACAATTGTACTATATTTGGTCTTTCACATTAGTTGTGTAAGTATATGACCAATTTGCATAGATCAGAAATGGTTATGCATGTTACATTAGTTTTACTTTTTGCATGCTTCCTATTTCATTGTGTTGCCCACCTATTTCACACTTAGTGATAAGAGTTGCATCATGACATAAATTGTACTGTTCAAAGTTCTCATCCCCAAATCTCGTAAAAAGAACCAGCTCTGCATTTATTGACTTGACTTGGATGCTATCAGACTATTATTGATGGTTAGTGAACTACAAATGAATACAAAAATTTGTCTCTTTTAAGTGGTTATATGGGATTGAAATAGGCCCCAATTATATTACATCAAGATTGCATATTAGCAAACAGTATTATCACAGGCTGCTTGATCTTTTGAGTGTCAATCACAATGCACGAATTTGAACTTGGGTTGTGCTTGACCGTAGTTCCATGCATTGCCTTAATTTAGATCCTTATCTCCAAGTGTCCTCATAGCTCTACAAGGTTCCCACTTTTAGGATTGGAATCTTAGTTTATGGTGTGAAACTCCTTGCTGCTTTTTGCTTCCCCAATCTCATAGGGCTATAAATGTTAAACATTGGGGTGGAGTTCATAGAGAACATCGGGGGTGGGCTTCAATCTGTAATATGGTTACACTCGACCCAAGGTTGATGGCCACTTGACCTTATGACTGTACATTGCCATAAGTTCGACTCGTCCCTTTAAGTGTCCGCATGGCTCTACAAGGTGCTTGCCTATGGGAAACAAACCTTTGTATACGGTGTGCAACTCCTCACTCCCCACTGCTTGTAGAGAACATGAGAGTGGGCTTGGATCTGTAATATGGTTCCACTCCCACCCTAGGTCCATGTATTGTCTTAAATTTAATCCCTACCTTTAGGTGTCCTCATGGCCCTACAAAATGCTTGTATGTGGGATTGGAAGTTTGGCTTATGGGTTGAAACACCTCACTCCCCTCTGCTTGCCCCAAAACTATTGGGCAAATTTGTGTTGAGAAAGTGTATCAGCTAGGATTCGAATTGAGGACCTTTCTAAGTGTATATATGGTTGCTCCACCAAGGTTAACATTGGGATAGAGCTCATAGAGAACATAAGGGTGGGCTTGGATCCATAATATGAATACACTTGAGCCTAGGTCTATGGCCATTTGATCCTTGGTCCATAAGTTGACATACATTTGACCGCTATCTCAGTTGTCCATATGGCTCTACAAAGTACCTGTTTGTGGGTTGGAACTTTGGCTTATGGTTTGAAATTCCTCAATCCCGCTGCTTGCCTCAAACCCATGGGACATAGATATAAAAAAATCGTAAGTCGTGTTCTTTATGTATGATTTGAAATGATATATGATAACGTTCCAGCTTTTATTGACATTAGGTTTGGTTGTAGAAACTTGAGGAGGGCCTTCTTAACATAACATATATATGTGTTTCTGTATGTCATGTTTGACTTGGCAACGATTAGATATGCTGATCCTAAAAGGACTGGTTTTCAAGTTTCAGATCTTAATCAAATACTTAGGCTTCAATACAAGCTTTATAATTTATTTCCTTTAGACAAAGTTCAGTTACCAGGACCTTAATTAGCTCTTAACATTTGTTCTTCCTTTACATTTTTGTGCATTTTGTTGAAGGAAAAAGATTGAAAATTTCAGAATGTTTCTGCTGTGCTAAGTGAATTCTTCTTTGAAAAAAATTGTAGTGTTAGAACATGGTTGAACTGTGTATTTCCTTGTGCTATTACTGAACTGTTGAAATTGAAATTAACTACGACCAACTTTTCTTGTTCTATGCACAAAGGTGATAAAGGGAATGGAATGATCACACGATCAGATGTAGCACATGTAGTAATCGCATGTATTAATGGCGCATGTACACCTAATTCGACCTTTGAAATTTGGAATACTAAACAGGAAGAAGTACCTGATTTGTCAAGCCTCACAAAGCTGGCACCTGATAAAATCCAGTAAAATATTCCAGGTGTTAGTAAATGGAAAAATTGACCAACTCATTGTAGTTAGGCTAGTAATATTGATAATCTGCATTTTTACTTAACTTTATCAAGATCTAGTTCCATGAATTTTATAGTTAACTCCATTTTATGTCAACGTCTATAGTTTTTAAGAAGATTGCATATATGTTATGTAATTACTTTTAATATATATTCTAAAAATTTGTATCATTTTCTTGGCAAATCGTTTCTGAATAGATGACTGAATTTTATGGTGGTATGGATTGTATATCTGATATCAAAATTTTCCAAATACACAACTTTGAAGAAATAGTTTTGAGATATCCTAGTTCTGTAAGAAAATGATCTTGGCGAAACACTCACCTATTCACCTATTTGTGTTCATGGGTAGTATAGGGATGGACAGAAAGACATGTTTTCACACACACGACAATAGTTTATTTTTCAATGCCTTGAATACAATTTGTTTATATTCTTAGAGTTTATGCTTTCAATGCCTTGAATACAATTTGTGTAAATTCTTAGAGTTTATGCTTTTTGGGATGTTATAAAGTTGTATCTGCCAAGAGAATTCTCTTCACAAAGAGTTCATATTCTTCTAGTGTTGCATTCTTAGTTATAATTTCCTTTTATCATTCTCTCAACAAAGAGTTCACATTCTTTTAATGATGCATTCTTAGTTTTCAGTTTTGATTTTGTTTTATCATTCCGTTCACAAAGAGTCCACCTTATTTTAATGTTGCACTCTTAGTTTTTAGTTTTGATTTTCTTTCTCACTCTCTTTTAAATCTGCAGTCCAACTTTTAAAGGAGTTGTAAGGTAAGGAACACATGAATTTATGCATATAAACAAATGGCATAACTGCAGTATCTTTGTTTGCATGGAAAATGATATTAACTTAGAAAGAACTATTACTAGTGCATGATCCACTTGTATAGTTGTATTGGAAACTTAACCCTCAAGGTATGTTTTCTAGGCTGAACCTGATCCTTTGGTAAGAGTTATAAGGGTTTTCATTTCTTTTATGTTCTTCTAATGTTTACATATTGGACACTTTGTGAGGAACCTCTTGTACAATTGTATCAAGGGGATGCCAAATTCCTTTGGGTATATTATTTAGGCCTACCTCATCTTTTTGCAAGAGTTAAAAATTTTCAGTTTTTTTTGGCATACCAATTTTGAATTTCGTAACAATAATAATTATTTTAGCATGGTAAAGTTGCTTAAGATCTGTTTTTTTTTTGGTAATAATTATAATTTATGTGAACCCACGAAACACATAAGTTTCTTAGGCCTTACTAATATCTAATAGAAGGAAGATACCAACACAACGTCCCAATAATTCTTAATTCAGATTGGCAAGATTTTAATTAGATTATCAATATATGTTGTTAATTTATGAGTTGTTACTCCAAACCACGACGGTTGGTGGCAAGGGTTTCAATGACCTTTGGGGCCAGTAACCTTCAAGGCGAGCAGGATCAGATGGAGATATTTGAGGCCAGTAACCCTCAAGGTGAGCAGGATCAGATGGAGATATTTGGGACCAGTAACCCTCAAGGCGAGCAGGATCATATGGAGACCTCTAGGGCCAATAAACCTCAAGGTGACCCTTTGATCATGTCTAGTCATGGTGATAGCAGTGCTAAGATGGACTCTTCCAAGTCTCCTTTGGATCTAATGAATTTCCTCTTAGGAGGTGTGTTGAAGGGTTCAACCGACGAGCAAGGCAATTCAGCTCCTGATGTCCCTGTTTTGAGAGAGATAGTAAGTAAGAGTTGGGCAGATAGAGTGAAAGACAATAAAACTCCCAACATTGCTAGAGAGGAGAAGAAGATTTTCATTCCTTTGGTAAGTGATGAGAATGGTTTGGCCCTAAAAATTCCAGATAAGATTTTAGATAGAGCCCAAAATAGATTGAGTAATAGTCTGATTGGTAAATTTATTGGTTATAGACCATCTATAGATCAGATTAAGAAATGGGCTAACCTCAGGTGGAAAGTTAAAGGGAATGTGGATTTCTCAGCTCTTCCAAGAGGTTTCTTTTTAGCCTCCTTTTCTGCTATGGAAGACAGGGATTCAATTTTTTTGGGTGGCCCATGGTTTATGGGACGATCTGGACTTTTCCTGAGGAAATGGGCTCTTGGGTTCAATCCAACATCCAAAAACACTGAGGTTGCTCCCATTTGGGTTAAAATTCCAGCGTTACCCCTTGAGTTCTGGGAAAATGAAATTTTTGAAGCTATTGGCAACTGCATTGGTAGCTTTCTATTCTTGGATTTTGCTACTAAGGAGAGGAGGAAGATGGTCTTTTCTAGACTTTGTGTGCTAGTTGGAGCGGATAAATCTTTGCCTAGCTCCGTTAAACTGACCTCAAGTAAAGGTACTTGGACACAAGAGATTTCTTATGAAAATAATCCTTTTGGATGTTGGAGATGTGGCAAAACAGGTCACCTGGCCAAAAACTGTCGCCTTAACAAAGATTCTGGAATTAGTCCAGAGGAGCAAGGAAGGAAGGGTAAGGCCATTTGGAAAGTGAAAGATAATAACAAAACTTTGGAGAACATTGAAGAAACCCCCAAGTTAAACCATAGCAATCCCCCGAGTGTGCAAGAAAATATAGATGTATCTTATATTTCAGTATTTCATGAGGGAGAAGCAAACCAAAGGGTCATGGAGCAGTTGGGTAAAAGCCCCCTGGAATGTAACGAAGTTGTAGAGGACCTGGAGATTGTCCCTTCTACATTGCCACAACTACTGGAGAAAGATAATGTGAATATGGTGAAGGTAGGGCAGGAAGGGCCAATCTGCCCTCAAGTGAAAGAAGATATGAATATGGTGAAGGGAGAGCAGGAAGGACCTAACTGTTCCTAGGAAGGACCAATTTGTTCCCATGTGGATATGGAGACTATCCCTTCCACTTTGCCATTGGTGATTATGGTGAAGACTGGGCAAGAAGGTCCAAATTATTCCTATGAGAAAGATAAATTAGAGATTGATAATCATGAGACTGTAGAGGAACAAACTGTTGAGAAAGGTCCATCCTATGTTACTTCAAATGTAAGAATTACGAGGAGTTCTCGTAAAGCCCTTGACCTAGGTCAAGAAGAGTCTAGAAAAGTAGGCAGGAAGTCTCTCAAGGAGAAAAGGTACAAGGAAGCAGAAGAAGAGAAAGCTATGGGATCTCAACCTACTATTAAGGAAATTCTTGCAGGTATGAAAAAGCTTGCACCCTGGAAGTAATGAAACTCCTAAGATGGAATGTTAGGGGTATGAATACCCCTAGAAAACATAGGTTGGTTAAGGACCTTGTCTGCTCTTACCAACCAGATTTCTTGCTTCTCCAAGAAACTAAATTGAATCTTACAAATTGGCTAAAATTTCAGAAAGGTATTTGGCAAAATGCTGACAGCTTTCAAGAGGAAGCTAAAGGGGCCTCCGGAGGGATTATATCTCTTTGGAATTCCAATATTTATGAGGGAGACCTGCTAGCTAAAAGTGAATATCAGGTCACAATACTTCTCACAGCTAAATCTTCTAAAGTTTCCTTTGTGATTACCAATATCTATGCCCCCAACTCAAGTAAAGCTCGTAGAGAACTGTGGATTACTTTAGGGGAAATGGGTAAGCAGTTTAGAGGCTTAAAATGGATTGTGGCAGGAGATTTTAACACCCCCTTATCTCCAGGTGAGAAGCAGGGGGGTGTGGCTGAGTTCTCAGAAAACATGCAGGATCTAGGGAAGCTTTTAGTTGATGGTGGTCTATTTGATGTGGATTTAGATGGTAACAAGTTTACTTGGACGAATAGACGCTCTGGTAGAAACTTGATTCAGGTTCGGTTGGACAAAGTTCTTCTTTCAGAGGATTGGTTCCAAAATAACTTCATGTTTAATATGAAATCTCTTCCTAAATCTGGATCTGATCACAATCCTTTGCTCTTTTGGTGTAGTGTGGAAGATCAGAAGCATAAAGGCCCTTTCAAGTTTGAATTTATGTGGCTGCAACACCCAAATTTTTATAAAGAAATGGAAAAATGGTGGAGTATTCCTTCCCAAGGTACTAAGATGCAAATTCTCACAAACAAGCTTAAAACTGTGAAGAAAGAAGTCAAGAAGTGGAATAGGGAGGTCTTTGGAAATATCTTTCAAAAGAAGAAAGCTATTCGGTTAGAGTTGGATATGTTAGAAGAAGAGATTAACAGGTTGGGTATGAACCAAACCCAATTCCAAAGAGAAAAGGAGCTTAATGTTGAACTGCACACCATAATAGCCAAGGAAGAAACCTATTGGAGGCAAAAGTCCAGGATCTAGTGGTTGCAGGAAGGTGATAGGAATTCTAAGTTTTTCCATGTCTCCACTATCAAAAACAAAAGTTCTGCCCGCATTGATGAAATTCTAAAGGATGATGGCCAAGTTATTAGAGAGAGTGAAGAAATTGAGCGTGAGGCTGTGGACTTCTATCAAAATATTCTAGTTGAAGATATGGAAGAGGATGAAACTGCGATTAAGGAGATGACTAATCACATTCCTAGGTTGATATCCAAGGAGATCAATGCTCAACTTCTAAAGGAGATTGAGGAAGAAGAGGTAAGGATAGCCACTTTCTCCCTCAGTAGAGATAAAGCTCTAGGCCTAGACGGGTTCCAAGCAGGTTTTTTCCAAACCTTCTGGGATATAGTTAAAGTTGATGTTATTGAAGCAGTGAAGGAATCTTTAAAGTCGGGTCAGATCCTAAAGGAGTTTAACAATACCTTCCTTGTTCTAGTTCCTAAGAAGAAAGGGTTAAAAACCTTCAAAGATTTCAGACCTTTAAGTCTTTGCAACACTATTTACAAGATTATCTCTAAAGTGATAGCCCTCAGATTGAAGATCTTCCTCCCCTCCATTATCTCCGATGAGCAAGGAGGCTTTGTTAAGGGTAAACAGATTTTGGATGGGATTATATCCCTTCATGAATCCATGCATTCTATCAAGACTGGTGAAAGAAAAGGTATGTTCCTGAAGTTAGACATGAGCAAGGCTTATGATAGAGTTTCATGGAGTTTTTTGGATAAAGTTTTGGCTGCCTTTGGTTTTTGTAGACAGTGGAGAAGATGGGTTGGAAGTTGTTATAAGACTGCAAGGTACTCTATTCTAATCCATAATAAACCAATAGGTTTTTTTAATAGTAGTAGAGGTCTGAGACAAGGTGACCCTCTCTCTCCTTATCTTTTCATTATTATGGTTGAAACACTCGGAAGATACCTCCATGCTGCCAAGGCTTCTTGTAATGTTCCTTTCCTAGCCAGTCAGTGGATCACATGGAGCTAGCCTACTCTTGGGTTCCCGTAGGCTATGTCAGGTGTTGGGGAGCCCATTGGAGGGTTTGCAGTCGTCTTCAGTCTTCAGAATGCTTTTAGTTACCAACTTTTTGGGTCAATTCGAGCCCTTGGAGTATGGACTTACTATTTTTAGTAAGTCAGTGGATTAGGGTTTCAGACATATTGGACAGTCTAGTGAGACTCTTTGGTGAAATGGGTGTCCAGATCTACTTCTAGTTTGTGGTTTGGAGTGGCAGAGGTTAGAGTTTTTAATGGACGAAGTTTAATTATATTAAATTAAATTAAATATTTAATTTAATATAGTTTACTTTAATATTTTTATAAAATGGAGTTATGAGGTTCTTAAAAAAGTCACTTAAGTTATATTATAATGTTATAAAGTGACTTATTTTCCTAGCAAAAAAAGGGGATGCCACTCATACAAATCTTATAATGTTTTATTATGTAAATAAAGTGAAATTAAAAAAAAAAAACATTATTAATTCATATTTTACCCACCAAGGAGGTCGACCCATTGGAGAAGATATAAAAGCACATCCAAGGCTTCATTTTGGGCATTCTTGGCTTGTTATTTACTGGAGCAAACATTGTGGAGTTGTAGAGTTTTCTGGCAAGGGTTTTTAGCTTGTTCGGAGACGAAATCCTCCAGCAAGGACATCACTTTCGGGATTGGAAGACATCCTTAGAGTGATTTAGAGCATTTTCGTGACAGGGAATGTATTGTGCTTCGATTACAGGTGATTCTTGAGGATTTTAGAGGAGCAAACATCAAATTAATTGCAGATACATTTTATTGGCATCATTTCAGCAAAGGTCATACATTTTCAGCCTATTTTTAGAGCATTTCATTGGGACTCGAGCTAGGGTTTGTGAGCATTAATTTGGGTGCCATTCTCCTACAGACCTAGCGTGGATTTTGAAGTTGGTTTCAAGGGTTTCGAGCAGATTTGAGTATCATCTTTGTTGTTGTACTTTTCCAGTACCTGTCCATACAGTTTTAGCAGTTAATGTGAAAGTTTTGGGGTTGGAAAAACACCATTTTGCATGTGGGTATTGATAGAGTTGGAACAACAACAAATGGATATGTTTAATCTGATATTTTGAAGACATTTACCCATCTGAGTATTCTAAATAATTGTTGTAAACTTGCAGATTTGAAGTTATAAGATTCTTGATTGAGGGTTTCCTCAAGAAAGCTAAATATTCAATGTTTATGCTATTAAACCTATTGCATGTTTATGGGTATTGCATAAAATTGATTATTCAGTGCTTAAACCCTCTGGGTATCATTGCATGTTATAGTTATGGTTTCTACTCACTTGGGTATTAATGCATGTAGTAAATTAAGTCATAGTTTTGCAAGACAAATCGAAACACAAATAAATAAATTATTATCCAGATTTGGGGTGGAATATTACAGTAATATTTCCACTGTAATAGTCCACTGATACCACTTTAATATTCCACTGTAATATTCTACCCCAAATTTGGATAATAATTTTTGTTTTGTTTTTGTGTTTCTATTTGTCTTGCAAAACTATGACTTAATTTGCTACATTCATTAATACCCAAGTGAGTAGATACCATAACTATAACATGCAATGATACCCAAAGGGTTTAAGCACTGAATGATCAATTTTATGCAATACCCATAAACATGCAATAGGTTTAATAACATAAACACTGAATATTTAGATTTCTTAAGGAAACCCTCAATCAATAATCTTATAATTTCAAATCTGCAAGTTTACAACAATTATTTAGAATACTCAGATGGGTAAATGTCTTCAAAATATCAGATTAAACATACCCATTTGTTGTTGTTCCAACTCTATCAATACCCACATGCAAAATGGTGTTTTTTCAACCCCAAAACTTTCACATTAACTGCTAAAACTGTATGGACAGGTACTGAAAAGTACAACAACAAAGATGATACTCAAATCTGCCTGAAAACCCTTGAAACCAACTTCAAAATCCACGCTAGGTCTATAGGAGAATGGCACCCAAATTAATGCTCACAAACCCTAGCTTGAGTCCCAATGAAATGCTCTGAAAATAGGCTGAAAATGTATGACCTTTGCTGAAATGATGCCAATAAAATGTATCTGCAATTAATCTGATGTTTGCTCCTCTAAAATCCTCAAGAATCACCTGTAATCGAAGCACAATACATTCCCAGTCATGAAAATGCTCTAAATCACTTTGAGGATGTCTTCCAATCCCGAAAGTGATGTCCTTACTGGAGGATTTCGTCTCCGAACAAGCTGAAAACCCTTGCCAAAAAACTCTGCAAGTCTCCACAATGTTTGCTCCAGTAAATAACAAGCCAAGAATGCCCAAAATGAAGCCTTGGATGTGCTTTTATATCTTCTCCAATGGGTCGACCTCCTTGGTGGGTAAAATATGAATTAATAATGTTTTTTTTTTAATTTTACTTTATTTACATAATAAAACATTATAAGATTTGTATGAGTGGCATCCCCTTTTTTTTGCTAGGAAAATAAGTCACTTTATAACATTATAATATAACTTAAGTGACTTTTTTAATAACCTCATAACTCCATTTTATAAAAATATTAAAGTAAACTATATTAAATTAAATATTTAATTTAATATAATATAATTAAACTTCGTCCATTAAAAACTCTAACCTCTGCCACTCCAATCCACAAACTAGAAGTAGATCCGGACACCCATTTCGCCAAAGAGTCTCACTTTACTGTCCAATATGTCTGAAACCCTAATCCACCGACTTACTAAAAATAGTAAGTCCATACTCCAAGGCTCAGATTGACCCAAAAAACTGGAAACTAAAAGCATTCTGAAGACTAAAGACGACTGCAAACCCTCCAATGGGCTCCCCAACACCTGACATAGCCTACGAGAACCCAAGAGTCGGCTAGCTCCATGTGATCCACTAACTGGCTAGGAAAGGGACATTACACTTCTGGCCGGATAGGAGGCCTTAAACCAACTCATAATATTGAGGGTATTACTCATTTACAGTTTGTGGATGATACCATTTTACTTGGTAATCCTACTATGGCAAAGGCAACTGAATTTAAAAGAATCTTAGACCTCTATGAACGTGCCTCTCACCAAAAGATCAATTTGGACAAGAGCAATATCTTCTTCATTAACACTAAAGTAGCTCTCCAGAGAAGGGTGGCTAGAGTGATAGGGTGTCTCGTGTCAACCCTACCTTCTTCTTACCTTGGTATGCCTATGTTCGTGGGAACTTGTAAGGCACCTCTTTGGAATGGTTTGGTTGACAAGTTTCAATCCAAACTTGCAGGATGGAAAGGTAATCTCTTGTCTCAAGCAGGTAAAGTGTTGTTGGTTAAGAGTGTTTTGCAAGCTATCCCCATTTATCTTCTCTACCTCTTCAATATCCTTGCTAAAGTTTCGAATATCATTGAAGGAATTAAAAAACAGTTCTTATGGTCAGGATCTAAAGAGAGGAGGAGGATTCATCTTTTATCTTAAGAAAAAATATGCCATCAAAAGAAGCATGGTAGCCTTGGTCTGAGGAGACTCAACCTAGTTAATAGTTCTATGGCAGCCAAGGTGGGATGGAGAGTTCTAAGGGATGGTCAGACTCTTTGGGCAAGGATTCTTAAAGAAAAATATCTTGACAACCAGGAGGATACCAAATTTCTCACAATTTAGGACCCTTGTCGTGGTTCTTCTTTATGGAACCACTTGGTGGAGGCTAGGGAGGCCTTGTGGAAGGGTGTGAAATGGCGTGTTGGAGATGGAGCCTCTATAAGTTTTTGGGAAGATGCCTGGTTAGATGACAACCCTTTAGCCAACAATGATATTTTCTCTAATTTGAAAGAGGATCTAGAAGATAGATATGGTAAAAAGGTTTGTGATTACATGACTTTATTGGATAACCAATTGAGCTGGAAATATTTAGAGGCAAACCTTGAGAATTTGGAGGCTTTAAACCTCCTTAAAACTAAACTAAAGGCTTATTACTTAGGTGTTGTTAGGTATAGAGACTCCGTGGTTTGGAGCATGACTAAAAATGGTGAATTCAGCATGAAGATAGCTTATGATCTTCTGGATTCTACTATAGATAATGGTTTCCATTGGAATAGAATTTTGGGTAAGATAGTTATTCCTAAACCAGAGACTTTTCTTTGGAAAGTAGTTTAGAATAATATTCTAATAGTGTGTAATCTTACAAAGATAGATTATCAGTTACCTAATAGTTATAGTTTATGTAAAAATATACAAGAATTAGTAGAACACATCTTCTTAAAATATCCTTACACTTTAAACATTTTCCAACTCCTCATCAATAGGATTGGAATTTATTGGGTGATGCCTTCTAATATGGTTTTGTGGTTACAACAGTGCAAGAACCACTTTTTTAGTCTGTGTATTAATGTAATTTGGAACTTGATTCAATCTCATTTTGTGTGGGGAGTATGGTTAGAGAGGAACAAGAGAATTTTTAGAGGGGAAAAAAGGTTAGCAATGAGAAATTTTTGAAGTATCACCTATTTTCTAAAGGAGAATGTTATATCTATCATGTACCCTTTCAAGCTAGAGAATACTAAAAATACTAGAATAACTAAGGCATGGAATTTGGAACCCATTAGTAGTGGAGAGGCAAATGCTTAGGTTAGCATTGATGTAAAATGAAAACTATCCCAAGATGAAAGCTTGAAGTTGAATTTTTATGGGGCATCCAACGTAATTTAGGTAAGGCCAGAGTAGGAGCAATTTTGAGGAAATATTAGGGTAGATTTGTGGGGTAGCCTGTAAGTTTTTGGGAATGAATACTAGTCATAAAGCTGAAGTTAAAGCTTTACATCTAGTTGTAGATCTAGATAAGGATCTAGGTGTTAAAAAGTTATATTTGAAGGAGTCTCCATGAATATTATTAATATTTTGAAAAGGGAGGGAGAAGCTAATTAGAAAATTGATTACATTGTGCAAGATATTAGAGATATTATAAAGCATTTTGAAGAAGTTGACTTTGTTCATGTCTTTAAATAAGGTAACAAACCAAAAGACAAGCTAGTAAACTTTGGTTCCATTAAAGAAGAGGATAGGAGATGGATCCCCCCACAGGCGGTTCATGAAGACTTAAAAATTTTACGAGGGATAACTACAACTAATTGGGTTTTGGGATGGATACTATTTGTCTTGCATCGAGGGGATTTTTGGTTATTTTCCCTTGGTAGTTGTGTAGTTGATGGGTTGAATTTTTGTTGTAAAAGGCTTTGTGCCCTTTCAAAATCTTGTTTTTACCCTAATAAAAAAATAAAGAGAAGGTAAATGTTTATTTTTTAAAATACATGAGAGCTCAATGACATTTTTAATAAGTATTTTGTAATTTTTTATTAAAAAATGTAAACTTGAGTTAAATGCAATATCAACAAATTAGCACTCATGAATTACCTCCTATGTTGTGTACCCATTTGAACTGTATATTCACTTGATTTATTTATGTCTCCTCCAATAAACTAATCCAAACTTTTTTGTCTCAATTGTTTCATGTTGTGTTTTTTTTTTTAAATGGTCCCATTCTATTGTTGTAGCTCTTCTTTGAGAGTTGAACGACATCTACTTAGCAAAGGAGGTTAGCCAAGTATTGGATCATTCCACAAGTCAATTTGAGATCCATCTTCTAGAAGCTAGGAGATTTGTTTAGGATCAATTGCTTGGCTTCCACAATATGTTTCCATGTTAGAGAGGATCCAAACCTTGTGTTTAGATTTCTCATTAGGTGCATTCCTATTGTTGAGTCTGCATATTTAGCTTTCAAAATCCTTTTCCATGGGAAGTCTAGAGGTTGAGATAGATGCGACAAGAATTTTGCCCTTAGCGCCCTCCTCACAATTTCTGCTTGTATTATTCTTAGTCTTCCTTGATCCATTCTTGTAGCATGTTGGTACAAATAATCCAAATTTGGGATTATATTTGTAAATTCACCTAAAGGTAAAAATAAAATTAGGTATCTAGGCTTTAATATAAATTAAATAGATAGGTATTTAATTTTTATATATTAATATGTATATATATCTAGGTTAGATTAATATATATTAAGGTATATGGATAAAATAAATATGTACCCTAATATTATTATTCCTACAATTACTAAATTAAAATAATTCCAAAATCTAGACTAACTCTCGTCAACTCAAAGTCAAAGGTGACATGACATGAGACTTGAGTATGGTGGCATGTGTGGGGCACATAATGGCATGTGGCATGAGTGTGGTGGCATGTGACATAAGTGTGGTGGCGCACGTTGTGGAGCTTTTCTTCACCCAAACAATATATTTGGGCTAAACTCCTTGTGTTGATAGTGAACTATAGAGCTAATTGTGTATTGCTAACTGTGCAGTGCGAACTGTGGACAACTAACAGTGAGAGACTAATAGAAAAGTGGAGACACAATTTGAGGGAAAAGGATTGTATATTTTGTTGAAGATAATAGAAAAGTGGAGACATGATTTTGGTCATGGTTTTTACCTTTACAAAGTTTCAATGTAATAATTGTCTTTTATGTGGTTTGATTTATTTCTTACCTTATGGTTTTTTTTTAATTTATTATTATTTTTTTGGTAGTGGTGAAAAAAAGGGGTTTTGGAGGGGCCCCAACCCTATTACAAAATTAAGTTATCCAAGGTTACAAGATAAACATCAACCTCCTCCCTGGATAACATGAGACAAAAGCAAAGTTGCAACAAAAATCCTAGAATAAAACCAGACAAAAAACAACACTCTGGATGATATCAAAATCTATTTCTAGCAAGGGAGCAAAGGTTGACCTGACTGTTGTTTATTCCTCCCTTCCACACCAACAGTAGTAGCAATCACTCCAATTCTCAATAATAGGTAATAGAAGTAGCAGCAACAAAAGCAAAATCACATTACAGTAGCATTTGCTAGAACTACAACTGTTGTAATAGCAACAACATACAATCACATCAGTAGCACCAAAAGACCCCAAAAGCAACAACAATACCGACAACATCAAAAGATAACACCCTATGGAATATAATTTTCTTCTGCCTCTGATGAGGTAATCCTTAAAAGAGATAAGGGAAAATTATTTTCCCATATCTTCCTCTGATCAAAATGAACTCCAATGTTTGCCAAACAATCAACTGCAACATTTCCTTCCCGATATATATGTAATATCTTCACCTTTGCCATTTGTTTTAATAGGGATGAGGTATCCTTAATTAAACTTGACACCTGCCAGTTATCAACTTTTCCTTTCTTAAGATCCTTGAGAATATTCATAGAGTCCCCTTCTATGATGGCCTTCCTTACACTCTTTTGTCTCAACAACATAACACCAGAGTATAGGGCTTTAGCTTCCGCATAGTGATTGGTTTGTATCCCATAACTTTTTGCATAAGCCCATAACACTTCACCTTTCTCATTTTGAATGACACCTCCTCCCCCAGCTCTACCTGGGTTGCCTTTTGCAGCTCCATCAAAGTTTAACTTTACCCAACCCTCCTCTGGTTTTAGCCATCTAGTGTTTGCTCTTTTCAAACTGATTGGAAAAGGTGTTGCTCTAGGTTCTCCCAAGTGCCATTCACTAGTGATCCTCTTTTCCAAATTGTTCTCAAAGTCCACACTGTTATCAAAGGCAAGCAAATTCTCCCTCACTGCAGTTTTAATTTTGTTAGACACTGAAAGTTCATCCTTACTTTCCCCCTTGAATACTCTCTGATTTCTTTCCCACCAAACACCCCACAAAAAATGAGGTAACAGTAAATTCCAGAGTTTTGATAACCTACTACTGCTAAAAGGGCATCTCCATTGGTTAAAAAGTTGCCTAAAAGTACTAGGGACCACCCAAGAGCAGAACATAGCTTCCATTAGATTATTAAGTACCTTACTTGCAAACTCACAATGAATAAACAAGTGGTCAATTGATTCAACATCCTTCATGCAAAGAGAACATATATTTGTCATTTGAAAACCTCTCTTACTTAGGTTATCTAGAGTTAAAATCTTATTTTGTAAGCATAACCAAAGAAAGAAAGCCAATTTGGGGATTAACTCATTCTTCCAAACCTTATTTATAGGAAAGTCCCCCTCCACACCTCCGAACTGCAAGGTATAAGCTGATTTCACAGAGAATTCCCCTAAGGAAGTAGGGAACCAGATCAAAGAGTCCTTATCTTCATTATGAGGTAAGTGGTACTGCTGCAACAACCTGTTAAGATTTAGCAGAGATTGTTGCAGTTCTGGATCAGCAGAATCCAAAGTTAGCTCTTTCCAAAACCTCTGACCTTCCCCAAATTCTATGTAATCTTTGACTAGCGGTCCATATTTTTGAACCAAGGGATCTTTTAGTCTTTTGAACTCCTACATCTGTTGTAAAGGACTATCTGCAATCCAAGTGTCTTCCCAAAAAAATATTTCCTTGCCTTCTCCTACCATCCATCTTAGACCACTTCTCAACAATTTCCTAGTTTTTGAAACTCCATTCCAAACTGCTGATCCTTTAGGAGGGTCTGAACTTCTAAAGAAGGGTATGAAACCTTCCAAGTACTTACCTTTAAGAATATTAGCCCAAAGCAAATCTTGTTCCTTGGTCAATCTCCAACCTGTTTTAGTTAGCAATGCTTTATTGAACTGCTGCAACTTTCTTATCCCTAGACCACCTTCCCTCTTCGAAGAGCAAACTCTATCCCATGATACCAAAGCAAGCCTTTGTTTTTCTTCTACCCCTACCCAAAGAAACCTTCTAAAGATTTGCTCTATTCTATTTTTGACCTTGTAGGGGATTATGAAAAGTGACATGTAGTAAATTGGGATGCTTTGTAATGTTGCCTTTAGAAGTTGTAATTTCCCAGCTTGAGATAGCATATTACCCTTCCACCCCACCAACTTTCTTTGAATTTGGTCTATGACTGGAGCCCACATTTCTTCTTTCAATTTGCCTGTGAAAAGAGGTAATCCAAGGTAGGTAGCTAGAAATTCTACTATGTTGCATCCCAAAATCCTAGATATTCTCTGTTGCACTTGTCTAGCTGTGTTGACAAAATAAACATGACTTTTTCTAAAATTGACACTTTGATTGGAAGCTCTTTCATAAAGATGTAGGATATTGAGTATCTCCTTTGCTTCTCTTATTGAGGCTTCACCCAAGATGATAGTGTCATCCACGAATTGTTGGTAAGACATTGCTGCAACATTACCTGCAGGTTTAATCCCTCTTATATTTTCTATGGTAGTGGCTGCTCCTAAAGTTCTACCTAAAGCTTCAGCCATGATGATGAACAAATATGGGGATATAGGATCTCCTTGTCTTAGACCTCGTTGCCCCCTAAAGAAACCTGTTGATCTACCATTAACTATGATAGAAAAACTTTGTTGAAGAGAGACATATTTTTATCCACTGTCTCCACTTAATATCAAAACCAAATTTTTGCATTACCTTATCCAAGAAAATCCATGACACCCGATCATATGCTTTATTCATATCTAGTTTAAATAGCATACCTGCAACACCCCTCTTATCCATCGAATGCATTGTTTCATGTACTGTCATTACTCCATCTATTATTTGTCTCCCTTGAACAAAACCTCCCTGCATAGAAGAGATGATCCTTGGAAGTACCTTCTTGAGTCTATTGGCCAATGTCTTAGTGAGGATTTTGTATATGGAGTTGCAGAGGCTAATAGGTCTAAACTCTTTTAGGGAAGAGGCTCCATGATTCTTTGGGATCAAAACTAGAAAAGTATTATTCCAATCCTGAAGTAATGAATTAGAGACTTGAAATTCTCTTACTGCCTCTACAACATATTTTCCTATTATGTGCCAAAAACTCTGGAAGAAGCCAACCAAAAAACCATCCAAACCTGGTGCCTTATCTTTTACCATATCAAACACACTTTCCTTGACCTCTTCTTCCAAGAAGGGAGTAAGTAATAGGTTGTTCATTTCTTCTGAAATCAGTGAGGGAATGTTTCCAAGAAGGGAGTCCATTGCCCCCCCTCCTCCATCCTGGTATTTAGAAAATAAAGTCTAGAAGAAATATTGTTATTCCTCCTCCTTTTTCACTACATCACCATTATCCAACTTAAGCTCCTTTATCCTGTTGGTACTCCTATACCTTATGGTTGAGAGATGGAAGAACTTCGTGTTACAATCTCCTTCCTTTAGCCATGTTGCCCTTGATTTCTGCTTTCAATGTGTTTCCTCCTTTGCTAAAACATTATGAAACTCTGCAAGCACCTCTCTTTCTCTTTTATCTAGCTCCAAAGTTTTTCCTTTCTGTTGAAGCTTCAACTCCACTTCCATCAGGTTATCTAAATTTTATACAATTTATATTTGTGATATATATATATATATATATATATATATATATATATATATATATATATATATATCAAGGTTCCATGAGCCTGGGGGACAGGTTTCGACGGACGACGGACCGATTTTAGGGGACGACTGGTATAATACTAATTGATTTTTTTAGAAATTTAGAATAATCTACACATTCAAAATTCTACACCCAACAAAAATGATATTAGGATATTCATATTGATATTCATATTAGTTACTAAGTGCAGCCATTTAATTGTTTCAAGTTCAACAAATATAACTTGAAGGTTCAGCCAAGGATATCAAGTGCAAACAATGTTCAAACAATGTTCAATTAGTCATCATTTTAAGTTATAACAATCATCATTTTTTCAGCCACCAATGTTCAAACAAAGACTGTCATTTTTTAATTTTTTCAGTCACTAACTATTCAAATATGACAACAATCAGAAATTTGAAATACTCATAGTATCAATGCTCATTTACAACAAAAAGACTCAAAAGAGTATACAATGTACATCATAAAACTAAATTAGTAAATACTAAAATACTAAATAGTAAATACTAAATACTCATAGGAATTAGTAAATACTAGAATGTGATAGGTTTGATACCATTTTTAAGTTCCAGATCTGAAACGTGAAACTGACACTGAGCAGAATCTGCCCTAAAAATGGGCTATGGTAATGTTGTTGCACTGTAAACTGAAAACTTGAAAGCCAAATCAGGAACTTACTCAGTTTTGAAAAATCTGGAAATTTTTAACGGAGCAAATTCTGATCTAAAACTTGAAACTGGAAAATTCAACTACAAAGTCTGCAACTTCTGACATTTTTTTTTTTTAATTCTAAAACTATTAATCCTAAAAATGTAGCCATCTAGCCATACCATAGTCTGAAATTGTTGGAACTGCTAAAGAAGAACTTAGAATATTAAAACTGCAAAAAGAACTGACACATGGCACTCTTGAGGATTCTGGAAACTTAAGTTCTTTCAAAAATCCTGGAAAGAAAACATAACGTAAGCACTCCTACTAGTTACAAGTTGAGACAAATCATCATACTTCGCATGATGAAAGGATCTATTGTGTCTGCTCTCTCCAAATAGTAGAGACTGCAGATCACTTTTTCTTCCAGTGTCTTATCTACTAAGAGATACAAGGGAGATGCTTGGTATATGGAGACTAATGAGGTCCACTATCTAGATCACAGATGTTTGGTGCTTTCCCTCCACAAGGCTATCAACTTTAGACATAGGATTAGGGACCCCTCAACCTATCATGCTGACTACTTAGGGACCCCTCAACTTTAATTTTTTTTTATTTCCTCTTTGGGTGAGGATGCCCAGTCGTGGGGGACGGGAGGCCATAGGCCTCAACGGTCCCGAGGACGTTTCCTAGTCGTCCCCTAACAAGGGGGATGGGAGGAAACGTCCCCAATGTCGTCCCCCCGTGCTGGGGGACGCGGGAAATGGAGGGACACGTCTCTGTGGAACATTGATATATATATATATATATATATATATATATATATATATATATATATATATATATATTTGGCATACTAATAATTTGTTGTTTGAGTTTGTTTTAATCTGTTGCATTTGGGGGATTTTGCTTACTTCCTCCCCCTTCATTTGGTATCAGAGCCCAAGTTCATCTCTAGTGAGTTCTCTAATTTTAGCTTTTAGTATTTTTATTTTTATTTTTTAAAAGCTATGTTACAATTAAATCTAACATTTATCTTTTGTATAAATTTAATGTTAGATTCTATTTAAAAATTCTCATTTATTTATTTTTTAAATTATATATATATATATATATATATATATATATATATATATGATTATTTTTATTTATATATTTAAATGAAAAACCCTCTCATTTTTTTAAATGATAAAGTTTATATATATAAAAGAGGGTTTGATTTTTTTAATAAAAAAATTAGAGAAAAGGTTCTTTTTATTTATATATTAAAATGATATTAATTTAAACATTTTATTAAAATTTAAAATTTTTCTTAAAATTTAATAAGTTAATTTATTTTAAAAGTCATTTTTTCGATGCGACTCACCTTACAGTAGGCCATGCGATTGGCCAACACTAGACCTTGGCTTGCCCATCGACGACCTGATAGGTTGTCGACACAGCTAGGGTGGTAGTCCAATGTCGGCCAATTGGTAGCCAAGTGGCGGCCAAATGACAACCACTGGCAGCCCGTTGGTAGCATAGTGTGCTAGCCGATAGTAGCCCTTGAGGCTGCGTGGGGTGATGGGGGGCTCAAGCCTTCCCCATGCCCATTATTATTTTTAAATAAAATAATATTTAAAAGGGAGGGTGGTAGGCCTATGGGGTTGTCCCCCTATTTTTAACTCTTTTATTTGGTGGTAGGATCCATAGGACCTCCCCTTTTTTCTTTAATTTTTTTTTTTTAAATGTTGGTCGTTTCATCATTAAAGCACATGATTACATTAAGCGGGTGGATAAACACACCTCCAGTAGGGTCCCTAATAACTATTACATAGCATATCCACAACATATGAGAGGGAGAGATTTGAACCTGGGGCCTCTCCAACACGAGAGTTTCAACTACCCACTTCTCTTCAACTCCCCCAAATGGGCGGATATGTTTTTCTTTAATTTTTAAAATTAAAGATATTTGAATATGATTTTTTTGGGCAAAATAAATTGTAGTTTATTCTTATGTTTTGCACAATTACTTCTACAATCATACTAACATGCTTGTCTTTTCAATCATGTCCTCCAACAATATTGCTAGCTTTGCCCCTAAGCATATTCTTGAAGGGACAAACTATCATATTTGGGAGCCTAGGATGAGGGTGGAATACCAAGCGAGGCAACTTTGGAAGATTGTGAATGAGGAGCCACAACCCCAAAATGGAAGAGCACTTGAATCATGGAATGTAAAAAATCAAGAAGCCATTTCTATGTTATTTAAGGCTGTAAATGATGACATATTAGTGCATGTTTCTAATTTTTCTTTTGTATATGAAGCATGAGATGAGTTAAAAACCATGTTCACAGAGTCAAACATGGGTGAAATTTTTTTCCTTCTTTACTGTTAACACAAAAATGTCTTGTGAAGAATCTGTTATAATATACCTAGCTAAAATTAAGGAAATTAGGACATAACTACTTGCATGTAGTTGTGAATGGGTGAATGAAAAACTCTTATGCTTCATTGTACTTAGAAATCTCACTGAAAAGTTCAATGACTTTGTAAATGTCCTCAATACAAGATTTTATCAAGAAAACAATCTACCTACACCAACAGAGCTACCAACCTACTTGTTCAACATGAAGAAACCATCAAGCTACAAGAAGGTACAAAGGTAAGTGAGGGTAAGGATACTAACTCTACTTCTATTGCCTTGAATGTTCATAAAGGTAATAAACCTAGAAAGTGGAACAAAGGCAATAACTTTAAAGATAAGAATTAAACTAATTTTTCAAAACCTAAGTTTGAGAAGAAATCGAAGAGCAATAATACTAAATTTAATGTAACTTTTGTGGCATTTTTGGCCACAAAGAAAATGATTGTTACAAGAAGGCAACCTCCAAAAACACAAAGAGCAAGAAGGGAGGTAAACAAATTAATAATGTTGTTTTAATTCATGCATTGACTGCTATTCATTATAAAATAGACCATAATTCTTGGATTATTGATTCAAGATGCACTAATATAATCACTAATTCTAAGTCGTTTTTTACTTCACTAAACTTAGATTACAATGATGTAGTTACTATTGGGGACAATTCTCAAATTGTTGAAGAAGGAATTGACAATGTTAAGACAAGTAGAGAAGTATATAATGATGTTTTGTTGTTCCTAATCTTGCAACTAACTTACTTTTTGTAAGGCAATTAGCTTCTCAAGGAAGAAACATTCAATTTTATGACAATAGGTGCATCATCAAAAACAATGTGGGAGAGATTGTTGGAGAAGGTATGTTTTCCAACAACTTGTATGTATTCTCTCCACATCAAATTTTAGGTAAACATTGCCTTGGCATGTATGTTGACAATAATTCTAAGTTGTGGCATAATAGATTAGGATATATAAACTATAGAAGTATGATTGATATGTTTAACAAAAACATGGTAATTGGTCTTCCTAAAATTAAAGCTGATGGAGGACTTTGTGAGGTTTGCATTTTATCCAAACATCCTAGGACTAAGTTTGGTGTAACTTCTTTTAAATCTTCTTATAGAATGTGATTAGTCCATTTTGAACTTATGGGTTCATTTCAAGTTAAATCATTAAGTGAATGTTTATATTCTTTAACTTCTATTGATCATTTTTCAAGATACACTTGGATTTATTTTTTGAAAAATAAGTCTCAAGTATTTGAATATTTCAAATTTCTTAAGGCACTTGTTGAAAATGAAACCTCTTCCTTCATAAAATTCTTAAGGACTAATAATATTTATGGGTTGAATGTTGTTTTACTTTTGTATATTTGCTTAATAGGTGTGCCACTGAGGCACTGAATGGAGTCACTCCAATTGAGGCTTGGTTTCAAAGGAAGCCATCAATTAAACATTTGAGAGTAATTGGGTGCATTGCTTATGCACATCATAATAATTCAAATGATATTAGAAAATTAGATGAAAGATTTTCAAAATGTGTGTTAGTAGGTTATGATAATCAATCCAAAGGATATAGATTATATAACCCTAATAGAAGAACTATCTTTGTAAATAGGGATGTCACATTTGATGAGTCTACTTTATATAAATCTAGTTCTTTTAACATTGATGAAAATTCTCCCTTAGAGGGGGGAGGGGGAGGGTCCTTCTCCCTCTCCCTTATCCCCCTCCCCTGGTTCTTGCCCAGTCCCTGGTTCATCCCGGGTCATCCCGCTCTGGGAATGCTTTGTAGCAGATGATCTCCTTGGGGGGAGATCCTTATTTACTTTCTGCTCCTTTCCCAGCAGTTTCAGGGTTTCTGAGCTCGTGGTTTGGTGCATCCCAGGGGTCTCCTAGGGTTTTTGCATGTTTTTGGGATCCCTTCCCCGATCTCCCTCAGGCTTTCCCCTGGGGTGTTTTGCAGGTTTTTTGCATGGATCCGGTTCCTAGGGCTTCCTCGTTCGGTGGTAGTGGCAGGTTGGGATTTCGACTGCTTCCTGGTGCATCCTGTGAGGTCCTATCTGCTTCAGGGTTGGTTTGGAGGGCCAATTTCCTCTTCTGCCAGTGACTCCTCTCTGGGATGCCTGTGGTTGCTGCTAGTCCCATCTCGTTGGGTAGGACCCTTTTCGGTTTCCTGTTCGGAGGCTTCTTGTTGGATCTGTGATTTGGTGGACACCCAGGGCATTGGTTGGCCTTCGGGGTGGGCCTCTTCCTCTGCCTAGGTTGTTCCCAGTCCTAGTCCCAGTTTCTTGAAGTTATCCATGAGCAAGGATGGGGGATCTTGGTCTCTGCTTCTGGGGTTCGTAGGGTTTCTGTTGCATGTCTGGATCTTGAGGGGACCCATGATCAGTGCATGCAAACCCTGGTTCCCCCAGGTTAAACTTCTGAGGATCCCATCTTTGTGCCTGTTGTCGCTTTCTTCCTAGGATTCTCAGGTTGTTCATTTTAGTTTCTGTTCAGGGGCTTCTGGTCCTAGTTCCCTGGATCTATTTGTGAGTAAGGATGATGGTTCCTGGGCCTTTCTATTGGAGTGGTGGGGGCTTCCTTCTGTATTCTCTGGTTTGGGGGAGATCAGTGTGTTTGCAGTTGTGGTCCCTCCTTCCTCCTTCAATTTTGGCTTTCGGGATCCCATATTTGCGCATGTTGTTTTCCCTGGATCCTTTCGACTTCCTCATTTTTCTCCTTGTTGTGCATAGGGATATATTGGCCTGTAGATATCCCCAGTAGTGTTGTTCCACTTTTCAAGCTCATGTAGAGGCTTCCCATTTTTTCTTTGAGGACCCTGATGTCATTTCCCAAGCTGTCCCGTTGTTGATCCCTGGCCTGTATCTTGGTGTTGCTTGATGCTTTGCTCGCGTGACTGCTTGTGGCTCCGCTACACCTTGGGTTGCATCCCAAGCCGTCCCTGGGCGAGGATCCTCTCCAGTTTTCTAAAAATTCCCTGCTACTAGTTTTCGGGCAGGATTTTTGGTTGCAGACTATTCTTGGCCTTCTCGCTCTCCCCACGCAGGTCTGGGTAGGTGCGTTGTATCCACCCCCAAGAGGATCCCAGTCTGTTGTATCCATCCCTAGGAGGATCCCATACTGCCAGCAATGGGAGGATGATATTTTCACGAAGTGGGCCTCACTAGTCGATACTAGAATTTGGTCTTTCTACTGTATCAAGGGTTTTTTCTGGACCTTTCCCTTTTAGTTTGTGTTTATTTTCATGTACCAAGGAATTGCTTTAAATCTCGGTGCTACGACCATTTTTGTTATAAGGTTTTGGGATCCTCTTAAAAAACTCAATTTCTATATAAAATTCTAGTTACTTATAAAAAAAAAACATCTCCCTTAGAAAATCAAACTAAGAGACCAAAAGGGTTAGAGAAAACAACCAAAGACTCCATTTGGTGAAATGTACAAATATAGAACTAAAAGCTAAACATCAAGTATAACCTTAATGGCTAAAATTCAAAATTTGAATGAACCTCAAACCTATAATCAAGCTAAAAATGATTCAAATTGGATCAAAGCTATGGAACAAGAATTCAATTCTCTTATAAAAAATGATACTTGAGATTTAGTCCCAAGGCCTTCTAAGAGAAATGTAATAGGTTGTAAATGGGTATTTAGACTTAAGTTAAATTCTTTAGGAGAAGTTGACAAACATAAGGCTAGATTAGTAGCAAAATATTTATCACAAAAGTATGGAGTAGATTATGAGGAAACTTTTGCTCCGATTGCTAAAATGCCTACAATTAGATTAATAATAGCATTAGCTGCTATTTTAACTGAAAATTTTATCAATTAGATGTAAAGAGTGCATTTCTTAATGGCAACTTAGATGTTGAGATTTATATGGAGCAACCTCAAGGCTTTGAGAACCTAGAAAAACCAAATTATGTTTGTAGATTAAAGAAATTCCTATATGGACTTAAGCTCCAAGAGCTTGGTATGATAAGGTTTCCAAGTATTTTTCTTTAATTGGTTTTAATAAGTGTTATTTTGATCCATATTTGTATATTTCTAGGAAAAATAATAACATTACTATCATTGTTTTATATGTAGATGATTTACTTTTAACAAGAAACAATGAATGCATGATTGAAATATATAAAAATAAATTACTAAATAGTTTTGAAATGAATGATATGAGTTTGTTGCATTACTATTTAGGCTTGCAAATTTACCAACAATCCGATAACATTATATATGTTAGAAATCTTGCAAAGGTTTAAAATGAAAAATTGTAAATGTGTTTCTACTCCTATGGTTTCTAGAAAATTTGAAATTAATAAAGATTAGCTTGTAGATAAAACTCAATATAGACAACTTATAGGTAGTTTACTCTATCTTACTATTTCTAGGCTTGATATTGCTTATGTTGTTAATGTGATAGATAGATTTATGCATAAGCCTTATGATGTTCATCTTAATGTTGTTTATAAAATACTTAAATATCTAAGTGGAACTACTAATTTAGCCTTGGAATATTCAAGTAATTCTCATGTAAATTTATTTGGTTATTGTGATAGTGACTATGCTATGGATAATGTTGAAAGAAAATCCATAAGTGGATATTGTTTTACCTTGGGATTAGGTGTGATCTCTTGGTGTAGTAAGAAACAACCAACCATAACACTCTCCTCAACTAAGGCTGAGTATAGAAGTGCTACTCTAGCATGTCAAGGATCCATTTGGCTTCAAAGACTACTAACAGAAATTAGGTTTAATGATAATAAATTTATCACAATATTTTTTTATAACTAATCTTCAATAGCTTTAGCAAAAAATCCTGTTATGCATCAAAGGACAAAACACATTGAGATTCAAGCACACTTCATTAGGGAGAAGGTATTAGATAGGACAATTAAACTCATATATTGCCCCACAAATGAGAACATTTTTTATATTTTCACAAAACCATTAGTAGAATCTAATTTTTCTTACTTTAGAAGTAAACTAGGCCTAAACGAATTGCCCTCAAGAGGGAGTAATGCATAATATTGTGTGATGTCAATTCTTTTAAGTATTTTTTGAGGTGTCGTGAATTCAATGTTGATGGATGTTATGTTTTCCATGTTGATGGAATATATACATGGTAGATCCATGTCATGTTTTTCTTTTGTAGATCCATGTTGATGGATGGTGCCTTGCCTATTGCCACACAACTTGGAGTCTCTACTATGCCATTGTTGAAGAAGTCTTTGCCAAAATGTATGCTCCTTGGTAAAATGGTTCTTTGGAACCTCACCTCTTGTAAAATTGTATTATAACCCCAAAATTAGATTAATGGGGAGTGTTGGAACAAATAATCCAATTTTGGGATTATATTGTAATTTCACCTAAGTATAAAGTTGAATAATAAAATTAGGTATCTAGGATTTAATATAAATTAAATAGATAGGTATTTAATTTATATTTATTAATATGTATATATGTACCTAGTTTAGACTAATATATGTTAAGGTATATGGATAAAATAAATATATAACTATATTTATTTTATCTTATACCTTAATATTATTATTCCTATAATTCCTAAATTAAAATAATTCCAATATCTAGTCTAACTCTAGTCAACTCAAAGTCAAAGGTGTGATGGCATGAGACTTCGGTGTGATGGCATGTGTGGGGCACATATTGACATGTCACATGAGTGTGGTGGCATGTGGCATAGGTGTGGTGGCATGTGGCATAGGTGTGGTGGCACATGTTGTGGAGGTTTTCCACCACGACTATTTTTCAATGGGAGGATAGCCCAAACTATATATTTGGGCTAAACTCCTTGTGTTGATAGTGAACTATAGAGATAATCGTGGAGTGCTAACTATGCAGTGCAAACTGTGGACAACTAATAGTGAGACTTGAGATATTGATGATTTGCACCAATCACATTTGAGGAAAAAGGCTTGTATATTTTGTTGAAGATAATACAAAAGTGGAGATACAATTTTGGTCGTGGTTTTTCCTTTTACAAGGTTTCCACGTAATATTAATGTCTTTTATATGGTTTGATTTATTTCTATCTTACCTTACATTTTTTTTTTTATATATACAATTTAAATTTGTGTAATATATATATTTGACATATTAATAATTTGTTCTTTGAGTTTGTTTTAATATGCTGCATTTGGGGGCTTTTGCTTACTTCATTCCCTTCAACTAAATCCTAACTGATTAAATGAAATTTCTTTTTTCATTCTATTTACCTCCTTGCCAAAGGAAATTTTTGACTAGCCCATTAAGTGCTTGTAGAATAGTTCTTAAAGCATAGTAAACCAGAAGTCGATATATTGGAAGCCTAGGCAAGACTGATCTAATTAAAACTCTTTTTCTTGCTAAACTCAACCATCCATCACTAGATGCTTGTATTCGCTTTTGCAGATTCTCAATAGTTGACATTCAATTGTTTCTTGGTTTGAGTTGGAAGCCCATTGAAACCCCCAAGTATCTAAAATACTGATTTAGTCCTTCCCTAAAGCCGAGTATTAGGGTGAAACATTTATTTTCTGTTAACATTGTATTCATTGTATAAAGCTAACTATTATTGCAATTAATTAAAGCACTTGAAGTTGCTTCAAAGCAATTTAGATAGCTCTTGAATTTTTTGATATTATACTTGTTGCTTCTCACAACAATATAGTGTCATCAATGAATTGAGCATGTGTGATAGGTTTGATTTGTATCAACTTCCTTGAACTTCTCATGTTGTTAAAAGCTCTTCCTAGTGTCTTTGCTAGTAATATGTAGAGGTATGGGGATAGTGTGTAGCCTTGGAAAATTCCTTTAGAATGTTTAAAGAAAGTATAAGGTTCTTCATTGATCAAAGAGGAGATACATAGAGCTTTGATACAGGCTCCTATCCATTGCACCAGTAAACATTTTTTAGGAACTTTAGGTTGACTCTATCAAAAGCATTTGCCATGTCAATTTGATGACAATGTTCTTTGATTTAATGTCAGAGTAGGGATGAAGTGTTTCATGCACCATAATGATATTTTCATAGATTTGCTTTCTTGGGATAAAACCTCATTCTTTTGAAATCAACTTACTAAGAAGCTTTTTGATCTAGTTAGCAATAATCTTTCTCATAATTTTATAAGTAGTTACATAGAGAAATTGGTCTAAATCTATTAAGAGTAGTAGAATTCTTCTCTTTGAGAATTAGAGAAAGAAATATTGAGTTAATGGCTTTAGAGAGCATACCTTTCTTTCTAACATCTTCAATCATTTGCAACAAGTCATCAATAAGGTACATGAATTGTTGATAGAAGTTATTAGTGAAACCATATGATCTTGGAGCTTTATCTCTAAGAAGAGAGTGCACCATTGATTCAAATTCTTCCTTTGTCACTTGAGCACATAAATTAGCTTTGTCCTCTTGATTAAGTGTTGATGGTATGTTATGTAGCAAATGATCTTGAGCTTGAATATCATTAGGTTCATGGGTGAGCAACCTTGAAAAGTGGTTTGTATAAATGGTGTCGTCCTCTATTGCTCTAGTGTTTTTATTTTAGTTTTGAATTGTTTTGAGATGGAAATTTTTTGTGTAATTACCTCTTTGTAGCCATACCATTTTAGATTTTAGTCTCCATTGTGCCTCTTCTTCACAATTTAGCTTGTATAACTTTGCCAACAACTCTTTTTTTTATTAACTTGCTCAGGGAGAGATATGTCCTCTAACTTTGTTTTCAATTTTTCAAGTTGCTATAAAATCAAATCTTTTCTTTGAAATGGCTTTTTGAATAACCATTTTTTAATTCATTTTTTAAGTCTTACAATTTTTTCTTTTCAAATGCCTTGAGATCTTTTTGATGATGCTTTATATTGCCAATTGTTCTCTATCATTAGTCTGAAGTCTTATGATCTACCCATCCTGAATTGTATTTGAAGGGGATCTCTCTTACTTCTTGATTATTCTAACTCCTCTCCAATAGAATTGATTTGTGATCAGATATTGCACTTTGGATTATATGGCTAGTTAGAAGTGGATATATAGTCAAGATATTCTCACTAACTAAGAATCTATCTAATATTTCTACAATGTAATGGATTCCTAATCTTCTATTTGTCTAGGTATACTTCCCTTTTTGAGGAATGACATATTACATATTTTCTTGAGCAACTATATTTTTTTACTAGGTCTCTATTGGGGTCATTATTCTTGTTACCCCTTGTCTTTTCCCAATATGCTAATGTAACGTTCATGTCTCCTATTTGTAATTTTTTTTGTTGTTCTTGGGTGATCCAGTGATGTAATTGATCCTGCACCTCTCTTTTGTGCTTTGGGTTGTTAGGCCCATAGAAGTTGACAATAGTTATACAAATACCATTAAGCAATTCAAATTTTAAAGCAAGCCAAATACTATGTTTATGTTTTTCTATGTAGTTTAATTGTTGGGAATCCCATATTATAAGCCCATCTGAAGCACTCGATGACTTTATTGCATCGTGCTCTAATTGTTTCCATATATTATTCCATTCTAGTGCCACTATGTTATTATGCATAAATGTTTGTGGTTGTATTTACTTTTAAATTTAGTTAATTAGTTATATGGACTACACTTGGTTGAAATTAAATATATCCATGATTTTTGATATAAACTTGTAATTAATTTTTCCTTGAATACATCAAACACTAAGTGTTCAAAGATATAATATTGAGCATGCATTTCTTATATGTAAGTGCTATTGGTAATTTTTTACATTTTTTGTTCCTTGAATTTGTATGCATTATTATTTATCGTCATTAGAATCGTTTTATTGTTGACATAAGATATGGGATAATAATTATTGCTTTAATATAATACTAATTATATATAAGATAAAGGTGAAATTAAAGGGGAGGAAGCTCATGGATTTTGTATTATATATAAAACTTCTTATGTTGTGTTAACTCAAAGAACAAAAAATGAGTGGTATAAGAAAAATGTAGAGGCCATTACAATGATGTTTTAGATGAGCCAGTCATAACTTGTTTTAATCTTAGTGATGTGAGATATGTTTTACATGAATCAACAACCAAATTTTAATAGTGATAACTTGCATATTGTTATTAAACATGATAGAGATTATATTAGTAAGGATTCTTATTATATTAATTCTATTATAGCTATTTATGTTGATAGAAAATTTACATGTAGAAGTCTATTGTTTTTGGGTATGTATGAAGGAATATGATGGATGAAAATTAATCTTACATCTTTGAAAAACTAAATTAAAGGAAACTCCTACAAATATTATAGTAATTTAAATTAATAATTTTCTTGATGAAAATAATGATGACCCTAAAGCATTGATTATTTCCCCTCCATTTCAAATTACAAAGAAAATACTAGGAGCATTACTTGTAAATTATGAGTTAAATTCCGAGAAGACAATTGCTATACCATATCTATTATTGCATATGAAATAGTCATTTCATTGATTTATCTTGTATTTCCTCTTCTTCCTTTTGCATATGGATATAATAACTTGTAAAATCCCTTCCAATTATCCATTCAATTTTAAAATCCCTTCCAATTATCCATTCACTTATCTTTTGACATTTAGATTTTTGACTACAAGATTCCCTAGAGGTCTACAATTTATTTGTACTATCTTTTTCGATTGATGTGTCTGAATTTAAAATATCCTAAAGTGGTTGTTGAATGTCGTTATTAGAAAAATTATCATGTGGTCCCATCTCATTTGTTGGAATATCTTCGAGTGAATGCACATCAAGGTCGACAATTTTTACTGCATTCAATGTTTGGTGTTCTCTATCATTTTTTGAAGTAAAAAATGCACTATTTTAAAGAATTAACAGAATATAGTTTTACAAAGCATTTTAAAAGAGGTAAATAAGCAGACAACCATTTATCTATTAATAAGGAAATTTTTTATATTTAAGAACAAAAATATTAAAAATTTGATGGTAAAAGGTGTTTGTACCTGCATGTTGTGTAGAATATGTAGAGATTGATGCCTCATTGCATTTTGATATTTGTGTAAAATATTTCATAATTGTCTTTTTACAAGAATATTGGCCTCCCTTCTTTCCATCTTCAGTAGGTGACATTGTATCTGTAAAGAAAAAAACTTCATATGTTAGGAAATGTATATGAAATTGAAGGAAAATAGCAGAAATCCCTCAAGACGAACCTACGCTGCCCTGTAGAATGACATCTGAAAGATAAGAAGCAGTATGACAAGAAAATGCTCCTAACACACAACATGACATGGATACTTATTGACCACAGTTGCAGATAGTGCTTCTACATTGCCTATGAAACATACTCTAAGAGACAGTAAGCAGTTTCTGACAAGAGAAATGCTCCTGACACACAACCAGATGACATTGATAGTTATCGACCATAGTTGCATATAGTTCACCTATAGTGCCTATGAAACTAAAAAAAAAGAGCTTTGGACAAAAGAACAATGGAAGAAGAATACTCTACCGATTTTTATTTGTGAATCCTTTGTAATCGATAGCCCTATGTCGATCGACACACTTTTGCAATGGGTCAGACCACAAACACTCCTCTACAACTGATTGGATTTTACTGATAGTCTCTTCTCAATAATTGATCAACTTAGACCAATTAATGCATATCTGCAACCTTGTGCCGACAGACCCTACTCTACAACTGATCGGCTTATATCGATTAATGCATCTCTGTAACTTTGTGCCAATAGACACTACTCTACAATTGATCGACTTATATCGATGGAGACTTCTCTACAACCGATCAGCTTATACCGATCGATGTGTCCCTACAACCAATCGACTTATACTGACTGACACCTCTACAATCGATAGACTAATGTTGATCGACACTTCCCTACAATTGATAGACTAATACCGATCGACACGTCCTTGCAACCAACAGAGTTATACCAATCGACACCTCTACAACCGATAGATAAATATCGATCGATAGTCCCTAGAATCGATAGGCTAATATATATTGACACCTCTACAACCGATTGATACCTCTACAACCGATTGACACCTCTACAACCGATAGATGAATGCCGATCGACACCTCTGCAACTGATTGACTAATATTGATAGACACATACTTGCAACCGATAGTCTAATACCGATCGACACCTTTGAAACTGACAGATACGACTTTGCAACTGATCATCTTATACCGATAGACATGGCTCATCAATCGATCGGCTTATACCGATAAACATGACTCAACAACCAATCGACTTATGTCGATCGTCTTGCACCGATCGACACTCCTCTACAATCAATCAACTTATTTCGATAGACACTCCTTTGCAACCTTGTCAAGTTTTTCGTTGTTTCAGAGTTATTTTTGAGTTAAAGTATTTTAGATGTATGTTTATCGGTACCCACTACAATATATATACGGGTAGTATATGAGGTGATTTGGGCGAGAAAAATAAAATCATTTATAATTTGAAGGCGAATTGGGTAGGAAAATAAAAATCATTTATAATTTGAGGTCGGTGAATTAAAATAGAAAATTTTAATTATTATCAACGACGGGCAAATTTACCCCAAAAAAACTTCCACCTCGTAAATTTCGGGTGAATGGGCCCTAGTGAAAGGATCCAAAATTAGCCAATTTAAAATCTTGAAAATCCCAAATAGAGCCAATTTACAATATTTCGCACTTATGCATAACCTTGATCTTTACCTATGGTTCTTATGCTTATTGATGGCTCTATTGTGTCTAAAGGTTCATTTTTTTTAGGAGTTGGGGATGCAAATCCTAATCTATATTTTTTGGGAGGGATAGTTATAGATATACATACATATGATGCCTTTGTAATGGATTATTCTCATGCCAAATCCTCCTTTGTCTTCTCACAATGCCTCTCCTTGGAAGATACCTCTATTTTTCTATCTCTTGAGGATCCCACCTCCTCCTTAAGGGGCTAAGTGTCATCATATATTTACAACCTTCATGAGGAAGAATACTTCTATCTCTTTTATTTCCATAACATCTTCTTCATATTTCAATGTCCATTCTAGCTCATCTTTAGCTCTACCATGTTATACTAGTTTGACATATAATCCTCAACTACATTAGGCTTATGATTAAAATTCACATTTGGAGTGATAAGGATATTGAGCTTTTAGTGGTCTTATTTTATTATATCATCACTCTTTGGGAAATATTAGATCATATGTTGTAATCTCTATAATTGACTCATAAACTTATGTAGAGATTTACAAGGAGTATTTCTTGATGATAAATGGTATATTAATATGTTTCTTCAAGTGTAATTTTCCACACTCCTCATTCATAGATTTTAATTATCATAGTTATTTCATGAGTATGAAGTTATATATTATCCAATACAATAATATATATGACAAAGAATCCCAAATAGTATCCCTAATACATGTTTTAGACACCTTCTGAATAAAGTAGTTTGTTATGGGATAAATGATTCTCATGGCCTCTTGTAAAATCTAGAAGTTCGTGTTTCCCATCAAAATTTACATCATTAGGACTATAAAATTATTTCTAATAAAGTAATAATTCCTTTACCAATATTTTGCATAGTAACAGGGGAAACACTCAAGTGTAGGAACTAATTATGCAAGATTCCCATAATCCTCCACTACCTTGGCCTAAGGTTTTTATCCATAAGGGAATATAGAATATATAATATTTCATGTAAAACTCCTCATCTAGCTTGAAATAATATTCATGAGACTATTTAATGATCAATTATGCCTAATTAATCTTGGATTTCTTCACAACAATCATCTCTAGAAATGTAGACATCCATAATAGGAACTTTAAGGATTTTGGTTCTCTATCTAGTTTATTTAATAGGTCAATGGTGTCATCTACTTCTTCAATGGAATGTATTTTATGTAAGTTTACATGATCTCTATAGGTAGCATTCTAATATTCCAAATTTTCCTATCTCTCCATGTGTTTAGGTACTTAGTTTTGTTTTTCTTCCATATTTTTATGGTATCTTAATTGGTTAGTGAGATGGAAATGATTTCTAAAGATACGTTGAATATATAGGTGACCATAGCATTGCCAAGGTTGGTCATCATTTTTCCTTGTGCATGAAGAATATATTACATGTTCTTGTTAAATAATGGGGCACACTCTACTACCAACTCAAAGCATGGAAAATTAAATTGAAAAATGAAACCTTCGTGATCTCTAAATTTTGCATTACACTCTAACTAGATTGTGTTGGTAAAAGAGTATATTTTTATTAAAATTGATACAATGATACAATATGTAATTCCTTACATGATAATATTATAGGATAATAATCTCATGTAAACCATTCAAGTGATGGAATAACAAGAACTTTCTAACTAAATAAACTTACATTAATATGACATCCTAATATTTTAATGTGATATAATATGAAAGATATGAAGGGGAATATACAATGAGGAAATTATTTTATGAAACTATATCCGAACATCCCCCCCTTCTTTTATTATTTGAGAGAGCAAAGTATGAAATGAATACCCTCCCTAAATTTGGAGGTAAAATTTTTAAGTTGTTTTTGGCTTGGTCACTGGCTCATACTTTGGCACTGGCTCTATCAAACTAACATATAATTATGATCACTAGGTCATCTCTATGGATCATCGTGGGAATAACATCACACTAGGTTTTCTTTTATAATTCCATAAAACATGTTTTTGATCTAATTCCATTCCATGATATCCATTCATCCACAATTCAACTAGTTCGTTGTGTTGTTTCTTTAAAGTTAATGTGTGCTTTGAGGAATATGCCAATGTTTTTGAATGTATAGCCATATTTTCCATAATATTTGCAACTAATTGTTTGAGAAGACATATTACTTTGTGGCAACTACTGGCAAGTGTTTGTTTGTTGCTTGTTTTGAATAACCAAGACCTTCATAAATTGGCCATAAATTGTGTAATATAGGTTTTTGAATTTTTAGTTCATTTTTCTAAACTAATTCCATCGTATCCCATTATGTTGAAGCTAATTTCTATTGTATTCTTTCCAAAGTATTTATTATTAGGATCACAATGATATATGTTCTCATAAGTAGAATTATGAACAATATCGACTTTATCTTTACATATACAACTACTTTCTACATAATTTTTATCTTCTTGAACAAGTACTAGGTCACTAGTATCACATGCTAAATTTCTCCTTTGTTAAAGAATTTTTGTGTCACAATACTCATTTTCTTTTTGAAGACTTAACATTAGAATCACTTTTTTATTTGAATTTTTAAATCATCAGTAGAGCAACACATCTATCTTTTGATAAAGTTCCCTCGTATTGCAACACACATTAGCCATTATAGGCTTCAAAGCAAAATCTATTTTTTGAAGGTGGTCACTTGTATCACAATAATTATCTACCATTATGGGTCTTAGATCATCTATGCCATAACAACCATTTGTCATCACAGGTTTTAGATAACTTATATTATAACAAGCATTTGCCATCATAGATTTATTCTTTAATCTTTCAGTTATTTATTTTTACCTTGTATCCCCCCTCTTAAGTACATTAAAAGAGAGTAACGCCATATATAATATATTTACTATTTTATCAAGTAATTTAAGATTTTTTTTAGAATAATCAACAACTTCATTGAGAATATTGCTTGAGTAATCCTTTAGTGTTGAGAAGTCTCCATTTTCAACTTCTTTAAAAATCATTGGTAGATACCACATTAATTCTAGTGATATATATGCTTGATATTTTTAAAAAATGGAATATAAGTAGGACAATTTTTTATTTTCATTTAAAACATAGTTCTCCTTTTTTTCTTTCTCCTCCTTCACTTTGTGACTCATGCATTTAAAATTCTGCTTTTTTTTCTTCAAAAATAATTTCTGATTTGGGTGCTCTTTGAATGCTATATTCCAATTGTGATTGAAACCTATTCTCATAAATTATCTAATTGCATTTACGATATTTAGTGTCATGTCCTTTTCCTTGAAAAATATGACAATATCTTCTCTCATGTATTAGGATTTTTGCTTGCTTTTCCGATGAGACACATTTTTTAGTATTACTTTGTTTCTTTGCTTGGTTCCTATTTATTTTTTCCATTTTATGCTACTTAAAACCAATTGTTTTGATCAAATTTGAGGTGTATTACATTGTATAAAGAGATTTGTAAGATACAAAAAAAAAACTTTTACACCTTATATATCCTTTCTTGAATATGAAAAACAAGTAATCTTGTTTTATATGTCTAATGCCTCCCAAATAACTTTATAAAAATGACTATCTTTATCTATAGTTTGCAAGAAATAATTTCTATACTTTGTTTTCTTTACCCTTCTTCTAAAAATATAGGTTCCAAAGAAATAATCTGTTCTTTTATGAACCTTAGTAAATATCTTTTTATCCAATCAAATTACTTCAATGAACAAGGAAATGGATCAATGAGAAAAACCGTAATTAGTAATTCCCAATATAATCTTGATCCTTTAAATTTTTAATGCTTTAACTATAACAAATATTTAAAAAATTTCTTCAAAGTATATTTAAAATACATGATAATTTAATATAGATATGCCCTTATAACACCTATATAAAAGATTAAATTCCTTTTATATATATAACCTTTAAACAATTCTATTGCATAAAAATTTTAAGCTACCTTATAACTCCTAGTTAAATGCAATATAGTCTTTTAAAAAATGAAATTAAAGACTATTTTTCTTTTTTAAGAAGATTAGGATCTACACCTTTGTAAAATTCCAATACTTTATGTGCTATCCAATAATTCCCTTTTATAACATGCAAACCAAAAGAAATAAATGTACCTTTTATGTTCGAAGGTACCTTGATTTTTGCACTTTAAAATATTGTCTTACTTGATTAAAAAGCACTTTAATTCTTGCATGTTCATTTAATAAATATCTCTCATACATCTCAAGTATAGATTTTGCATATCTCAAAGCATGAACTTTAACATATTGTCGAGCGCTACAAATGACACATTATCAAGTACATGCCGACATACTTGGAACAGAGATATGTTCCCTCTTGAAAGGGAAATATTTTTCCCCAAGGTTCGGGTATTCCATGTCTTGGCTGGTATGGATGGAATCAAAGGTCATTGATAATTATTCTTTCAAGGGGCCTATGCTAGTTATGATTCAAAATAAATTTCTTGGGCACAATGCTTTAAAACAAAACACTTAACTGTCTAAAAATAATTCCATTGTATTGATATTTAAACAAACATGGAATCAACATAATTAAAACTAGTCAACAAAAGATAAATTTTAAGCTCTATAAACTGTGATTTCCCAATCAATATTGTTCATTGCATTTAAGATATATCACACATATAACAACAATGATTATTGAAGTTGTATGAAATTTTAAAATACACTGCAGGAAACCAACTTCAATGCTTCAAATGAAAATTAATCTACTCCTAATATAAATAGGATCCAAAGAAAAATCAAAGGTTTAAGGGTAAGATAAAATAAATAAAAATAAACAAGCTCATACTACCCTAAAATTATGTTCTAATTTGGTAAAGCAACAAATATGATTTAAACTAATCTCGACCTGACCAATATTCATACAGCTAGAGGTACGAGATGATGCAATCTTCAAAGGAGCAATAAAATATGAAACTAACTTAGTGCAACCACCATTAGCATGCGTAGATTGAACATAATGAAGTGTGCATTGGCTTCATTGACTTATTTATTGACCATTTTTTACTTTGTGCAAAGTGCTTTTTATTTTTAATATTTCCTTGAGCTTCAGGCATTGCACAAATCCAATATTTTAAAGTCCCATGCTTATGTCACCCTAAAAGAAACTCTAGCTTTGTGCATGTGCTTTTCTTAATTATTTTTCTTTTTATATTTCTTCGAGAGCTTTCAATATTGCATAATTTTAGGATTTTAAAATCCCATGCTTATGTCACCCTAAAAGGGACTCCAAATTTATGCATTTGCTTTTTCATTCATCCCAACTTTGTGCATTGCGGTTTCATTCATCCCAATTTTATGCAAGAACTCCTTTTGCACGATGATGGGTTTTTGACTTAAAGATGCTAGTGCCATCACCAAAGGATTTTTGACTTTGTGCATTGTGACTTTGTTCATACTAGCTTAGTGCATCTTCAGTATTGCATAATGTCATGCTCACGTCGTTACTAAGAAAGGCTTGGTTTCATTCATCTCGACTTTGTGCACTCTCTTGAGTTGTCGAAAAACTTAATCTAGTTTCTTTAGTAAAAAGAGCTCGGTTGCTTATACCACAAATGTAGTCGTGAATTCTAATAGTTTGGAATTGAATTTTGATTGCTCGAAAATGATCTTTCAATGATTTTATTGTCATAGATTGAATTTATATAGCCCAAAAATGATTTTCTAAATGTCCAAAATTAATTTCCAATGGCCCAAAAAATGATTTTTAATAGTTTGGAAATGATCTTTTAATTTCATTTGAGTGCTAGGGTTTCAGAATCTACACAAGATTTTGAGTTTTTAGTGGATTTAAACTCATATGCTTTAACTTTTTACATGGCCAAACTTATGATTAGGGTAATTCTTTGCACTTAATTTCTAGACTCACAATCATTTTCTACTAATTCTCTAGTGGTGACCTTGGTAGCGTCATCTTGGACAACTTGTAGAAATAAAAAAATTTCAGACATTAATTCTACTTAGAGCATATGCAAGTTCATACCTTCGAAAAGCTTTTTTTAGAGAGAATATAATGGAAGAAATTTACAAACACAACCATGACAATAGTCATCACAACAAGATTAAGTTACAACAAAATTAGAGATATATTTAAAAGCTTTCAACTAAAAACTTAAGATTTGGATGATTGAATTGCATATAAACCCAAGAAAAACAAGAGAAGGCCTACCAAAATTTTATAAAATGGGTCCCCAACCATGTAGACTGGGTCATGTTGTGCAAGTGCAACAACACATATGCCTTTAACTTTTATTATTACACTCCTATTCTTTAAAAATTAACATCTCTATAATATCTTTGACCAAGTGATGTCTATGTACCATCTCTAAGCAAATATTCATGGAGGTACACAACTTCATCTTTGTAATGTGTCTAAGCAAGTGATGTTTTCTATAGCATCTTTGAGCAAGTATTCACACTAGTAAAAAATGACCCATATGGAAGGGTCTATTATGGAATTACTCCTCTTTATTTATGAATGATACCAATATTTAATTGCAGTATTGTCTTCTATGTAGCACCCACCAAAATACAATATATATATTTTTAATTTATCTCTATATCAAGTAGAATGAAATAATATTTCTCTAGTCTTTGGAAGAATGAAACAATATTTCTTTGGTCTCCAAGATAGTAATCTTTAACTTCACGTCCAAGATATTTTGAACACTATTATCATAGGTTCTCATTTTGTAGGAACTCTCAAGTGCTTCCAAAAGTTGCGCTTAGTAGATATAAGCGCTCTTAGGCACTCACAAAATTTAAAATTTTTTCTTGTTTTCTTAGACGAAAACAAAGATCATAAAATTTTAAAAAAATCAAATTTCAATCTCACATTGAGAGTTTTCTTATTTCTCCAAAAATCAAACAACCCATTATTTACGCTCATTTTTTAAAGAAAAATGAATTTAAAATAATTGTGCATCATCCTTGTTGATACAACTTAATGGAAAATACATTAAGCTTTCCTAGTAGAGCCCCAAGTTTGATTCATGGGGAGGGTGGTCGTCGTTTACCCCCAGCTATATGCTTTAGTTGTTACTATATATTTTGAAAAAAATAACTATGCAATTAATTACCTTTTATTTGAATGACACACTCTTTAAATTTAAGACTCTATGAGATATTCTATAGGGAAGTACTTCGCCTTTATCCTTTTGGATCTTTTTGAGACTCTCCCTTCTTCAATATTCAAAATATTCCTCTCCAGTCCAAGCTTAAGAACCTTTGCTTTGATACCACATGTTGGTAAAAGAGTATATTTTTATTAAACTTGATATAATGATAAAATTTATAATTCCTTACATGATAATCCCATAGGAGAAGAATCTTGTGTAAATTGTTCAAGTAATGTAAAAACAAGAAATTTCTAACTAAATAAGATCCTTACATCTAACATGAAATCCTGATATTTTAATGAGATATAATATGAAAGAGATGAAGGGGAATATGAAGAATATACAACGAGGAATGAATTTTATGAAACTATATCCTAACAGATTGTAAAGTAGTGATCTAAGTTAAATCTTCACAATTATCCTTTACAATTCTATACTTGCCATCTTCTCTCATTTTGAAGTAATTGTAGTTTTAAAAAATCGTATGTATTTGAATTTCATAATTTTCATGGAATAAATAGTTGACAAGTTTTCTTTAGGAATTCTACATTGTAGAACATTTATTATTAACATAACTAGTTGAGTAATGTCTTAAAGAAATTCTTTTTTTTACAAACAAAAAGACTTAGATATTAACAAAAATGGTTAAGTATTGTATTGGGTAGAGAAAGGCTATGTGGAAATGAAGCAATTGATAAGTGATAGGTAAAAATAAGTTCACAAACTTAACTATGTCTACACCCATAGATAAAAGACTTAGGCAAATTCAATCATTATAGGTTATGGATATCCAAAATATGTTAAAAACCTCTAGCTTAAGAGGACTAGACATGGATAACCCCACATCCATAGAGGGAACATCACTTAGTCAATTATAGGCTTGTAAGATTTGGGAATCCAAAGAATTTGAAAATATTGAAGTAGACAAGAAGGTATCATGAGATGTTCTCATCTCATAGAGGGTGAATACTTATCCAATTTGAATATCTAAAACTGTGATAAGCATAAAACCAAGATGCTAAAAAATACATGCACCTTAGGTTAAAGATAAAAACCATACTCCACTCATATAGGGAACATTTAGTAAATTTTATAATTATATAAGTTGTGGGATTATCAAATATTAAACACTCAATTAATAAATAACCTTGTCCCCACTTCCTTACATCTACAAAGAGACCAATAGTTAGGTGATTTAAATATAAGTATAGGGCTATGAAAACTATAGGCTCATAGATACCTCTATAACTCTTTTCATCTTTTACTAAAATTACTTTAAGGATATCAAATTTCATAAAGAGGAATTAGCATTTGGGGAGAAAAATTCTTTAGGGTTTAAGAGACATGGAATATTTAGACACCGTGATGGTGATAAATATTTTAGGGGATTCGGTTCCATAGAGGGAAACACTTAATTATTTTTATTGAGCAATAAAGACTTGAAAAAAAGGGGCTATGATAGCTTATAGGCCAACAAGGCATCCAAATCTAGAAAAAGAATCACACAAGTTTAAAAGACACAAATGGGATTAGTCCATATCAACAAGATTTGAGAAAGGAAGATAAATCAATGTCCTTTATTGGAACGATGTAAGAAAGATATTTTTTAGAAATAGATGTTCTAAAATAAATTTAGACATCACAAGGCCTAGAAATCAAACACTAGATTAGAGCTTAGAAATAATTCCTCCTTCAATAACAACCCAAAAAATGTTAGAGAATAGAAACATACATTACCCATAATATTGAACCATTACAAATTTCCTTATCAATGATTACCATGTCTCATTTATTATTTGAACAAGGAGAAACAACACCATAAATAAACTATGATGTAATTAAATTTCAAATCCTTCAAACTATGAGATAACTTTATACCAAATTTGAGAAAAATACCATAAAAAAGGAAAAACTCAAAGACCCTACCTATTTTCCTAGTTAACTGGTAGAATGGATCTAGTTAGATATTGAACCATTGAAAGTCCATAATTCAACCACTACAAGATAATGATAATGAAAATGCAATGAAAGTAAGAGGGCAACTTAGTTGTAGATGAAAGAATTAGAAAATGTAGTGGTAAAATGGTGGTTAAAACAAATTTTTGGTATTTAAAAATGGTTAATTATGGTAATTAAAATGATAGAAAGTTTCCATTAATGGATCTAATGGCATATGGTTTACTTTATTTTTTTTAATATTCTATGTTGTTAGTAAATAACATGGCCATTGACAATTTATTAATGTGATAGGCTAGCCAAAGAATAACCAATAAAGAGAGACATGGCATAAGCAAAATGGAAGGTGGCTAGGTAAAAGCATAATGGTCATATGTAGAAGTCAATTGTGGGTCAACATAGTTGTGGTATTGTAGACTATATAATGGCTTGGAAGATAGACCTAATTTAGGTTCTCTAGTTTTGTAGAGGGAGGTGACACTTAGGAAAGTTTAGCCTCTTTTTGTATGTAGAATGTACTAGCTATAGAGGAGCAATATTATGATGAGTCAAAAGGAGTGATCTTAATGCAAAGGTAGTCTCCTACCTACAAAGAAAATACACTTTGAAAAATCAAGAGATAAAATCCTTAATGGACATGTGGTTCTATAAACATCGTCCCTTATAAGTTAGTCTTTTAAAATGAAAATTAATTTGAGGTTTTCCTTCCTATAGAAGGGGAGTACTTAGTCAAATTTCCCTAAAAAATGAAGTCAAGTTGATTTAACATTTTCTCTCTAAATACAATTTTATAAGAAGGACATGAACTCCTAATTACTAATGCTTTAGAAAATATACATTTATAATTTGCTGTAATCTTAAAATTTTAATCGAGCAATTAAAAATGTCAAATATTTGTACCATCAAACTGGTAACTGCATAAAATGCAACCTTCCTAAATAATTTTGTTCTCTCTCTCTCTCTAAAGCCAAATAATATGGCAAACCATTTAATTTTCAAATAAAAACTAAATATTAGATACATATAGGAAGTTGAATAAAATACCTTATATATTCCTCTTTATTCCATAACAAACAATAGGACAAGGATTTTCAAAATTATTTTACCTATATCCAAACTTTGCTAGATAATTAACCATTGAAAAAAATCTTAAAATAAGTGACTAGGAATGAGAGGATATATCAAAGTATTTTATAATTTATTAATCATGTTATCAAAAAAGAAAAGGCCAATTATGAGCTTACAAAAATATCCATATGATAATCGAACAAAGAGATTTTTCTCAATATTTTAACCATATCAAAGATATCGTCATCCCAATTTGACACATAGTTTGAAGGAATACTTTATCAAGATTTTTCCAGTTAAGAATAGGTTTTTTTTTCCTCTTTGGGATCAATCTAATACTAGAGCCTTTTTATATCAAATATAACTAAAAGAATGGGTCCATTTTTAAACAAATAAATAATTGAATAAAACCTAAGCAAGGTGATATGATTATTACTAATAAATATTACATGACGTTGGCATGAATTATTCGCCCCCCATGGAATGTGGGGTGGATAATTAAACACCCTTAGATCCTTGTCCTAGCTAAGAAGTAAATTCATATGTTGGGCGGGTTATGCAAAGGGAGGAAGTTTTTCCTATGAAAATGTAATCCACCTTGACTAAAATATCACCCAAGCCAAGGTGGCAAGATCTGATGAGTGGGTGGGCACAAATAGGAGGGATTTCTGGGACAATCCTACCCTTGCCAAGGTGGGAGTTTAGACGAAGAGAAAGGGCAAAAATTTCCAAAACCCCTACCCCAACTCAGACTGGTGGTTTAAAGAACTTTAAGGGAAGGATCATCCAGAAACACCCACCCTAGACTGGGTGGCTTTTTCAAAGGCTGCCCGAGGGTGGAAGTATCCCAGAATACCACTCGAATGGAGGCAATGGTGGAAAGTGAGCTATCATCCATGAAGACTCCAAAATAACCCACTCGAGGTTAGTCCTTGATAAATAAAGGTAACAAATGGTTAGAACCGGTACTAGGTTGCAGGCCTATATTTGGGACATCATCACACGCATTTAATACTGACTATTATATCATTTAGGAGGTCCTACGAAGCTCCACATTGGAACCTAAGAACAATGTTTCCCTCCAAGATAACGTAGTCAAAATAAGGTAGGTTACAGGTAAAATTAATTATTAGCCACCACAACCAGGGCTATAAGTGCAAGGACTATAGCAGTGCCGATGGAGACAAAATTAGGAAAAGGGGATGAAATTATTGAAGATCATTTGATGGCATATTCTATCCCTTGAAGGGTCTCATCAAATACAATGAGATATCAAGAAGACGATTACCCAACGCTCGAGTGGTACATTGTGCATTAATGAAGCCGTCCAATGGAAGAAAAAGAGAATCCATTCCTTGGTTATAAAATAGAAAATGTAACTGATTCAAAGGGTCCGCTCTAAGCCATTATAATTTATATGTAAGATAGAAAACACATTAATATAAGTAGAGTATTGTTTGGCCTTCCAAGCATTCCACGTATGTATGTATTTTCATGTTTGTGCTTTTATGCTAAAATTGGTAAATGAATTAGTTGTTATTCTACTATCTGTATTCTAACTATTGATTTATCGATTCTGGAATTTAAAAGCATATGGTGGATGTCAATAGTGAAAGTTGGAATGTATCGATTGGTCTATTATATGGTTTGTGTATGTTAATGTGTTTCTGCTTCCATCCTGCATATATCTTGATGCAGCTAATCTACCCATTTTTAATTCAATCATGTTAGCTTAGTTATATTTTATTTCTTATTTTTCCTAAGCTCTGCCAAAATAGTTATCAATTCATAAGGAACCGACCTTCTTTGAAGATTGATCATAGGGTTTTACCGTCCTATGATCTCTCAATGTTGGTCCATACCACAAGGTGCACAATTCTTCCATTAGGTGTAGATTACAAAGCAATAGTTTTTGGTATGCCCGGTGGGATACAAAAAGTCTCACAGTTTGAGTAGTATAGAGTTAGGTGATTCTCTACTCCTCTCAATTATCCAATAATTACTTGGTGACTCTATTGAATCATAAACCTAGAAAGCCTTGCAGTAGAAATATTTCATGATTACAAGGCGTAAAGTTGATCTATTTAAGGATCCCATTGAGTTCTTTGAGCTAAATTTTCTAAGTCAACAAATACCAGTATCCCCTGATCCAATATCGTTATGCACACCTTCAAAGGATCAACAATATTTTGATTTTAACTATGAGGATTCGGTTACCCCTATCAAAGTTATGGCTCAAAATCAAAACCAAAACCAAAATTTGGGGCACCCCACCTGGAACAATACAGGTCCCCTCAACCTTACTAACCAAAATGCAATCTCCCGCAACCCTAAAAGCACTACCTACATATGATGGCACTGGAAATACTGCATTAAAAAATTGTCAAGATGTGGCAGCCCTTGCCATTGTTCACAATATTACTGATGAGTATGTCATGATTAGGTTATTGGTTATCTCCTTGAAAGGTAAGATGTTATACTAGTACAGAACCCTCCCTAATGGAAGTATCACTTCATGGGCAGACCTGGCAAGAAGGTTGGTTTCTGAGTACTCCTTAGGTGTGTATCATTAGACAGAACCAGGGAGGTCTTGGAAGAATTTCATGGTGGATTCTTAAAAGGAAACTATTCAAGAGAAACCACTGTCACCAAGATCTTAAGATCTAGAATTTATTTGCAAATTATGTTCTCTGATGCATTCAAGTAGGTTCAATCATGTGACAAGTGTCCAAGATTTGCTAGAAAAGCTAAACATGATGCTATGCCTCTGCAGCCAATAGTAGTAGAGGAACCATTCCAGCAGTGAGGATTAGATTTCATTGGTGAAATCAACCCAAATTCATCAGCTGGTCATAAGTATATTCTTATGCAAATGACTACTTCACAAAGTGGATTGAAGCAAAATCCACTAAACATGCTAATCAAAAAACGATGATAGACTTCCTAGAAATATTGATAACCAAGTTTGGAATCCCTTCTACAATTTTTTGGTTAGTTAAATTAAATTAAAAATGGGTTTTTATCAAGTATCCCAAAACCTGATTACAAAAATTCATAAGACTACAAGCAATGCCCCAAGGCCAAAGAAAAGGACACCAAAATCCAGAGGAAAGACATAAATAATACCTTTCAAGACAGGCTAAGGATAGCCTTATAGGATAGGCTAAGGATAGCCTAATAGGATAGGCTAGAGGATAGCCTTAAAGGACAAAATATATATATATTAAATATTTACATTGAAGTCTGGGACAACACTATACCACCTAGAATAGCCCAAAAACACACGTGCAACATGAACACCCAAGAAGCGCATGGTAAGGAAAATTAAAAAAGGAAAACCCGCTCAGGAAAATTGAAACAGGGCTATCTCACCCATTACAAATATTTAAAAAATTTAAATTTGAACATAGAGTGGGAAAGAAGAAAAAATCTTGTCTGAGGATGCACAAGGATATAGTAGGAGGATGTCACAATAAGGACCAACATCCTGAACAGGCCTGCAAAAGGATCAGCAACCATAGGACTCTAGAGGTCATGAAATCCCTTTGCAGCAAGGAAACTACCCAAAGGCCAAGGGAGACATAGGAAACAACAATGTAGAAATGGAAGCCAAGAAAAATGGTGGGGAGGTCCTAGGAGACCTCAATAGAGGAACTATGAAGCATGAGCTACCACCTAAAAGCGTAGGGTCCTCCCGAAGGCCAGAAAAAAAATAGCAAGAGCTCCACAGCAACCTCCAATGCCACCTCCGAGCAACTTCAGGGAACCAGAAGAAGATGACCCACAAGAACACAACAACAAACAACACAAAGGTCACCTCAAGCCATGAAAATATAAGACCCGCCATCAAACTTGCAACTGGAAACCCAAAGAGCAACACTTTAGGAATAAGCACAAGGTCTCATCCAAGCCAAAAGATACTGTGAAGAGTTGCTCATGAAGCCAAAAATCCTCAGCCACACCACACTACACCAAAATACCCTTTGATACTTAGCACCAAATAAGACCCTGCAAGAAAAAAGGGAAAGGGTTCCTAAAAAAACTCAGACAACCCAAAAATCCTAGGGACATCCCAGTTCACAGGCACCAAAAGGAAAACCTTGCCAGTAGATGTGAAAAGGGG